>JAWWMP010000001.1:95538056-95611149 GCA_035047865.1 Dendrocincla tyrannina
TTTTTTTTTTCGGATTTTTTTTAGAGGAAGGATGTGAGAAAAAATACTGATCAAACCGACAATCATGTATTCATCCTTAGCAATACAAATACGATTTAAACATATGTAGAAAAAGGAAGGTCTTAAAGATAATTTCTCAGGCAGAGACTGTTTTTATTAAGGGCCTTCTTCAATCTTAAATGGTGCCTGAATTTTTCATTGGACAATTTTTAACACTTGGTTTTGTTTAGCTATTAAATTCCAGAAGAAATTTTTTTAGGGTAGGGAACAAACTTTAGAAAAGCAAACAAAAAACAAAAAGCTGACCACAAAGAAATAATTCTTTACAGCAGAGTTTTTGATCTAATTGTGTAAATTCTTACAATTGTATTATTATTATTATTATTAATTATCCAACTGCAAAAAAGTTGAGAGTTATCATGGAATGGAATTTTCTAATGTGTTTCAATATACCTAATCATTTTTTTAAAAAAAGGTGTTGCACAGCAAGCTTGAAAAAGCTTTTCCTTAACTTTGAGCATTTGCTTTTGCATCCTTATTAGAGTTTTTGTAAGTAAGGTTATTTTTTGTGTGTAAAATCTATAATTAATGACAAATTTTCTCTCAGTGTGAGAATCTTTCATGGGATATATGTATATCAGTAATAGTGCATAAAGAATTGAATACTTTTCATTTTATTTCTGTTGCTTTTGGTTCCAGAAATAATAATTTTATAGTTTAATACTTGTAATACTAGATTTTTATAAGTTTGTCTTGGAGAATTGTCAGCCAGACATACTGGTTGGTCAGTACCTTACATGTGGGATTTAAGACTGCATTTGAACTTTCAGAACCTGCATAATTTTCTTAAATTAACACTAATTTCATGACTGCGATAATTTATTTGATTCATAAGCACCGTGAGCTGATCAGAGAATTCACAATGGGATTGCTAACTTGACTATCACCTACATTAAGACATTATCAAACACCATCCACTTCCAAGCAGCCAGAACTAGATAAAAAAAAGATATTTTTATTTCAACTGAGCAGTAAAAAAAAAAAAAAAAAAGAAAATTGGGTAGAACAGGGAAGATCAGTTGGTAGAAATATTACAAAGAAGCAGGTTAAATAATCCACAAGATAACATCTCAAACCTTGATATTGTTTGAATATTTACATTATTTTTATTTGTACCTGTATAATTATGCACAGTATTATTTTCCTGAGTAAAACATGCAACCATAATTGGAAAATACAAATAGAAAGTTGAATGAACTAACCAAAACTTCCAAAAATTTGAGGAATCCTACTGATACCTGATATCAAATACTTAGTATGGTAAAACTCAGGAAGGTTAAGGATGAGATTGTTCTGAGCCACACAACATTGGATCTACCTTAGGTTTACGCAGGGTAAGCAACTCGTATGGAGTCAGCACCACAGCTGTGGCCCTCATGCTTGTTTGACCCATGAAATAGCACTGGGAAGACAATGTACAGAACTGCTGCTGAGAGGTAAGTGGTTGGGCTACTCTGAAGCAATGCTTGGAGTGGGAAACAGAGAGAGGAGCAGTGAGACTACTTCTGAAAGGGAAGGCAAGATGAGGAAAGGCAAAGCAAAGCGAAAGAGGAGAAAAGCAGAGCAGAGAAAGAAAGTAAACCTGAGTAAACAGAGTGCTTTCAAGTTGCTTCTGTCTAACAGTACCTAAAGTAACAGCTAGACATGCAGTCTCTCACACACAAGGTCCTGCTGTAATCCTAACCCATAAGTGGTTTTCAAAATCCCACTAGGCACTTACATTTATCTTTAGCTGCCTACAAACCTTTAACACAGCAGTTTAAGCCTCTTTTAATTGCTCCACTGAGTTACCTAACTCTCAACCATGCAGCCTGAATAAATGTATGAAGGATTTGAAGCAGTCTGATACTTTGGTAATGAGGTAAGAAGGAGCACAGAAATATCACAAATGCACAGACTAAAGAAAGCTTCCTTAACTGCTTAAATGAAGCTTCATATGTTAGACCACCAGCAGCTTTAATCTCTCAGTGCTGTCAGAAATACCAATAGCCTTTTTGATCTTCTAGTGTATTCTTAAATGCAGTTACTACCTACTTCATACTGATAAAGAAAAGTTTAATTTGGAACAGAATGTTTTGTGTGAAGTATATAGCACAAAGGAATTAGCAGGATTTATCTAATAAAAGATTTATCTTATTTAGCTTCTAAATGTTTCCGGAAGGGTTTAATTGTACTCTATTCCTATATAAAATACACTAAAATATATTTTTACCACTAAAAATACAGTTTTGATATGAATTATACTAAAAAAAAAAAGTTAAAAAAGCAAATGAGTTTTCAAAAGGATCTGATCAGCTTTAATAATACTGAATAATGCTGTAGACCTGGGACACAAAGCCAGCAGGTCACAAAAGACTTAAAAAGTATGGTTTAGCTCAAGTAAAATTTGGTAGATCTTAAAAGCCAGTCACAGCAACAGGAAAAATTTAGAACCTAAAGGGTCCAGCCATCCTAATATTAAATGTCTAAATCTTACCTAGTCTCTCTAGGCTCCCTTTGCTATATATATCGCAAGAAACAGACATTCTTAAATAATTTATCATAACTATGTTTTGGGGAGAAAATTAGACATGCCTTTGCAATTCTCCCCAGCTCAGCATAGATCTAGATTGCCTCCAGTAAAAATATGATTAGTGATTTGCAAATGCAATTTTCTAAAAGTTCTTCTCAACCATCTTTGCACAGACATGAATCTCAGCAGGGTATAGGATGGAGTACTTAAACTCTTCTGGTGGACACTCAACATTAAGGAAAGTAATTCTCAAAGAGTGAGTACTCTTCTGAGAACAAAATAGAAAATATTTAATTTATCTATTCACTATATTATTTCAATCTCCTGTATTACCTTGAAGGAACCACTTATATTTTCATCTTTTGTTGATGTCACTTTCACTGTTTTTATTTTACCTTTGTCTCTCTTTCCTATATGCTTTTCTTTTGCTCTGTTTTGTAAAAACTTACCTCTAATACATGACTAAGCAAAAACCTTGGCTTTTAAAGCAAGAAGAATGTCTGGAAAGCCTGTGGATTTGGTCTTGGACATAATCTGAAAGATTGCTTAATAAAATACATGAAAATGAAATATGGTTATAATTCTTCACAATCAAAGTTTTTGGAAGGTTCATTACAAATGAAGCATAGCTAATTATTTTAATGAAAAACTTACCAAGTTAAACTTAGTGAACTAAAACCAAACTAAATATACTACTACAAAATGATAAGGAAAACACAGGCTCTGCATATGTGCATACATGTACATAGGCATAAATAAATTAATAAATGTATCAGTGTATATTGGTACATAAAGTCCACAATAACACTTTGCTGAGAGATGAAGTACCTTTATAATTGTTTTTCCATAGCACATGAAATCATGCAAATATATTCACGTTATAAAAGCAATAACACTTCTACATCTTGCACTGTGGTCAACTATATCCAGCAAAGCTAAGATTTAGTAACTATGCAATCTATCATGAGGATCAAACAGGTGATCCATCTGTAGCTGATTAGGAATTTTTCTATAATTTTCAGTCAAAAAGTGAGTTCTTAGACGTTAATGTTTCTGAGAAAGTGCATTACTCTTAATGTGCATCTCCTCAAGCTGTATACCTCCAAGTGGCCAAATATGTGATGACCCAGAGAAGATATTTCTGCCATGTTTTATGTAGCCCTGTAAGTGCCCCCACATTGTGACTCCTTTTAAATTATTTTTCTACTGCTTATTTTTCTCTAAAAAATCTTCAGAAGTTCTTTTTTTCTTCTTGATATGATGAGATTTCATATTTTTTTTTAATATCAGAATGATTCACTTGTTGGAACAGTCAACAATCACCTTCAACTACACTTATTCTTTTCTATTCCTATCACTGGTTTGATACCTTTATTCATCTATTTAATGACTGATGTGGCTGCAGTAAATCTCTTGAAATATATTGTTCATAGACTTCTAGAGCCTTCCAGTATGAATGGAGCACATTGTGCACCTACAAAATCAAATAAAACATCCAGCTCCCATTTCTTATTTTTATTGTTCCCAGGTCTCAGACTAGGAAAGTATTTTCCAGCATACAGAATATTTGAGATTAACAAATCTCAGAAAAGGCTTGTAAGGATTTAGAAAGAATCTCCCTTCAAATTCAACATTGCAATTCTGAATGCAACAGTAGTAAAACATCTTCAGAAGAATGGTGCCATGATCTGAAATAAAAACCTGTGACTTTGTAATTACACAATTTGCAAATACCAAAACTAAGATCACGTTTGAGAATGCTGATAAATATTTTCTTACAGCCTGAAGGAATAATAATGTTCTCTTATCGTTTAATAAGGTTAGATCCAGTGAATTTTTTTTCCCTTGTGTGCTCCACAGAGGTCTTGCTATGAGTTTAAACACAGTAATTTTGAAGAGTTATGCTCTGTTGTGTGATAATGATGAAAAATTTGAGGATAATTGGAAATATGAAGTTAATTGGAAAACAAGGCATTAACTCTGGGTAAATGAAATTGAAAATTCTTTAATTAATGATTAAATTTATTTATTATTATTTTCATGTTCACTTATTTTGGGGATCCTTAAAGCAAAAAAAATAAGAAAAAAAGCCAACAGGTTTTTAATAAGAACTGCACTATAAATTTGGAACTGTCTCATTTAGAAAGCTGGAAAATAGGAAAATATTTTAAAAGGTTTTTTTTAATTTCTCTTTTCAGAGATTCAGTTCAATTAGAAAATATAATGGAGACCCCAGAAATGCCTTAGCACATGCTTGAGACCCCAGTTTCTTTAGAAAATTTGACAATATCCATGGTTTTTACTCGGTATTTATTGTAGTCTGTACAGCTAATAACACAGAATACAGCAATGCTCTTAAATAAGAATTCTTTTAACTTTTAATGTTCCCTTAACTTTCATTAAAAGTATTTAAATTTCAAAGATTATTGAGTTGTATAGGAATAGAAAATGAAGTTAAAAAAGCTTTCTCTGAACAAATGCTTATACAAACGCAGTACGGGATGGGAAAAAGTGGACTATCTTCCTAAATATGCAGGTTGAATGCAGAGGGTTCAGATATTCATTGCTCCCATATATAGACTGTTTACCTACCTTTTGTTAATGACCTTTTCCTATGCAACATTCTGAATCTTCTGAAAAAGAAGACACACAGTGCAGATTACATTCACTTTCAAAAATACATGAAAATACAAAGAATTTCAAGGAAACTGTGAAGAAGACCTTGTGTGTGTAGTGTGTGTGTGTGTGTGTCCTCAAAGAGCCCTCTGGTTGAGAGCCAGAAAACCAAACTTTTTTCAAATAATGACTTTGCACAATAGGCACTGAGGAAGCTAGTTGTGGAGGTTTGGGTTGGCTCCCTGCCAAACCCAGCTGCTGGCCACACAGATTCCCCCCCTCCAGAGAGAGAAGGGAAAAAAAGTACCCAAAAGACAATTGTAGCAAACTGTGTTTATATATATATACACACACATATACATACATATTCACATATATTACAATTATATGCAATCAAACACTATGAATCGACAGAACAAATCCCAAAGCAACTCCAAAAGGCAAAAAAGGGGGGGGAAAGGGAAAGGAGACAGAAATGGGTAAAAATGAACAAAACAGATACACACACTCATAAACTCAGGGGAAAGCTCAATAAGTAACTAATACAATAAAATCTCACCAAAACTCCCCTTAGGAGAAGCAGGTCCTTCCCTTCCACGCAGCTGGGACAGCACCTTCTCCGATAGGCCTCAGCTCATACAGATAAGAGCTGAGCCGACAAAGATCTGATGTCCTCCAAGCACACGAAAGGAAGAGAGTGAGAGGGAGGAAACCTTCCTCCTTTCTTATATACACCTGATTATGTGAAGGAATGGTGTGGAATACTTCCTTGGTTATGACCGTGTTACCAGGGAAGGCCTAGACCAAAACCAAGAAAAGTAAACCAACACATAGTTTCAAGTGGAATTGCTTCCCTGGAGGGTTAGATATGCCAGTACGTGTTTCATTTTGATTTCTCCTTGGGACTAATTCACACATACACAAGTATACAAGTGCTTGGCATCTGTTAGTTTGGGTGAAGTTACTCCTCTCCAGACGGGAAAGAATGATATGCATACATTGTAATTGGTGCAGGTACATCACAAAAGATTCTGCCCAAGCAAAACTGAGCCACAGGAGAGCATCAGCCACATGTGTTTTAAGGCAGGTTATTAATGTTCAACAGAAACTTTTGGGGTTTTTGGGGGGCTTCTTTTTTTTTTTTTTTTTCAGTGAGGGAGATCAGGAAAGGTTTTGGAAAAGCACAATGTTTATTTTTATATTCTAAATGTACTATAACAGGGTTGATTATTGAAAGAATGCTTATTAAATGCATAAACAGCTTCCTCACAGATTCCTGTGCAAATGTCAATCCGTATTACAGAGAGTAAGAGAGAATTGGTCTTTCTGGCAGCCATGAGACATTGTCAATGTATTTTAAATACTCTGTTTCAGGGATTATTTTTTAAAGCAATTCAAAGTTTTTCTAAATTATCTGACTACTGAGGACAAAAGAAACAGAATCATTTGCATTCACACAGTGATGCCCTTCTTATTCAGGCACCATTTATATCTTGCAGTAAAGCATTACAGATGGACTACTGTGATTTTTTTCCCCAGAAACTTAAATCCAGAATTGTAGATAGAACATTGCTGAGGATTATCAGTAGGATCAGTGTCTGGCATGGGTGTTATTCTTGGTTTGGATTCATTAAATGAGCCATTACCAGGAAAGACAAGTTGCTGTACACTTTTATTACTTTCTACTATTTTCTCTATCAAATCAATACCATTTTGTAACTTTGTCTATGGCACTGGTTCTAAATCCATTTCATGAGTATTGGAAAGAATTCATTAGCTTTTAAAATGATGAAGAGGAAAAGTGCTCTTGAGCTGCAGAAGTGGACTTCTATTGTTTTTGAACTGTAAATATCTATGTGTTGATACATAAGTAAAAGTTAGTAAATAAAGAAAACAGAAGTTCTATTATACAGAATTTTCAAAGCCCTCATATTTAAAAAACAAACCAGACAAACCAAAACAAAAAAAATCCAAGCACCAAACAAAAACCCCCAGCAAATTATTGCTCTAGAGGGTGACAAGATTGCTGCCTACAAACTGGTTTATTTTCAGAAATCTCTCAGTTTCCCAGCAATTTCTTTTTATATTCATGATTATTATGCCCTAAGTCACCATCAAGTAATTGGGATCCATGGGAAGAAATCTTTAATGTCTATCATCTACTGCAGAAAAAAATCAGTTAAATGAATATGATTTCCCATTTTCCTTAGCACTTAAGCTGGTGATTTTCACTGATGTCCTTTGTGAGTGGCTAAAGAGAAACCATGTCTTTAGTCTCCTGATCACTAATACCATCTTGAAGTACTTATTCTCTCACCATGTGACAGAAGGGAGAATAAATCCTGCCACAGAAGATATCTTTAATTCACTCCCTGATAATATCAGCAGTACATTTGCAGGATTTAGTTCATGAATGAATAATTTGAAATAATGTTCAGTATTATTTCTTCAAATCATATCCTGAAATTTGATTATGATAAATTTTTTTCACTGTAACTCAGCTTTTGTTTTGAAACTGTCTTATCCTCTAACAGCCTCAAACAATTAGAAAAAAAACAACCAAACAAAAAAATTCACTGCAACATTAGAAAATACTCACAATTTATAGAAACACACTTGGTTTTCCTGATTGCTTGACAAAGTATTCTTACCATTTCCCAAGTGTAACGTTTCTCATTTTGACCTGATGTGCAGAACTCTACACTAAAATGTCATTTTAACACTCTAGAAATTTCATAGAAATATTCATACCTGGCTTATTTAGGCAAAGTGTTTGAAATATTGTTACATCAGTGTGTTACACTTTAATACTGCACAAAAAATGAAATATCTCAGTAACGCGTATGAGTTTTTCCAAACTTCTTCTTCATGCTGAAGATTAAGGTTTGTTAGTATATTAAGATGTCAGATAATGGAGAGATGTTTTCAAGATTCTTTGGACTTGATAATATTTGATACTATTTTAAAGATGCATTTGTCATACCTGACAGTAGGATGACTGTGAAACTGGTACACCTAGTGTTTCAGAGGATTCCTTACTCACAAATTTATCAGAATTCAGCCATTTGTAACAAAAGAAAAAAAAATAAAATAAATTGTGCACTAATTTTTTTCTAGTGTCTGTACCACCTTAACAATAAATAAAATTATTTTAAAAGTAAAAGATTCCTCATCTTTTAAAAGGTAAAGAATTCTGGTTGCAGATAATAATAATAAGCAGGAATATCAAGTATTCTGATTGCATCTTTGACCTTCATGCAGTTTTCAACATTGACGCAATTCACTATTTTCATATATTGTCTTTTTTTTAATTATTTTTTCACGCAGTTAGCAATTAGAGCAAAACTATGAAAGATAGCACCTTTTAGCTTTTGTTGTTGTTATTGTTTGTAGAAACTCATTTGATTACGTAATTTCTGCAATAATGTCTGCAGAAGCAAAATCAGCTGAAACAGAAGAGGAATATCTCACCTCAACATCTAAGAACTGGCTTTTAACTGAAGAACCTTTGGAGTGTGCTAGGCCAATAAAGATATGTATATGAACTTGTATAAAGTACTTATATAAAGTATAAATACTTTACAATTATTCAATATATGTTGATTAACACTCTAGAATCTAAAGTTTTCTAATTTTTTTTCTTACTTCTACCTTTAACTTTCCATTATACATTTAAATTATGTACGAAAGCTTGGCAATTGTGGCAAAATGAGAAATGCCTCCCTCTGTCATGAAAAAAACTGACAGCAAATTAAGAAAAAGGGTACCATCTGTATTAAAACAGTAGTTAATTAGACCCAGTTTTTATGCATGGACAAACTTATCCACATATAATTATGTCTTATGTTAGACCATGCAGAGCATACACAGACACATGCACAAACCCATACACCATCTTCAAAATGACATCAAAAGGCTTCTAAAAACTGCAATAAGATGTCTTATAGTATTTATTGGCTTGTATCTAGATTATTCTCAAGGTGTGAATTCAGGAGGGAAGTCCCTCTAAAGAAGAAACTCCTCTCCACTAAGCCTTCTTAAAATAACTTTATCCTTGAACATAAGAGGTCAGGAGGTGAAGTGATCCTTAAGATTTATTACTTCCTGCTTCGTTGAATGAATTATTCTGTTCCAATAGTAATGACATAACAATACAACGACAATGAGATCTGTACCTTTATGAATAATTAGGATCATCAGAAACAGCATGTGCATAGTTTTGAGTGTAAAAAAGCCACCACAGAAATATTCTAGTCAAATGCAATGATGACAAATGGTGAGGAACTCAGGCTATTTCCTCCAGTAATTTGAGTTTATGCCAAGGTTTACCTATGTAACAAGAGCTTTGAAATGACAGTAATTGTGCATCTTTTTCAAGTGAAGAAGTGAATTCTGTTGAATACCATCTAACAAAGATTCAAAGGAACTTTCCTTGGTCTTGGACAAATAGTATCCAGTGAAATACAGTTGAGAAAGATAGACAAGAGGAATTGTAGAGAGTGGAGAGCTTGATCAAGGCAGTAATTCACCAAAGGGAAATTCAATGCCTGCCATGGATCTCATGGAGCATAAAAATTTTGTTATGATATTCAGCTTTCCATCTGTTGGCACTGTAACTTGCATGTCTCCATCATTTTAGCAGGTATCAGAAGTTCTAGCATCAAAAAGTCATGCAAGCACAGAAGCTCCCATTTTAAAAGTAGTCAATGGGATATGTTATTTCATAAGATATTCAGCTAAACAGTAACATCCTAAGCAGAGTTTTATGACATATCCACTAGACTTCAACATCTCTGAAGAAGTAACAAAAGACACAGGTATGTCTTACTTGAATAAGAAGGGAGAGAATGTACAGATTTTCCCAAACTGATAAGGAATATCTGCTTAGTACCAAAGAAGTATGTGGCTGAGTCAGCTCGATGCTGTTGCTCAGAAGCTAGGCTTTGTAGCTTGGTTTCAGGCCTGTCTTAGCGTAGCTCATGTTGTTTCCAGAACACAAGTTAGGTTTTTTTGTCTAGCTGCACCTCTCTTTGACATCATACAGGTTTGACTCTGATCAGAACAAGCTCAAAGATATTTGTGCTGCATTGCTTTAAACAGACAGGGTACATGCACAACATTTCAAAACACCCAGTTAAACTGGACTTAGTAAATACAGCACACACAAAGTAACGTCTGCCTGGAAGTGTTTTATGGCCTAAAAGGCAGAGATTATTTCCTCAGTCCTACAGCACAGTGCAGATATGCTCCACTGTATCTCTATGGGCTGCAGTAGTATCTTGTGTGACATCTTCTGTCTTCATTCTCCGATATATCTTAATGTAGCTAGTTGGCAGAGGATTTGAAGATACACTTAAACCTCTAAAGCAGTGTCAACAACCAACATATACAGTTATCTTTTCAAGCTTACTGAGCATGGCTTTAGGAAAACAACAGATTTTGCTGATGAGACGTCAATTGGACAGTTAGGCAATAGTGACTATTGCCAGCCACCCAAGATATTTTTATACATGAATTTTCACTGATAATAATAATTAGAACAACACTAGGTGTATATTTTACTAAAGACTTACAACTTGTCCTGTTAGTCAGTCATACTTTCATCTTATGCAATGATGTTTCAACCCACAGAAAGAAACTAACTCATAAAAAATCCCACCAGCTAACCAATCATGCATTGTCCAAATTTAATTCCATAAACAGTATTCAAATGCAATATATATGGATTTTGCTAGAGTAATATATATTGTCTATTCAAAACCTCAGTCTTGTATCACAGTTGAATAACACATTGGAGTTATTTAAAAACGTATTGAACAATGATCTCCTAAACAAAGGATTTGTTTATCCTTTGTGAAAACAGATGTTTTTAGTTATTTTTTTTCTAAGTCGAAAGAAACAAACCAAAGAGCTCAGCTGAAAGCTAAGTGTTTTCAGTCAGTGAAAAATGGGACCCTATTAACAATAAAAGTCCTGGGTTTTGAATGAATTTAATTATGTTGCATTGCAGTGTCTGATCAGTCAGCTTTGTAGCCAATTACTTTGAGGAGACTTGAGCTGCCAATTCACCAGGCTCCTCAAGCAGGGAGGCAAAAGTCACAAGAGGCTTTCTAATAGATGTCAATCAAATATTAATCATATTTTAGTGGAATGGCTGACTAGATCATAAATATGAAAAGCAGCAGACTCCTCTCATGTTACATTTTTTGGTAACTTTTGGTCTTTGAAATTGTGCTTTGGCTTTTTGCATCATTAAGAAAAGTCTTAATGAGTGTAGGTAATGAATATATTTTTCATGGCATATACAGCAATATAATTTAATTATCATACAAGCAACAGAGATTTGATGTAAACATTATTAGCATTATTATATTTTAATTGTTCTTGTTATTAAAATCTCTATTTGCATTTCAGGAATGCTGAAAAGTTCAACTCATTAGACTGATCATGCTACTTACTCTCCTAGTAAAATCAGAAATGATGGTAATTGCTACAGGGAGTTTTTAACCTAGGAATAAAACCAGAAAAACTGAGATGAAAAGCAATGCAGAATATGTAGCAGCTTGATGGACAGTATTTTCTATAAGGTATCAATTTAATTGTTTTCAAATACACATATGATGGAGCTCATGAGCAAAGGAATGAAGATGTTGGATGAGAAATCTGCTGAGAGGTGAAAGGAGACAGGAGTCTGGGCTGACTGAGGGGAAAAGTAATCTCTCAGTGATAAATGTAAGATGATAGAGTAGCAGTAGGCTATGAAACTGAAAACATGTAAATAATGGTGTCTTAGTTCGAGGGAGAGCTAAGATATCTATGTTGGCCAAGAAATAATCTCTCTCCTTTAAATTTAGAAAAACAGAACTTTAATTAGGAAAAATATATATAAAGGAAAAGGATAGCAGTTCTTAACCACCATATATATATATATATCCAGAAAAGAACCAAACAACAGCAGTTTGTAATAAACCCCTCCACCCCCAAATGACAAGGCAAAACAGTCAAAAAGGTCTTTTTGGCTACCCCCCAAAAAGGGGAAATGCAATTATATCTATGGACAGCAGGTGGAGCTGTGGCACCTCCGCCGCTGGCCGCTCACTCTCTCTCAGGGGTTGCAGTTATATTTACGGACAGCAGATGGTGATGTAGCGCCCAGCCGGCTGGCCTCTCTCACAGGGAATGGCGGCAGTACCGTTGCTGAGTCAGTTCCTGCAGGGTCGGTGATTTCTGCAGAGCAGCAGAAACCCAGTGATCTGCAGTATAGAGAGCAGGTGTGTTTTCTCTTCTTCACAGTAGTCTCCGTGATATTTTAAGGTGATTGACGAAGCCAGAGAGAGTAAAAAGACACAATCCTGGTCCCACAGCGATGTCGGAACTTGGTATGTCCCGTCCTCCCTCCTCTTTGCTGAGCTGAGCTCCTGCCTTCCCACGAAAACCAGAAAAACGAGTCCCTTCCAGACTGGGGGGGGAAGATCCAAACAAAGGCTGTGCTTAAGGCAGATAAAATCAAGATATGCGCATCCTTTGTGTCCTCTGTTAACCATCCCCACCACACCAAGGAGTTGGCTACAAGCTTTTTGGAAGGAATTCCTCTTAGGTTTTGAAACTCTAACAAATGGGTGCTCTGAGAGACAGGGAGAGCTGAAACAATTAAATCTAACCCAAAAGGAAGATCTACAAAGCAGTGTTGTGAAAGGAAACGAAAGGAACAAGGCTACATTTTTCAGAATAATAAAGGTGAATAACACATTGCAAGAGGGTTCAAATTCTAATGAACTTTCTGGAGATCTGATCCCTTAACTAAGCCTTAAATTACCAGATTTGAATGGCATTTTAAGCTAAGGGAGTACTCATACCAACTAACTATAGCAATTACTAGGATTTTTTTTAAAAGAATTTTTAAAATTTGTATTTGTGGAACAAATTAGATATGTAAGCAGGTGTTCATGTGTTTTATAGTATGCCTAGTTTCTTTCAAGTGCTGTAATAATGCCCTGGAAACAAGCTCTTCTCTGTTCCTTGTTTAGGGAACTGAAATTTCTGGCTTGAGGAAGATAGATGACAACAGCTGGGTCTATTGGATTACCCTGAATGTTGTCACTGATATGCATTAAAAACATGAGACCTGAGAAAATAATTTCAGAAGACAAAACCAAAGAATTTTTTTTTTTTTAGTGTAATACAAATACCTTCTAAATAGCAGAACTCATAAAAATTAACTCACTAACTGAAAATTGTGCCTTCTGACTTCTTAAAATTGAGCAGTACTCCTTGAAAGAGCAATAGACCTGTGGAAGAGCTTATAGTACACTCTTTTTTTGCACAGGTAATTCAGAATATCTGAGTCAAGTAAGCTTGGAAAGTTTGAGGGCTTTTTCAAATTTAACTACTTGGCCCAATCTTCATGTTATTGTAGAAATGTAACTTAAAAAAAAGCCCTAAATTAGTTTGTTTTGGTTTGGCTTGGTTTTTTGTAGTTTAGTAAGAAAATTATGCTCCTGTATCAATGTAGTGGCTTTACTGTCAGAGTGCACAGAATTTTGGCACTGGTACATCAATTGCACAAATTGCTGAGCTGGTGATGGCTTCACAAAGTAATATTCTATTAACGCTGATAAATTTTCATCTGTTCATTAACATTAAATTTCCAATAGAGGGTAGTAGCACTCCAGGCTCAGAGCTGCCGTCTAACTGAGAGTATTGCTTTAATATTTATATATATTTAGGGTTCTTTAATATCTTATGAAAACATCCAGAAAATAAGTCATGGGATTGTGTCTAAGGAGTTTCTTTATTAATTTAGGGAAGAAAATAAGTGAACTTTAGAATGGTTCAAAAGGGCAATACAAAATGTTCCACCCTGATACCAACTCAGCACATACTAATCAACAACACCCAAGGCAATATTCAACCAATTCACCACACTTAAGTCAAATCCAATCCCTCCAGCTCCAAGCCACCTGAAGCATCAAGAAAAGGAGTAAAGAAGAAGAAACAGAGGGAGAGGGAGAAAGAAAAGAGAGAAGGAGAAAGAGGAAGGGACAGCTACCACTAAGGCTTTGTGAAAGACCAGCTTCTCACACATCCAGATGGCAGGGCCATGACATGTGCCAAATATCCACCTCTGTTTTATCTGTTCTTGCCTCTGTTGTCACATCCTTCTGGCCATTTTGGGATTCCAGGCCAGGGTGAGGGGCAGTGTTCTCACTGTCCTGCCAGTTCAAGCTAGGTCAGGGGCACCAGGAGCTGTGGATAAGGAGTTGAATAAGACAGTTGAATCTTTATTGCTAAAGAACAGTAAAAGCATAAAATAAACTAAATAAAATTCACAAGGGAAGCATTTTGAAATCTTCTAGTGGAAATGTAAGCCTGCTTGAAGGAAAAAGTCATCCATGTTATGTCCAGTAAAGCAATTTTCTGAAGGAAATCAGTTCCATCTTGGCTAAGAAATTAAAAACTGACACAATAAAATAGAAGGGTTTTCCTCGATGTCATAGTTTGGTGTTCACTCATGATATGAACTTTAATAATATTTTAGCATTTATTATTGTAGGAATACAAGATTACAATAAATGGAAGAGAGACCATGAGATGACTTGACGAGACTGAGGATTCTGCACAAGAGACAGTTTATTGCCATGTATCGGGTTGTTATGAGTTTCCCAGTTTGTAAATTCACTGTTGTAAAGTTAAATAGCATTGTTGCATGTTACACAAAATGGAGTATGGTGTTATCCCTGCTCCCTGATTGGAGAGATTCTGCCACAGTGGAGCTTTCCCCTTATATGGTTATCTCCACCCTTGTTTACCCCTTATGATTATAATCCTTCCCTGTTTTTCCTTTTCTGTGAGAGGATTTGCATGCTCCTCCCAGGTTCAACCCCTTTCCATAAAGGTCCATGCCACCCCTATATAAGCTGGCACCATTTTAGTAAATGTGCCATTCCATCATTCCACCATACCCTTGCCTGGGGTGTGCCTTTCCTTCTTACCCACAAAGGGTCTTGTCATATTATCATACTTAGGTTCACATACATCAGGCTTCAAGTTTCAGAACTTTGATTTATTTCAAAGTATAAGATTGTATTGATCATGAAATATTGCTAAGTTTGAAAGAAAATAGCAATGATTTTGATTGCTGACTAATGTTGCATAATGCTAATATTTCCCATCAGGAAACATGGACACAGACAGAAAAACACACACACAATAAAACAAACAAAAACAACTGACAGGGAACTGTCCTTGAAGTATTTGCCATTCATCCCTTTTCATAGTTCTACTGGCAGTGTGTCTACATCTTAACTTATTATTTCTTCCTCTTTATTGTCTGGTCAATGGGTATGAATATTTTGGATTAGCAGACTGGAAGTAGCTTAAAGGTATGAAGAAAGTGGCTCACAGTAATTAGATTAGTTCTTTTCAGAGGAAAAGAAACTCCACATAAAAAGCAATTCTATCCCTTCTTTCTAATTCCCAGTTTTCTGAAATGAAAAATGTTCTGAGATAGCTGTGAGCTCTGGAAGACTTTACCACAGAGTTACTGTGGGCAAAACTGTTGCCCAGTGTTATGCGCACTCCTAGATTTTCCACCATCACTGTAGAAAACCTCTAGCTTTCTTCACTAACTTTTTGTGAGACAGAGACTAGTTGTTTTGTTTATCCTTGGATAACTAAACTGTTGGGAAGAGTGGAAAAGAGGGAGCATGAATGAGTATGTAGACAAATAGTATAGGCCATGAATATTAGCTCAATACCAAGACTCCATGGGTTTAAATTTCAAAGACTTAACTCAGTCAGATAGACTTAAAGAGGGAAACCTTCTATTCCCACCATGTTTGCTTGCAATATGTTTGCTTCCAGTGTGATTTTCTGAGACGAAGTCTAGCTTCACCTTAAGATTCAAAGACCTTTCAAGAAAATTTGATTTTAATTGCACTTGGCTAAACAGTTAATTTTCCCATTCATGGGAAGCCTGCATTTTCCATATAACTACTCTCTCCTGGCATGCCAAACCAGCTTTGTTTCAGCAGCGTGTATGCAAAATTGCTATGATTAACTGGAAATGGTTAGCTTTCAAACAGACTAAATACAATATAGGAGAGTCTGTAACAAGTTGTTCCAGAATCATTTACACAGAAATATTCTGGAAAACATGAAAAAATATTATCCTTCCTAGGCTGCATCTATAGTGATGTCTTCTGTCATTTTTTGGGACTAATGATACCACAGGAATATTATTTAACAAAATCACGAAAAAGAAAATGAAAACCAACCCACTCCTGCATAAAGAGCACTTTTTATTTATAAAAATTTTCTCCATGTTTTAAAGTTTAAAGCTGAATTTTTATATCCATTTTATTGCAGTGATAGTATTGCAGAAAAAAAATAGTTGTTTAATTTTCATCAAACTCTTTGAAATATTTGATCTGTCACAAGAAACAAGCAAGATTCATTTGAAAAGTTCCAGTGCCAATAATCTAATGTAAAGCATTCACTTCTGTCATCCTTTTACTCAGTTGTCCAGATCTTCAACTAATAGGGGAATAGCTCCATTGAAGTCAATGGAGCTCTGACAATTTATGCTGCTGAGAGTCCTGTTAAGTGCTACCCTGTGCCTTAAATTGTCCTAATTGATTTCAGAAACTCTGCATGCTGAATATGCTTCAGGCTACGAGTATTTTATTCCCATGTCAAGTTTTGGGGGATTTTTTTACACAGATTATTTACACATATTAACATACGTCCCTTTTACACCTGGCTGCCCAGTGTGAGTTGGAAGACCACAAGTATGGACCAAGCTAATACTTAAACAGATAATAACTAAAGAAAAAACACAGATGTTAAGTTTTTCACTTCTAGTGAGTGAGGTCAGAATCAAGCTAAGACTGTTAAATAGTGAATACCTGATGTGTAAATTAAGATACAACAACAACGAAAAAGTGTACCATAATATTTCTTTATGAACATTTTAATATGATAGTTAAATAAATAACCCTCCATAGAATGTTAATCAATATAAAGAGAGTGTAGGTAGGCAAAAAATAGAAAGTAAAATAGAAAATAAAATGAAAGATTAATGTGCAAATTAAAAATAAATAATAACTTTAAAAAGTCCTTGCAAAGAAAGAATACTGTACCTGATAAAGTTTGCTGAAAGTATATTTAAACCTTTTCAGGCTTGCTAAATTAAAAAATGGGCTACCAAATAGGCTAATGATTTACAAATCATTGACAGAAAATTGGCTTAAATTGCAGACTTGTCAAGAATGTTTTATGGGTGTGAGTTTGTGGTAGTATAATGGATGGTCTTGTTTATGCCTATGTTTCTGCATTAGGGTTCTGTTTTAGTTGATTTTTAATTAAATTTGTTTCTAATAAATTAAAATGGATATTTATCACTATCCATCAGAGTTTGTAAGAAAGACCTTAGTGCCCATACCAAAGTTCATACATTGAAAAACATTAGACAAAAGGTGATTTGTATATCTTTTAATACCTACCTTTCAAACAAGCATGTAGACAATAGCCTCATTGTAGGAAAGGGAGATAAGATTTTGCTTGTACAATGTACAAGCTGTGTAAATTTTTAATGCAATACAAAAGAGTGAGTGCATTGTCTAATGTTAAAAATTTATAAAGAATACTTTTAGTCATCCACAAATTGGGTTCAGATAGCAACACAGTCTCTCATATGTCTATGTGGACAAATATTTCTAATTCTAGCTTCTTAGGAGATTTCTTCTCTGTAGTTGGTAGACTTTTTGGTGGATGTTAATCTGACTTTCCTTTGATTTACAGACCATTATTCTGTTCAGAGTTAATCCAGCATGGACCTACAGGTCTGGGTTCAGACAAAGTAGAAGGCAGTTTACTGCAGCATGAAGAGGCATGAGATGTGTCCCCAGAGACAGGGGGAATATTTCAGTGTACTTGAACTAGATAGCAAATTTCAATCTTGTGGAAGTAGAACTGTTTAAAAAATTGCTACCAGCAAATTCAGTCTACCCATGACTGCTGTCAGCTCATGCTATGGTGTGTGGCTAAGCAAAGGACAGCTCCTGTTCCAAACACCACTTTCAGTCTTGAACTTGGAAGTCTTTGGTCTTCTCTGTGCATAGAATCCGAGAAACATTTAAGTTGTAAAAGACCTACGAGATTGTTGAGTCCAACCTTCAACTAATTACCACCTTGTCAACTGGATCATAGCACTAAGTTAGCCATATTCAGTTATTTCTTGAACACCTCCATGGACAGTGACTCCACCACCTCCATGTGAACCCTATACCCTAAAAAAACCCACCGAACTTGCTATTTGAGGCATTCTTGTCATTCAACCATATTGATAAATGTTTTAATAATGTTCTGACAGCACACTCATGATCAGAGATCTTGGGATATCTTAGGGAGTTTTAATGGTCCTCTAGGCACAATAAGTTAGAAAAGTTTTTTTGTGCACTGATGTCAGAGCTTTGGTTAACATTGGAAACCAGAAAACAGATTGAGTCTTGTTATAATTTCTTTGTCTTACATTTAATCGTGGTTGTATTCTCATTTCTGTTTTCCTCTGTTAGACTTGTTGCACCTCTGCTGTTAGAATCATACAATCATAGAATCATGAAGGTTGGAAGAGATCTTTAAGATCAAGTCCAAATGTCACCTTAACACTATCACTGTAATCCCTAAATCACTAAACCATAATCACCCAGGGCTAGATCCAGACATCTCTTAAGCACCTTCAGGGGTGGTGACTCTCCCACCTCCTTGGGCAACCTATTCCAAAATCTGATCACCCTAATAGTGAAAACTATTTTTTTAGTAAAAATTTTGTTAGCAATAGTCTTCAATAATGAACAAGGAAGATCTTCCAGTATGTCTAATATTTTTATTAATTCATGTAGTTTAGACAATATTTGTCCTAGATATTATGGTAGAAAAGGTCAGTTAGTCGCTGATATGATTTCATTCTGTGAAATGAAGCCTGAAATGATAATTAATGAACAACAGAAATGTATCTGTATGTAGTAATCATGGTACTTGAAAATGGTTTATAATATTATGTTTGGTTATTTTCTGTATGTATTACACAGAAACTAAAATAGCACAGACTTCAAGAGTCTACTTCTCATAATTTTTGTAATCAGCATTTTTCTTTAGTATTTAACATATTTCTTTGCTTTAAGAAGCACAAGAGTGTATAAACTCACCTGAGAATATATGGTTTTTACCCTGTGCTGTGCATTCCCTGCTCATGATTTGCTACCGTTCTTTCCTTGTTGGCATATTCTCATTACTGGAATGGGTGACTTTTGGTAAAAATATTTTAAAATGTGGTAAAAAATTGTTATCCCAATTACATGTAGGTGTATTAAATTTTAATTTTGGGGTTGTTTTTTTTTTGTTTGTTTGTTTTGGTTTGGGTTTTTGTGTGTGTGTGTGGGGGGGTTTTTTTTGGTTTTTGTTTTTGTTTGTTTTTTTTTTAAGAACTGAGAAACATCAATAGTTTTAAGGCTGTTGGGTCAAGAAACATTTGGGATGAAGAAATATGACTCAAGGGCATTCAGTACATTTTAAGTTCCTCTAGAAACAGATGAGAAGAAAGGGAAGAATGTGGGTACTAATTAAAGATTAATTTAAATGAGAAAGGCTTTGACAAGCTCTTTCATGGAAGAAAAGAAATGCTGGCATGAAGGAAAGGAAAGCTGCCTGAGGTAGAAAGCTATGTTACTAAACTTGAACAGATAACAACTTCTAATACTTAACATCATTTGCAGCATCACCCCTACTTGGTTCAAAATGAGCAGATGCTGCTCTGCAGAAAAGTAATTATCTTCAAACTCATGCTATGTTTGTCGTGAGCCGACTGTTCAATTCACATAAGCCCAAGGTTTTGTATTTTGCACAGTTTTATTTAATCACATCCTGTGTTTCCATTCAGTGTTGAATTAAGGCTGGAGAAAAGTTCTTTCTGTCATCTCTGAGAGTCTGATCATTTTTGCTACTACCAAAAAGAAGAAACAAACACAACTATAGTTCTGACACCAAAAGATTTGTCTCTCTTTCTAATCCACCTTATCTCTTACACTTTTATTGTCATAGGATCCACAGACTACCACAAAAAAGAAACCAAACCATACCAAAAAAAAACCTCAAACCAAACCAAACCCCAAAAGATTCTTCAGCCACATAAAAAACAAAGTGAAAAAGAATGGCATGGAAAGCAGATAAAAGTGGTTCTGAAGCAGAATTAATACTTTGCCTCATTTTCTGATAAAAGTGAGGATATTAAATGTGGGAGAAAGACAGAAGGGCCCATGAGAAGAGGGGCAAGGAAACAGAAATAACAGAAGTGATAATGAAGCTTACATTCCTTAGTACATTCAGTACACTCAGTAAGCTCCGCACTAATGCTGACAAAGGGTAGCTCGGGTGTGATAGCAGTTATTTTTAATAAATCTGTATAATGATACTTCATAACTGGAAGCAGTGAGTGGAGTATTTCTTTTGAATAAAGAGGGAAGAGAAAGAGAGGGAAGGGAAAGACTGAGAAAAAACACAGACGCATGATGTTAAGGCTGCATAAATTTGAAATAAGAGTCTGTGATGAGAGTAAAGAATAGCAAAATTCCTTTTACATAAGCTCTGTATGTAAAAGGAGCTTAAATGCAACATGTACTTACATAGATTACACTGAAATAAATTGACTTCTTCCTTTGATGAAGTGATTGATTTTCCAGAAAAGGAAAATATTTTAAATACTTTAAATACTTTAAATACTTTAAATTATTTAAATACTTGGATTTCACTAAATATTTCATTCAAGTACTTAATATGGTGTTAGAGAAACTGACTTAATTTTTAAGATGCAAAAGTAGGAATTATCACAACACCCGTAAAATAATGTATGAATTGGTCTAAGGGGAAAGAGTAAAGTAACATTGAAAGGAGACATATCTATGAAAGGATAGGTTACTCAAGGACCATTGTGTTTTCCTAATTCCTATTATATTTTCAAAAATGATCATGACATGGAGAGTGTGTGCTAATAAAATATATTGATGAGAAGATCAAGGAGGATTATTCACTGAGGGAGATCAGAAATAACTGGTGATCTTGACGACTAGAATTCTACAGCAATGCAGCCATTAAAAGTACAAGATGGTACATACCTAATACTTTGGTTTTTTTTGTGATAACCTGAGAGTTCATCTGCTAAAAGTGACTGAGAAAGAATAAGGCTGAACTGACAAGTCTGTCACAAAAAAACCCCACACAAGACATCAATGTAATCCATTATTTTTTTATCCCAGAACAAAAAGTTTCTGAAAGATATTAAAAAGCACAAGCCGGTGTTCAACACACTGATTTGGTCACATCTGGACTTTCCATAATTGAAAGCAGGTGAAGAAAAGCTTTAACAGGAGGACTAAGAAATAGTATGTTTATGTGGTTGCACACCAAGTCTGCATATAGCTAGAACTGAGATATATTCACCAGTTTCAGGGAGTTTCAGGGATCTGCAATTATTTTTGCTTCTGTGCCTGAGAGATAGCCCAGGACAGGGTTATATCCATTGCCACAATTCTGATAAAGCTAGAATGCAATTGCAAAGACCTGTTTTTGTAGAAGTGCTTTAGAACCCCTTTGCATCAAAAGAGGAAATCCTTCTGCCTACTAGGCTCCTTTCAACTCAGAAATAACGAAAGAGAGCCAAGGGAAGGAAAACTCACAAGAGCAAACACAGAGCAGTGACAGAGGAGTAGTGGTCCTTTGACAGTGACAGGAAAGAGAGGAGTAAGAGATTTTGAAGTACTTTTTGGTCTATTCTTTTAACCACTCTTGCAACATGTTAGAATAAAAGCAAAGTCTGTGTGCTTAGAATTGTAAGATGAAACTAATTGAGGTATGTACTGTTATCCTATGAGTCTAGAAAGTCTCTTCCTATTATGAGCAGAGAGTTCAGAAAATGATCAGGAATGGAATTAAATTTCCTGCACAAAGTCTGGGGGAAAAAAACCTACCTTGTTTACAGTCTGTTTCTGGGAATCAGCAAAATATTCACGTTTTTTTATCATACTGCAGCTGGTGATACTTTTTCCATGTCATAATATTTGCTGGTGTTATCAGAATATATTTTTATTCAAACCTGACATTTCTCCCTTGCAAAGAGTTATGGAATATTTGTGGGATTATATCTGTATGTTTCAGCTGTGATACAAGGAATTAAGAACAGGTTGGCAGATGTGTGCCCTATGTTGTCCAGTGAAAGGTCAGTGTCAAGTGGAATGAATCTCATTTAAGGCATCTATTCCCTTCCAACAACCAGGAATAGGAAGGAGTTACATTTTCACCTGTTGAAGAAACTGAAATGCTGCAAAAACACTGTTTGCCAGCGTAATTTCCTCTGACAATTACATTGCTCAAGGAATATATTTTTTGTTATTTAGGTCTGGTTTCTTGCCATCATTGTCTTTTTTCTCACAAAGTTAGATTTAGCATCACAGCCTGAAGAAAACAAATCCTTTCATCTGTTCTCATGCAACCTCACTTGGACTTTGAAAACTTCGCAAGACTTAACCTTCAATTTTCCTGTTCAGTTCAATCTAGTGCTTTGACTACTACATTATAGTCTTCATATTTGCAAAGATGGGGACTTGACTGCATTGATGGGTTCCCTTGATCTGTGGAAAGGAAGCTTGAAACAACACTTGTGTGTAACATCCACAGTCATGTTGTTCTTACTAACTATTTTCTGTCAATAATTTCTGTCAAATACAAATAATTAAAAAAACTCAAACCAAAATGATAAACAACAACAACAATCTCTGATGATTTTCTTTATATACAGCTCTAGAGTGAAGCAAGGACTTATTTCTAACCATTAAATGGACTTTATATTTTTCTCTTTCCTTTGGCTTTTGGGATTCTACTCCTTTTTTGGGAAAAAAGGAATGGACTGAAATGGGAAAGAAAAATTCAATGTCATGGACCATATTTCTTTCTAATAAAATATCTTTAGATAGTGGAAGGGGAAAGCATTCGCTTCATTAAAGATATGTTGTGACTAGTTGAGTTTCTTCTAATTGTGGTAAGAAATAAGTAAAAATCAACTTTTGTTTTTCTCCTTTCCATTCATCAGCCTGTAAGGGGGAAAGCATAAAAATATTCCTTTATAAAACTTTCTGATTTAGTTTCTGGGACTATGAGAGACATATCCAAGAGGAAAGAATATTCTTGAGGTTATGTGAGTGTCAAATAGTAACCTGGATATTCCTGTCTGGACATGCAGAACATCATCCTGAGTAGTGCAGCAGGGATATTGCCAAGATGGTTTACAAAGAAAGAGAGTACTTTTTTTATGACTTATGGCTATAAGACTGACAGCAGCCCTTTGTATAATCCTGCAAATATATGAGGTGAGAAGCTACAACTTAGTGAGGAGGAAAGATATTATATTTTGCTGGTTTTGTCTGGAGTGGTTAATTTTCTTCACAGTAGCTAGAGTGGCACTATGTTTTGGATTTGTGCGAGAAATAGCATTGATAACACAGAGGTTTTTTATTTATTGATGAAGAGCATTTACACAGAGCCAAGGCCTTTTCTGCTCTTCACCTCATCCCACCAGAGAGTGGGTTAGGGGTGCACAAGGAGCTGGGAGAGGGGCACAGCTGAGACAGCTGATCCCAACAGACTCAGCGATATCCCACACCATATGACCTCATATTCAGCACATAAACCTGGGGGAGGGAGGAGGAAGGGGAGGACATTCGGCGCAATGACATTTGCCTTTCCAAGTCCCCATTACATGTAACGGAGTCTGCCTTTCCTGGAGATGGATGAACCCCTGCCTCCCCCTGGAAAGTGGTGAATTAATTCCTTCTTTGCTCTGCTCGTGTTTGTCTTCTACCTTATCCATTACACTGTTTTTTTCTAAACCCATGAGTTTTCTCACTTCTACTTCCTCCAGGGGGGAATGAGAGAGTGGCTGGGTGGTGCTTCATTCCCAGCTGGGTTTAAACCATAACGTAGGTACACCATACACCACAAGACTTTCTTAAGTATTCTTACAGGCTTCAATCCTCATTAAACTACTCAGTGTGTGGTCTCAGTTGGGCAGCAACTTTATAACTTTAAAGTAAGTCAAGTGGAGCTCACAGTAGGCACAAAATGCTGTGAAGAGGAAAGAAAAAAAAATAAATAAAAAAGAGAGTCCAAAGAAGTGCAGTCACAGTTGCACAAAATCATGACACTGAGTATCATTAGTTTCAATTCTCATTTCAGCTGTGTTGGAAAGTCTATGCATTCTTTCAGCATATGCTGTTCTGGGACATAAACTTGTTCTTTTCTTGGTAGGGTAACAACTTGTTAGGAAACAGTTATGCAATGTGCAGTACTACTTAGAAATAGTATAAATAAAGGGAAAAACATTTGAGGCAGAAATAAAAGGGATTGAATTCCATCACTGGAGACATTTATTTTTGATGTTTAAAGTCCATCAGTTTCATCAGAATTATAAGAAAGATTCTGTAGGGATGACTACCTGAGACATAAAAATCAATCTAACCACTAATCTAGCCATTAATATATCTTCAGTTTAAAACTATATTCTTAAAGCATTTAGTATGTTGTACACCAGGCAGGTTTTTGTTATGCAGGGAGTTCTGAGAGATTCCATGCTTTTCACAAGGAAAAGGAAATTCTTGCATTCACTATATCACTGCAGTTTCTAGGAAAAGAAAGTCATCAACGTGCAACTGATACCTTTATAAAGAGAGAGTTTTGGGACATTTATGAAACAGAAGTGCTCTGACACTTTTAAAGAAGTTTGATGTTACTTGACTGGCATTCACTAACACAGAGCTCGTAATATCAAACCATGTTGGAGCTATACCTCTGCTGCTTTCTACCTCTAACATGGTCATTTTCTACAATGTAGATTGAAATTAGAGAAATGTCAAAATGTCACTGATCACAGAGGATAAAGAAAAGGGACCAGAAGCAAGAGGACAATAGCAAGAAAGAGGAATGAAGAAAGAGGAAAGAGGAAAGGAGCAAAAATATCTGCTACAAAATATCTGCTTCTGAGGCACCCACTGATTTTTGAATTTTTTTCTATTTTTTTTTTCTGGAAAAAAATTCTTAATTGTGCTTTAAGCACAAACTTTATATTCCAGGAAGCTGGATGTCAGAAAGGGGGGGGGGGGGGAAATGGAAAAAGCGCATATACTTCCAGAAGCTCTCCTGTAGGTCTTTCTTCAAATGTATAACCCAAAACTTAATTATATTAATGGGCACCAAATGACAGTCATGATGGTGAGTTTCTATAAAGCTCATCACCATTTCTGTCATAAGTCTGAAGCTTAAATTTATAATCCACTTGCTGTTGCACCCTCCCCAGATAGACATTGCTAGAGATTTTCCAAAAAACATTCTGGGCACACTGGGAACTCAGAATATACTGGTTTAGTGGGAGGTGTTTCTGCCAATGTGAGGTATGGTTGGGACCAGATGTTCTTTAAGGTCCATTCTAACCCTTTGACATTTTAATTGCCATCTCCTAAACATCCACTGATCTGATTACATAACCAATGCGTCTGTCCTTGAACAGGCAGAGCTCACCACTATCGAAGCCATGCTGCTGAAAACGTAGCTGCGCTGGGCAGGGCACGTCTCCAGAATGGGAGATCACTGCTTCCCTAAGATTGTGCTCTATGGGGAACTCGCCATCGGCTGCTGCAAGAGAGGAGGCCCAAAGAGAAGATACAAGGACTCCCTGAAACAATACCTCAGCCTTGGCCATATTGACCACTATCAATGGTCCACCCTGGCCTCCAGTCGGGAGAAATGGAGACACACCATCCATAACGCTGCTGCTTCCTTTGAGTACACACGCAGAATCAGCCTGGAGGAAAAAAAGGCAACACAGGAAGAACCGTGCCTCGCCAGTAGCGCCAATGGAGACCTTCCACTGTGCCTTTTGCAATCGGACTTGCCTATCTCGCATTGACCTTTTTAGCCACCAGCGTGCTTGTAGCAAGCGTGGGTAGAGCCCTTGTAGGCTTCTTTCACGAAGCCTAGCCATGATAATTGCCCTCATCCCTTAAGTTAGTTTTCTGGCCTTTGATGCCTGTGTTTTTTTAATGTGTCTCCTGTCTGGCATATTGACTGTGACACTTCAATTTGGCCCTTCACTTTTCCCATGTTTGATGAGACATGTACCACCACCTAGCAAATGAATAATATGGGAGAAGAGATCTTGGACCTGTTGTTGTTGTTGTTTTGTATAGTTGCAATGATGACAAGAAGAATGAACAAAAATTGTCCCTTAATGTCCTGCAGTTAGAATATTCCTCTTGCAAAGTTGTAGGTTCTAATTCTTTCCATTAATGGGAGATTAGGAACATATTTTAACCTACACAGGGACTGGACCTCTTCAGATATTTCCTTCCTGCCTCTAAATCACAGTTTCTCAGCTCAGGCTAGGGAAAATCTGTATCTTTTGAGGTACAATTGAGACATTAAGGAAACTTTTCAGACTGCCTATGCTTAGACTTCTGATGTTCAGTCAATCAAATGGTAAGTAGGGCCTTAAATTTTACCTCACATTGATATATGCAGTCTTATTGTACTTTTAGATATTGTAGACACTTGCTGTGACAACCTGAAAAAAAGCATATAAAATAATATTTCTATATAATAAAATAAATTATTTTCAGGAAAAAATCATACACTGGAAAATTTCAGGCACCTAACAAATATTTCAGATAAAAAAGAAAAAGAGTTAAGAAAGAGTAAAGATGACATTCCCACCTCCCCCCTGCCAGTTTTAAACTTGAGTTATTCAAAATGTCATATTCTGATCTTTCTGATACTGTGACATCTAAAGACCAGTGAAGATTTTCTTTTCAGCATCTCCCAGAAACTGCCTTTGACCAAGCAGGTGGGGGCATCTAAGTATTTTTAACTGGAATTCTTTAAATTCCTCCACCCTCTGAAAGAAAACCTAGATTTTGAAATAAAGCATCAATCAATTAATTTGTTGTTTCATTGGCTGAATTAAGATCATGATACTAGGAAATAAATTTAAGAAGGACAAATGTACATTACTTTTTTGTTTAACAATACAGGAAAACACACTTAATTTACACAATATAGAATCTGGAAAACAAGAATTACTGTATATCTTATGCAGTCATGTTCACAGCACATGTTTTCTCTTGTCCTGTTGTCCCTTCTGCATAAAGCTCCTGAGCCATGACAGTAAGTTTACCTATGGTTTAAATTTGAATAATATTACAGGAAGTAGAAGTCTTTGCCTATCAGTATTAGCTTAGAACAAAATAACTATTCCTTATTTTTCAAACATCAGACATACTAATGTTTGAAACATAGTTTAGCCTGTCTTTCACCTAATATTTCCTTCTAGAAGCTCATTTCAATTAGAGAAGATCAACTGTTTTCTCTGGGGAATATTATCAATATCCAGCAGTAAGAATTATATACTGGTGACCAAAATGTCCCTGAAATTAGACTGACGAGACTAGCTACCATTTTTCACTGTTATAATTAATGAATCAAATTAAGTACTTTGTTTCTGAGATATTAATTATATGCACCCAGCTTGTACACTCTGAAGGTTATCCCATGTTTTGAATTTCCTCATAGAATTTCAATATTTATTCATGGATCATAGACTTCTAACTATATTGCTTCAAAAATTAGATCTTAAAATCACATATATTTTTAGGTACTACTGGCTAAAAGTAAGGAAATATTACCTGAAACTTAAATCTGTTCAAAGAGAGAATAAGAAGACAAAGTTCTTTTTTTTTTTTTTTTCTCTTTTCACACAGGCATTATATCCAAAATCTGCTTATTTATAACTTGGTTATTCTTCCACAGAAAAAAACACTTGCTGTTGACAATAGAACATAAAGAAGTTATGAAACATTATCACATCTGGTCACCACATATAGGTATACAATTGCAAAGGAACAGGTACCAAATAGTCTCAGAACTTGTCATAAGTGTAGTTCTCAGGCTCCAACTGGTTCATAGTGTGTTATTCTCCCCCCTTAATTTGTGTATCTATAATACCACCATGATTGCACTGATTTCAGTGGAGTTTTGTTTTAGGTTTTGGTTGTTTGTTTGGGGGGAGGAGGCGTGTGTGTGTTGGGGAACCCTGCTTCAGGGACTGCCAAAACAACCAGGATGGACAGTTTCACGAGTGGATAGAGCTAGCTATCAAGTAATCAACACTAGAAATGGACAGCTACCTCAAACCTCAGAAGTTTACGTTTTAAAAGGTTCTCTATAGCATAGATAGTGACTTATCGTATTAGACAGTTATTTCCCCTGTATCTGTGTGTTTTATCCCCACTGGCTATGGCTACCCGGTAACCGACCCTCATTGGTTGTTTATTCCTTATTTTTTCATTGGCAGGCCAGTGATGCAAACCCTGCGTCACCATGTAAAGCTAGCCACAACCCCTTTTCCCATAGTTGTATTTCCCCCTCCTCTCCTTCCCTCCCCTCCTTCCCCATATTTTCCGTGTCCCACCTCAACTCCTCCCAGTTCCCAAACCCCTCTCCCAAACCCTATAAGTCTCTCATGTATTCCCGAATAAAGTCGTTCCAGCTTCACCTCCCTTTGGCTGTGGACCGTGTCCCCTTTTGTCCTCCCTGCGGCACGCGGCATGTGTGTGATTTGTTATATTTAGATTTGTTGGGTTTTTTTTTCTGCATGTATGCATGTTTAATGCATAAATGTAAACACAGACGAAATTTCAGTGCTTTTTTATTGCCTGGTGCCACCTGTCACTAAGGACAAAGTACAAAAGGCCACAAAGAACCCTACTCAGAAATCTTGAAGCAGCAAAAGGTTCATTTTATCACTTCATCAATGTGTAGAAACCTATGAAATCAGAAAAAAACTATAAAAGTTGAAACTCTTGTAGTGGTTCATAAGTAGCATCAGAAATTGTTCAAATGCCACTGAAGAGCAGGCACCTTAAATAGATCACACATCTCTCAGTGATGCATTCTGACCTGTAATTCCATAATCAGTTAAACAGCTGTGTTCCTTACACAATGTGTGAAGATATGAAAAAATTTTGAGGTAAATTGAAACATGATGACACCCTCTTGACAAACTATTACCTCAATATCAGTGACATCAGCATAACTGACAACAGTCAGGAAAATTATTTAGTTATGTATTTTTGCAATGAATTAAAAATACGGGAGGAACATCATAGCTCATAAAGAAAACACACTGTACCTGTTTACCTTGTGATAACTTATGCAATGTTTTGATAATTCAAAATCATTTTGTGTTGAAATCAGGCTGACCCAAAACAGCAAAGGGGCGTATTTGAAAGTACACTTCAGGTTTGATTCTGGAGTCAGTCAGAGGTATTGTAATTCATAAACCACAGCTTGAATTCTTGTCTGAATATGTCTAATGCTTCTACTGATTCTTTTTTCCTTTTTAATCCTACAGAATATAAGCAGTGATATAAAGAACAGTAAAGCAAATGTTACTCCTTCAGAATGAAGGAAAAAAAAAAGTGAAAAGGATGTGAGTAAACCTACAGGTTTAGCAACCGCAAAGGTACGGCAAATGACTTCAAAAAGTAGATCACAGGGGAAGGCAGACATAACCAAGCCTTGAGCTAAGCCTCACAAAACATCTTGTTTCATAACTAGTTAATTTCACAATCAGATCTATTGATCTGTTGAAGTGTACTTAGGGGAGCTGAAAGCCTTAGTATGACAATTAAAAAAATGGTTTTCTTACTAAGTAGAATAAGTCAAAAGAACAGATTATTTTATCATAGAACTTATTGTCCTATTTTAAGCATGTGAATAGTCCCCTTTACATGATTTTTTATTACTAAATTACATTTTTAGGGGTAAATTCAGTAAAAAAAACAACAAATATCATGAATATATGGGCTTGAGGAAACTATTACAAACTTAAAGGAAATATTAAGTAAACAAAAAAAAATCAAGGAGAAGAAATGAATGTTCAGCTTGGTTTCTCCTTTGGAAGGAAGTGCCTGTAGTGGTTACTCAGAGAAGATTGTAGCCAGCTGTGTTTTACTCTGGCATTTTTCAAAGAATGAGTGGTGAAAGCAAATAAAGGGCATTGAAAATGTTCTCAGAAATTGTTTTATCATTATGATTCTCATTGAAAAAAAAATAGTATGAGCTAGAACACAGTTTTTTTTCTTCAGTTTTAGATAAATTGAACATCCAAATAATTAGCCTAGGAAGTAAGGACACTCTTTCTTTGGGGCTGTTGACTTTGCAGAAGAAGAAGAGAAGAAGTTTCTGGTCTAAACAGTAGAATAAAGGTAATTCTTCAAGTAGATTTACTAAAATACACTGAACACTTAAACAGCATTTTTATCTGGCTTTCATAGGGAAAGTGAAGTTTTACTATTATCTGTTGGTGTCTGTAAATAATGTCTATGTTTCACTTTTTATGTTTACGTGTTCAAGGAAAATTAATTCAAAATATTCTATTTTTGTGAAATGGAATATCTTTGTATCTTACGAAGACTTGCAATATTCATTGTGCAGATTCAGCAGAAACATGACTTTCCAAATAGACAGAAATTATGCTTGTTTTCTGAAAATAACATCATTTTGAAATGGCAATTAAATTTGCAGCTGAAGAACATTTCTCACCATGCACAACACATAAGTTCAGAACCTGAAAAGTACATAGCTGTCTATTAATTTAATGAAAATTATAAAGGCTGTCTGCCTCTGTTTTTTTGGACTTTGTTTCTAATTCTTTAAGGCAGATTTTGCTGATCTGGAGAATTTCTGGTACATTTCATGGGAGTAGCGCATCTGCATACATGACAAGGAATCAGTCTCTTAATATTTACAGCTACCTCCTGCATGGTAAATTAGCTGTTTTCACAAGACAAGGGAACAATTATTTCGTCAGGTGCTGAAATTAAGAGTATGTAATTAGCTTAGCAATTGTGGCACAGAGATTAAGTTGTTGTGCTTCATTAATTAATAGTGAAATAAAGATCCAGCTACAACATAACTAGACTGTTATAGTACTGATGTTCAGGGCAACAGGACTTTCTTCTTTGGTCACTGCAGAATTTCTCTGAAGGTGAGTTCAGGATACCTGTGTACAACTGGAGTGAATTAATTTTTATTTAGGTGAAATTGAGTGGTGTAGCATGCTTAAAATAAACCCTGAAGAGTTTAGAGTCTTGAAGGATATTTTCCAGCAGAAAACCCCCTCATCCTAATAATTGATTACAGTGATATTCAATCTCACATCATCTGCCAGGCAGGTAGATTAAGTTTTGTACTGGGTTGATTTACTATTCATGCATTAGAAGTTTTAGTCTAAATACATATGGCCATACCTGGTAGAAGGGTATTTTTTTTCACGCAGCCCCCTTCACTAGAGGGATCAGCACTGATCTCCAAGTAATGTGTGGTTATTCAAAACAGAGCTCATCACGGTAATTTTCCTTTTCTTCTGTAGGTGAAGAAAAGAGTTGCTGCCACCATCATACATGATCATAATTTTATGGCACTAAGAATAAACAAAGCACACTTCATCAACCTAATCAATGTAGCCTCCCACTGAACTATTTCTAGGTACATATCACATTTAGACTCATAACAAGGAAATGCCTCATTCTGAATCCTGGAAACTAAGTCCCACAGTTCCAGAAATAGCATACCAATTCTTGTTAAATCAAATTTAGCCATCATATTAAGTCAGATTCTTCTCCTTTGTAGAAAGCATAAAGAAGTTCCGGCTGCATACACTGCAAATGTATGGAAAGATACCTTTCTTTATTGCCTATCTTATTCTATGTCATACAAAAATAATTAACATTTTTTCTGAGAAACAAAACTCAGAGAATGTTGAAAAGCGTTAACTTTAGGAATCAAACATTTAGCCCAGATCTCTGTGTAGAACTGTTTTGAGGATGCTGTAGACTGGGAGGCCAGTTGTTTTGTTCATTACCCTTGAACACTGAAAGCTGGGATGGCAGTTCCTTCTAAGGCAGTACTTCACCAACAATTTTGATTTATGGGTTAGCAACTCCTCTGTCACGAGGTAGATCACTTAGATTTTTATATTCAAAGCCTACATTAACCTTAATATAAAGAAAAATATAATTTCTCTCCAAACGGAAATTATCATTTTCATATGCTAAATTTGCCACTCATTACTGAAGCAGTATCTATGGAGATTAATGAATAACTTTGAGACACTGTGGTGAAGATTTCTTTTCTCTTCAAAGGGCCTATAGTTCTTTTGCCCTTCACTAATCTTCTTCTGAATAGGAATTCTTATTCTCACATTTACATTTTTAATTTCACTAGAAAAGTCAAACAGTTAAATGAGAACAAAAAGGTGAAGCTTTAGCTTACTACTATCAATCCAGAATGTATCACATATTAAAATAATTTCAAAAGAATGTATTGCTAAAACATGATTAGGAACATAATCCTTAATTCTGTGCTTATACGTGCTTAGGTTGTGTTTCAGTTAGAAGCATGAGGCATATGTATTTTTTATTATTTATTTTATTATTCAAGAGAGCACGTGGAGTTCTAAATTAACAATCTGTGGGGTTGGAAAAATGTATAAGACAGTGATGAAAACATATTTGTATTCTCATAGAGTAATACATAATCTGTCATCATTAATAACCACAGGAAAGGGATGGCAAGTCAGCCAGAATAAATAATAAAATAGCATGACAGCCTGTCATTCCCTAATGAGGCTGAGACATTAAAGGTATTCAATCACAGTATTTTACTAGTATACCTGGATTCTCTTTATTAGGAAGGCATTTATCTAATGATGCATAGTAAGGTATTTTCAGTAATTGAAGATGGTTTTCCTGTTGGAAAGTAGATTGCAAAGGACCAGGGGAGAAAAGGTGTTGCTTTACAGTGCTACAAGGCCCAGAGAGTGAGTGGTAGTCCTATGAGTTTTTGTGCACACATTCAACTTAGTACATACGAGTATTTCATTTTACAAATTGCTATTCGTGTACATAAAACTACTGGTAAGCTGAAAATATCTGACATTAAATTTTGAATGAGTGTTATCAAACCATACAGATTTGAAAACCTCATGAGTATATTTCCAATGTACAGTTCCATGGACAGAATTTTTGTCGTCTTCAGTGAAAACTCTTGCACATGTTTCAGAAGTATTCTGTTCTGGATAGAAATAAGTTCACATAAATTAAGACCAGCCCATACATTTTCCATAAGTAAAAAAGGAGGGAAATTAGTACCATGAATGCTTCACTGAAAATTACTCACTTAGCTCAACTACACTCCAGGAAATTGGTAGTCAAAATAATTGATTATAATTCCATTAATTTTTTCTTGCTTATTCAGTGTGAGAAAAATACATATCCTAGAATAGTGCTGTTCAGAATATCTTTATTTGGATGCAGCAGGAAATTCTGGTGTTATGTGCTCCTGAGGGGACAATAGAGAAATCTGACAAGTACCAATAATAGGATTTTTCTGGTGCTTGCACATGCACCATGCTGAAGGGGGTGAGGAAATGTTTCCTAGTATATAAAGGAACTTGTATTTAAAGAAAATAACCTTGGAATTCCTGAATGGAAACCTTTTTTTTTCTTTTTTCTTTTTTTTTTTTTTAATGTAATGCATAGATGAAAAAGTATAATTTTGTAATTTTTACAAATTTTCTTTAACCACACTTCTGTTTTTTGAGTTATTTACTGGAAATAAAGTGCAAATGTATTTAAAATTGATAGTGATTGCAGAAGAAAGAAAGATGTAAAGGTATTCCTGAAATTGCATGTTTTCAGCATATGTACAAAGGCTGAATAAGAGATTCAGAAGAGTCCTTCTAAATTCTATGTAAAATTATTTACTTGCATAATTAAGGTCAAAAGATGTTGATAGAGCATCATCATCTTGTCCTGCTTGGCTATGATATCTCAGTTCTGAGAGGTATAAACTGATTTATTTTAGGTTTTAGAGTTCTGTGGTTTTCAATGTCTCTGAGCTTGTCATTTTATCAGCAAGAGACGGAAAATTCCTGGTCAAAAAACTCATTTCCTGCCAGAAAATGCTGATTGGGAGAAGAAAAGAAGAAGAAAAAATTAACACTTTCAACTTGATTTATATAAATTCTTTCCTTTCCCCAAAAAAATAAAAAAAATAAAAATTTGATGATAACCAATGATTTAAATGGTATGCTGCTATCACCTTAATTTGAAAGTGAGTTTTGCCAATAAACCAGGTAGCAAGTAGTCTGAGTTTAGAGAAAAAAATGAACATAATTTTGTTTTAATCAGGCATTGCTAATGGACAAGATAAAATGAAATATTTTGTTGTACTTCTAGCCTATAGATTAACATATATTGCATCACTAATAAAGTTGTCATTTTTCTCAAGCCTCTCTGTTTTTTTCGTAGAATAACATTCTTGATGAATTATTTGCACTTGTCTGCCGCACTTTATCAAGTTCAGCAATTACTGAAGGAAGGGCAAGCTGTTGCTTTTAATTCTACTAAGACCTTGATAATAATGTAATATGTTGACAAAAAAAAATACATTGGTAAAGTAAATATTAGATCTGAGAGCTCTTAGAGGAACTATGTATTAGCTAAGTGGGTTGCTAATAGGAACTAATGCTACTGGCAACTGACCTTACCCAGAATGCTTGTGAGATGAGAGAAATACCTCATTTCATCCTGAATACCCGGCAGGGTTAACTGCCCTTACAAGTGGTAGCTTATTATGCCTGTACATCAACTAAGTATAGTTTCATGAAACACCACTCTTTTAACCCAAACCTTCTGAAACTGCAAACATAAACACAATTTAGCAGGCAACAATTACTCAAAAATCTTCATACATGTTAAATGTTCAGCTCCTGAACAGATAGCCTTAGTTGTTTAATAGAAATGTACAATATAATTTTCAGCCATTGAGTACATAGGTATTTATTTCTTCTAACTGACTACTAAAGTTTGGGAAACAGGTGCTTCCAAACCTAAGAAAAATTTCAAATATAATTGAAGAAGGACAATGTATACCATTACTGCCTTTTGTTGTCTTGTTCTAGAAAATATGCCTTTAAAGATTTATTAGGTTCTGAATTTGGAGTAATAATACAGCTTCTCAAGAGGGTCTTTATGCCCCGCTGTAATACTATGAATAGTCCTAATAATGTCATCACATTTAGTATGATGTATATTGCATATAATGAGTATATTACATCTGTGACCCCAGAATATCCATATCAATGGAGTTAATGTATAAACCAAAATTCTTTATTCTATTCAGAAGTAACTTAATTAAGAATCTAGCTGCAAGGAAAAGAAATCTCTTATTAAAAATTAGAAAATTAATTGCAAAATTCAATCAATTAATACAGAATACAGATTACATTTGACTTTCTATTAATGTTGCTATTTCTACATTTAATAATGGGTAAATTCATTTGGGTTTTTTTTGTAAATGAGTTATCAGTTATGAGTTGCCGTGGTTCTTTGTATATTGGCTTAATTCTGTGCATACTGCATTAGTTTTGGAAATCTTTCTAGGGAATATGATTTCATATCATATTGCCTATTGTGTATACAAAGAATTCCTCATTAATATAACCATGGATTTTGCAGTTCAAGAAATGCATTTGATAGGCTGAAAGGTCAAGAAGATTTCTGGAGTGCCTGACATACAAGGAGAAGCTGAGAGAGCTGGAACTTCAACCTTAAAAAAGGCATAGTGAAGGCAAGACTTTACCACTGTCTACAATGACTCAATAAAGTAGCAGAGATCGAGGTATATACTTTTTTGGAGGTGTGTGTGAAAGGACAATAGACAGGAGACACAGGTTGAAATTATGGAAATTCTAAATGAATAGTAAAACAGCGACTATAATCAAATATTGTATTCAGTTGACTAGAAAAGCTGTGGGATTTGCACCTTTTACCCTATTAAAAACCTCTGTAAGACCCCAAGCAATCTGATGTAAAATGACCAGATATTGATTTGGAGCAGAGGACATTTAACATCACCTTCAGTCTAGATTATTTTTGTGAGTCTATTTTATAATTCCATGAAATGAAGGGAAAAAAAAAAAAAGTTTAATCCTATTGTTCTTATTTCTATCCTTCAGAACAGATCTTACAAGGGAGAGATAAATTGTTCATTCAGGTAGTAGTGTATACAAATGTCTGCTGGTATTTTTCTGTTGTTCATCTCTTCTATTTCTTCTGCATAAAGTTCAAAGAGACTAAGAGGGGAGCTGTTTTCTCTGTATTTGGTTCCAATATTTATAATCTTTTATATACCTCAGCACTGAATACATCATGACTGTGCTCAAGACAGTAAGATCTCAGATGGATCAAGGAAAATATTTTCATTTACCTACCCTGCTCTGGCTCTCAGATATTCTTTAGCAGAATATTTAAGTTTATAATTATTTCCTGTTTCAGTACAATTAATCCTCTCTTTCTATCTAGCCTGTTTTATCATTCTCCCATCTCCTTCTATGTTTCAACCTTTCCCCCTTTCCATCCCAGGTACGGGCTCTTTCTCTTCTCAGTTTTATGATTTCTTGATAGTAAAGTAGTTCTGTGATGGCATTGTTTCTTGTTCTTGTAGTGACTTTACCTTAGTTTCTGACAGTTTAGTTACATTTTATTATCTTCTCTTAGTGTGATATACCCAATTCTAACTACTACAGAGATTTTATGTGTATAATCTCAGTCAATTTGCAAAAACACTCATTTTTTGATGTTTTTTCCCCTTTTGTTGTAAAGATATTTTAATTCCCCGACAGAGGGTAAACATATGTGCTTTTTGGTTTTATTGTTATTTTTTCTTTCTTTTTTTTTTTTTTTTTAATTTACTAATGATCTTTTCAAGTAAACTGGAGAGATCTATACACTTATTCTTTCCCTTAGTGCAGATTTTTATCTGACATCCCCTGCAAATTATTTATTGTCTTTATTGTACAAAAAACTGATGATGATACCATATTGTGTTCAACACTAAACAGAAATTCATTACAATTTTTGGAGTTGAATATATGCCTGCTATATTTATTGGAGGATTCTTGATATTTCCCATAGTCCTTGTAAAGCAGAAAGAAGTGAGGCAGGAGTAAACAGCTTTATCTGCAAACTCATTGCCAGAGGTGTTTTTATTACAAAAAGAGTAAAAGTTGGTCTTATATAATGGGGTAAAGAACAGCAACAAAAATAATAAGAAAAAAGTATAAAGAGAAACAACTTAATGAATTATTTAATCAACAATGTATAAATGTATAATAATAATAATGAATCATTGTATCTGAGTAACAGTATAGCCCTACTGTGACAATAGGGACATCCTACTGTTGTGGCTGCCCAAGACAAGTTCAACTAGATGAATTATCAGCTGCATTTAAAATGGTTTTGTTTTTTTTTTTTCTCAAATTTGTAGCAATAAGTATATACCTATTTTTAAGTTTGTTTGCATAAAGTTTTAGGCAGCTTATCAAAGGATGAAACTGTTGAAAAATAGTACTCTGATATTTACATCTATTTACTTTTCATTTTAATTTAGGAACATTTCTTGGAATTTTAAAATATAAACTAGATAATAACACAGAAAATAAAGCTAATTCTTCTATTTTAACATTTTTGCCCTGCAGGAAAACAGCACTGAAGGTGCAGTTCAGCCTGGGAACCAGGACAGTTATGGAGAGGAGATGTGAAACTTGTTACATTTGTCATAAAACAGAACCATGATTAATGTTTGAGGAAGAAAAGAATTTGTTACAGGAGGAAATGTACAGTAGTACAGACTTAGGAACATTAGGATCATGTCTTCATTCAAATACTCTTGAGAATTATAACTAAATTTCTTGCTACTTAGTAATCTGATACATAGGCATGATTAGGAGTGCATATTAAACGAATCAGAACTGAGATTTTAGATTGCAAAGTGTTTCTGTTTTCACAAGCAAACTGGTAAGATATATTGAAGATAGTGACTAAGATGAAATCACTTTTGCAGAAGAGACATGAGAATAGTTTTTAACAAACGACTAAAAACTCCCTTGCCCCCTTAAGCCAAGAGGTTGTTCACCTGAGCTCTCAGCTCTGTAAAGACGTTTCACCACATCTTTACATCAGATATCTGGGTATTTGATGAGGGAGGCTGATGGGTAGCAGCATAGGTGACTGTTCAGCGATTTACATGTCGCAAGTTCTCATCTACATGGGGAAATCAAGCCCATTTTTCACTGTCAGTCTTTCCACTCTGTGCTCCAACCCTCTGAAAGCATCTCCCCTCAGTGAAATTCATACCAGCAACTCACATTGTAATTATCTGAGCAGCCAAAAGCCCAGTGATTTATTTGCTTTATTCTAGCTGGGATAAAATGTAAATCTGGATAATAGCTGTCATTTTCAGGTTCAAAGCAGGAAATGTGAGATAGAGATTGATTTTTAACTGTCCATTTCCTTAGCTCAGAACATTATGCAGTGTTTCATTTTGGCTTGTGCAGCACGTCTGTCACTGCAGACACAACAACCTGACCGCATCAGAATATCTTAACCCTTTTAAAACAGTTTTTTTCTGGCACCTCCCAGAAATTCTTTGTCAAAATTATTTTTAACTTGGGGCTGAATGTTCTCCAGACTGGACAGTATTTAGTAGGTTGTGGGTTATTCCCTATTTTTTTTTTTCTTCCTCTCCCACCCCACCAGTAGATCCTTGCATTGGTCCATGAAATTATTATCCACAAGTAGAATGCTAGGAAATATGAACGCAGCCGTTGATGTCTTGTCTTCATATCAGTATTTCTACTATGTTTTTATTGTTTTTACACATGATAATAACCCCCTCAGTACCCGGTGAAAACCCTTTTTCAGTTTTACTATATATTAAACAGAGTTCATAATACCATACTCGTTTATTCTGTATTTGAAACTCCAATATTGAATATAGAGGACTATAAATTGATATGACTTTTTTTGCAATAGTGTATGATTCAAATTGGATCTTACATAAATGGTAGATAACATGGAAGAAAGAAGCTGTTAATACTCTTGTGTTATACTGCTATCACTGTTCCTTCCTGCATGAGATGTGTTATCTACTGAACTTTTCCATTTTATTTTTTCTTTTTCTCTGATTCAGATTTCTGTGGTTTTCAAATTCACCAGGAAGTAGTAGCAAGGCCTTTTCATAAACACACATCTATGAGCAATAAAGCAAATATTTCTTAAATGCCATAGATAATACATGGTGCCCAAAATTTACTATTATCCTCATAGTTTCTGACAAGTTCATGTGTTGTTTGAATAAGATTTGAGACTGAGTTTAATGCTTCCAAAAGAAGCTCCCTGATGATAGGACTGCAGTATCAGATTATTTTGTTATAACTTTTGTGCTCGTGCAATTAGTGAGAAACAGACTCTTCAATAATGTTTATAGAGCAGAAATAACCAATTATATTATCCACCTGCAAATATTCAAAATCTGTGGTTTGCTGAAATGAAAAAAAAAAAGGAAATGAAGCTGTTCTTGCTTTCATTTTGTTCAAAGAAACAAAATAAAACCAAACCAACAAAGTTTATATGAAAGTGAAAGAAGTTACAGAAATAGACCAAATCTGAAAACAAGCATGCATTTGTGTGAATTATCAGTGCAGAAAGTAGATTTTGAAAAAGAGCTTCAATGAACGAAAACATAAAAAAAAATCTCTTTTAAAGATAGTAGAAAATTTATATTTTCTTTCATGAGTATTTTTAATTTAATTTAATCTTTGCATAATAATATGATACTTGGCCATGTCTTCTATACAAAGCAAAACACAGCATTTGTTCAAAACAAAAAAAAAAAAAAAGGAAAAAATCTGCCCCACAAATACTAGCAACTCAGTCTATTACGTACTAAGTAGAATTTATTCTGTAATTGACAAAAAGATTAACTTTTCATAATTATAGCTTCATGGTCTCTACTGAGATGTGCTACACATAACAGTCAAAATCTATTAAATCCTTCTCCCTTTAAGCATGGCTATCCTGTTCCTACCGATCTCCATTTTGCATTATGCAATACAAGTAACTGTTCCTGACAAGAAGTCTGTGCAGTCAGTAGTGTCCTTTGATGAAAACACACGTATTTAAAATACAAACAAATATGTCTTTAGACTTGCAAAACAGGAATATATTTTACATAGAGGCACATATGCCCTCTTTCTAAAATAAGAATTAATTTCTCTTTCAAATACTTTTTTTTTCTTTTTAAATTAATTAAACTCCATTTGTGTTCTGATTTTAAATATGGTCTGGCAACTAACAGTTATACTGCAGTAACCATATTAATTATTTTATACTTCATTTACTGCTAGAGGCAACTGAATTGCTAGTTACTTGGGGAATTGCTACTGTTTCAATTTGATGCAATGATAATACAGAATGATGATAAGCACATTAGCAGAAGTCAGATTATTAGAAACTCTTTCTCATTCCATAGTGAGGGCCTAGATTTGTCACAGTGACAGTTTATTGTTGTTCATATACATGTTGAGTTGCTCCCAGATGATCTGTACTTAGTAAGTTTTTGTTTTAGTTGAAGCAGTGGTAGAGCTCACTGCAGTTATCAGTACTTGTTTTTGCAGCAGTCCATCATTTCACTAGCCTGAAGGATGTTCTGCTGACGGACAATTCATGTTGTTCTCTGTTCTCCACATGCATAATATTTCAGAAAAGATATCTTCCCCTGGCAAGTACTTTTTGTTTGGGTTGCTTGTTTGGTTGGCTGCAGGAGCTCATTCTGTGCAATTGTTAGGGTGGGGTGAGGTGATTGTTTAGCTCTTTGCATCAAAATAGTGAATATCTTATATTCACTGATTTTGGTTTGGAGTACTGGCTTCACTCCTTTGAATCAGTTTCCCCTTTGCAGAATGATAACAAGTATATATAACTATTCCAAAGGGTAATCTTTGATGTTATTGAAAGAAAAAATGAAGCTATAATATTCTTAATGACATGGTAGAAGCTGAGAATGCCATGTATGATTTCTGTGGTGAATCTAAGGAACCTCTCTAGATAATTGGATGGGCCATAGGACATAAAATAAATAGATTTTGGAAGCTGACATCATCATTTCTCCACATCTCCAAACTGATTGCATCTGTGGGCTGATATGTTTTTGTAATTGAGCAGATTCATTCCTTTCACACATATTCTTAGTTCCCTAGGTCTCTTAAAAAATCTATTTTTTGCAGCTTGGGCATTTCAATTGCAAATGTGAATAAACAGATGGGATAGAAAGACCATGGATAAAGTATTCTAAATATATTTGTTGTGAGAACTAGCAGGTTTTCAGCCCCTTCCATTCGTTAGGTGTGCTACTTGGTCTCAATCATACTTAACAACGTAAAGTATAATCTGTCATGGTTTTGAAGTGCTTCCTCATCATACACAAAGAGTCATATATAATAATTTCTTTTACTTCAGAACATTTTCATTTTTTAATAAAGTAAGATAGAAAGCCGTTCCACCTAAAGTTTCACTTGTTGCATTAAAATACTTCTTTTGTTATCCATGTCTTTTACTTCTCCATAAATGGTGAATTAAACTTAGTGAGGTAATTTCAATATACAGTGTTATTTAAGTAACTAGAGATATGGGTCTTTTAGTCATTGGAGTTGTGCACTATGAAAAACAAAAATTACACCTGAAAGATCATGAAAAAGAATGTATTCATTTGGGTTTAGCATTTTTGCATACACCCACTAGTTTATCAAGACCCTGAGTGACATAGATATGCAAGAAAATAACTGTCACTCTTCCCTCCACCCTCTTTCCCCTGCTCTTCCTATCTCTTTCTTCCTCTCTTTCTTTTTTTTCCATTTTGCCAGTACACACTAACTAGCCTTTAATGGTGCAGATTTTTCTTAGGGTTTCAAAAAGTATTTGAAGAAAGAGAAGAACAGCACAGGAAAATGGTTTCTTGCTTGTTCGATATTGACATGCGGCCTATGCTTTTATCTTCCAATTTTTACCAAGTTATGTATTTTAGGTTGTTAGCAATTTGAGAATGTATATTTCGATCAGTACTTGGTCTTTTCCAGATGTGTTTACAGTGGGTGAATACAAGGTAAACCGAGCAGCCACCCCAGGAGGATTGCACAGTTTCCTTTCTTTCATTGTTTATAACAGAATTTGCTATAGGTAGCAAATTGTGAACATTTTAAACATCAAACCAAATGTGAATTCACATGGCAGAAGCTGTAGGTCTTTAGTAGTCTTCATTTATTGCCTTGTAACATTTACATTAACATAGACTTCAGATGCTATTAGATTTTGCTGTTTCTAATGATTTTTGGAATCTGATTTAACAAACAATTATAGCTAACCAGAACAGTTAACCAAAAGTTTCAGAAGCATAATATTAGCAACTTTTCTTCATTTACCTGGTCTAATTACAAACAATTATAGAAGTTAAGGACTATATCAATCTGTCAATATTTTTGATATTTCAGATTCTTTGTTCTCTGGAGTACATAATATAGTAGCAATGAACCAATCTAAACCAGAGGAGGTGATATAGGTCTGTGGGACAACAGTGTGGGTCAGGTATGGATAAAAATCACATCTCAAAACTGAATAGTTGTTCCAAACTGAAAAGGAAAAAAAAAAAATAAAAGCCCTCATCAAAATCAAGGCAAATAATTATTTTTAGGAGGTTTCTTTATGTCAGACTAAGTGTTAAAAGTATAAAAGTGTTTCAATATCACTTTAAAGGTGAAATGTCATAAAAGATTTTATTGAAGTTAATGGCAAAACTCAATGAATTCTGTAAGGCTAAATGTGAAAAGAAAATCTTGAGTGGAAGAAAGAAAAATAGGAATCTGAATTATCCCCTTGGTGACCTGTGTGAATGATATATTTTAGCCTGACAAGCCAACTTAAATAGAAGTGTTAGCAAAAAACTAATACACCAGATTTATTTCTCTGACTTCTTTCCCTTAATGGAAGCCTGACTTGTAAAATTACTTTCAGTTTATGAAATGTTTAATGTATTAATTTTTCATTTTATGATGATTTAGTATAAACTGAAATCTTACAAGTGAATATTTACTCAATAAATTTCCTTGTGCTGAAAAATTTCCAGCACGTGGAAACTAATTTCATATATAGTAGAGACAAAAAAAAAAAAAAAGTAAGTGACATCTGCTTATAATAGGAAGCTCCTCTGACTCATTTATAGATAACTACAATCTGTCTGATTTGGGACATGAACATGGATTTATCAAAATTTGATCATTACTTATGGAATCTCTTAATTTCATTAAATAAAACAAACACAGAACAAGGTCTACTAACATATAATGCATTTGAAGTACAAGATAGCTCACTTGTGATTACATATTTCTGGAATATCTCAATGTCACATCAATGTTCATAACAAGTGAATGATAGAGAATCAAAATGTTTTATTCATGAACACATATACATTTCTTCATCTCCTGTGACATTTTTATTAACTTCCTATAGCTTAGTGTAAGAAAAAGTGAATTAATTTCCAAACCTGGGAGCCTAATTTCCAGTGCTAAATATTCACCCTAGACATCTGTAAAAACTGAACTGTACCTTGAAATGTACTTATCAAATGGAGTTTTAAGTGGGAAGAGTGACCATTTGGACCCTTGTAATGATTTAGCCCCAGCTGGTAAGTACCATGCAGCCAGTTTGGTGGAATGGGAAAGGGAATTAGAAAAAGGTAAAATCTGTGGGTTGAGATAAGAACACTTTCACCACTGAAACAAAATAAAATCTTGCAATAATAATTATGATGATTATGAAAAGTGAGATAACAAAAAAAGAGAGGGAAATAAACCCCGAGACAGACAAATGATGAACAATAAAACCGCTCACCACCCACTGACAGATGCCAAGCCTGTCTCCAAAAAGCAATTGGCATCTCCTGGCCAATTTATATATTGGACATTACATCCTACAGCATGGAATACCCCTCTGGCCAGTTTGGACCAGCTGTCCTGGCCATACTCCCTCACAGCTTCTTGTGCAGCTTCTCACTGGCAGATGGTGGGAAACTGAAAAGCCTTAGCCTTAGTAGTGTAAGCACTGCTCAGCAACAACTAAACCAACCATGTGTTAGCAACACACCAAAGTCAAAACACAGCACTGAACTGACTGTAAGGAAGAAAGTAACTCTAGCCCAGTGAAAACCAGGAGAGCCTTTCATGACTGTTTGAAATGTAAATAAAAACTAATAAAAAAGAAACACATTTTAAGAATCTGTTAAGCTTTCTCCTTGTAAGCTGAAATACAGCTTACAAAAATAAAAGATACCATTTGGTTCTTTACATCTATTATAAACCCATTATATGCTTAGTTATAGTAAATTAGCATTATATTTTTTATTTTGTATATGTAAAAGACACAGACAGTAATATATAGAAGACAAAAGAAATTTTATCTACTTTTCTGAATCTTTTCTTATTTCATCTGTCTTTTGTGCAGTCTTATAATGCTATAGGACATTCCATATTGTATATGATATACTGTACTGAAATCAAAGGGTAGCTGATGGATTTGTAATGATTTTAGAGAAAAGATTTATGTGTTTTGAGATAATTTAGATATTTTCTTAGCATATCCTTAAGACACTAATTATACATACTTTAAACATTTTTAATTAAGGGCTGTATTTACTTCTGATACAAAATTAATAGAAGAATAAGAAATAAATATATCTGTGTATGTATATATATATTAGGAAAAAACCGTACATGTTGCAGGACAAGTATAGCACTGTGTCAAAGCTTCCACATGTGTTACTGAAGTGCATGTACTTGTCCATTGTGTAGACAACCAGCACAGAAATATTTTGTTGGTGTGTTCTGTATAAGTTGAATCCACAGCTTTTGCAGAACTAATTCAATGAACACTCATCAGATTCCAAACAATCCTGTTGGATTCAGAGGACATGCGCTGTAGTAAGTCTCTTAAATATGACTTTCAAAGCTCATACATTTTTTTCCCCCTCAAGTATATATATATTGTTTATAGATTTCTTACCCAATCACTTTCGTTCTGATCTTCTGAGCTGAAAAGCACAAGATAATACCATGTGCCAAGAGCATTCTTCTCTCGCTGTTGATGTACCCTGCTTTCATTTTCATTACTAAAGGTAATAAAATTCAGAAGTTGGAGCAATTATAAAAAAGTTGTGTATCCTTTCATTTTCTCTTTGGTTGTTGTAGAGCAAAGCCACTATTGTATAAAACCTCTCCTGATTATTATATAAAGGTTGTGTATCCTTTCATTTTCTCTTTGGTTGTTGTAGAGCAAAGCCACTATTGTATAAAACCTCTCCTGATTATTTCTTTGGGCTATACAGGTAATTACAGAATAGATGATGGAATAGTATAAAGATTGACATAAAATCCTTGGAAGCAATCTAAGTTTGTCTTTTTTAATGTATCTGCTCATTAGTAGTCTGTCCATATTTTATGCAGAAGTTTCTAGGATGACTGCAGGCTGTTCTTAAACTTGTAAGGGTCCTCAGTAAACTGGAAAGTATAAATCCTTTTTTTCTCTGTTGCACTTTTGTAACTTAGACTGCTATGTTACTGTCAAAAGAAAAGTCTCTTCACCAATCAAGAAGTCTAATACCTCAAACAGTTGTCTTTTTAACTTAACCTTAATATCTGTTACTTATAGTTGTTTCTTACAGAGAAAGTATATGTGCTTGTACTCAGTTACCTCAAATAGGTAACATGTATTTGCTGTTTGCTTTATATGCTAAAATATTTTTTTAAAAATCACTGTTTTTCCAAGGTTTTTTTGCTTGTTCCAATTATGTGTTTATGCTTGATAGGACGCTACCTGCAGTGAGAAGCAGGAATTCAGTTTTGGCTCCTGTAACATAGGACTTAATGCTGGTGTCTAATAAATACTAATACCTGGGACTCTGGTGAATATTGGAGTTTTTCTAGTTCTCTTGGAAAAGAAATGTTGGAGTTTATTAAATAAAACATAGGAAATGCAACAGAAATAAATGCCCACTGGTGCTATGTATGTGGCTATAAATAAGAACATAACAATATCTTCATCTCTATTCATAGTGTCATAGAGTTCAGAGTAAGTACTGCCCTACTTAGTCATCCTATCAACCTCCAAGGACCACACAGATGGTTATTTGTGGTTTTGCATCACAGAGAAAAATAGAAAACTGCATTGTGAATTGATGATTCATTTGGCAATACTTCTGAGTTCCAAGGTATTTGAGAGCTTCATGGACAATATTTGTGTTGTTCAACGACCCAGATATCCTGTGGACAAGAACGCGAGCTCAATGGGAACTGCACAGCAAGAGAAGAAAGAGTGAAAGAAATTATATGTGACCAAGAGCTTCACATCACCTTTACTGCCAGCACATGGCTAGTTTATGCACTACACTAGTGAACCAAGAAGATCCTCATCTGAAGTCTCCATATACAAGATTTTTGTCAGAAGCCCCAGGGAAATGCAAGTTCCCAAGTATTTATACTAATAAAGAATCCTTTGAAAAAAAGTCTTTTTTAAGAAAAAAACGATATTTTATTACCCCTTAAATTCTAAATTAAACTTTTAACACAAGACTTCCAAACACGACATTGCTACAAGAAGTAGAAAAGTAAAATAATGCTTTTTCACCAGCTTTTAATATTATATTGTTGCCTTTTGTATCACTATACTGTACTTGACCTAGAGGTCAAGGTCTCTGCTCACACATCATTGTACAAGACAAAGCTATGGAAAATAGGTGCCTATTAGAACTGATTTGAACAAAAACAGATGAGTATGACTGGCAACTGTTTGAACACAGCAGCTCTGAAACAGTGTTAGGGGTTATGTAAGCTTTACATAAGAGGGAAGGGAAATAATTTATACAGAAAAAAATAACTAGTGTGAAAAAATTCTGTAGGATGGTGGTGTAGCATTTGCAGTGCCAAAGGTAAGCAAGTACAAGGTACCATATCAGATGATAATTTCAAATGCTGAAGGTGAAAGAGATGTTGGGTGGTTTGGGAATAATCCATGATATGCCTGAAATTGAAGAGAAGTAGTGTGCTTGACTCCATGGAGAAATGGAAGCCAACAGACTGTCCAGAAGAGTGACACTGTCAAAGTGACAAGGTAGAGAAAATCACTGCAACCTGATTTGAAATGGGCCAAAGCTGTGTTAGAGAGCAGTTTTCACAAAAAAAAAAAAAAATAAAGAAAGAAAAGGATGGTTTAGTAACTGACAAGCTGACAAGAGCCAGGATGAGAGTTTTAGGTATGGGTTTAGACAGCAAAGGCTGGTCCTTGGAGAGTTAGGAAACACAGAAGTGAGAACGTAAAGAGCTGTGACCTAAGTCAAAGATACATGCAACAAATGGTGCAAAGTAACAAGAAGAATGATGTGATCAACAAATATGGCACCGGGGAGAAGGGAAGCCAGAGAAAACAGTGAAAATTTGACAGTTTTCTGTATTTCATGGAGAGTATTGGTAAATGACCACCAAAAAAGATTTCGAAAGAACAACACAATATAACGAAACATAAAATATTTGTCAGTTGTAACTTAAAGACACTTATTTATAGCTTTTTGTAAAATTTAATGTGCAAATAAATGTATAAATTATATATGTATAAATAAATAAATATGCAAAAAAATGCATGAATGTATAAAACTTAATGAAAGGGCAGATTTTTAAGCTCGCCCTGCAGCAGACTCTTGGTGACTTGGGTTTTACCACTTATTTTCAATATTCAGTTGCTAAGAACTCAATTAACTCTTTGGGTTCTCCTACATTTAATTATCTTTGTCAAAAGCTTCCACGTATCTGTTAGACCCATCCCCTTTCTCACTGCATGTCTGAGTCCATGAGCAATTGCATATTTGGAACTTGGTTCTACCTCCTGTCAATCTAACCATGATTTACATCAAGTTCAAATTAGTACCTTTGAAATTCTGTCCCTGAGGAGGGAGGCAAGGAGTGTCAAACAATGACCAAGTCACATATTTAGTGGAAAACATTATTTGAAGCACTAGTATGTCAAAGAAAATGTATCTGAAAATTGGTTCACTAACAGTTTTTGGGATCTTTGTATAAAATACTCCTTTTATGCGCCTGACTGTCATTTTATCAGAGCTTGCCCATACTCTCCAGAGAGCCCGAGGGAAATATGTCTCCTTTCAAGTACCATGGATTTATAAATGTCTGTAACACCTTTCTTGGAGAATCAACAATATCACATCAGCCCAGAATTCGGTACAATGCAATATAAAATCCCACTTTAAAATGATATCTATGGCTGAGATTCCACACTTTGTTGATATTACACTATTAGTTCTGGCATTTTTGAAGCAAAATCTGTTGGTTAATCATCAAACGAAAAGATCGTTAATAAGGTACTGCTAACTAATAATCATGTAAAAATATTCTGTGAAGTTCATTACTGCATTTAAAAAATATTGTGTTACATACCAGTATAGGTGTCAATTAATATGAGTAATGCAAATGTACTGTCAAAACTTCTTTTCACAGGCTCTGTTTAATACACTAACCTTATTTGGTGTATTCACAGACTTATTTTAGACTCATTCTCTAAATAGTAATTATATGTCTCTCACAGTGTCTAAGTTTTTTTTTTAAATTGAAGTCCATATGTATGTAAATTATCCATATCCTTGTCCATATTTCTTGATTTATTATAACTTAGATATTGGAGGAACTATAACTTGGTATTTGAAAATATAAAAACGTGTGAAAATAGGTCCTTGCTATAAAGCATGCATATTTATCGAGTTGATATTCAGTGTATTCTAATGTTGTTTTATATTAAAGAAATGATAATATGTTTACAAGCAGGCCTTGATCTGACAGATTCTCTCATTTGTCCACAATGGACAGTACGTTTTTTTCACAAGCAGAACTTCTGGTAATACACGTACTAAAATTGTGTTCAAAGCCAATGTACACTTAGGCTATATTTATAATTTCTCAGATTACACAGTGAGTAAATATCATCTTACTAGTAAACAAACCAGTTTGTGCTTGTGGGACAGTATCAACATAAACAATAGGACTATTTAAATCCAAGATTTTAGATTTATTGCAGATAATATATTTAGTGGTCAGTGAATTTGATGATGGAAATTCTTCTGTCAGTGACTATGACTCATGATAGTGTTTTATACTCTAAGACAGAAAATCAGGAGATGAAATAAGTAAAACAAGTTATAGAAAAACTCGGTAATGAGAAAACTTAGAAATGGATCTAGAAGGCACAGTCTTTGTTTCCAGAAGTTTTCCTGCATGAATTATCAAGGCACTCACACTTTAAGAAAGTTCACAAGCTTAAATCTGTTCAAAGACTTTATCTTAATAAGTTAGGCAATTAGCTGTAAAGTATAGCCAGACAAGACAATATTTTTGATAGAAAAGAGAACAAATTAATCAATGAGATCTTTAGAAAACTAAATTTCTTTTTCTCAGTGTTAAAGATAATTTTAGATGGATGTTCAGAAACCAGATTTATGCTCACTGTTTGATGAGTCAAATCAACCATTTTGTCTGTGTGTGTTTTGGGGAGGGGGACCAGACCTTTAGCACTCTCCACATGGTCTGCCAGGATGGTCACCAAGGTTTGGCCACGTGGCATGAAGGGCATGGGGCACCTGTCAGTCAACAAGGTCTTCCTGGTAACCCACTTACACCACACCCCCTGGAACCTCTAATTGTCTGTGACACCCCTAACAGTGGCCAAGGGGACAATGAATGATCAGTGAACCAAAGGTCCCACCTCGGGGGAGAGACCACAGTGACTAAAGTCTATAAACAGACACTCACAAGGTCTCCAATGTGGGTCCTGGCCTCTTCTTCTGGAAGCCATCAACATGTGACCTAAGTGGTAACTGTTTTCTCCCCTCGCTTTCTTTCTTTATTCTTTCTCCTCTTAATCTCTCTTTCTTTGTTCTTTTCTTCCTCTTGTGGGTAACTTAAACACCTATTTTCTGTATCTCACTTAAATTGCATGGAGTTTGTGTTTGCTGGGTTTAACAAAGGTTCTCTATAGCAATGCTTGTTGGTCCTACTAATCTGTTATAATGCTTTTGTGAAGTTGCAGGTTATCTCTCTAAAGCACTTTTTTGCCAAAATGCCTATTTTTTTGACCAAATTAAAAGAAATTTCTTAGAGAAAAATGTGAACATGAACTCAGGGTACCAAAAAACCTATGGTTTTACAAGAGTTCATATGGGTGAAATCTCTTGAAGCCTGAAATTAAAGTGAACACCTGGCAAAGTTTGGACCAGATTATTACAGTGGTTATAATTTTCTTGTCAAAATGGATTTAGGCTTATTTTACGCAAAATCTGTATTCTCCAGGCAATTGTCCTATAAGCATAGGAAACAGTACTGATAGGCTATCCTTAGGAGTGGTGAATAGCACTTTAACATTTGAAACAACTTTTTTTCATTAATGGAAAGTTCATAAAATCCCCAATAAATGAATTTCAGTACCTAACTAACTCTGACATAAGAAAGTTTTTGTCTCTTCTCTTTCTTCTTTTAAAAAATACAATCTCCCTAGAATACCTCTGAGGATTGAGAGGGAGGAAAATTAAAAACAAAACTTCTGGTGTCTGAATTTCCAATTGTACTACAAAGACAATTTTTCTTCTTTGTAGGTATGACACATATAATGACCTATTCATACTTTAGCAACCATTCAGAAATGTACAAGAATTACCTTTGTCCAGTCTTTTGATGAGAACTTCCCCTCTCTCATAACTGTTATACAGCAACTGAGAAAAAAACAAACAAAAAACCCCACACAAAACAACCAAACAAAAAAACTTTTGCAATAAGTGCCATGTTCTGCGTAATCTTCCATTGTTTATATATTTATCCTTAAAATATACTAACATTTTATGTGACTCCAATCAAAGAGTAGTTGCAGTTGTCAAGCAAAAAATCTTACACTCAGCTCCATCTCTGTGATTCTTATTAAGAATTCATGGGGGAAAAGACAAAAAAGTAACAATAATCCTTAGTGGTGCAAATAGTTTTCCAGGAACTCATTAGTTTAAATAAGATTGCATAAATTTATCTGATTGCTTCAATTAACTCACATTCATAAAATAACAGAGGTGTAACAATATAAGCTCAATTTTCATAGTTTAGTCATCTCAGACTATTATAATTATAACACTATTATAATGAATGGGGACTGCAGCCATTCCATTCATAGGGACAAGAAAGAATGCTGTGGTGTGTCCTAAGGTAGTTTTAAAAATGTATCTTCCTTCCTCACTCCTTAGTCACAGAAGAGTTATATAGTTATATCCTTTAGACAGACTAGCAAATTGAAATCACACTATTCTTGATTTTTATTAACTTTTACCAATGTATCAATGAAAAAAAACCAAACTGTTTATTCAATGAATACATTGGGAACTTTTGGGGCACATTCATATTAATGTCCAGAAAAAGTTTGTTTTTTTTTTTAAAGAAGTCCACCTACCAAACTATTAATTTCTGTATTGTGTAAGTTTGTTGCAGAAACATCCTCTCATCTCTAGGAGAATATGAGGTGCATTGTATTGATCATTTTTTATGCTTCCTTTATCTTTAATAGCATCATAATAAGTATCATTGAAAATAGGCAGACATTTACATTAGAAAGTCCTGCTGAAAAATGTATGTCCAAACCAAGAAAAACTATAGCTCACATAATGAAGATATTGTAACCAATTTTACAAAAGTGAAAAATGACATCTTACTTCTTCACAAAAATTATTTCTTCTTTGCAATACTATAATGTGACTCTTTCATATAAAACAGCTCTGCCTCTGTTCTTACATTTCCTGGAAGAAGTTGAAGCAGTTGATTGCCTTGGCATGTCTTTTTAACAGATGATTACAATCAGAGTCTCATGTAATTCAGTATCTGTTTTCAAAGAATAAAGCTTAATCTAATAATGTCTTATTAAATTCTCAGTTCCTGTATGAGTGCTTTAGAAGGATATTCAAGGTAAATCATTTTATTTTGGAATTCAGCTGCTGGTTATTCTCATCTTGCCTAGTGAAAATTTATCTCAACTCAACAGTGGAATCACTATTTGTTAAATTTTGATATTTTCTGAGTGAGAGATTTTGTGTATGTGCATTAAGTTTTCAGCAGAGACTACATGACCTGAAACAAATTACTTTATTTCTTTCATTAATCAAAATGTTAACTCCTTTCTTCCTGAATATTACCTTTTAGAAGGGAAAATACTTAAATGTGCTACAGTAGTTTAGTATGTCAGTGAACTGTGAAAAGGAATATATACTTACCAAGTATCCCTTCTTCTGGGAAAAAAAAAAATCCTAAGTTTGCTAAAGTTCCTTATTAGATACACCAATTCTGCTTACATTAAAGGGTAAAATTTCAAGGTTCCCAAGGGGAAATAGGTCTTTAGGAGCTAAGAACTGTACTTGCAGAAAGAATTCATACTTGTATCAAGTAATTTATAATCAGAATAGATAGATAGGCCAAGAATGAGCAAATGAAATCATTATCATAAGAAAGCATTTTTCATAAAAGAATACTTAGCAGGCTGATGAAACCCCAGGGGTAATAAGATAGTAGGTTTCATATCTCTAAGGAAATTCAAAAATTCTGAGACCTACTCTTCATTTCTAACTGAACTATTTACCTTCCTTCCTCCCTTCCCTCCTTTCCCTTCCTTCCCTTCCCTTCCTTCCCTTCCTTCCCCCTTTCCTGCCAAAATTGTCACTCTGAAATAAGAGTTGACTGGCAGCAAGAAGTCAGGAGCAAGCACCTCTGAGAATCACTCATGAGATGGGTTCTCTGGGTCTAAACAGCTGCCCATTCCAGAATAGACCAAAACAGCTCCAAAATTGACTACTGTGGGATCCTGTAGCTTTATGCTGTAACGTGGCACCTCCTGTCCTTGGGTCCTAGCCTGCCTATACAGAGCTCTGCGTGGGCTCAGACCCAACCTTGTGCAGGGCTTCTCTTACCCTGCTGTGGAGCACACTGTTGCCACACTTTTCCTCCTCCATATGTTGTACTCAGGAGATGCATGCAGATGCAAACTTTCAAATGGTGTGCTCTTACCAACTGTTGGTTTTGAAATTAGCAAGTTGTGGTGGTTTAGTTTTCTTGGTTTTGGTCTAGGCCTTCCCTAGTACCCAGGTTATAACTAAGGAAGTATTCCTCACCATTTCCTTCACGTAACCAGGTCTATATAAGAAAGGAAGAAGGTTTCCTCCCTCTCTTCCTTTTGTGTGCTTGGAGGACATCAGGTCTCTGTTGGCTCAGCTTTTATCTGTGTGAGCTGAGGTCTGTCAGAAAAACTGTTGTCCCAACTGCGTGGAAGGGAAGGACCTGCTTCTCCTAAGGGGAGTTTAGTGAGATTTTATTGTATTAATTACTTGTTGAGCTTTCCCCTGAGTTTATGAATGTGTGTATCTGTTTTGTTCATTTTACCCATTTTTGTCCCATTTTCCTTTCCCTTTTCCCCCCTTTTGCCTTTTGGGGTTGCTTTGGGATTTGTTCTGTAGATTCATAGTGTTTGATTGTATATAATTGTAATATATGTGAATATATATATCTTTAATACAATTGTCTTTTTGGTACTTTTATTCCCCTTCTCTCTTGGGAGTTGGAGGGGCGGAATCTTTGTGGTCGGCAGTTGGGTTTGGCAGGGAGCCAACCCAAACATCCACACCAGTGGATGTTTTTCTCAGTGACCTTGAGAAATCACACCAATAGTTGCCAGAATCCTGAAATTCTGTTGTTAAGAGGCTTGTTCAAAGTAGTGTGTTGGCATGAAACTTTCATTTTTGTTTCTATTAAAAAAGTCATGCCCTCCTAGATAAATAAACACACTAACAAGCGAAAACACACCAAATAAGCAAATAAAAACCCTGCTGCAAGCCTTAAAATCATCTGTATCTTTCTGTACTTTAAGAGCCTGTGTCAGAGGCAGAACTTGGATCTGAAGTTCTAAGATCCGAGGAACGACTGGGATCTGAAGTTCTAAGATCCAAGGCAGTGGATTTGATATAAGGATGTGACTTGCTTTTGATGGATATTAAACAAACAAATAGTTCCCAAGCAGAAGAGTTGTTGAGGTACTGACAGTTGATGCTGACTGTTTCCACTCCTTCAGTTCTCTCAAGCTTTTGGCTTTGTGTAAATATCTTTTTCCACGCTTCGGTGTGAAACCAAAACATTATCACAGAACTCCATTTTCATGACAAATGTTTTTGCATTTTGCACTTGTGGTCTAATTTGTAGGTCAGACATTACATGTTTCTGTGTTTATGTGTTCATTGCTCATTCAGGAGATCTTGTACTGGTTGCACATAAGAATAATATTTCTGCCTATAGAGGTCCTGTGGCTGCTCCTCCACAGCTCTGAACTACCAAGTGTCAAGCACACCACGGAGTACCAGAACAGGTGTCCCTGAATAAACCCAGCCTTCAATAAAAAAATGCCATTGTGTCAGACATACAACTTAAATGTGACAAAGAACCCTGGCAAAAAAACCCAAAAAACAACAACAAAAAACCAAAACCAACCAAACAAAAAACCCCAGTTTTATTGAGCTAGTAGGTAATTTTCTGGATACTTTAAAGTCAAGAAAGTTCCAGAGGACAACTATTTTAGATAAATTAATGTTTTCTTTTCAAAACACCTTTAAGGACTTGTCTTTGGTATCATATTTATAATCTTTCTATTTGAATATTTTTGTGACCTGTAATCATGAAGGATGACTGATTGACTATTTAGTATATAGATCTTGTAAACAGACTTTCCTTTAAATGCTAAAATGCAATCAAAAAGAAAAACATTTCACTTAAATTTACTTTTATATCAACATACTTTTTAAATGTTTCATAATTTGAAATATGTGAAGAAAATTTTTTCCATACTTTACATGAAATATTTTAGACTAACATTTTATAACACAGTCTGTGTACCTGACCCAGCTTTTCTTTTCTTTTTCTTTTCTTTTAAGGAAAGAAGATTATGTTTTTAGAGCTAAATTCTCTTTAAGTTTGTTAAGTTCAATCGGTTACATTTGTTCTATCATCACTGTAGCAGATGTTAATACAACCAATGCTTGCTGCATAGACATGGCTACAGAGACCACAGATCAGATTACAAAACTTTACAGGAGTTTGTGCACCTTCTAGGTCAGATAAATCTCTTCACTGTCTGCACTGACTTGATGCTGCTCAGGCTTTTGTCTTATGGATCACAGAACTTCAGAATCACATAATGTGCTGAGTTGTAAGGGTCTGCACAGGACCACCCCCAAGAGTCACACTATGTGCCTGAGAGTATCATCCAAACACTTATTGAATTCTGTCAAGCTTGGAGCTGTGACCACTTCCCTGGGGAGCCTGTTCCAGTGCACAACCACCCTCTGGGTGAAGAACCTTCTTCTAATATCCAACCTAAACCTTCCCTGGCACAACTTCAGGCCATTCCCTCAGGTTCTGTCACTGGTCACCACAGAGAAGAGATCAGTGCTGGTCCTTTCTCTTCCCCTCAAAAGGAAGTTGTAACTGCAATGAGATCTCCCCTCAGTCTTCTCCAGGCTGAACAGATCAAATGCCCTCAGCCTCTCCTCATACGGCTTCCCCTCAAGGCCCTTCAAGGCCCTTCACCATCTTTTTTGCCTTCCTTTGGACGCACTCTAACAGCTTAATATCTTTCTTACCTTGTGATGCTCAAAACTGCATACAATATCCAAGGTGGGGCCTCCCCAGTGCAAAGGAGAGCAGGACAAACCCCTCCCTCACCTGTTTGGTGATGTTTTCCTGATCCCCCCCAGGACATGGTTGGCCCTTCTGGCTGCCAGGGCACTGCTGACCCATATTCAACTTGCTGTCGACCAGGACCCCCTGGTCCCTTTCCATGGCACTGCTTTCCAGCAATTCATTCCCCAGTTTGTACCTAAATCCAGGGTTAACCCAACCCAGGTACATAATCCAGCACTTTCCACTGCTGAACTTCATATGGTTGGTGATTGGCCAGCCCTCTAATTTGTCAGGGTCTCTCTCTGACTTTGAGAGAGTCAACAGCTCCTTCCAGTTTTGTGTCATCTGCAAACTTGCTTAGTATCCCTTCCAGTCCTGTGTCAAAATCATTTATGAAGATGCTGAAGAACAGAGGGCCTGAGATGAGCCCTGTGGAACCCCACTAGTGTCAGGTCACTAGTCTGATGTCCCCACATTCACTTCATTATGGCCTTCACTGTCTTTCCAGCTCTTCACCTTGCAGGTACTGTATTGACAGAAGTATGTAATATCTTCTTTATTTAGAAAAAAAAATGAAATTATTTCCTTTTTAACTGTAATAATGTTTAGTTATTTTCAGGTATCTGTATTAGGGTGGGAGAAGGGATGGAGTCACAATAATACAATGCAGAATTTTATTCTGGGAGGACTGAGATTTTTTTTTCTGATATATGATTTATTTTTAACTGTTATGTTCTGTTGTGCTGTCTAGCTTTGGGACTGGCTGTCTGATGTTGGGTCTCATTGTGCTGAATCCAGGAATGAATTGGCATCAGGTAAACAGAAAATGAAGCAACATACGAAGAAGGTCTTCATGCTCTTTCAAATTCTGTATTTTTCCCAGCTTCATGCTTTTTTTCCTTATGTATCTCTTTGAAGAACTAGTCATTTGTTAATTTGTGTTGTGATCCCTATTATAAACAAGTAGGGTATGTAGGCACATTGTCTTAATGTTTTGTTGGTTTTTTGTTGATGGTTTATTTTGTGCCTTTTTTGGTGCGTTTCATCAATTTTTAGTGTTGGTTTCTTTGTTTTCTGGAAAAGCATGCCGTTGTCTTAGAATAAATGTTAAGTGTTTATTCCCTTCTCAAGGCAAAAACCTAACTGTTTCTGATTTGCTGAATAGCAGTTTGCATTAGTTTTAACAGTATGCTCTATGTGCTAATAAAACATGTTCTCTGACACTTTTGTCAAACTGAATCTGAATTACAGCTCCAACCTGCAGACACAGAGAGAGTGCATCCTGTTTCAGAACTCACGAGCACTGGCTGAAGATATGATTTGTTCTCTGAGCAGACAATAAAAAGTCTGGTGATGTCACTTGCAGAAGAGTAGAAACATCCAGAAATTCATTATTTGGGCATTAACTGCTGGATGCCTTGAAGTCAAAAAAGCTGTACTATGAAGAAAGAAAGAAAAAAACCCATTGTTTTCTGCCATGACTATGTGAGAAAAATATGCCAGGCTTAACAGAGGGGTGTAATATTATTAAATAAATAGCATGAATGTTTAAAATAATATCCAGGGAAGAAAAAGTTTTCTAAAAATTATTTTTATATGAATTTGAATTACTAGAGAAATGTGTATGTTTCTCACCTTCTAGTCAGTGTTTTGAAAAAACCTCCAAAGAATCCCTCCCTGGTTTCAGTTATATAACTTAGAGTTGCAGGTATGAAGACATGTAAATAGATTAATTATTTACACAAAAATCAGAGCCATTTTCATAGCTGTCAGTGTTGCAGCCACTTTTGATTGTGTTATCTTTGTAAACTAATGGAGACAGACACTCAAACAATTACAGAGCTGGTCAGGAGGAGCAATAGCATTGAACTGTACTTTAGGCCAGAGTTAATTTTGTGCTCCTGGAGCAAGAACACAGCAGAGTAACAGGGCCTTGAATCAGAGTTGTAATTGCCTCCTGAGGCAGAGCATGATATGACTGTATTCATCAGATTGTTGGAAGGAACAGGAAAACAGAAAAATTTTCTCCTTTAAGAGGATTGGTCCTAAGCCCTATGTAACTAGGGTGCAGTTGTAAATAAAACAACTTGACAGTTTAATACTTTGGCTAGAAACAATTTTCAGCCTTTAAAAACAGTGAAACTAGTTAGTTATCCATAGTAGTGGATATTTAGTTGAAACATTTCCTTACAAAAACTTTTGGATTTCCATTTCATGATACACAAATAAAGATCTTAAACAGAATGAATATAATTTTATTAAATTCTTCTTCTATTGTGTCTTTAGTGCCCTTGTCTTTCTTAACCTTAGTTTTATTTATTTTATTTACCAACTTTTATTTTCCTTCAAAATGCAACTTAATTGCAATTGTGTAGCATTTTAATTTTTACCTCAGTTTAAATTTGTGTATCTTATATATTTCTTAATAAGTTACTCTATTATTTGTTTGCTTGTTTGCTTTGTTTACTCTTTTTTGAGTTGGGTCTTTGTTTGGGGTTTATTTTGGCGTTTTTAGGATTCTGACTTTTCTAGCAGGCTGGACATTAGTGTGGCTTTAGTCATGAAAAAGAGTTAAGCAGAATACCCTAACATTAGTGTATATTATGGTATATTATTATTTTAAATGGCTGAACTATTTCCTGCAGCCATGAATCTTGCATTTCTACATCTTACAGCTTTAAAGTAAAGATGTAAAGTCCTTTTCACAAGTGTCCCCATCCTTTTCTGTTTTAAAGATTCCCTAAAAACTCCAGCCCATTTCCATAAAGAAGGTTTGGATACCTAGTTCCTTCCTCCTTGCAGTTTCTTCTCTATATCAAGAGTTCTGGTTAGGAACGTTCCATACTTAACTTGTTCCTGAACAATTCTTGTAGTTCTCTTTCATCAGATATGTTGTGTATCCTTTATTTTTCTCTGAAACAGGTTCAATAAGTAGTCTGTATGGAAGAATTTGAATGCATTTCCAGTTTCTACCTTACTCCATTCATTCATCATTTCTTTTCTTTTGCATGCATGTTTGAGCGCACTTCTTCCTCTAGTTACTGTTTCATCTTTCTCTTAGCCACCTTTCTCCATCCTCTCCCTGTATATAGAAGGGGGCCAGGTTGAATGGGGCTTTGAGCAACCTGGCCTCATGGAAGGTGCCTCTGTCCATGGCAGGAGGGTTGTAGCTAGATAATCTTTAAGGCCCTTTTTAATCCAAACCATTCTATGATTTTGTGACACTTTTTAGTTACTCTGTTCAAAAATTACTGTGCTTCAACATAAAAAACCCAAATATTTTAAAAAAGCAGGGAAGTCCATCAGTGCTTAACAAGATCACCAGATCAAGGTTAGTTTCTGTGTGCTTGGGGACTGCTTTGTTTAAGGTTTTGCTTCTGCTCACATTGTGAGACAGCAAGAAAAATTTCTCCTGACAGTGACCAAATCCTAGAAAACTTTTACCGCCTGTGCCATATATATTCCACAGAAATGCCATAGTCCTTATCATAGTCCACCATCAATGTTAGTCAGTACGGGAAGACCACAAGGGCTTAAATAGCTATTTCTGTTGTGATAACTCAAACAGTAAAGTTAGAATTTAACTACTGTAATGTCAATAATCAAAAGGTCACATATTTAATCAAAGACAGCTTCCACTGTGGTCCCATTCTCCTGGTTTCCTACTGATACCAACAGAAAGACAAAGCCATCTACAGAAGAAAATTTATTTCCTTTATAGACACTTGGGATAAATCAGGCTTCAGACATGCTTTTCCTTTAAGTAGAGAGTAAACATTTAAGATATGTTAAGATAGCCAATATTGGTTAAAATAAATCCCACACATAATCATAGAATCATAAAATAATTAAAGCTGAAGAAGCTTTAAGATCATCAAGTCCAGCTGGCAGCCTAACCCACAACCATGTTCACCATTAAACCATGTCCTCAAGTGCCATATCCACAGATTTTTTGAACACTTCTAGGGATGGTAACTACACCACTTCCCTGGGAAGTCTGATCCAATGCTTTGCAAACCTTTCTGTCACTTTGATTTCCTAATACCCTATCTAAACCTCCCCTGGTGCAACTTGAGGCCATTTCCTCTTGTCATGTCACTTGTTTCCTGTGAGAAAATATTCACACCCACCTCACCACAACCTCCTTTCAGGTAGTTGTAGAGAATGATAAGTTCTCCCTTCAGCCTTCTTTTCTCCAGGCTAGACCACTCCAGCTCCATCAGCCATTTCTTGTAACATAAGACTTGTGTTCCAGCTCTTTTGCCCTTTGGATTGCTCCAGTACCTCACTGTCTTTCTTGTAATGAGGGGCCCTAAACTGAATATGGGAGTCAAGGTGAGCCTCACCTGTGCCAAATACAGGGATCACATTCCTAGTTTTACTGGCCACATTATTTCTAATATTATGAAAAGGACAGATAGGGAAAAATATTATTCCTTATTATTAATTTATTTTCTCAATTTTCCCCATATATTAAAAAGGAATTTAATTCTGTATGCAGATAAAATGCTGTAATAAAATGCAATTTTGCTAACTGTTCAGTAGGTATAAACTCTGTCTCTGTAAATAAATACAACATTACGGCATTATGGGGATCAAACTATCTTTGTGGAGCTAGATTTTGTTTTATTTGTTTTGTTCCATTTAATATATGGAAATGTTTCATAAAATTGTTCTTTGTTACCTTCACATTAACCTTAAAATGAAAAGGATATGTGTAACAAATATTTTTGAGAATTCTTTGGATGAACTTGCATTAGATATCTCCTGAATCATGTGGTATAAGCCTCTGCTTGTAGAAGGACTTAATCTGAATTCAAATGCAGTTTTGTGCAGTGTAGGAGTTTATGTGACTTCTGTTTATCCCTTGTATTTTATCCTACCTACCTCTTCCTGAAGAAAAGTGATTTAAAGGAGCTGCTGGTCTAAGAACTGCACAGAACCTCATCTTCCTAGGTTGCTTCTAAATAGGTCTGTCTTGTCAATCTTTCTTCAGTGGCAGACACATTTCACTGAGCTGATTTGCCTTTTGTTTCAAACAGACCTTTACTGTGTACAGCTAACTTGTGGAAAAACTAGCATCTGCAGCATTTGTTTGGGTTTTGTGTTGTTTTTGTGGGTTTTTTGGGTTTGTTTGTTTGGGATTTTTTCTTTAATTTTCAAGGCATTTGAATAGTTTGAGGATTAAGAACTGAATAAATTTTTTAACAAACAATTACATTTGAGCTAAGTTGTGAGAATCATCTTGCAGAATTACTATATTATTTGCATACAGTAGTATGTAGACATATCTTTCGGACTAATAAACATTTAATCTGTTTGCTGCATTTAAACAAAAAACAGAACATATGTCTAAAATTTCATTCGTGTCTCCTTAAAGCAGAACAAAATTCTCAAATTATTTCTCAAAAAATCATTGGAATTATTTCACAAATATTGCACGGTCTTACAAATGGTTCTGTTAGCAGTCATAAAGGGATTTACCCATGTACTTAGGGTAATACCCATGCACAAATCACATTTGTGGTTTTAATAATCAGCATATTATACTATAAAGCATGCTACTCAGTATCTGTATCTTTATCTTGAGCAATTTCTTGAGCAGATGACTCAGTGAAGTAGTACTCACACCATTTTTATTAAAGAAACACATAAATAAAAGTAGTTATTGACTATTGTAATCTGTACCTCATTACAGACCAAGACACAAAAATCTCCCATTTTTTTTCTGGTATCATATCCTTTAAAGATTTAAAGAGTCTGCATAGACTATTTCTAGGAATCAAGTCAAATTCAGTTGTACGTACACGTTCACCTTTTATTTTTTTTATTCCCCCCCTCCCACCCCCAGCAAAATCTACCTGGCTGTACTTACATATTACTTGTGATGTTCCTTTCTTTATATTTTATAGAAAAAATGAAAGCTGTCACTCTCTTGGGAATATCACTATGCTCATGAATGGGTTAGATGATGAAATGCAGGTATCCACATTTAAATTGATTACCCTGGATCACAGAGTGTAATAGATGAAAAAGCCTACATGTCACTGGTGAAAAGAAGCAGCAGATAATGGGTAGTCTGTGAAGGTGAAGACAAATGCTTCAGACTGAACTTTTGAACTCACAGGCAGAAAGCTGGTACTTGGCTGTTGCCATTGGTATTGGCTAAGTTGTATGTTTTAATAACACCTGGATTGAACAGAAGGATCATGTACTGAATCCTCCACTTAGAAAGTAGAGAAAATCAGAGCAGGCTGATCACATATTTTGCTCCTGTGCATGGGCCATTTAGATTAGGGAAACCAGAGACTTGGGGATCCATAAAGAAGGGCTGATGCTGAAAAAAAGTTTTCCCAGAAAAAGTCTCAGTAAAACTGGAAACCACAAAGATGTCAGAAAACATCCTGGCTGGAGGGAAGATCATGGAAGTGGAGAAAAGTTTGGAGATCAGGGAGGAGCATGGGAAAAAAGGCCAGGAAAAACCAGAGACCTCAACCAGTAATGCCCAAGACTATTATGAGCAGCATTATGCTATTAATAATTTTGTCTCCAGTCTCCCCTGTCTGGCAGCCATCTCCCTGCTGAAAAGGGAGAATTCAAGGAGAAAAGGGAATTCAGGACCTAGAGAACACAATGTGTTGGGTGGACAGGTGAGAGTCAAGTAGATTGAAACCTCAAATTTGGATTCTGAAATACACAACACTATCCAGATCCAACATGTGTTGCCATATAAACCGCTTCACCCATGCAGTAGACAAAAGCCACTCTCCTCACATCTGGCTCCATTAGTTCTATTCATTGTAAGAGATCTGTACAACTCAGCAGAAAATTTATGAATTGAAGAATACTCATGGCTATGTAATACTTTAGCACAAATATAATTACTGTCATGTTCAAAGGCCAATTTATGAAAAGATGTTCATAGTCTGAACAAGTAAGTAGAAATCAGAAATAATTCACACAAAAACTGCAAGACTTACCAGCTTCTCCACTTGCTTCATTGTAACCTCCATGTAATGGAGAGAATCACTGAATCAAAGAATGAGTAGGGTTGGAAGAGAGCACAGTGGTCCACCTCTCCTCCTAGAGCACATTGCACAGGATTGCATCCAGATGGTTCTTGAATATGTCCAGTGAGGGAGACCCCTCACTGGACTTCCCACAGTGGGAAGTCCACTGTGGACTTCCCACGGTCTCTCTGGGAAATCTGTTCTGGTGCATGGTTCACACACATGGTACACACAGTAAAGAAGTTCTTCCTCATATTCAGGTGGAAGTTTCTGTGCATCATTTTCTGCCCATTGCTTCTTGTATCACATGGCCTATCTCTTGGCACCACTGAGAAGGGCCTGGCTCCATCCTCTTGACAGTCTCCCTTCAGATACTCATAGACACCTATGAGGTCCCCTCTCAGTCCTTTCTCAAGGCTGAACAGGCCCAACACTCTCAGTCTTTCCTTCTAAGAGGGGTGCTTCAGTTTCCATACATGCTACAGGTTAACTGGAAAAGAGATCTGTTGAGAAGGTCCCAATGATCCCGGTGGAGGATCTCCACCAAGGTGAACATGTGTCCTTGGGGCAAACGTGACTGATGTTATCATGTGCTGAATTATTCAGAGCACTACCAACATGTTGAAGAACATTATTCTTCTTCTCTACTCAGCCCCGGTGAGACACATCTGAACTGCAGGGTCCAGATTTGGACTTCACTGTATCTGAGAGACTTCGATAATTTGAGACAGAGTCATGTTAAGGGCCACAAAGGAACTAAGGGAACATCATTCATATGAGAAGAGACTGAGGAAACCAGGATTGCTCAGCTTCAAAAAGAGAAAACTCAGGGGGTGTCTCATCAATGTGTATAAATACTTTATAGGAGTGAGTAAAGACTGAGATGCTCAGTGATGCTCAGTGACAGAACAAGAAGTAATGGGCACAACTGAAATGCAGGAAATTCTATTAAGTGAAATTAAAAAAAACCCACTCTATCACTGTGAGAGTCATCAAATCTGATCAAGTTTTTTGTGGAGTCTACATCCTTGGAGATAGTCAAACTTGAACTGTGCCTGATCCTGAGCAAGCTGATGTAGCTGCCACTGGTCTGAGCAGGCAGGCTGAGCTGGAAAATCTCCAGAGATGCCTTCCAAACTCAGCTACTCCATGATTCTCTGGGAGAGTAATATATAAGGCACAACAAGATCTGATTTTTTTTTCACTTAGTGCCTTTTATTATAAAACACAGAAAACAACTTTTTATTATTATTTTTTTATTATTTTTTTTATTTTTTGCCTGTATGAGTTTTTGGTTGCAATAGAATAAGTAGAGAATATCATTCTTTTAATTGAACAACATAGAATGGTTTGAAAACTTAAAGAGAAGAAATAACTATCTTCTTTGTACAGTCTTTTTAATAGGGCTTTTAACTCAAACAGAAATCTGAAAGTTCACCCTCTGTTTCATCTGACAAAACCTTTCCACTTGGGTATAGTGTAAATGATCTGATTCATCAAATGTAGTTCCCTCTCCTGGCTTTTCCTTTGCAATCTTTTAACAGCCACTTTTCATTTCCTAGTGTTTCAATCTTGTACACTTTTAATTTTGGAAAAGAATCTCACTTCTACCACTAGGGGATCCGCATTAACTCTACTGACTTTGATGATTTTGACATTATTTCAAATGTTCAAGCATTTCAACTGCTCTGTCTCAGCAATACATATTTGTGTTCTTTCTACAATGTCCATGGCAAGAGTTAATTTAAAAAAAAAATAAAATAAAAAACTGTCTTCCTTCATACTCAAAGGACAATTTTTCAATAATTATTTATGCCTACTCCATAATTTATATAGCAATAATAAAAAAAAGTGTAACATTTTTCTCTCCTTGTTGCAATTCCAATAAAATTATGTGAAGACACACACGCACTCTCTCTCTCACACACACATTATAAAAAAGAAAAATTTCTAAGAATCCTTCATAGAAACATAGGATGTTAAAAGGTTGGAAAGGACCTTAAAGATCATCCAGTCCCAACACCTTCTGCCATAGGCAGGGACACGTCTCACTAGACCAGGTTGCTCAAGGCCTTATCCAACATGGCCTTGAACAGTGCCAGGGATGGAACATCCACAACCTCCCAGTGCAACCTGTTCCAGTATCTTGGCACTCTCACTCTCTGCCCTGTAGGTCCCCTTCAGATATGTGAGATTGCTTTGAAGTCTCCACACAACCTTCTCTGCTCCAGGTTCAACAGCCTCAACAATCTCAGCCTGAAAATTCAGCCTTTCTTCATCTCTCTAATCTCTTCCTCTCTAACCTCTTCAGAGGTAACGTCAACATTACTACCATTCCAGATTTAGCCCTCTGATTTTAAACATTCTTTATTTTTACAAATGTATCCCTGAATATGTTCAGTGACTTTAGACAAAAAAATAATTATTGCGTGTTCTTGTAATCATAAATGTGTTACTCTTTCAGTATATTAAAGATTTGATGTCAGCCAATTTACCTATTAATTTTCAATAAAAAGTTAATTCTTCTAAGATTTTTCAGTTATCAAACAGCTCTCACATTTTCTTTGTTTTCTATAAAGTAAGAATATTGCTTAAAACCACTAAACTTTTTTTTTTCTGGTTTAAGGCTTATTAACTGTACATGCATGTTTGTACCACAATATTGTAGTTGCAGAGAGACACTTTTCTGATAAATAATGAAGTTTCTGTAGTTTCACAGACCTGATTGACAATATGGTAATTATACTGAGCAGAAGTCTTCAATCAGCTTTTGCTACTAGCTCTGCTTTTCATGATTTTGCCAAACACTCATGCAATTAATCATTGACATTTTTGAGATAACATTCAGCAGGTTGCAGAAGATACCTGTAGCTAAGTGAGTTTTATTTAAAAAGTGAAAAATTTTTGAATGGAAGCGTATAATTAAAATTTTAAGTTGTCTTATTCTATCTATAGAGGAGATTAGATTAAATGATCTTCAATGTAGCCTTGCTCAGCCTTGTCCTAAACATACAGTGTAAATCAATCAGGAGGCCTTCAGCCAGAAAACTTTATTTAAGGTATAATGTAATTTGCATGAGAACAACTTTATATATTGTTTAATCTATCCCTGGATGCATTTGGTGCAGTCTCTTTCCAAAGTTAGTTATTTTAGGGCACATTCCTCGTCATTTAACTCTTTCAGCCTATTGCTGAACAATTTATCTATTGAAATGATAAGGTGATGAAAAAGAGAAAATAAATGGAGAAGGTAATCTCAATGAAGTGGTCCAGTACAAAGGAATGGCATAAATACTGGGTGTACCCACTCAGTGTTCGATGTAACACCAGCAGCAGCAGGAAGTTGGACTGAGGTTCTCAAGCACCCAGATGTGCCTGAGAAGGCACTCAGCTCTATTCATTTAGTAGTCATGCTCTTAGTCAGATTTATGACGAGGTTGGTTAAAAGAGAGCCCTCTTTTCTGACCTTCTTCCTACTTTTTCTTTTTTTTTTTTTTTGGTGCATCGGAGGCAGATGGTCAGGAGTGCCCTCATCATTTCATTTTTCTCTTCATATACAGAGTTAATGTTGGAGTTCACTGCTTATGTCTATGTAGAATGGAAGACCTTACAAGAATTTTGACTCAAAGAACCTGAAAAGAAACATAATGGCCTTGCTTCATTCCACCTGAATTAGGTGCAAGACTAAATTAGAAATCTGTTTGTCAAAGTTCAGTCTCTAACATTGGCAAGAGATAAATGGCTTTAAGGAACAACTCAGATCCTGGTGTGCTGAATAGCTCTTTAGAAATGCCTGTGTTTCATCAACGACTGTATGCCTGGACCCACTGTTAAACACTAAAAGGCTTTTTATTTTGTTCATTTTTCCCTAAATTGCACAGAAAAGAAATGGAGGGGAAAAAAAAAAGTCTGAACTTTGATATTAAACACTGTGAACTGTAAAGGCTAAATCCAACCAGCTAGAGACAGCCCAGGATAAATCTAAATCTGCGTTAGGTCTCTCTACCCACTCATACTGTCTGTAAATTAATAAACTCTCTTTTAAAAAAAAAAAGTCAGCTTAAACTTAGCCACAAGAAATGATTTGAACTGCTGTTTTTTTTTTTTCCCCAAGACCAAAAAATTAAAGCTTTTTTTTGTTCTTACTGGTTCAGCTTTCTAGCATCAAACCACCGAAATCTCACTTCTGGTGACGGTAGATTCATTATCCAAAATCAGTGGTAGATGTCCTCAGGTTTCTGTCTGTTTCTACAGGCAACTGATCCTGAGCTTATTATTCCACTTGTGAAAATTCAGAAGACCAAGTTTTCATCTCACTTTGAAGGACTGAAGATGGTTAATTTGAAGTATTTTAATTGGCCATGCATGACCAGAGCTAGCTGATTAAAGTGTTTCTTTGGGGTCTTCTTGGACATTCACCTCAAATATTTTTTTGCTAGCATTTTAATCCTGTATTTCAAAATGTTTAACTAATTATCTAATATTAATCTTAGATGCCTGGTAGTATGCAAACTAATCAGAAGCTACATTTTGAGTGCTGGGGAAAATAAGTCTTTTGCCTAACATACATGGCAACACATTAATAAAAAAAGAGTGAGAGATGAAATAGGAAAAGAACAGATTCTTTTTCAAAAAGAAGAAAGAGCTAGTTGAAAATGGGAATGAAAATAGTACTGGAAACATACTGTTCATATCTGGGGAAAAAAAGCAAGAGGGAAAATGAGAGGTAATATATGACCAGAGACTTTCTTCAGGCAGCTTTCACTATTCACTGACTCTCTATAAATTTCATTCTGATTTTTAGCAACACAGTCAACATATTCTGCACTAGTGTCCTTCCCTTGACTTGTGAGCTAGTTGATAATTTCTTGATTTTAAATGCTTTCCAAACTGGTGCTTGTAGTAATGTAAATGAAAGTAAATTGAGATGAGATATAATTCACATTCCTTTTACAGCTTTTGCTTTGCCTTGATGAAAGGGGAAAAAAATTAAAAGGGACAAAACCAAGGACAAGCATGTTTTAAATGCACTATTTTGAGTCTAAAGTATGAACACTTTAAATTAAGATAAAACTACATGTAGTACTGAAGAAATGGGTTAAATCTTTAACCTTGTGCAGTGCAGGGATAGATACAACTTATGGTGCATTTTTCCAAGTCATCTTGTCAAAAATATCTGTTCCAGAGCATTAGCATAGTAGAAGCTGCTCATAACTATGCTGATTTCAAATTCACACCAAGAAGAACAAAATATAATTTGGAGTTTCCTTTTGTTCTTTCTGAATGTGGGATGGTCTGTCCTCTCACTTTGGGATGTGTAAATCCAAAGAATAAGTGTTTTTCCTTATGGCACTTCTGGAAACTGGAAAACACAACACACTTTAATAAGCAATGTTATTAATAGGAACCAAGGAACCAAAGAACACCCGGGGGGGGGGGGGGAGAATCAACTCTCCCCCCCCCAAAAAAAGCCCCAACTTCATAATAATTTCCCTCAGGAAAAAAGATGTGTAATTTATAATGGTGGAAGCTGATTGATGATAGAGTTATCAGAGCAAGCGTTGATGAATGCTTGTATTTTTTTTAGACTTGTAACACAAAGTAGCTATTAACATGACATTTGTGCTCAGTGAGTCCACCTAAGTCAATGGCAGATGCTAGTCAGAATATTTAATAAGTTTAGAGTGAAGAGATCTCCTGGACAACTGGTTGATTTTCAAAGATTACTTCTTCCAAGCACAAAAATTGTCCAACTCAAAGTGTAGGAAGTCAAAGACGAGTTGCAAAAGGTCTGCATGGGTGAGCAAGGTGCTCTGGATTAAACTGAAACATAAAAAAGAAGCATACAGGAGATGCAAGCAGTGACACGTGACTCTAGAGGAGTACAAAGACATTGTCTGAGTGTGAAGGGATGGGGTTAGGGAAGCCCAAGCCCATCTGGATTTGAATTTGCTGGGAGATGTGACAGTCAAGAAGGGCTTCTACAACTACAGCAGCAACAAAAGGAAGATTAGGGAAAATGAGAGCCAGCTGCTGAAGGGGAAGGAGATTTTCTGGTCCATGACATGAAGGCTAGAATATTCAATATCTTCTCTACTATGGTCTTTTCTTAATAAGAAAGGCCTTCAGTAATTAAGTATATTTAAGATGCGGCGTTTTCCATATTTAGTCATAAAATGTGTCAAGAGGAAATTGTGTGTAAAGGTAACATGATTGTCAAATGCCATATTAATAAGGATATTTAATACAGGCTTATGTGATTTCTCTGTATTCCTGTCTCTGAGCTCATTCTTTTTCTTTTTTTTTTTTTTAAAGGCCCTTTTTAATTCACACATAAATGCACCAGAACCAGGCAGAGGAAATTCATGAAAAGTCAGGTGATGTAAAACATACCGGAGAAATACAAGAACACTTTTTAAAGGTAAATATACTGGATGCTCAAATTTGGAGTTTAAAAAGTGTATTTTACTAATATGTCTTTTATTTCCCTTCCATCTTTCAAATTTTCACAGAAGCAGAGGAAGATGCAGAAAGGTAGGGTTACCTTTCCCCCCCCACAAATACAATGTGGCACAGTGTTGTGGCTTAACCCAAGGGGGCAGTTAAATCCAGGCATTTATCACATGTCCAGATACCACATTGTTGTGTTTCAGTTCGGGCTGTTATTGCCCATATTCCTTCAACATGCAGCAGAGTATAGTGAATTCTAGAGGTCTGATTCACTTGCTGACACTGCCCATTTATCTCCTCTGTCCCTACAAGCTGCTTTTGAAATTATAACTCTCATAAAGTTGTCTGAAGTTACAGAGTGTGTAACCAGGCTTAGCAGCCCATAACTCGACTAAAAGCAATCCTAAAGCTTGACAGCTTAATGCTTTAAAATTGTATTTATTTTGATGATATTCTTACCCTCAGCATAAGCACATGAATGTCACATGTGCTTATGTCTGTCCCTTCAGACAGCTGACTGAAAGAAAAACTCGCTGTCTGAGAAATTAACATGTTAGGACAGTGTACAAATCATTCATAGTAATGCTGGCATCCAGCTGGCTGCCATAATATTACCTGGAGCAGTGTAGACAGGCTCTAGTAGATGAATCTGTGCACTGGATTAATAACCTGTAAGTGTTAGTAGCTCCTCAAGTGCTCTTGCCTGAATGACAGCAACTTTTCTGAAAAACACCTCAGTTAAGTGACTCATATCTGCAATAGTCCAGTCTGCAACAGCTCCCATACTCCCTGCAGATTGATTCATAGTTTAAAATGATCAAGATCCTTGAAAGCTTCCTTATAGGAATGTAAAGTACATCTGAGTGCTCAGACTAGGTCAGTGCCCTCAATTGCCAAAGTTCAATGGAAAGTTAAGAGCAGATATTGCGTATGTAGCAAGAAAATTGGATCTTTGACATTGAGAAGGAGAAATAAACCATTAGTGATGTAATTAAACTTACTGATATAGCCATAAATATGCATTCTACTTAACTATAAGTGAGGAATTAGAAGACAAAATTGTAGAGCAAGTCTAGCTTTAGTATTGCCTTGTACTGCCCATACTATCATTCCTTTGATGTTATATTATTGATCAGTTAACTAAATTTCAGCTCACAGATACTACCTGACATATCTCTAAACGCTTTCTTCATAACCATCAACTTACACTCTTCTGCAATAAACTGCTGGATCATCTTGTGATCTTGAACCCTCTGCATTAACCATGTTCTTCTATGTCACCTGAAAAATTCACTGATAGGAAGAAACAGGAAATGAACTTGTGTATATCAAGTACCTTTTCTTTAATATCTCAGTATTACAAACAAGCTTCAGTGAAACACAGCTAATGAATTTAATTTCCTTTGCTCTTCTGAACACAATTCAGTCTTAAGTCATCTTAAATTATTCTCACATTCTGATGCCATTAGACGCTGCAGTAGTTTACAAGACCCAACATGCTTACATTGAAACTAGTGTGGTTTTCTCTCATGTTTTTCCGTAGCTCTCTCCATGTGGCCTAAGTTCCTTTACATAATATTTCTGTTTTAACTGGGACATTTATAAAAATCATAGAATGTGAATTGATTTCTGGAGACTTAGCATAGCACTTTTCATTTCTGACAACTGGCTCTCTATATATCAGGCATTCTGCATGGTAGAAGAAAATATTTATCATAAACTGATGCATTTAATTTTAAATTTGCACCAAAAAAACCAAAAACCTCAAGGTTGAAGATTCTGAAAACAAAGTCATGTGAAATAAGTAATAAGCATAAGTATAGGGAGTAAAAATATTTATTGTTCACAAATTTTATGATAACTCCCGTTTGCATGGATTTATCTGAAATTATGTGTTTTTTCCCAGTTTTGCTTTATATTTTTATATGACTCTCAAATAGGAAACTGTGGAAAATTCTACTATTTTTTTGGTTGACTTTTTTTTTTCAGAAAATTTTTCTTGCTGGAAAAGCAATGCATTATATTTCAAAATATTGAACTGATATGTTAAACAAAAGATGTATAATGTACTACTTTGTTTCTTTCTTCTTATACAAAATACATTTTGCTTGCAGAAAAGGCAACTTGAATAAGCAATAATAAAAAAACCTATAGGTAGAATACTAACACATATAAAAAAATTGATTTCACTGATATAAAATTTTTTAAATCAAAATTTTGTTTTGATGTATAGTTTATCTATTATAAACAATTTTTAGTTCTTAGATTAAAATAAATGTCAGCAATTTAAATAGACAAGGCTACAGTTCTTCCTAATATTTTGAAGTTTCATGGCAGTGCTTTATTTTTATTCATGTAGACCGGCAAAAAAACCCATTATTTACGATATCTTAATATTTAAAGCACCAACCAACATCAATTGATCTGGTGCATGTTAAATACTGTAGAAAAGAAAATGGCAGTCTTATCTCCTCAAGAGTTACTGAGGTAATAGGAAAAAAAAATAGAAGAGCATTGAATTAATTGATTTTTTTTTTTTAATTTTTTTTTTTTTGATTAGGCACCACATTGCTACTACAATCAAGACCACTGTCCAAGTCCCATCCTACATCTTCACTTGGTGTACTAGGGATAATGGAAAGAGGCAATACAGTATTTCTGTGTCTAAAATATTAGTAATTCTTTTATTTCTGGTAGAGTGTGTTTTTAAAGAGAAATATGTTTCATCTAGAGTGCCATTTCTCAGAACTGCCAACTGTCTAAATGTATGACTGAGACTGTTTGTAATAGTTTTATCTTGTGATTCCCTGTTGCAGGGATTTATTGACTAACATAAATTCTGTTATGTAATTACCCTGCCACTAAAACGTACTACATCAGTTTCTGCCTTTCTTGTTGGAGCTGTTCCATTTTAAATAAATAAATATTCACTGGGCCAGAACAAATGAGTGATTGCCTCTATACACCAGTGATTAAGACACTTGCTTTGGAAATATGAGTCATATTGAAGCTGTGAAGTTGTTAATTATACAAACTAGAACAACTCCAACCTGTCCTTTAATTTTCAGCACTTCATAGAGGTTGCATGTCACATACAGGTACTTGAATCCCAGTTCTAAATCAGGCTAATAAGGAATGACTTGACACTATGTGGCTTGTGCAGTTGGGAGAATTGGATGTATTGAGAGAGAAGGAGGAGTCAATACTTTTCTACTACATTATCCAAAGCAATACATGTGCCAGCAATTTCCAAAACACAAAGAAGTGTAATGAAATTAAATCTTTCATTAAATTACATTTGATCCTTATCCACTGGAACTATATATTTTTATTTTAAAAATTGCATTTAATACTACATTGGAGAATTTTTTTCATTACAAGAATGTACTTTAAGACTCATTCATTTTTATGTGAATATATATAAGGTGGATGTAAGCTTGTTGCAAAAAATTCACTATCCATAATCTGTCAAGAAAACAGTATAACACTACTACAAAAACAGGCACAAAAATGAAAGTGTGTGTCGTGGGTTTATCTGGATAGGTTTTTTTTTATATATAAGAGGAAAATTGGCTTCTGTTGGAAGCCTCTGGAAGT
>JAWWMP010000001.1:95611249-95639848 GCA_035047865.1 Dendrocincla tyrannina
TTTAGTTTGTTAGTAATAAATTTAAGCATTATTCTAAGTTCTGCTTTGCCTGTGGTATTAATCAAAGCTCCTCTTTCGGTTGTTATCTCTAACTGTAAATTCCTGCTGGGTTTTTTTTTCCCTTCCATCTGGAAGGCAAAGGGGGGAGGAAAGGCCTTGAAGGGGTTTTTGCTGGACACCAGGCATTTATCCAGGGTCAAACCATCACAGTGTGTTTGTTTTTTTTTTTCACCAGTTCCTTTTTTTGGGGGGGGAGGGGGGCGGGGGGGGGAGAATTAACAGAGGTACCTACAATGAAAATAGTCTGCCTTAAAGGTGACTTCAGACATATATAAAATAAACCTAGTGGAATGTTATCTAACTCAGAGAGTGGTCAATAAAAGGAAATAAGAGTATCTAGCGTTCAATTCATATGACCCGCTTTAGGCCTGAATAAGGTTCAATAAATCACAGCCTGAAAGTGGCTATTTCTTTTCTTTTGTTATAAACCTGTACTAGATGATTACCTTAGGGCATGATTGTGTTGTAAACTGCAGTTTGTTCTTCTTCCCCTTGGCAAAACAACTGAAGTTTGGGTTCTGTTACACTCATTTAGTTTCGATAGTTTCAGAGTATTGGTTTAGCATGTTTCAGTGATTCCACATGTTGATATGCATAATTTTATATATAGTGCACTTAGGTATATCACAGTTACTGCTGTTTAATTCCAGATAGCTCCATTATCTTGGGAAGTGGGATCCATGATAATATTGCCTATTATTATATTTAGTTGTCAAGGTTTATTAGGAAAGAATTAACATCTTGAAGGCTATGTGATTTCCAGGTATGATTCTCTTTATTTAGATGACATATATATTTTACTTTCCAAAAAAAAATATTGAAAATAATACATATTTTTTTAAGATTTCTCTTACCTTTTCCTAAGGCTAATATTTCAAATTCTAGCAGGAAAAGTGTTAACTAACAAGCAAACTGAAGATATATTTGATATTATAGAATTAAAAGGCTTGAGCTGCTGCACAGAAACATGTCTGCTTGCAGAGCCATCTGCTTCTTGGATTCAGAGGCAGTTTATTTGTAAACTATTATAGTTTTTTGAGCCTCAGAAATCTCAGTCTTTATCCTGTTATTCTCTTACTTTAGAAAACCAGTGTATTAGGACATCTTGCATATTTACTTCACATGACTTGAACAGCTACATAATAATCTACAGATTCTGAGTTTTATTGTAGTTAATGAGATATACTGTGATGCAATTTTTTGGAACGCAGAATGCTTTTATGTACCTGTTTGATTTCAATTCAGGGGGTACTGTTTGAAAAGTAAATAGGACAGCCACATGGCAGCAGCATAAAAACATCCTGACACGCACCTGAAAAACAGTGAGACAATTTCCAGTCCTTGAAAATTTTCTTTATATAGGACAGTCACAGTTCTCCACATTGTTCTTCAACACGTCAGGAAAGTTAAATAGCCAAAGAAACCCTCAATTAAAGTACACATAAGAGTCTGATAACAGTATCCCGATGAGGACAACATTTGCCTTCATTGTACTTTCCCTAATGGTTTAAGGTGTTTAGAACAAACTAACGAAGCAAAGGTTGTTTTGCTCATAATGCTCTTATCATATGATTGGTGCAGAACAGAAATATTTCAAGGAAAAAAACCTATCAATTTACCCAGTGGGTCATGAAGAGGTAACAATTTTTCTTCATTGAGTAAGATACATTTTTACTCCACCACAAAACTTGGTATTACACATGCATACATAAGAAGCACAGGATACAATTGCCAGTAGCTAATTTACAGTACTCAAACTCACATGAAATGCTCCTAGTAACTTGAAACTTGCTACTTAATTAAATAATATATGATTTAATTATAATTAAATACAGATCTTACCCTGAAAGCCTCAAGAACTAGACATAAGAAAAAAATATTGTAATCTATTGACTATCAGTATACTCTAGATGATTCTGTCTTTATGTTTTAATGTATATCAAAAAAATCTATTTTATTTTAAAATACTTTGCCATTTTTTAGCCTACTTTATTGCCAGTTATTTTAAAATGCCAGTATTTCCTCCAATTAATTTATTTACAAAAAGTGGCTTTACTACCTGTACTAGACTTTATTACCAATACACAATGCATTTGTCCATCACTATTTTAATTCTAGCAAGACCAACAAAGAGGTAAATTTCATTGACAGTAATATATTTCAAATTATTCTGTGATTACATTTTAAAATTATAGTTTAAATATGACTCTGTCAAACTTATTTTAAAGCTTACTAAAGAAGGTAACATTATTAAAAAAAACATGTGCCACTGATTCTTTAGATTTAATGCCTTTTAGATTTAATGCCTTTTTTTTTTGTACCAGTGGGTTATTTTATCAACCACCCTTTAATAAAAATGTCAGCTTTCACTCCGCTGTGTTCAGACCCTACTTTAAGTTTATAAATTTAAAGTCTAAGGCAGATGAACCTTGTAAAATAACCTTGTCAAAGATAAACATGATGCTAATTCTAGTCTACCATATAGAGCAGGTAGGAAATATGAACAAACCAGATCAGGGAACTGGTGCAATCTAACCCTATTATCTGTATTACTCATGTACAATTGTGCAAGTTAACATATAGGCTGATCACCTGGGGTGCAGTTGCGTGTTAATAGAAGAGTTTCCTTTTCCCAAGGAATTCAGTGAGCATTTTTCTGCATTTGAGTGTGCTATACAAGTATGTCAGCTTGCCTGGAGCTAGCCTTGGTGTCTGTGACAGAGTAGCAGCATGCAGGTATATCTGACCAGCGCAGAAGGAAGTTTAGACACCTGATTTACCTTATTGCTGAAACCTGAAGCATTTATAGTTTCCACAACAACAACAAAAAAAAAAAAAAAAAAGTAAGCATAGGAGGGAAAATGTAGGAGACCACAAAGAGTGCTTAAGACATCAAATATCTGACATAATCCAGTAAGCTACCTATCTATACACAAGACTTGGTGGACTGCACACAGTAAGGAATCCTTATAGGAAGCTGAGGAACTGAAAGACATATTCCAGAGTATGTGTATGTGTATATAAGTGTATGTGTAGGTATATTTAGGTACTTATATATTTGCATTTTTATTTGGGTGTAAGTTTATGGATTCCATATATATCAAAGATGAAGTATTATTTAAAGCAGATATCCTATCTGAATTTTACAATTTTCCCAAGGTATTGTTGTCCTGGAACTTGGAAGGTGATTTCTAATGTGCAACATTTAAAATTAGTAATTTTTTAGTACACTCGGAAGCATGGTCAGTATGACTAGTATGATTTTACTGAAGAGAAAAAGAGTTGTTCATTTATTTTCAAAATGGCTAGCTTTTCTGTTTCCAAAATTACAGAAATAAATAGTTTATACTGCCTTGTACTTAAATTCCAATCTAGTTCAATCTGCTACAATATATTTGTCTTATCACAAAAGACATTGTTCTCCCAGCAGTTTAACATTTAACCGAAAGCCACTGGAGCCAAGTGACTTCCCCCTTGATGTGGCTACCATCAGGAATTTGAGAGGAATCAGCATTTTAGCCTATGAGCAAGTTACTCATTACATTTAGCCAGTAACTTTAACAGCTGGTAGATGCCTTAGAAACAGTTGTTGATGCACCAGGCTAATCCACTAAACCCAAAATTTAAGAGAGTGTTATCCTGAATTATACTGACACAAAGACTTCTAAAAGTCATGTCATTTTCCCTGAAGGGTCAAGACAACAAATTTTCATTGAAAAATGGTGAAATTAGACATATTTTTGAAACTCAGCTAGGAAAGTGTGGGCTTGGTTGCTGTTAAAAACACATAATTGACAAAAATTAAATTAAAATACCTTCTTGGATCTCCATTTCTGTAATAGGTTGGGCTGGAGTTCTGTGTTTGGGTGGGTGGGATGCATTTTGGGGTTGCCTGTGGTTGTTCGCCTGTTTTTATACTCTTAAAGAGGAAGCTGACAACGATTATATTCATTACTGGTGGTGCTTACTTCTGTATGGTGGTTATTTATAAAATAAAATAATGAAGAAATAAGAAATGGAATGTATTTTAACACCCCTCCTCCAGCCTGCATTAATTCTTCCTCCCTGAAATCATTGCAAAGATTCTAAATTTCTGCATTACTTTTTAAGGAAATAAAAAACAAGGTAAGAAACCTAACCAAACCAAACAAAACAGAACAGAAAACAACCTGCAAGAAAAAATACCTGGCTTTTTTTCAGCATGGAGCAGTTTCTTCTCTTCTTCAGCAGAACAGAAATGCTTGTTTGAGGCCTGAAACTGACAATATTGTCTGGATCAGTGACAGGTATCTGATCTCATCAATTCACTACTACGAACAGGTGCAGTACGCTCCAGAATTTCTAATAGGCTACAAAGCTCTGTAATCCATATGAGCTTCAGAAACAGCAACTTGTATCTGTCATATGGCTGGTACTACCTGTCTGTCAAACCAGTATCTACCTTTCTGAGCAACAGGACTACAGCTCTTTCTCTGAGGCTGTCCAAAATGGTACCACCACCCAGTGCTCTTGCTAAGCATTGCTTTGGAAAATTGCCACTTTATCCACTTGTTCAATTTCTGTCATATTTAGATACCATCTCCCTTTTGAACTTGTCTCCTATGAAAGAGCATTGCGGCAGTCACTGCTAAGAGCTGTAAAGAGACTTTTTTTTTGTGGATGCTAATTGTTTCCAGGTAAAAAAAAAAAAATCATATCTACGAAAAGAAAAAGTCTAGCAGTGTCTGCAGAATAAAAAGACCTCACTTTTTCCTCAAAAAGTCTATGGCTTGCAAACCACTGAAATATACTGAGGGTAGACTGAAGAAGAAACTGATCCTCTTTCTTTCTTATCTTTACTAGTCATTCACTGTCAGTCAATGTCAGAGCCAAGAGAATGAATTAAATGAGTTTTTTTTCCAGTTTTGTAGGAACATTTTTTTTTTCCCATCTTGAGGAGGAGGAAGTAGAGCTGCTAAAGACTCTTTCAGAAAATTTATTGCCTTTGGGAATGCAAACCAAACCTGACAAGTGAGGATTAAGCTGACACCTTTAAGGTTAGAATGCTTCCCTTAAGATTTTTCTAATAATTAAACAGATGTTTCCTTAAAAACAAACAGGCAAACAAACAAACCCCAAAACAATAATTATTTCTGTAAATAAGTAATACTTAAAATAGTTTTGATTAAATTTATTCCTAGACTATAGGCAGTTAAATTTAAGGGTCAAAATAAACAAGTGAGCTAGTTGTCTAAGCTTCCATGAGAGCTGGTGCAGACCTATAGAATGGCTACCTTTACCTACATATGAGGTGTCCTAGATTGTCCCATGTAGCTTTCAGGTGCTGCTATGGGAGCATGGGTATCCTGTTCAATTTGTGTCATATATGCTAGATCTATGTGGATATCTTAGTCTAGCAACATTTGAAACAACACAGCCCACCAAGTTCTAGGCAAATGCTTTAATATCCCAATTAAAAAGTGAATAGAATCTGAGGAATTATGCGCATAACTATATACAAATGACTACTTTTCATTGACCTGAATAAATCTCAAGAGTCTACTGGCTACACATAGATCTTAGCTGACCTACTGACTTTCTGTTCTGTATATATATATGTTGAGAACTTAAAACACCTGGTTTGCATGAAGACTCCTGAATCTACAATATAAAGCTGAAAACTTATAGCAATTTCTGTAGTATTAATTAAATATGGAAAACTAGAGGTATTTGCAACTAAGTAAGTTATTTAAGACATATATCAGAGAGGTGTACACTGCTGCATACTTCTTAAAGTAAGCCAACTGATCTCCAGCTGCCAGGCCAGAAAGGTTATCTAGACTGTGTCTTTCAGATATGCTAGGGCATTCAAACAGCACTAGTCACCTACGTTTAAACATCTGAAGTTCTCTTCTACTAATGTAGCACAAAGCACACTCTTATTTTGGAATTCATGTCAATACAAAATTGAAAAAGCATGAAAGTAAAAGATGTAAATATTGAATAGAGTATGAGAGCCTAGAAAGTCCATTGCAAGCTAGCAAATTCCACCTTAACTTTTGAACTGAGAAACCTTTGAGATGGGTAAATAAATTAACATTTAAATAGATTCAGCAGGTAAATGTACTACAAATTATTTAAAATCCTTATAGCACATAGATCAAACAATGTTACCTGGCAATTTTTTTCAATGGAAGAGGGCTCGCAAATAGAAGTAAATGTTATGTGACCAGAAAAGATGCCTGACGATATTGGGACATATGAAAGAAGAATATATAGTAAAGGAGGAATGAAAACTCCTAAGGAGGTAGTCCAAACATGCTTTTGTGTACAGTCCTGACTATACTTTAAAAAAATATATATAAATACACCTTGGAAAGATATAATGAAGAGATGCTATATTGACCAAAGATTAAGACAAATCTTACAGAATACTCTTGTAAGTAGCTTTCTTTTCTTCTCTCTTGGATACAGCAGAGGAATAAAGACAATAGAGAAAATTGAACACTATAGTCCAAAGAACAGAACAAACTCATTAGCAAGTGGCTATAGATTGTCAGAGAAGAATTTTCTTCTGGAAATTAGATGAATTTTGCCAATGAGTCAGGAGTTTCAAAATAGTCTGTAACAGGATGAATGGTGGAAATATGTCCCAGTGTGGCAATATCCCAAAATTCTGACTGCAAAGGTACTATATTCTTTGGTCCAATAATGGGACAGACTACCACCTGGAGATCACAACTGATGACTAAGATGTTCATGTTAACTCCAAACTACTGTTTATAGCATGATTCTGTGGATAATCTCAGCTGATTAGTGAGGAAACGCAAAGGCAAATTTTGAAGAAAATTTCATCTGTTAATAGCTGAGAAATGTCTACTAAAAGGTATGGAATCTAAGGCAAAATTAAAGTGGGATTTAGGAACTGGTCTCAGCTTTTCAGTTTCCCAAATAACTGATAATAATTTGCTTTATTAGCAAAATTAGCAGGAGCCACTGGACTGGTTCAGAAGGGTCTGAAAACTCATAGTTTCTTTTAAACAAAAAAAACCCCAGAAACTCTTCTTCAGTAGAGTAGTCCATAATTTGTTGTATATTATAGAAATATGGGTGTTCAAACAGTTCTTCTTCCATTAAGGTTTCTAATCTCTGCGCAGGCAGCAAACCAAAAAGGGGCAAGGGAAAGACTATGTTGAAGAAGGTTTACAGATTTGCATATTAGTTTTAGAGGTATAATATCAACACGTCAAGAGGTCAAAAGACATAATTTGTCTTCTTTTTTTTTGTTGTGGATTTTTATAATATTAAATAGTTCACTAAAGCTTTTAATACTATATATGTGCTCATTAAAATACTACTCTCAAAATATTATAAAATCCATAACACTTTCAGCAGGACTTGAAAATTACTGTCCCCATTTATTAATTTTTATATATTTACTCACTAAAGTAGCACATAGGTCAGAGTTTTTGGCCATATCTATAATATGTTGGCACTTAATGATGACAACCTTTCTCTTTTCCTTTTTATTTAAATAAAGCAGAAGAGATTAAGTCAGAAAGAGCATATTGGAAGAAAAAAAAAGAAAAAAAACAACAACTGGTGGCTACTGTTGTAGTGAGTGAATTGCAGTTCTCTTTGAATTCAAGAGCACTTGAGGAGACAGTTCAATCACTTCTGAATGTGTGCACATTTATGTGTTGTTATCATGTACCAACCTAAAGTTGCTTTTTCAGAGAGTTCTAGTATCATCTTTTTTACCAACATTTGCTGACTTTAAATGATCCCATTTATAACCCCAAAGAAAAATACATCAATAAGGAGTGCTGCAGGAAAGAGATCCCGATATACATTTCAGCATGTGTTTTTAAATCCTCTGACTGAAACTCACAATCCTTTTACCGGCTTAGAACACTGATAGTAATTCTATTACCACTGCAATAGCCATCCCTCTCTAATTCTCTAGTCACAATTACTGTGCACCATGCAAGATGAATACAAATTAACAGAAGAAAAAACACTGTAGATGGGAAAATCAGTGTGGGCTGAAATGTTCCTGCAGGGGATGCTCTTGCACTCTCCAGTTTAGCTGAATGAGCTTCCAGAAACACTTAGAAGAGAACAGAGGAGGAAAAAAATAAAAAATGAAAGCATTAAAAAAAAAAAAAGGGAAGAAAAAAAAAAGTAATCCAAAACATCAGGCAATGTTCTGTATATGATTTTTCTTCGGCCTTGATAATTCATACAGATACAATTTAAATTTTAATTAACACTGTTATCTAGGATATGTTTTTTTCATTGTATGAAGCTATTTTAAAGAAAGCATTCACTGCTTATGTTTAGAGAAAAAAATCCATTGTGTTTCATTTTTCATCAGCAAATGTTTCTATTTAAATTTATGCTGAATTATAAGGGAAGAAATTTAAGTATTGAGTGGTTTTTGTTCTTTAATAAAATTTCTGATTTCTGCTACCTTTGCAAAAAAAGTACATACACCATAAACAACCCTTAGACACGGGAAGAAAATAAGGTAAAAACAAAAGTAACGACCTGGTTTAGCTTTGATATTTTTAACATAAAACTAGAGAAGCTGAAGACTGCAGCTGCAGTTTACCACCACCTCTGCTGGAAGCATATAGCATGGTGACAGCCTATTTTAGTTGCCACAGAAGAAAATCTAAAGGTGAACAATGCTATCTAATATTTCAGTTTACAGAAACACCCTGCTATGAAGGAGTTTGTTTATTTTAGTCTTTTTATTTTGCCTTGCTACTTGTATAGTTTTCTAAATGGAAGACTATAATTTTTCTTAGCCTTTCTAATGTATACAAATCTTTACATCCCACCATGCTTTATAACTCTAAGAGCATCTGCCCCACTCAGTGCAATGCGAATCTATATTTTGACATAAAACTTTTTCTACTGCTATGAGAATTAATTGACACATGGTTTTCAGCAATGGTTGTATCATTAAAAAGTCTGTATTTATTAAAATTAACAGACTCAGGATAAAAATTGGACTGCTCATCTTAGATACTAAATTGGACTATTATTTTCATCTCTATTGAGGAAAGAGCCCAGGCTAGGAGAGAAAAATCTTGTTACAGGCTCTCAAAGACAGTTGCCTTCTTCCATCTCAATCAATGATTTAGGTATTTACTTTGTATGGGTTTTCTTAAGTGCTTTATTTTACATCCAGGTTGTATGCCCACATTAAATAGACTATCCTGTCCTAATTACTGTAATTGACCAGAAGGCAATAAATAAATTTTGTCTTACTGTAAGAGCACAAGATCTGTCTAGAGGTCTGCTACACTTATGCTACAAACCTACAACCCTTCACCACCCTATCATCTTACATTCAGTATGATTTTTTGTTTATTAATTATTTTTCTTATATTTACAACTTAGATTTTTTACACTTATATCTACAGTGATCCTCTGACTGAGCACATTTAACTTATTTGCTTCTCAAGGTGTTTTGGACAAATGGTAGATGAGGTTTTCCCAGTTCCTCATGGAAATAAGGAAAGGAAGGAGGGAGGGAGGGAGGGAGGAAGGGAGGGAGGGAGTGAGGGAAGAAGGAAGGACACTTGCTCTGTTAGTTACAAAAGCTTCCCACTGCTGTTGGGTCCACTCTTGTTTTGGCTCAACAAAGTTAAGCTAGATTGAGTTAACCAAGACTATATTAACACCTGGAACAGTTAAGACTGCCTGCTTTAAACTTCTCTCCAGAGCTTTTCATTCATTTAATTCCTATCCAAGCTAAACAAGGTTTAAAGTTCTATTTTGTGAATCTGACCTACTCCTCAAAAGGGTGAAATTTGCCTCAGAATAAACAGAAATATTTATCTTCATATATATAATATTTATCTTCATAATGTCACAAGGAGACTGGAAGTGCTTAGTCTTTTCCACGGTTTAGGGGCAACTCATACTAAAAGTGGTAGAAAAAATAATAGGCAAGGTTCGAATTTTCTGGAATCTGATTTGGTGATATTTTGTATCAAATTACTCTTTTGTTGTGCTCTGCCCTTTATATTTCAAATAAGACTCTTATTAATTCTATTGTTTAATGCAATAGTTTAAAAAAGTACATGTTTAGAAATGTTATTATCATCAGTTGAATATTTTCAAGGAAAACAATCACTTTCCATTTCATAATACTGCCTTTTTCTGTCAGAAATGTAGCATAAAAGTCTGAAAAAACACTGGAAAAAAAAAAAGCTAAAAGAAAGGGTAATATAGACTGAGGCAGAACCAGAAGTGACTATCTTGTATAGGAGGGGTTGAATTTTTAGAAAGAATTCAGATGAGTTTAATTTTTTGAAGGCAGCCAGACGAATATCTACTCTGTCCTAATTTGGTCTTACCACTGATTTTGAAAACAATAAATTATTCATAGCATTCTTCAGTTTTCCATAGTTCGTACTACAAGCTGTCTCTTTCAATAGATATGACTTTTTTGTGAGGGGAAATTTTTTTTTTTTTTGATGCTCTGATAAAATTGCGTGGTAAATACACCATCTAATATACCACTACAGTAAAGTTTAACAAAGTATTTTTATCTGACAATGAAGCAGAAATATATTTTATCAAATCCAGAAAACAGTATTTGGAACAAAATTTTATTTATCTTTTTTAAAGCACAAAACTGAGCTTCAAAATATCATGGATAGAAATTTATTCAGATTTACCTCTACAAACTAAAATCTCTGGTTATAATTTTATTTTCCTTTGCTAAGTACTTCTTTTTTTATCTGTACAGTGACAAAAAATTTAAAATACACAATGCAATATGATAAAGGAGACACAGTTTATCATTATACATTTTAAAAGAAAAATGAACAAACTTCCTTCTATCAAAGATTGATATCTGGGTCTTCTTTCTATTTTTTCTTATGATTTTGAAATAGCCTTTAGCATAATTTAAAGCAACTTGGGAAAATACAAGTTTTTGACTGAGTAGTTAAAACACAGCCTTTCCAAAACTAAATACTTTCTAGAAGTATTGAGCAAACCATTTTCCGAATGGCCATAACCTGTGGGCATGAACATGTTAACTGGATTCTACACCTACACATGAATGAGAGGTGAAAAAGATGTGTAACAATTGGAATTTATTATTATTATCATTATTATTATTATTTTGTCTTTACATTATTTTATTGGGATTGTGACAAGGAGAAAAATGTTAAACTTTATTATTATTATTGTTGTTGTTACCACTACTACTACTCTATAGATTATGCAGTGGGCACAAATAATTGTTGAAGAATTGTCCTTTGAATGTGAAGGCAGTTTCTTTTCAACAGTCAGCACGATAAGTGAATGAACAATAACAACACTTTAGATCATTAAGATTTCAGCACGTTAGGGAACTATTTTCATGGAGTATACCGCAAAGTAAATATCCATAAACCAAAAATATAGAGAGTTGCTTCCCATTTATTTATTTTTAAACCATTGGGGTTGTTTTGGGTGCGTTTTTTTGTTTGGTTTTGTTTGTTTGTTTGTGTTCTTTGGTTTTTTTGGTTTGGTTTGGTTTGGGCTTTGCATTTTTTGAGGGGTTTTTCGTTGGTTGGTGGGTTGGTTGGTTGGTTTTTTGTTTTTTTTGGTTTTGTTTTTCATTTTAACCAACTGTCAAGCCTTATATATTTAAATTCTTTTAACTAAATATTCTCATTTTAAAAAAAAACCAAAAAACTGGAAAACAGAGAGAAAAAGAAAACAGTATAGCAAAGTTTGCTGGCCTTTGGATGGGGCCCAATAAAGAATGATGGTTCCTAAATGTTTTCTGAAATGGAATCAAGGTTCACAACTTGGACTTGTAAGCTACAGGGTGAGCTGGAACTTTTGGAGTAATAAGTCAAAACAACTCAGAAGGGGAAATAGCAGTACTTCCAGTTATTTAACCACAAAATCTGAAGTTCCACTTCCTTTCATAGCTTAGTTGCTCTTACTGGGTCAGGATGGTCTGTCCAGCTGGAAGGCAGAGACTGAAAGGATTGTGGGTCTTTTGTTAGTGTTGTTGATTTTTAGTGGGGGAGGGGGGGTGGTATTTTTTTGTTAGGTTACCTTTTTTTTTCTTCTTGCCCTTACCTTTTTTTTTTTTTTTTAATTGTCCAGGGCAGAATCTTCTTTTTATACTTCAAAATCTATTCATTAGGGAAGGCAGCAGAAATGTGTTAGTATTCCTCAATACAAGGTGAAGAATGAACTTTGCTTTCCTCTTTGTCTAAAGGTTTTCTACCAGTAGACTGCCATTCAAAAGACAGTAGCAACATCTCCATCCTTAGCTGGCTTAGATTTCAAGGACAGGAAAACAAAATACAACAACTCAAGAGATCTGGACAAAGTCATTCCAGGTCCTGTTCCATTTTAAGAAAGAGTTCTCTTGTGGTAGCTCTGAAGATGTAAGTGCAAAGAGATAAGTGAAATGTACAGAATAGAAAGATTGACAGATACAACCCTCTTTGGAATTTTCTCTTGGTTGTTTTTCTGACCTAGTGCTGAACATTGTGGCTGTTGTGAGTCTGTGTTGATGACTAAATGCTTTCAAGTAGGAGACTGAAGCATCCAAGGCTCCAGAAGTACACTGAACAGCAGCAGAGTCACCTACATGTCTACACATTTCTTACCACATCACTCCCCAACCTTCTGGCTTCTTGTTCTCAGCTCTTCTTTTCCAGCTTACACTATTCCTCTAAGTGTTTATGCAGTCCTAACCTAGCTCATAGAAAATGGTCAAAGGGGAAAATGAAGAAATTCTTATTACTGAAAATTACTTTCTCTGTAACTGCAAGTAAGCAGACACAAGGATAAACAGAAAAGTCAAGACAACTTGATTCTGTTTACATTTGCATCACTGGTAAAAATCCTTTGAAGAATCTAAAAATCTAAACTGTTTTTGAGCACTGTGCCTGAGGTTGTCCACATAACCTTATGTATAGAAGAAGATTTTCCTTTTCTTATGAATTAAATACCAGGTTTCATGGTGGATTAGTCCTATTTCTCTCCTTTTTAAATCTACTTTTCAATTTTTTTACTCTGTAGGATAAATTTTTATATTGATTTCTTGTTTCTTCCTTTTTCTTTTTTTGTCATAAAAGTAGATGACAGATTCTTATAATAAGCTGTTTCGTTAAATAGAGCAAAGAAAAAGGAAGCAACATTATTTTCCCATCATACAACCCTTTTCCTCCATTTTCCCTTAAGTAACCCTCTGGGTAAAATGATCTAGGGTTGCAAAATGAAATTTGGCCTAAGCATAGTTCCCACTGTCATATAGCCTTTCATTGGTTGTCTGCAAAATCCATTTGTCATACTTTCAAAATAGTATTCCAATTACTTGAAAAGAGAAAGATTCATATTTCCTCATAGTATCTGTTGGTTTTTGTCGTTTTGTAGTTGGGTTTATTTGAGTGGGGTTTTAATTTTCTTTTGTTTGGGGGGTTTTGTTGTGGTTTTTTTTCTGTTAGTTTGTTTTTTTGTTTGTTTGGGTTTTTTTACTGTAAACATCACAAAATGAAATATCACCCTTATTCCCTTTTCAAACATAATAGTGTTTCTGCAAGTATATTCTATCATAAAGTTAATGAAAGTAGATCCCTTAAGTATGAAAATTACTTCAAAATGTAATTCCTTTTTGAAAGATGAGTTTCCCTAGTTTCTATATTTTTTTTTCCTAAATGCTGCTGAAAAATAACTTTCTAGTGTTCGAAGCTTTCTGAACAAACGTACAGGAATAGCCACCTTAGTAGAGAATTTGCATTAATTGATTCCTGATGTTAAATTCTCTGTTTTCAATCCACATATGATTTCACCAGCAAAGGTGGGACATTTGAGTCACCTTTAGATATTTATACTGGGTGTGTTTACCTCAGGGTTCATTTGTAACTTTGTTTTTTAACTAAGGAAGTAAAATGACACTTTTAAGTTACAGTTAATTTTCTTACTGAAGATGTCTAAATCTGAACCTCTGAACCCTGTAGAGTAACTTATTTCTCTCTGATAAGTTAAAAGGGAGTCTAGTTGAGATCAAAAGTAGATGCTTATGAGATACATGATAACTTTAATCAAATTATAGCAGTAAATATACTTTTCATACTCAACAAAGACCTGTGTTCTATTTCCCAAGCTCAGACAATCTAAAGTCAGATAATTTGAATTAAGATCCCTTGAAGCGTTTTAAAAGCCAGCTTCAGAGATCTGAAAAAATTTGACCTCTACCATTAGAGGTATTCTAGGATGAGCTACACACTTGAAATTGGATCCAAATTTAGAGAATGTTCAAACTAGCTTTAGGGAGTCTATTGAGTTAAATAATTGACATGCAATTTGACAATAAGCTGTCAAATTATATAAATATAAATAAGCTGTCTTCAGGAAAATTTACATATTTTTTGACAAATCTTTGCTAGCTCTCCTATAGGTTTGTCACATGAAAAGGGGAGATTTGCTCAACCCTTAGTGTGGGGAGATTTTCTTGACATTTATTTGTCTGTAGGCGCCCCATGAAAACTTAAACCCTTTTGCCTGATCAGTCTGTCACCATCTGTAATGGGAAGCATTCACCCAACAGTTCCACTGGATCGGTGGTAATTCAACTGCTCTTTTGGTAGCTAAGCCAACAGCATAAGGGAGACCCCTCAGTGGATCTTCTCACTTTATTTGAATGTGTTATCTACCATCACCAACTACTAGCACCTGTGAAGGACCTGCTCTGACAGTTTATGGAATAACACTCTTCATTGATACAAATTGTGAGAGGTTAATAAGGTTCAAAGATTGCTGGTGATAGAATCTGACTGCAAAAAAACATATTTAAAGCAATATACTACACTGTAAAGCAAGCTCTAATCCTAATAGCAATATTTAGCATGCGTAGAGTATGGTTCTTACCCAATAGCAATTGCTATGGGGTAGAAGACAGATTCAGCATGCTGACTCATCCCAGCAGTTTTGATGGAGTCTTCCCTAATTTTCTCCCTATTTTCAACTTACTTTTACACTACTTCTTTGTGTTTAGGTGGAGCCTGAGTGACTTTAGTCATAAATACCTTTGTTTCTGATTTGTGTAAAATTCTCTCACTTCTCTTTTAAAGACACAGTCAAAAGATTACATGGCATGTGCCCAGTGTGGGGTGATCATACCTTGGAGGTGGGTATCTTTTGGATGGAGGTGTGTGTTAAAATTACATTTGGGCTTTAATGAACCAAATTCATCTGAGGAGAGAGACTTTGACATAACTGGTTCAACAGCAGGACATTTTCATTTACCTCCCTTGGCTGACAGATGCTATACAGTCTTATGAACTACAATTACCACTTCCTGTAGGGATTTCTATGGGGAGACGCTGCGGCACCTCTACTCCACTCCACCCTTTGTTCCATCCTCTGTAGCAGGTGCCTATTGTTGTATGGGAAGTCATCGTGGAGCATATCAACCACATTCCATCTAGGGAGCAACAGTTGCATTTTACACTGTAATTCTTAGTCTCCTCTAAGTTTTACCCCTATCCATCTTCTCATCATGTTATAGAGAACAATGACTCCAGAACAATCTCTTGAAAAATCTTTTGATAGCTACTTAGAGGAATGCTAAGTACAAAAAATAGATTTTAGGTTCTGTTGAATCTAAAATCAGTATTTTAGGCACCAGCACCTGTAAGACCCACAGTGAAGCAGCACAACATTGTTCTCAGTCATGTCCTTCTAGTCTTTTAAGCAATATTTGATGGGTTGTGAATGACAAGGCATTTTAGATGGGACATCCAGGTGAGCTCAGCTGGGTTAGAGTATTGCTCAGGTACAGTGATGTAGCATAGAGGACGAGCGGTTGATAGAGGAGGGAGGTAATAGGGGACAACATGCAAGAGAAATATTGCATGGGGCATATAATGGACAAAGGTAAGAGAAACTCTTCTGACAATCTCTGCTCTTCTTTCTCATGCCCTTTTCAATAAAATCTAGACAGATTTTAAGTCATATTTATAACATCAGCACAGAATTTGAGTTTTCTACATGGTTGCAATCATGGGGTAGCAGGGAATCAGGGTTGGCCTTACATGCATACCTAACACATTTAGTCATCATTTCCTTGGGTGGTCTAAAAACTTCTTTGAGACAATAAAATGACTTAAGATAACTGGTTAACTGAAGTACTAGCCATCTCCACAGAAAAGTGTTTGACTTAGCATTGTAGGAGTTCTCAAGTTGGAAATTTCAGTCAGCCCTGGAGATTACTTCCAGGCAGACCCTGCTCTGGATAGATTCATTAATAGATTTTTTTGCATGCTGGGAGGAAAATCTGGCTGTCACAGGGACTTCTTGGAGTTATTACTGTTGCAGAATTGAGTAAACTGTGCATAGAATTAGTATCTGTAAATTGTCAGGAATAGACACATAGGACAGCCTGTTGCAGTATTTAAGATATGTTAATTAGGGTATGGAGTAGTTAGAATGTGATTTGCAGGTAGTTTAAGTTAGGCAGCTAAAACAGATCATGCATAAACTGGAGTAGTCACAGTTGGTATGGGTGAACTGGTTATAAGAACTCACCAGAGCAGCAGTTCAGGACGTTTCATCAAACTTAGTGAGAGACTCCTTTGTGTCAACACATGTAATGGAGACTGCCATCACCAACCAGACCATGAATGACAACCCTGTTTCAGAGATTTGAATACCACAAATACTACCTTCTATAAAAGATGCAATATATTGGTATTATAACAAACCTCCTGTCCATGTGTTGCTGTGCAACACCACATCATCCTTGTACAATTAAGACCAGTTCAAAAGTGTTGGCCCCACTTTGCAGTGAGTGAGCAGAAAAAATGACAAATTCAAAGATGACAAATGATTCTAGCATGTCCATGGCAGTATTTGCCTTGCAAAGCTATTCCTTTACTGCCATGCAACTCCTTTCCCTAGTTTTACTTACAGCATTGCATCCCTTTACTAATATCAGCAACTTTCTTCCAGCCTTTTTCCCATCACAATATCATGCCTTTACCACAAATCCAGCATGTGCTGTATGCTTGCATTGTGATTATTGCAAATTATCAAAGGTTCTCAAAAAAGATTTTGCATCCTTCAATCATCTCTCCTGAATTCACTTTTAAACATATACTGCACCCTGACTAGTTTGCACAGTTTGACCATAGATTATGAAGACAAAGCCAAAATGTCCTTTATCCCATATAACACACATTGGCTGCTTTTCCAAAATTCCCATTACAGAATATAAATAAAGATGTGCTGTTTAGTCAGCTTTTACTGTTTGAAAACCACTGAATCTGAATGAAAATTCGTTGGCAGGAATTGTGTTTGATGTTGTTTGTTGTTGTTTGTTGTTTGATGTAACCCTACACATTATTATTATAGAGCAGGCACCTAATCTGCTTAGCCTGATCCAGAGTGTAAATTTGCTGCTTGATTGAATTCTGGTTTTAGTGTTGGTGATATCCTGGGATCCTGAACATCATAAAGTAGTTGCCAAGAACTGGTCAGCTACACATACATATGAAAAGAGTGAATGTGAGGACAAGCAAAGTCATGTAAATTAGCAGATGATAGCCCAAGAAACAGAGAGGGGATATAAGCTTTCATGAAAGAATGATTCAGATCAAGAGTGCTTTAAGATTTGCTAGTGTCTGCCTCACAACCCGTTCTTTTATTGTTTTATTTAAATTCAGGCAATCTATGGTATGTGTCTGGTTACTGAAAGAGATTTTTTGAGCCCAGAGAGACAAATAACTGTTTCACATAATCATATTTTCAATAGCAGCTGGTCTCTGAGGTGAATCAAATTAGAAAGCTGATAATTCTCCCTCTGCTCACTCTGATGTCTGTGAAGATCCTGTATTAAAAAAATATGCAAAACACTTCAACTCTGCTGACACAAAACAAATTCAAAAGTGAAGAACAGTTTCAGAGTTTATTTTCTACTTTTCTCCCATTTTTCCTGTTGAATTTCTCCTAACTTTAGTTCTATTATATGAACTAACATTTTTAGATAAATTAGTAAACTAGATGATTTAAATTTAAGCTGGTAATAACCATGGAAGAAGCAACAAGGGACACTTTTCCAAACTTTATGTCATTAGTCTAACTAGTCAACAAGTTGCGTTTTAACCACCAGCTCTCCAACATAAAAAGTTTACAACTAAATGTATCTACATTCCACTATAGTGAAGACATTGAAACATTATAGAAAGTATGGATTTCAGCTCCTGAAAGCAACAGGAAAAGAACAATACTTTGTTTTTTTAATCTCAAGGATTAAGTGATTTCTAAACATGAAGTTGAGAAGCAAGGCTAAGTTTTGCAGCACGGCAGTAGTTTCAGAGAAAACAAAACAAATGAGGCAATATTCCAATTCCTGGACAGACCAAATGGTAGAGAGATAGAGATGGTCTCCTGAAAGTCAGTTTTCAATATTGCTTTTGTTCATTGTTTCCAGAATTCCTGACTGGAAACCTAGAGTTGTTTCGTTACAGAAAAAGAACTTAAATCTTGGTCCAATAACATGAAACTCTTGAAGGCAATAACCACTAGGGAATAAGTACTGTATTGGTGGTGTATAGGAAATGGACAAGAAATGTCCTAAATGTTTAGTATATATCCACAGAACCACAGAGACTAGAATCTTAGAATGGCTTGTTTTGGAAGACATCTTCAAATATTATCTAGTCCAAACCCCTGCAAGGGGCAGGGACGTCTTTCACTAAATCAGGTTGCTAAATGACCTATTCAAACAGCCCTTGAGCACTTCCAGTGTTCAGTTGTCCACAGCTTCTCCAGAAAACCTGTTCCAGTGCCTCATCACCTTCACAGTAAAGAATTTCTCTCTAATATTTAATCCACACCAACTCTCAGTTTAAAGCCAATAGGACTCTTGTCCTATCACCACAACCCTTGTAAAAAGTCCCTCTCCAATTTTCTTGTAGGCCTCTTTATGTATTGGAAGGCTGCTAGAAGGTCTCCCCAGAGGTATCTCTTCTCCAGATTCAACAACTCCATCTCTACCAACCTTACTACACAGGAGAGGTGCTCCAGCCTTCTGATCATCTTCATGGCTCTCTTCTGGACTCACTCCAGCAGGTCCTTCTCAAGCATGTTTCTTATGCTGAGGGCCCCGAGTCAAGTATATTACTGCAGCTGGAATTTCATGGAGATGAACCAGAGTGAGACAATCACCTCCTTGACTTGCTGCCCATAATTCTTTTGATACAGCCCAGAATAAAACCAGCTTTCTGCACTGCCAGCCCATAGTATAATGAAGGACCAAATATTTAATTTTTCTCTTTCATAAAGACAAATAAATAGATAAATAAAATCCATAAACCTAGAATTTTCAATAGCAACAATTATAAGGTGCCTATAAATTATATCCTTTTACATTATATTTCACTTAAAACTTTGGTAAAGAGAAAATGTTTGTCTAGCAGACTGCAAATAAGTCAGGAAACCATTAAATACTCAATTTCACTTTATTTGCCCAGATCTGTTTTCCCTGGTTGTTTTGTCTTCCGTGAACAAAGCTGTTTTATTGTGGCAGAACACTTTTCTATAGCAAGGTCACTATGTTAAATCAACTAACTACTACTACATAGGGTGTGAATTTTCAACCAGAGGATTGATATTTAGTGGTGCATTAGCAAAGGATTAAAAAACTGTATCAATTTTTCAGCACAATGATTTGAAGTGTTTTGATAAATTAATTCTCAGAGGAACATCAAAGATTTGATTTTGTGACCTTATGTCTCAGTAGTTTTGCATCCCATTGAAAAAGTGCTACCTTGGGTGAGAACTCCTTAGAAAACATGCAAAACACAATAACTTATAAAAATGCACAACCGAATAATTGGTAATGGTATTTTTCATTTTACTTTACCAGGAACTAGGATATTTATGTCTCAGATCTACAGTTTGCAGATTTAGATGGCACTGAATGTTAGTATCAATGACAAGCACTTTAAGGTTTTAATTTCCTACTGTCTTATTTTTGTCTTCCTTCTTCTGAAAATTATGGGGCCAGGGGGTTTAAGAGGAGAAAAAACATAACAGCATTGTTTTTTCTATTCATGAATCAATTTAATTGTTGCTCCTGAACTGTCTGCTATTATGCATGCAGAGGGAGTTGATTACTTAAGGTGTATTAGCTACCAGAGAAGTAGTCTATTTTTGTTTTGAATTTTTCATAGATGAAATAGCTGGACTTGTACATATATGTACAAGCTACTTTAAGCTATTTTTGTAGCAGTCCTTATCAGGACATTTTTTTTTTTTTCCTTTAGGAAGTGAAAATGACAATATAGTCATTTTCCCAGAAACCATTTTCATAGGCAGGTTAAAACCAGAAGAGGACAACTTCCTTTTCCCTGCATTAACTTTCCCTTTCTCTTAGTCTTTTTAAGATTCATTTCATCTTAGCCTGTACTGAAAAAACCTACAGGCCTCAGGAATGAATGCTGCATAGAACTTTATTCATTTTTGATTGTAATCAAGTTGGTTTTCTCATACTTTTTTTAATAACACTGCACTCTGTGGTCATATGTATCCTTCCAAAGGACTTATGTGTCTTTTTTTTAGGATATTTGAATCTATTTTATGAGAAGAGGCTAGGATATGTTTGGGTTTTTTTCCAAGACCAGGTGTCAGAGACTGTATCTATTTTATATAAGAATTGATGTTATATCATGCCCATGCTCCTTGTGATGCCCTGTGGCTGCATCTCATCATAGTGGTTGCAGGTATTGCATGTGCAGAGGCAGAATGTGAGCAGCCTATGGGAGCTGGAGAACACAACACTGTCCAGAATATGGTACTGAAGAAGCACATGGGCTAAAGGGTGTCTTTCCTTTGAAAGGCTATCCATGATGACTTATTATAACCTGAGCTGAAAAAAAAAAAATTATAAAGCCCCAGGAATTATGATAACCTTAAAACCGTAGGGATAGTGACTGGTCTGGTGACACAGCTTGCTTATTGGACCTGTTTTTCCCTCGATGTACAGATTTACCCTGAAGCCTGTTGAAAGAAGTATAACTTACACAATTTATATTTTCTTTTTTGCCTTAAGTCAAAATCTTTTAAAAATAAATGTTAGATAATTTCAAAATAGGTGAATGTTTTCTCTATTATTTTATTACAATATAAAACCCTCTCACTTGTCTATTGTCCTATCAATGTTATATCATATAGCATGCAGAGATAGATGCATGGACAAAATGTTAGTGAAATTTTTAATGGGCTTTTAGGTTATCCCAATAAAATCTAGTTCACCTGCCTAATGAGGCTGATCTGAAATGGATAGGATAGTAGGCTGTTTACCCTTTCTTTTTTCTTTTTCTTTTTTCCCCCAATAAAGAAAGGTCAACTGGTGCTTTGCATTTATCCCTCTAAGTTTGATCTGTAGGTCTGTTATACACTTATATTTCCCACTTAAGATGTATTTTTTGTATTGATATGCAATTCTTTCCTACACTTACTCTTTTTCATATCTTATAAGTTGCATTCTGTTTTCCCACCTTTTCCCCAGTTCATTATGAGTCTTCTGAATTCTTATCCTTCCATCACCCTGACAACCTTTTCCAGCTTTGTACATCTGAAAATTTAACAAATGCACTATTTCCTACATTATCTGGTCATCCCTGACAATATTCGCTGGCTGAAGATGCAGGTTCTCAGTTTAATCATCATTTCTTTGTGCTACTGAAACAGTAGTGCTATTATCTTTTTGGAAATATTTTTGCATGTTACAACATGTCACAACAGGTGATATTTTCTGAACTTCATTAAGAGAATGTCATGTGAGACAGCAACAAAAACTACACCAGAGTCAAGACATGACATCTTTTTTGTCTCTTGCCACAAGACTGTTCCTGTGGGAACATGGGAGGATATTAGATTTGTTTGACACAGTTTGTTGTTGACAAATGCATGATGGCTGCAGGTGTTACATACCCTTGTGCAGGACATTACAATAAAATAAGTAGAGATGGTAAGTACAGAGGGAACAACTGTTTTCTGAGTTGTGTATGGGGTATTTATTTTCTTTTTTCAAGCTTAAGAGGGATATTGATTTTCAGTCTGTTCAGTCTTTCTGATTCCTGTGATTTTCTTTGTCCATGTGGCATACGTATTTCCAGTTTCAGACCATTACTTGGAATAGCATCGTGATTGCAGGATAAGTGGAAATATGCAGCCTTTAAAATGGACACCAACTATTTCTCATTGGTCAGTTGCATCTGGTGCTACAGGGAGACCATTGCTTAAATAAGTGGAAAATTTGCACTACAGGGAAGAGATTCCACTACCACAGAAAATGAAAGTTCAGATTTTGGTGGGTTGCTAAATGCTGTGCAGAATGCTGTGCAGAAATGCAATTCAAAGTATTCTTTACAAGAATATTTTCATCTGGAAATCTTGGATATGCATAAATATCTCACAGATATTTCCAACAGAAAAATCACATTTAACCTAAGCGGCTTAAGCTAATATAGAGCTTTTTCATCTCTTACTCCTTCAGGTTACACAGTGCAAATCCTTTTCAGGAGCATGATGTACAATACAAACAGAAAGTATAAGAAAACTGAACAGATAAAGTCAGTTTTAGACATATTTAAAATGTTTCAAACGATATAATTCCTTTTTTATTATAAGGATATAAATATATATGAACAACATAAATAATATATGCATACATAAGAATATATGAAGAAGATAAAGAAGATAAACTACATGTGTTGGAGCAAAATATTATTTTAAAGTGTATATTGAGTATGAATTTATTGCTAAAAATGTGCACATTAAAACTCCTTAAAATAGAAGATCTCATAAGAACTTACATCTATTCTACAGGACTTATAATTGTTATATGGTCTTGAAATTTGGGGAACCATGACTGGAATGTGAACAAAAAACTGTACTGTATACTTTCAAGTTTTTTGAGTTCAATCTACTCCTCAGAGAGTAATGCTGCATTTATCACACACAATCCAGATTAAAGCTATACTTTTATGACCTTTAAATTTTATAGAAGACTATAATTCAGAAGATAAATTAAATCACTTTTCATGCAGAGGAGGTATTAGGACTAAGGATAAGAAACATCTCTTTCCTGAAAACTGCTTGGCTTGCAGTATTGCTTGAATTGCCAGTGTCCTTTCCCTGTAGCAGTATCACCTGGCTACTTAGGCAATTGTTTTGCTTGTCGTCAGACCTGCTCTGCTGAAACATAATTGAGAACCCTTTTGGCTGTTAGCAGGATTTACTGGGAATGTGTTTACATGGCTGCACAACCTCTGTTATACTACGAGCCATGAAACATTCACAAAAAACTGTGAACTTCCTTTTAAAGATTAGTGATTTTCAATGGTGATTTTATTTTCTCTTCTCTTCAGCATGGTGTATTATATACAATGCCATTGCTCTGACTTTGTAAGGTCAAGTAAAATATACAAAAAATATGCAGTAGAAAAAAACTTCAAAATAACCTTACTTATTCCTTCCATTTTTATATTTCTTACGAAAAGTTTAGATTTCATAGGGAAGCTTGTTATATCAGAGATAATTTCATAATAGAATTGCAGGATATCATTCCTTTTAATCAATTGAAAAGCACGAGCTGATTTAATCTGGCTCCAGTCTCTAAATAATGGCTTTCTAATTTCAAAATCATTTGAGCAAAACTTATGAGAATTTAGATTCACATAGAAGTAGTATTCCTATTAAAATAGATCTCTATACAGATGAAAAAAAATAAACAAACCCCAAGAAAACAAAAATTAACTCCAACTAACAACAATAACAAGAAACCAAACCAAAACAATCAATGAAACAAACTAACATAACAAATCACCAAAAAAATACAGAAGTTTGTAAATTTTTTTTCCAGGGTTCTGCCTTGTTCTTTTTTGTCCTACCAACATTTTTGAAGGGCATTGCAAGGCAAGAAGGTTTACCTAAGCAAGCAGATATAAATGAGATTCTGATTATATATGTCTAAAATTTGGTCAAGAACTAGTCACACTACAAATGATATGGAAAAATAGTAGTCAATACAGAAAAATAAGCATCTTAGGGGTGTGACTCATGAGATTTATATAGGAATAAATCATGACATAGAATTTTCCCTTTCTCTTCTGCTAACATGAATGAAATCCAAACAGGTAGATGTTGACACGTACATTTACAAATACACATATATGTATATATTCAGAGAAATCCTCCAGGAACTTCCAGGCAAGAAGGTCAAATGCATATTGTCCATTCACTGTAATGGAAGACGCAGCCATGCACACATCCTTAATGCTGAGCTAGCTCATGTTCCAGCTCTGTAGCAACAGGGAGAGCTGCCAGACTTTTTTCCATTTCACCCTTCTACTCATCTGTGATAAGTATATTCTTCCTTGTGGGATTTTAGAGTATATGGTAAATTTCATATGACAGGAAATGTTGATGGCTACATTATCAAGTTACTTTAGTCACCTCAGAACTTACGTTTTTCACCTCCTAAGTGGTTAGATAAGACCTATAAAAAAACTTAAATTAAAACTCAAATACTCTTAAACTATTTTACTGCATGTTAACAAATTTTATTAAACATGGTAAGTCAGTGGTTCATGTTTTCACGACTCAAACACAGCAAATACCAATTAATAATCTATTGTGAGCAAGATCATATGTTCTAATATTTACTGAAAAGCTTTATTTTTGTTATTGTTGTTTCTGTGGCTGTTAGCAAAGTTTCCATATTTTTTGTATCAAAATATGGGACCACAATGTTAAGCTTATTCAGTAACAGACAGATGCCCATTGGCCTTGTCTCTAACTTTTATGACTGTTACTTAGTTATTGAAAGTGAACACAATATTAAAGCTGATTTTTCCTCTTCATTTCCTCATTTGAAGGTTGTTTTTGGTTTTGTTTTGTTTTGGTTTGGTTTTTTGTGCAATTATCTCAGCTTTTACTGAGATTGGGTTTTCTCATACATCAGCATCATTAGTGAGTAGAAATGTTAAAAGGTGCTTGTCTTCCCATTAAAAAAATACTAAACTATAAATATAGACAAAAATGCACCTAAGAAATTTTAAAACAAAGATAGTAACATAATAAATTTTTTGGAAAACCTTAGAAAGTCAGGTTAGTCATTGAGATGTAAATATTTTTGGGATTCTGGGGAAAGGTTTTTAAAAGAGAAGACTCGTATAGTTCCACAGAAATATAATCTAATTACTCAGCATGATATTAGCCTGGACGAGATAGATTTTAAATACTTTTCTTTTTCTAGAGACATTTATTTTAAAGATTAATTCAAAGTTGATGACAACATAGAAGCCTCTTCAAGGTGATTTTAAACTGAAATTGGTCTCATCTCATAGCACAGTAACACTTTTTTCACAATATAGAAACATAAAATTCTGGAAGAGGAGCAGAAATACTATATATTGATCCATCAAATCAGAGGCCACAGGCATGTTGCATCAGAAGTTTCCTTTGTTATTTGAAGTGACAAAATTTTAGATATCCTCAATCACAAATTACTAATAAAACTGTATAAAAAATGCCTTTGGCAGCTGTGTAATGCAAGATACTAATGTGTTCACAGATTTCTAGCTGAATTCAAGGATTCAGTCATTACTAAGACTAGCAATTACCTTATTGCCTGTTGCTCTGGGTGGCAAACAACTGTTTAGCCTTACTGATTTATATAAAAGCCTGAGAAAGCATATTATCTCTATTTCTTAGCTGTTTGGTGTCATATAATTTCAAACTCCCTAGAGATCTTGGTTGGGGGTGGTGCTTGCTCTTGTATAGTCATTTGACATGCTGAAAAGTTTGACAAATAGGTACTGCTCACAGATAAATTGAATTTGGAAGAACAGGAATCATTGCTCATGGAAGACAAGTATTTTCACTGAATTAAGACAGCAATAACCCAGGAAGTAAGGCAGGATTGAAGTGTTTAATAGAAACAAAGAGGGAGTTTTCCTGTCAGGCTGTCGTGTGTTTTTTTTATTTTGTTTGAAAACCACAAGATAACAATTTCATATGGAAAAATAATTTTTGTTTTAGTCAGAGTAGAGGCATAGGGAAGTGTCCTAGGCAGAGACAAGGGAAGAAGCACACTTCTTGTTTATGAAAAAGAAATGGTAAACATTGAAAGAAAGAAGATAATAGTACAGATTTTATACTCTGTAGCAGGAGACTTACTTTCTCAGAGTCCTTAGTGGTATTTTTCTAAAAAGAGAGACATATTCAGCTTATATTTCCCTAATAGAAATACCAAAATGTCCAACATTTTGGCACTATGAACACAGCTGGTGCAATCCTGAAGGGATATATTTCAAAATTAAGTTTAATTTATGTGTTCTAAGAAAATGCCCTACTAAATTTTAACATGAGTAAACTAGATCATTGATAAAATTTGCCTTTTCTACAAATATTAGAACGAATTTTCTTCTGTACCAGTTTTAATATTGCTAGGTCTTTTATTGAGGTCATATGTAATGTCAATAAACTCTTTTATTATTAGTTTAATTACATAATCACAGAAGTGGTTGAGACTGGAAGGCACATCTGAGAACATTTTGTCCAACATCCTACTCAGAGTAGGGCAGGTTGCTCAGGACTATGCGTAATCTTCTTTAATTTCCCCATGAAGTGTTTATGAACATGGGTAGGGTCCCCCTGAGCTTTCACTTCTCCCAGCTGAAATGTCCCAGTTTTTTCAACCTCTCCTTTTATGTCAGATAGTCCAGTCCTTTATTCATCTTGGTATCTCTTCATTTTATTCACTTTAGTATATCCATGTCTTTCTCATACTGAATGATGGGGCATTTTTTTTTTTTTTTTCATTTGAATCAAGCAGATAGTTGAGGAAGAGAAATATGACAAAATAAGTAGTACAGCTGCCAAAAGGGACAGATTTAACAAAGCAAAGACTGTTATTGGCTTGTAGGAGTATTATGGCAGGGCTGCAGCTATACAAAGGTATTGACAGTAGGTGACAGTGTCTAGAGAGGACTGGCAATACACAGTAAAAGGAGGCTAAATCTTTCTTGTATATTTAAAATGCCTGGGTGTTTCTGTATGAGTTTAATATTACCAAAAAAATCCATCTATTACTAAGCAGATACCAAGATGAGCAAATAGACTAAATAGTAGTGCTTATTGGGAAAATAGCATTTGATGCATAATGTGAAAAACAGCTCTTGTTACTGGCTACCTCTTTATTTCTTAACTGAAATTTATCTCCTTTGCTAAGAAACTGTATGGACCTTACAAACATTTTGTCTTCAAAAAATAAATATCCGCATGCAAGCCTTTCAAAATGTTTCAACTAGCACCCACTTTCATTCTTAACTGCCTGTTACACATCACATCAGTGATTATTGGGTCAGACCCACCTTGTGTGTGTGCGTGTGTTTGTGTGTGAGTGTGTTGAGGAAGGGGACCAGACCTTTAGCAGTGTCCACATGGTCAGCCAGGACAGCCACTGAGCTTTGGCCATGTGGCATGAAGGGCATAGAACACCAGTCAGTCAATAAGATCCATCTGGTAACCTGCCCACACCACACCCCCTGGAGCTCTGTGATACCCCTCACTGTGGCCAAGGGGACAGGAAGTTGTCAGTGAACCAAAGGTCCCACCTGGAGGGGGTGGCCATAGTAGATAAAGAGGAATACAGAAGTCTCTGTTTTGCCCTGTCCTTCTCTCCTGAAGCCATCAACTTGTGACCTTTCAGCGCTAACTATATTTTTCTCTCCTCTTTTGATCTTTTTATTCTTTGTTCTTTTAATCTCTCTTTCTTTACTCTTTTCTCCCTCTTGTGGGTAACTTAAACACCTATTTTCTGTATTTAACTTGAGTTACGAGTATTTCACTGAAGTTGCATGGAGTTTGTGTTTGCTGGAAAAAAGAAAAGCTCCCTGCTATAGCAATGGTTGCTAGTCTTAGCAATTTGTAATGCTTTTGTGAAGTTGCATGGTGTTTCTGTAAAATTCTGTTTGACAAAACACCAATTTTATCACCAAATTACAAGAAATCTCTTAGAGAAAAAATGTGTAGTTTTTTCTCTGGACATGAACTCAAGGTATGAAAGAATCAAAAGGCTTTGCAACAGTTTGTGTGGACAAAATCTCTTGAAGTCTAAAATTAAAGTGAACACCCAGAAAGCTTGGAGCTCTGATGTGCAGATGAGAGAACCATAATTATGGCACAAAATATTAAACAGAGCTGATCTGTGTGAACCTCTGTCCTTAATTTTCTCTCTACCTTTACTATGGACTTCATGAATAAACTAAATTAATGGCTACACTAGGAACTTCTGGCCTGTACAATACAGTATCTTGTAGTGATGAATAGTAATAAACAGTAGACCAAATAACAAAGGCAACCGTAACTTAAACATAATCTACTTCAGTCTTCCACAAAATGATGTATCTGTATATACATTTACATGAGGATTGTCACATTCCCTTCCCTTCCCTTCCCTTCCCTTCCCTTCCCTTCCCTTCCCTTCCCTTCCCTTCCCTTCCCTTCCCTTCC
>JAWWMP010000001.1:95659525-95705896 GCA_035047865.1 Dendrocincla tyrannina
GATCACAGTTTAGAGCTAGTTGGATATAGATATAGATATATTCAGGTATTTTCCAAGTAGAACTCAAATGTTTGCAATAGTGATGGAAAACATGGTGACATAAACCAAGCAATTTTGCTTTTCTGTAGTATCTCATTCTTAGGACTGACAGGTGAAGGGCAAAAATTTTGGAGACCAGCTCCTCAAAATCTCATTGCAATCTCTTCTCTACTTGCTGAGAGCATCAGCCAGAAGTGAAAAAAAAAACAATGGTTGTTTTGGGTACAGACCCAGAAAGTATGAATAGACATCCTTATTATTTCTATTCACACTATGGATCACCAGAGAGAAGCTTTATCCAGGGGAAAGCAATTTTTTTTTTTTTTTTTGTACTTCAAAGTAAATATGAGAATGTGAGGAGGTAAGATACCTTGTTGTAGCTGCCTTCCTGCATCAAAATGTTTGTTAGTAGGAATCTTTCATGATTCCTACACTGATGTATCATTCTGTATACCATCAAAGCATTTTCTGCTATTCAGATTTGAAGATGAGAGAAAGACAAACACTTTTTAAGGCCAAGGTCCTGAGTCACTTACCAGTTATTTTTGTCGATACAACATTCATGTTTCAAGAAATATTTGGCAGTGCTACATAGTCTGCCCTTCCCTCGGTCCTACAGGAGTTAAAAAGTTGATGAAGAAAGAAGCATAATAACAAAATCGCTTGTCTGTGAACTCTGTTTTCAATTAACCAGTAATAAGGAAGACTATTTTAAGTATATGAAGTGTAATTAGAGAGGACATTTTCTATGTATAGTTTATCAAAAATGTTTTTCTGCTGCTTGAAAGATTTTATCTGACAGTGGGAAACAAAGTAAAACTTGAACAGTGACTGCTACAAGAGGAGAAATGGATTTCATGTTAGCTTTAACTTACAATAAATCATTTTTTTTCCCTTAAGCCTTGCTTCCACCACAAGTGGCTGCCTGAGAAGACTTTTAAAAATTCTATATAATAAGCCATTAAATGTGTCAATTGTATAGTTCCTCAAAATGATTATATTATAACAAGTTAAAAGATTAGTCATGGACCTACTTTCATCTCTTCAGCCTTTCTACAGTGGACAGCAATAGGCAGGGGAAAAAAAACTCGCACAATTATGTTTTCAGATGAGGATTTATATTTTTATTATAATGTTTGACCTTAGGCTGCAGATATTTATTCAATACAATTTCTTATAACTACCATACCAAATGTAATCTTAATGATGCTCCACAGTTTTGCGATGCAAATTATAATCTGTTCATGATTCCTGATTGTGCAAATGAAGCCTAATTAAGTCTTTTCTATTCAGGGAAACATTACACATTAAAAGAGGAGGGTTTTTATTAGAAAAGCAAGGTCAATATAAACAATTAAAAAGAATTTGTTGCCTAGCAGTCTGAAAATGTAATTTCAAATGCTTTTTATTGGATTCAATTTAGGGGTTCCCCACTGGTTAATTTTTGAAGCATATTTATGAGAACTGCAAGCTTCCCGGTGTCTGGGAAACTACTTCATCATTAAATTAAGGTAAATGTGAACTAGACATATTTTAAGAAACTATTGCATGCTTGCCCTATATTTTTTTTCTTTTTTGCTAGAAAAATCTTTTCTGTGTTTGTCCTGAGCATTGACATATTGTAATAAATGTACACTGCACGGTAGGGGTTAAACAAATTAGTTTAAAGGTCCAGAGAAATAGAGGTCTAACACTTTGATTTTGAGCAGTCCTTCTGAAAAGCTTCATCTAATTTTAAGTATTTTCATGGATTACATTTCATTAATAATAACCTTAAATTTATTAGAATAATATTTCTTTTCTCTGTATGCTATGTATATTACTTGGACTTTAAACAAGGCTTGTCTGTACCCAGATGTGATAACACTATGAATAGGGTAAAACACAGAGTGAAGAAATGGCAGGTCAAGGATCATTTAATATTCAACTACCCCGAGTGGACTCTTACATAATTTGGATTGTTATGTAATTTGGACTGTGGAGGATAATACAGTTATCAAAATATTAACAGTAATGCTGACATTAATCACTGCTGGTTTTAAATTTTGACTTTTTAAAAATGTCCTTGCAACATATAAACATTGTAGTTATAAATGTTTATTGTAACGTATAAAGGTTTCAGCAACAGATTTTCTGATGATGATTATAATGGCATTGTGGCTTTAGCACTTCTGAATAGTACCATTTGTCTAAACTCAGAAATCTAATAGGTAACAAAAACCTTTGAAGGTCTGTAATAATCTGTGGCCTGATGGTCTACTCACTGGAAATGCTGAAGTTGTGTCAGAAAACTTTCCACCACTGGGGAACAATTTTTTCTTAACTGTTCTCTATATAATGCCATTCATAGAAGACCTTCAAAAAAACTTTTCCCTCCCTGCCTTTCTTCCTTCTGCATTCCCATCTTCCCATTCTTTCTTTCTCTCTTTCTTTCTATCTGCATCTCATTTTCTTTTTCTGTTTCACTCTGTCTTTCTCATGTGGTACCATCAGAAAAAGGATTATATTGATGAGATACTAAATTATGTCTTCTATATCCAAAATCTTTGAGATAAAGTAGTTATATATATTCAATATGCACACTGGATTTTCACATATATCAACAGAGAACATATTAATATTGTTCATATTTATCAATATTAATCAGTGCAGAACTTCGTTGCATGCATGGAAAACAGTTCCTAATTCCATTGGCAATGCACAAGAAAAGAATTAAAATCAAATTACTTATTTCAACATCTCATTTGCTCTTCTGTGCTAAATATGAAATTAATTGTGTAGATAGCAGTGACATATACTTGCTACAGTGAAGAGAAAAATCTTTAGTAACGAGAACTTGTACGTGAATGCACTATCCTTAATGCAGTATTCTGTGCTTTGAGAAATTCTAACCTTCCTACTTTTTTTCTGATTAATTTATGGATTCCTACCAGAAATGCTTGTTTCTTATGGGCTTCCTGTGCTGCAGAGATTATACCACAATAGACAATATTTTAACAGCTGAAATGAAGAAAAAAATTGTACATATTTAAACAGTTTTAAATCTTTTGAGGTGGAAGTTCACCTTTTTGTAAGGACTAATTTAACCCTCTTAGCCTTGTGAGATCTATTGCTTTGTATACACATTTCTCTACTACTGTTATAAGCTTTTTTACAAGAAATGGTTCCCCCTGTATTGCATTCTCTTAATTCTCTTTAAACCATTGCCCCTTGTCCTGTCACTACAGGTCTCTCTCTGTTTCTCTTCAAGTACTGAGAGGCTGCACCAATTTCTCCCCAGGCCTTCTCTTCTGCAGGCAGAACTGCCCCAACTCTCTCACCCTTTTTTTGTAAGAGAGGTGTTCTAGTCCTCTGAACTATGAAGTAAAGCAATCTGCAATTTCCAAATGTAAGCTACTGAGATAAGTGAGGCTGAATTGAAGCTGAGACATCTCCATGATAAACATGTGCTATTTGAAAAGATACTAGAGAAACCAATCTGAGAGCTGCCTAGATGTATTTTGTATGCATGTCTTCTCCACATGAACTGTTCAGTTTCTCTAAGGAGGAGCACAGTGCGTCTGCTATTCTTCGTTTTCATACTGTGAATTATCTCACCATCAGTTCAGCATAGTTAGGTAATTCTCTTCAAACAGCTGTCAAGAGAACTCATTGCAATTGAATTATTATCTTTCAGGTGATTTTTTTTTTGTTGTAATTAATATTGAGAGGCTGTATCATTTGTTTGAAATATAAAGTTTAAAACAGAAAAGCATTTAGTGCTCGTAATCCCCAAATCAGACAAATATTTGTATCATCTGATTTTAGGCTAAGGCTTGGAAATTTTGCTACCAGATGTGCATACATTTTTTTATATATGCATTTGCCATATAGGTAAGGATAACCTGAAGTTAAACTGTGATCTCTGCCTGTTAACTGAACTTCACAAGGCTAGAAATTGAAAAATGAAATCTTCTCTTCTGTGACGACGACAACAACAACTGAAAAACACAATTATAATTTCTACCCACACAATATTTTACATAAATCTCATTATGGCATCTGGACAGCTATTACTCTGGTTATTCAACAGCCATGATGAACTCTCTTTTTAAAGATGATCTAGCAGCTATTTTTAGTATTGTAAAAAAAGCATGTTTTCAGTATGTAATTTTAATACATTGCTGTAATTTCTTTCACATTTTTAGTACAAATCACTAAAAACCATGTGCCATGGGCCTCATCCTAAAACTATTTTAGTTAATGGAAGGAATCTCTCTGACTCTAATGGATTTGGACCCATTCCTTTGTCATTTGGGTAGGTTGCTAAACTCATCCCTTTTCCAACAGTTTTGGAAAGTGTTTTCAAGTCTGGATCTGCATTTCATGATTTGTTTTGCTTTTTTGATTTTGCTTCAAGGTTGAATGGGAAAATGTCTTTCTGGGGAAACCTAATGAGATTTTTTTCAGTTTCACTAGTTTTGTAAAGGTGATAAAGATATTCAGTGAAATTATCCTTGACCTTGTATATGTTCATACACACACAGTTTTTTTGTACATACAAAAAAACTCAAGTGTACATATGCATACGATTTGTCTATCTTTACCAAGTGAATGAAGCATTACATGCTATTCTGTTCACCTCTAAGGAATGAAAAGTATTAAAATTTATAGAACTCCCAATCATAGTTGCTTTAGGTATCCAGGCTATCAATCTATAGATATGATAAAATTATTATATAATTTTGACATTATATATATTAGTATGAAAGAAGCTAGTTCAGTTCTCATGGACAGAGGAATAACATACCAAAAAATCAGAAGAAAAAAAAAAAAGGACATAATTTATTGTAGTTCCTGGATAAGAACACTTATTTGAAACTTTGCAGAAACTCATTTGTTTGCTGAGTTTCATCTCTAAATGAAAAAGAAAAAAGTATAATCCCTCTGAGGTAGTTAAAAAGGTGTTTTGACAGTGCAGCATATGCACCCAAGCCCTGCCAATGTCTGTCACATCATCACATTCCCAATGTTTCCTTGGTACAAACTGTTCCTGGCAGTTGCAGGGGATGTTATTACTATTAGAGACATTTTATGTTTATGCCTTTCCTTGTTTTGAAGTGCAAGTAGAACTGGTGAGGGATATAGAAAAATAAAAATTGAGCGTGTGTTTGCAAGAATATGTAAGTGGCCTCTTTATTCCAATTACTTGTGTGAAAAATATGCACAGTAACAGACTGAATTGCTCTGTTTCAGGCACTTTTCCAGCTTAGGCCACTGCTACCACTCTGGACATGTGCTAGAATATGAGAAGGGAATAAGTTCTGTCTTTGAGAGAGCAGCATATTTAAAGAATGAAAAACCTAACTAGGAGGTAAAAATGTCTGGTCACTGGTAAGGATAAGGGTACTGGTAAGGGTTGAATAGCAACCTCCAATACTGGGAAGGTCTAGATCATACTGAGAAGATACATTGAAAGAATATTAGCTGTCAAGCTAATTGCATTCACTAACAGCTCTTCTGTAAACAAAAATAAACATTACAGCTGACTTTCAGCACCTATAAGGGTTCAACACTAAAGACATTCTAAATATATACATGCAAAATACATACGTGCTAAGCACCTAAATGGATGATTGGCTTTGCAGTTACATCTACCAGCTAAGAAGCTTCACAGTTTCTTTTGGTTTCATTCAACTATTCCTGTAATAAGCTTTTGCAAATTTCTACACCCATGAAGACAAGCACCATAACCTAGAGTTAGACTAACCTTCTTGCTCAAGGCATTAATTTTATTAATTTGTTGAATTTGTTATGGATGTAGAACTTGCTATTTATGCTGAATCACATCATTACTTTGTATAAAAATACACCAATATTCATGAGGAAAACAGCAAAGTAAAAAGAAAAATTCAAACCATAAGTAATCTCTTTCCAGGGAAAAAGTGCAACTGAATTTTGTCTGTTCTGTAGCATGTGACTGTATCTGTTGAGCAATTATCATATTTACAGTGTTAGACTATTCATTGATCTGGTTAATAATTAGTATTTAAACCAGCTCTCTGTTTTGGTGACAGTTGCTCCAAATAAAGGGCAACTTACAAGAGAAGTAGAAAGTTTTTATTAAAACACCTGGCGATGGGTTAAGTACCCCTAAGCAAGCAGTAGACACAAAGAAAAATGACCTCAGTGGGCGATTTGTGATCTCCTTGTAATTTGTTTGCATATGCTGCAGATGGTTGGGGGAAAAACAGCCAGCACATGCTGGTAAGTCTGCTGGAATTATATTGGTTCTATTCAGATCAGTAGATAAAACATTAGCCCTAAACAGGGACATTTCCTATCTCTAAGCATTGTGATCTTATCTGTCTAGGTGGCATACAATTTCTGTATCCCAGGTTTCACAGACATATTGCTGTAATGTGCTGAGTCTTACAAAATGTCCTTGCCTGGACATTTTACTTTTATTCAGACTCCCAATAGCTCACACATGAAACTTTTGCAGAGTCTTAGTTCTTTGATGCCTTGAATCGTGTAAAGAGGACACACTATAAGCACTTGCCAAGAGAACTTTTAATTTAGTGAGAAAACAGGTGTTTTGGAAAAAGGGTTTACAGAAGTAACATATCACCAAGGAGAGGATTCCACAAAAGCATTACACTAAATAACAAGGAACAAAAGGACTTCCCTGCTTTCCTCCAGAGAGCATTCTAAGCTCTGCCTCCATATCCCGCCACAGGTTTTACAAGCCAGCTGGCATCGCTGTGGAGTAGGGAACTTTATTTGCACCCAGCAAACACCAACCCAAAACTTAGTGAAATACCACCCAATTGGTTTTTAAGTTATCCACAAGAGGAAGAAAAGAGAAAAGAAAGAGAGGGAGAAAAGAGTAAAGGAAGAAAGGAAGAAAAGAGAAAAGGAAAACAAGGCAGGGGAGAAAAATAGTCACAGTCAAGAGGTCACGTGGTGATAGGTCCAGAGACAGACAGCCGAACATGATTGAGGCTCTGTGTGTTTGTTTATACGGTTTGGCTACCATGGCCACACCCCCCGGGTGGGACATCTGGTTCACTGACCACTCACTGCCCTTCTAGACAAAGTGAGGGATGCCATGGCCAGTCAGGGGTTCTAGAGCACGTAGTGTGAGCGGGCTTCCAGGTGGACCTTATATGACCAGTTCCCCACGTGGCTCCCATGCCACGTGCCTTCCAATCCTGGAGCCCATGTTGACTGCAGGTCTTACCATATGGACACCAATGCTGAAGGCTTGGCCCCTCCACACACACACACACACACACACACACACACACACACACACACACACACACACACACACACACAGAGAAATAAGGTGATTGATCTGACACATTAGACAAACAATCTAGTGAGATACAAGTCCAGTCTCTCACATCTGTATGTACTTAAATGTGTTAGACTGTGAAGGTCTCTATAAGAAACATCGCTTTTCTATTATAAGTTACTGTTCCTTACCAGCATCTTTTGGACTCTCCAAGGTCCACCTTAAACGGATATATGGGAGATAAAAATAGACTCATTTGCAGTATTATTGATGATAATGATTCAGATAGAGTAAGAAATGGATTTCAATGTGAATACAATAATCAATGAATATTCCCAAGACTTGAAGAGATCTCAGGGTTTTTTTTGATATCAAAAGATCAGGGTCCCGTTGAGGTTGCCTGCCTGGAGAAGGTGCTACAATGTGTTTCAAGCATCTGAGTTTTACCTGCACCACACAAATCGCTGTGTGGATTATCTGCATTTGAGGAAACCAGTAAATCTTTTGTTTAACTGAAAGCTAAGCTTTCAGAAGATGCCTGTAAAGTACCATGAAAATAGCAGGGACGGCTGAGCTTAATTCTTGCAAAAAGGCACTTAATGCCCCTGTCCTTCACCCATGACTTTTCATCCATCCTCAACTTTTAGAAGAATGCTCCTTGTCTCTTATATCACATAATTCTTCTGACTATTGCCCAGAAATCAGGTGCAATAGAATTTTTTTAATATTCTAGCAGAAAACTATTACTTAAGCTATGAAGTTTTAAACAATATTTGAAATTTTTGTGTTACCTTTTTCAATACTTTGGATTGACATACTTCTACCAGTGTATTTCAAGAGGTTTTGTAAAGATACATACTGTGCTGAACAGTAATTTATATAGCAGAAATTTGACATATATCTGCTTTCTCTAATATCAGTGTCCTTGGCTTTATACAATTTCTGAGAATTTGACTTAAACAAAAGTTTTAAAAGACTGTATTCATGTCCATATTTCATGGGATATATATGTGGTATTATTTCATATGTGTGGTAGAAAAATAGCGAAATTTTATGGTGTCACAAGTGACAAGTAGTGACTGAACTATCTCATATACCAGAACAGATCAATCACATCATCAGTGCTGTTCTGATGCTAATTTACTATAAAGTAAAACAAAGTATATGGAATGGAACAACAGCTAATAAGGATATCCTGGTTTGCCTCAGAATCTACAAAGTTTCTGTATTTTACACTCTACAAGACTGTAGCTTACAAGACAGTGAAAATTAATAAGCAAACTTTAGATGAGAAAGCATAATGTTAAAGTTGGATCACAAAAAAGAAAGAAAAAAAAGTGTTATGTGATTTTAGAAGTTGGAAATGTATATCTTTTATTTTTATAGCAATATAATACCAGAAATGAAATATATATGTATAGATGGAAATAGATTCCTTGTCTTTTGGAACAGCTCAAATATTTCTCAAATTGTTTAGGGGAAAATGTAATTGTTCAACATTGATAACTAAATACTGTGAAATAATTAAATGGCCCATTTACTACTCTAAAATTATGCAAATTCATACATTATTGTTTTAAAAGGAAGAAATTTTATCACTCTCTTTTTTTAAAAAAAACAAAGCATATACGACGCTGAATTAAAAAGCACTGAATGGAACATTTATTTATCCTTCTGTAAGGACTTAGTTTGGAAAGGATTTTTTTTTACCATATATATGAATCAGTTTTTAAAACAATACAGATTTGATAGGCATTATTATAGCTCTGCTGAAAGCTTAAAGGGGATTTTAAGTACTGCACAGAGAAGTGATGCTTTGCTTGTTGCAGTTAAAAAATAGCATCTGCCATTGCCTTTTCAGCAACAGGATCTGTTCAAATAACCATTGGAGACAATTTAAGAAGAAGATAGTCTGTCACTCAACACTGTTTCAATCAATTTATAGATGTTATTATCATGGGAACTAATCAATGTACACATTTTCTTAAAACTGGCATCAGTGGCAGGCATCCAAGAATATATTTCAAATATTATTGTTGAGGATACACCTTTGCCATTTTGAGCATTTTATATATAAGTACATTAAAATAGTTTACATCCAAAAAAAGACTGCAAATTATGCATGTGCTTTATAGCTGTCTATTTTGGGAAATATTGACTGCAAATCTTCAAGGAATCGTGCACCGCTTAACGATGAACACTTTTTAGAATGCAAAAGGACCATTGTAAAAATCCATAAATAAAACAGGTGCCTACCATTTGGAATGAATGATGACATGGCAGCCTCACAATCCCGAATGGAGTTATTAACTTTCAAATGCTTAACAGCAATAGTATTCACACAAACAGAAGCAAGAAGACAAAACCCCTGAAGAGATTCTCTAAGTTATTCCATAGTTAAAAGGATCTCAAAGGATTCACTAATAAGATATATTCCCTGGTGTTTACTTTACACTTCTCTTCTGCTGATTCTTGCTGTCCTTCTTCTGAAGTTGTGGCATTCCATAATGCTGTAAATTTGAGATAAACAAACCAAAAATTTTCTTCATTTAATTTAGTCCTTTATTTCTCTAATACTGCTGCTAGGGTTTTTAAACTGTGCTCTGGAATTTAAGCATCCATTTCCTCCTCTATCCCATTTTTCATGTTTTTATGAACATGATGCTCAGTGTTTTGTCCCATTGTTTTTTCTGCCTGTTTATAAAAGGCCTTTTTTTCAGCAGTTTCTGAGAAGTAGATCATCTATCTTTATAACTGACATAATATTCTAATCCATCAAGTTCTTACCTTTGTCTGCATACTCTCAAAGTGCCTTTCAGCAGCCAGTTAAGCAATGACAAGACTGGATTCTTATGTGTAGAAAAGCTTTAACAATAATAACAGAAGAACAACTTTATAGGTACTGAAATTTTATCACCTGCCCAGCATATTCTGAGAAAGCTATTTTTTGGAAATGAAATGGAATGGAAAGAAGGGTTTTTTTCCAAAATTAACTGATTTAGGTGTGTAAAAAATAAGAACAGCTCCAGTGAAAGCTAAGTGTTAGGCTGTAGTCCACCTCTTAATTTACACACTCAACTGAAATATTGACAGCAGACTTCTTCAGGTGAGACACTCAGACATGTAAAGTTAATTTTGTAACAAGTACACAAATATCAACTGCAGGTGAAGCCGAATGACTTTACATATATATTTAAATGTTCCAGATGGTGATCAGATTATTTGGCAATTTTAAATCTTTATTTTTAATCTATACAGTAGGAATTCCTCTTAAATAAACTGTAGGAAAAGGATTATCTTCAAAACTGGAGGTGAGGAAAGTCTGCATGCTGGTAGGAAATGAAGCGGATAATAGCGATGAGTGATTTAATGCTGAGTAATCTGAAACTGGATATACTCCTAGAAGGAAAAAAACTATCTCAAGTAGCATGGTGTCAAGACAAATTAAGTTAGAATAGCCTGAAGGACTTCAATGAGTATAGAAGAGACTTACTTTAATCAAGACATATATTGCCGATTAATTCCTTAATTGTAAAAGTTTTTGTAAGGGTAAGGCTATTGGTTCTGCAGCTAAGAATGTCAGGTTAGCTCTTCTGAATATTTGTTTAGGAATACAGATATATTTTTTCTACTAAAATTTCCTACTACAAACTAAGGTTCTTTTAAGTAATATAATTTTTATATGGATTCTAATAATTCAATGCTAATATTGGCAGACTGAAAAGAGATTTACTATGCATTTTAGAAAGGTCAAAATTTTATTCTTGGGTTTTAGGTGTAAATTTAAAGTATTTCTCAAGAACTTGAGCTCATGAAGAATCTAGAACTGACACCTTTTCTTTTTTCACCCTAGGAGTTTTTTGAGTAAAGAAAGAACTAAATAAATAAATGGTTGTTTTATGTTCAGAAAGCAGAATACTGGAAAAGTTGTCTAAACTGCATTCCATAATGAAAATTCCAGTGCCATGTTAAGAAGAATAGAAAACCATTGTAGAAGTTACATTAAGAGTAAAAGAGAAGTAAAAAGAGATAATATAAGAGATAAGAAGAGTGAGAGACATTGTTTCAAACTGTGTCACTCTAGAAGATGATTCACACTTTGTTCAGAAAACAAACAATTATTTTAATGTAGTGACCCTTAGCATTGTCATTCCAAATGTTTAAGCACCTGAAGTGGAGAGTGCAGCCAATGACATGTAGGTATGTAGCTGGGTTCTCAGTGTATCCCCAAGCAATGGGGAAAAAGAATAACAAATGCATGATTCCTGGTCATCAGGGTGCCAAAACCAGTATCCTGAAAAATCTGAATAAGGACACCCACTCTCATTCTTATTAGATTTTCACTTTTCTGGTGAAGTGTTGAGAGATGGAGTGACCAAGCATGGTAATGGGAGACACAGACCTAGAAATATTCCTGTCAGGTGGTTTAAGTTATGGCAATGTCACTTTTATGTTTCATATAGTCATATCTATTGTCTTGCTGGTCATGGTTATCTTATGCAAACTTTGCACAAGAGTCCAACTATTTTTTCCTCTAAGTGACTATTTGAAAATAGCTGCTCAAATTATTTTCTGTCTGGTATTTCCATCCAGAAGGTGTGATCAGTTTTAAAAATATTTTCAAATTACTAATAAACTCTGTTCTTATTGCTCATTTTAATCTCAGTTTTATTGTTTATTCTAAGTTATTCCCCCTCAGCCTGCCTTACAAACTGTATGACAGCCAGAGAAATGCTGAACTGAAAACACAAATGTGAAGAGTTAAAGATTTTTTGTCCCCGCTGATCATGGACTCATTTTGGAAAATGTTCAGGCAGGCTCATGTTTGCAGATTTTGACTACTTTAAAAAGCTTAATAGGAACAGCAAGGGAAAAAAATCCAGAGATAAACTGGAGACCAGCTTAGAAGTGCTCCTAGAAATGTTTCTCCTCAGTACAGCTCTCCATCAGAGTCTCCTAGGAACAACCAAACGCTTTATGAATAAATTATTGTAATGAGCAGGCAGAAATCTGCAGTGTTGGATTAGTTTCATTAATATCAAAAATGTCTTTATTAGCCCAAGAGTGGATCACATTTAGTGTCAAATGAGTGCTATTAGAGTCTCACTTTTTGTAGCAGACTCAAGAATAGTCATTGTACTTTCTGACAGTGGTTGTTGTAATATAGATGTTCACTCCATATGGGTGTTATTTAAATGATGTCTGTTAAGCATAAAACTTAGTGATGCATGTACTTTTTAAGAGATGGCATACTGTACTGTAGGTCTTACTGTGAGCATTTATTGTTACCCTATTTAGCTGAGAGAAGTAATTATTCCTGATATTATCTACCTCTCTGGTAAAAGGATGAATAACCTCAAAGCATATATGTAAGATTTCAGAGGAAGAAGAACTTTCCTTTGTACTTGTCAGGGCACTGAGAGCGCTGCCAGCCCTGACTGTCCCTGCTGAGCCCCACAGTGAGCCCCACACCCTCCCACCCTGAGCAGAGCACAGGGCTGTTTCAGGCCAGCATGAGGCCATCGGTGCCTGCTCCAGCCATTTTGCACAGATGTTGGTCTCCAGCCCTTTCTAATGTGCCAGCAAAGGAACTGTTCTCTGTCCTGGTTTGTGCATCCATCCTTGTCTGTAGCTGGTGAGTATGTGAATGTTTATAGTGGTGACATGCATTCAGTCTTACTGCTGGTAGGAGTCCGGGAATGGGAATTGCAGCATTCTGATTGTATGGGACTTGAGAGTGAAAAAAACCCTTATGAGCAACTCTGGCTCCAGTGGGCCTAGAAGGAGCAGTCCCCTCTCCCCAACGAACACTGTATTTAGCTTCCCTTGACAGAGCTGATGCTTTACCTTTATCCATATCATGTGATATTGCTCTCCTGACTACACATAGGTGTTTTAATTTCAAATTTTTCACACTGTTTGTTGGTGCAAACAGCTGGGAATGCAACGTTTCATTAACAAAGTGCTCAGTGATGGAAGTGGGTCAGCTGCAAGTCCTAATCTCTCCCCATGACCCAATGGAGGTGCCTGTTCTCCCTTTGCTTCCTGCTGACTTGCTCATAGTAATTTGCACACTTTCCTGCAGTCCTAAGACTTCATGTGCTCCTCCAAGACATCATGACATATTTCAATATTGAAATTTACCTCCTGCAGCATCATGCTGTAAAAGGTAATATTTGGGAAAACAAGAAAAATATCTTCATTTCAGAGAACTCATCTTCCAGCCTTTCAAAATTCAGATATATTTTGTATCTTCTGAGTATTTGCAAGTTCTTGAACTGGCTTCACATTTCTGTTGATGAATTTATGGTTTTCTTTTTAGCAGTATGCTGCCATCAAGCAGGAGACATTTCAGGATGCTTTCAGCTTCACAGGGGTGAATACTGTGGAATTTTAAAAAGCTGAATGTGGTGCTTTTTTTCTTATTGCATCAAGTGCATGAAACAGATTTTAAAATCTTTCTTCATTACATAAATCTATATGGGATCTTTGTAGAGAACCACCAGTGTCTGTGGCTGGTAGCAGCCATACAAAATCACCTGCCAGAGCCCCAAGATTGGCAGATACTTACCGACAAATCCAGATGTAGCTTTCAGTCATCCTCTAGGTCAAGAGAGTAAAATGAGGGAATTCCACACCATCTTGATTTAAAGATAAACGTCTGCCAAGGAAAGGGGGAACCTTTCTGAAACAAAAAGAAAACCCCTCCCTCCAAATTACTATAAATTCGAAATTAAGAGACTTTCTAAACTGTAAAAAACAAGGAATAAATAAACAGAGCAAAACAGAACAAACCATAACACAATAACCTAAACTTCCACCCAATGGGAAAAAAAACCCAGCTCCCGTTTGGTGCAGTTACAAGCCCCGCCGGCAGGGGTGGTGGCGGGACTGATCCCTGCATCAGGGTGGCGGCGGGGGCTCGGCGAAAAGGGGGCGGGCACGGGGGAAAAGGGGGCTCAGACGAGGGAAAAGGGGGCTCAGACGTGGGAAAAGGGGGCTCAGACGTGGGAAAAGGCAACGCCCTGGCAGGCAACCGCGCAGGGTTCGCGCGGGGAATGCGGCGGGCAAGGAGCTCTGACGGAACGATGGGGTCGCGCCGGGCCAGCTGGCAGAGATGGAATGCTCCTAATGCAAAGCTGGGCGAGGAACAAAGAACTAGCTCATGTGACACCAGCGGTTTGTTATAGCTCTCTAGCTCCTGCAGTGGCTTCGAGCGAGAGTTTCCCTCTCCCTTCTGGGCCGGCAGCCTCAGCCATGGCTAAAAGAGGGATGCAGCTTCCCCTGAGTGATTCAGCTGGTGTGCAAGGGCTATTAACTACTGCCTTTGTGTAGCTTAATTACGAGCCATCCACCTCTGGGAGCCCTGCTCCAGCAGGCACAAAAAACCCAGTGAGCCACCCTCTCCCACTCCCAACCTGCCTGCATCTTCACGATGGTAATGGGAAAATTCACTGAGAAGCCTAAACCCATAACACAAACTCTCATCTAAATGGCTTTTTTCTAACTTTTATTGAAGTTTCTTAATGCAATATGCTTCAAACAACACAGAGAAGGACAAGTTTTTCAAGTAACAAAGTTTCACTTAGTTGTCCAAATACACACCTGGAAATTTGGACGTCAACTGCCAATTGCCTCAGTACCATTGGACTAATCTCCCTGTATTCCATACATACGTATTCTCAATAGCCTTCCAGTTGCTTTTCTTTCTACTCAGACTTGTCTGAGAGTAAATGAAATACAAGGTATTCCTTGTATCAATGTCAAGGATCTACTTCCCTTGCACCAAATGTAGATGGTCCTGAAATATACCTCTTCCTGATAACAAGTCTTTTCAAATGTGTCTCTGGAAGTAGTATAGGAGTGTACTCATTGCCTGCTGGGTGTGTAGAGGCAAGTGGAGGTATTTTGTTGGAAAGCGCTAATATGCATGAGATGGCTGTACCATCATGTCAAGGGTTGTCTGACTCCTAACAGTCTTTGAAGCCTTCAGAGGGTGAGAATGTGGTGGGTTCAACTTCAGCAGTCACTTTTGCTTTGCAAACAGTACAGGACAGCACGGTGATGCTCACTTATACCAGGCATTGAATGAAGTGATTTTCAACATGAACACAGCAACTGGTAGGAGTTGTAATTTACATCTGGTTCTTTGAAATTAATTTTTGCTAAATTTACATGCGAAAAGAAACACCAATCTCGCAAAACGTGAGTGACAAATAAATAAAATACTTTTCACTGGTTTCCAGATAACTTTTGAATTCATTCTGTCTGAAGGGAAATTGGAATATGGTATTTAGGAATGTTTGATTGCTAAATGTACTGTTACAAAAAGAGCTTTTGTTGAGATGCCTTTACTTCAAAAGACAGGTAGAGATTCTTCTACATTAATTCATCAGCTTCCCTCCCTTTTTCTTTTTCTTTTTTTCTTTCTTTTTAATGTGTTTTTCATTGCAGCCTAAATTTTGTGATGTTCTGTTTTTATCTTTTCCTGATTTTGAAGATGTTATAAATAACAAAAGCCTAATTACAGTTAAAAAATGTTGATCAAGAGTGTTTATGCAATATAGAGATGGTATTCCTTTACCTTTCCCCTTTTTCTTTATTTTGATGCTGATGATAGTGATAATGTTGCATGTCTGGTGTGGTTCATTTACAGCTAGATGAAGCACTGTCAAATGATCCTGCTGCAATCACATAGAACTTGCACAATAAACATCTGACCATCTTTATATTTTTTTTTAACATTGTTCTATTTCTCAGCTTTTCAAATACCCAGAAACACTTTCATCTGATGACATCACACAGTGTCACAAAAGAAAATAAAGAAATACATTAGAATTTGTGACTGCAAAGGTTATGTTAGGAATGTATTGGATCAAGTCAACAGCTGTGATGGGAAAGAAACCCAGCATATCAGGGTTCTTTTTATATTTTAAAGTTCCTTTGATTCCATGAATTTCACTGTTTCATGACTTCTATTAAAAATGCATAAACTTTTTGATTAGTTTGTCACAATGTGGAACCAAACAACTGGGTATGACAGAATTTAATTTTGCTGCAGAAGAGCCATTCCCTTGACACAGTGGTGGGGATAACCCAGTCAAAGCCGGAGTAAAGGTTAGGAAATACATCACAGTTAGTATGGCAGGAGGCATTTGATAACACCTCAAATAACCTTACCCTTGCAATGATTTAAAAACAGGAGGAAGGGAAGGAAAAAAATTGAAACAGAAATCTCGTTCAGAGCATGAGAGCTACTTTCAAGAAGCCCTTTTTCACTTTTCTACACCAATGCCTTTCAGTTATTTTTTTTTTCTGCTTAATGAATGCAGACTTTCTGCAAGAAAAGGGAAACAAAAAATAAGACTTTCCAATATGAAATTTCCTTGATGTTTTGAGTTAAAAATAATTAGACTCTAAAACACAGCCTTCTTAGGTATGTACAGATAGTGACATGTATGAATTGATTTTGATAGTACTAACACAGAAGTGAACAAAAGAAATATGATGATAAAAAATGCTTTTCTTACAAATGTTACTACTACTAATAATACAGGTCTTAAATACTACGTTAGCAGTCCCACTGAGAAAGCTAATGAGTTTTCCCATTTATATTTTAGAAATAGGGTCTCGTGTAAGACAAACCTCAAGTTGTAGGTCATAGCAACAAAGTCTGGTTCTGCTGGCCAAGGAAATGTAAAAAAATATCACTGTAGATTCAGGTAGAAATCGCTGGAGCTACAAGATCATTTAGACTGAAGAGTCTAAAATAAGATTTTCTGCCAATGACATTGCTCCCTTCTCTTGTTGTTGACTGCAGAATTTTAATCACACTACCCAAGTGACTAACACTGGGTTAGATGAAACTTTAATTGCTTAAAATCTGCCATTTTGAAAACATGTTCTTCAAAATATATTTGCTTCATGCTGCAGATTTTTTAACCATGCTTTTAAGGATCAGGGACGTTAAGGGAAGATTTTAAATAAGAGACATTAGTGTACATTTTTGAACATTTAATTTCTTAACATGAAATTTGGCCTGAACATTGCAGTAAAATAGATATGTGCCTTTAATTAAATCAAAGCTTAGAATTTCTTCAGATGGCTGGGAAAGACAAATACAGTTTCATGTGACTTATTTCCCAAAGTAGCAATATGCTTGTTTCTCTTTTAGTTGCAAAAATAATATTACACAGAACATCATGAATAATGCAACAAGTCTGATTTAACACCAGGATTATTTCTGGCACTCAGTATCTGTGAATAGCATATTAATAGCATATATCAGTTTTTATGATTGAATGATAGAAATAAAGAACTGGCACTAAGCCTTTGTGATTACTTGCCAAAAATGGGATCTGTTCACTAAATCTAATAAATTTTATGTCTAAGATTAAGCAACTCAGTGAGTTGGATTGCAGGCTAGAACACTGGCTTTTGCATTATTTTCAATTGCTATGTAAATTTACATGAGACTCATGACTGGTTATTGTGATTGTCATAAGGAAGTAAAACATTGCTAATTTAACAACTATGCACTATGTAAATGCAAAATAAATGTACATCATAAAAAGGACCTGTGACATTCTGAAAAATGTGATGAATCCTGTTCACAGAAATAAAGCAATATTCTGGTCTTTGTTTTCCCCAGAACATAATTTTAAGTCTCTGATTTGGCTGGTAGGACTCAAAAATTTTAGAGCTGCTTCAAGTTTCTCAGCAGTATAAATAACAAAAGAGATTACCAGAAGAGGAGGCCCAGAGAACAACATTTAGTGTTGCTTTCTTTTTCTTCAGTCCCCACACATAAATGTCTTTCCTTGGCAGCAGGAGGACAAACCAGCTCTGTTCTGCTGGTCACTGTACTCTGGTGCCCAGAGTACCAGAGTTACTCTGTCATTTACCCAGATCTGAAGGGAGATGGAGANNNNAGGGAGATGGAGAATAAAGCCAATATTCCTTAAATCCTTTAACCCCACCATGTGCATTTCTTTTTAAAATCCTCTCTCAGCCATTTGTACTCAGCAAAGCAGAAATATGAGCCTGATTTTTAAGGACATATGCATATGGAAATGAAGGACTTGTTGTATCAAGGTGTTTTATGACAAGAAATTATTTTGTTCATAGAAAACAGGTGAATTACCAATGCATTTTTGGAACTGAAGTTGAAAATGTAGCAGATACAGATACCTAGTAGTTGGGGTTTCCAAATGGCCACAAAGGTCACTTCATCTGAGACCACCTCTGGTTTAATACTCTTTTACAAGAACACTTCAGTCCTGAAATAGGATCATAAATGCAGAGTTAAATCCCTTTAAAACGTAAAGATTCCTTGTAAACTCTGCAGCAAACACAAACATGAAGACTGCAGTACAGATCAGTAGATGCAAATAGCTGGCCCTATTTAGTAAACTGTTTTTGCATTTGATTTGTATCCAAGAAAGGAGAAAAAATCTCACCAGGAATTTTTATTTAGGATCCTTGTTATTATCAGCAACTTTTAATGTCAGAGATTATATCTGAGTCCATATAGGGTGATTTTTTTTCTGCAATCATTTTTGCCTGGTAGAGAAAGAAATGAAGACATCAGCACTGTCAAACAGATCTGTCTTTGAAGAATTAAGAAGGCCAGAAATAAAATTTTAAAACATTCAGAGTAGGCATACAGTTTATATTTTACTTCCTGCAACTAGTCAAAAGCCATTTTTATGTTGATCTGTCCAGTGCAGTCTGTTTAGAAGACCGAAGTCAATTCAATTAATTTTCCTCACCACTACTACAAGTAACATTAGAAATAATATGATTGTATGCTGATGCTGAGACCAAACTTAAATATGCACACAGTGCCCTCAAGAAAGGAATAAGTTAATAGGAAATAATTAAATGTTATAATTTGTATAGGGACAGTGGTTAACACTTAACTGTGTGAAGATGATGAGTCTCCACCATGTGTCATATCACATCTATGTTAATTATTACTTGTTATGCTACTATACTTCTCCATCAAATCTAGTATAACTTAGGAGATATGCATGACTATTTCCCACTGATGCAGCAACTCATTAGGTAGACCTGAGGCATACAGTAATGTAGCTAATTCATTTACTCTGGTCCTTAAATATGGGCTATATCTTATGCCCCTCAGGTCTCTCATTGATCTCACTAGCCAGTATGCTCCCAGGAAGCAATTCTATACACTGATTCGAATATACAGAAAGCCACGAAGTTAAACACTCAGTATTACTGCTGTTTGCCATAGTTTCCTGAAAAGGAACAAAGAGTAACACACAATTTCTTTAGAGATATTATGTGAATCCCATGCTGAGCGATAATCTTTGTAAGAGGTATGTATGATTGGGGCAGGTGTGCACATGCTTTGTAATCGCTTTAAATGGGAAGATTCCTTTATGTGAAGAGAAACTGATTTCTTTCCCCTCTTTTCTATTCATGGCTGGTTTGAAAGGTTGCTTCTTGATTAGGTAGTGTTTCCAGACTAAGCGAAAATAGAAATTGCCCACATGTCTACTGGTCAATAACTAAACCTGTGTTATAACTTTGCATTATTATGGTAGTTTTCCAAATAAGAAATTAACCAAATGCTGCAGAGGTGAAGTAGGACTATCCCTGGAAGACTCTTCTAACTTTAATCCTCGAACTCCTAACCACTTAAATGGTGGGAATAATGAAATACACAGAATAAACCTAGTCTGAATCTACCTTTAGCATTGTTTCCCATCAGTGTGAAACATTTTGTTAGGTAATTTTCTTCCAAACTTCATCCCTGTTTCATCAGGCATAGATAAATAGCTGTTTTCAACCGTAACAAGCTAGTTTTGCTATGCACAACTATGGATTAAAATACTCCATGTGTTCTCCCAGCGATGCAAGCAAATAATAATTCCAAACAGAAAATGGCCCTGCTTTGTTTATTTGGTGCTTTTATTTTGCTTTTTTGCATTTATCATGCTTTGTCATAGTTACTGTAATAATTTGATTTTTTTTCTTCTAAAAGGTGTTAAAAAATGAGAAGGCATTATGTGCTTTGGTGTATTTTTACTTTTGGGGAAAAACCAACCAAAAACAACAGGCATACCACCAGTGTATCTGAACTTGAAGAATATAATGTTGTGGACAGTTTCTTATAACTGAAGGCACAAAGTAGTAGAAACCTTTGTTCTGAGTATTTCTCAGCTGAAATACTTTTTCTTTTCTGTTCTTTTGGGAAATAGCATGGAAACTGTAATTCTTCCCTAGACAGTCCATGGGCTCTTCAGTGGCCATTTTATTGTAAACTGTATTTCATTTGCCTGTGAGAGACTACATTCAAAATCTGAATGGGAATCTCCTATACAGAGAAAAGCTGTAAGTGCAGTACCTGTAAAGTCCAGTCCAAAGGTCACTGTGTTGCCAGCACACACACATTTAAAATCCTTAGAACTCATCTTTTATTTTTTCTGTTTTTCTCAGAGATTGCAAAGGCCACTTCTCTGAGATCCTTTTCTTATAAGTCAGAGCTCTCTTCACTTTCTTCAATTCTGACATTTCCTTTTGAGTTGTAATTTCTTTTTGCAGTTTTACACAAGTCCACCTGACTTTTTTTTTTTTCAGGGAGGATATTGTGGTTTAACTGCTGCCAGTACCAAATTACCACACAACCATTTGCTCACTCACCACCCCACCACAAGATTGAGAGAATCAAAAAAGGGTTGAATAAAACCCATGGGTTGAAATAGAAGCAGTTTAATAATTAAAATAAGGTAAAATAATAGAATATTAATAACCAACAATAATAATTTCAATAGTAATAATAATAAACAACAACAAATAATAGACAATAACAAACAATAAACAATAAAAATATTTGACATAATTATAATGAAAAGGGTGACAACAAAAAGAGAAGGGAATAAAATCCAACACAGACAAGTGATGCCCAATTCAATTGCTCACTACCCACTACCTGATGCTCATTTCATCCCATCCTTGAGCAGCGATCAGCCACCCCCAGCCAACTTCCCCCAGTTTATATACTGAGCATGACATTCTGTGGAATGGAATATCCCTTTGGCCTGTTTGGGTCAGCTGTGCTGGCTTGGGTCCTTTTTGGATTCTTGTGCAGCCCTGCACTGGCAGAGCATGAGACACTAAAAAGTCCTTGACTTAGGGTAAGCACCATTCAGCAACCACTAAAAACATCAGTATGTTATCAACATTATTCTCATTCTAAATCCAGCACTGTACCAGCTGCCAGGAAGGACATTAGCTCTATCTGTGCTGAAACCAGGACAGGAGAAGTAAAAAGATCATCCAATCTGTTCTCCCAACTGAAAGTAAGAATCCAAAAGGAATGAGAATAGCAAGCCATTGCAACAAGATATGTTCATTTTCCAATGGGAATACTTCATAAAAGGAGACATAGGCTTCAGTGTGCTACTTCTAATATCAAATATCCCAATTTTAAACTTAATAGATTTCTGCACACTCAAATATCTGAATACTGATTTTCAGCACTTAGTACTGAGCTGCAAAAAGTACAGGAGTATAACTATGTGTTATAGAAATAAAATATGAGTCAGTGGTCTTAATTTTCATTATTACTATTTTAATTCTGTGAGAAAAATATCTATAGATACTTTATGTCATTATATAATTACTGAGAATATAAAGGTACTGCTTAGGTATAAACTGTAAAAGGTCAGTTTTCACAACATGTTCATTTCTCAATATTTTAGCAAGTATGTTGTAAGTTTGTGATGTTATTTCCTAAACCATCCACAGAGATATAAAACACTGTGGTATATATGGCTGTTGCTACCAGCTGCTCTGTGTGGGAAACATAGAATTTTATTTAATACCTCCTCAGAGATAGCAAACAGATGGTTTAATGCATTCTTGAAATGTTTGTGCTTAAGATTCAATTATTTTTGTTCAGTTAAGAGCCTATTACTACTTTCAGGATAAAATTATGTAACTTTTCTGATCTTAAGGCCATAGACTAGTGCAGGCTAACATCTAAGCGTTGTTATACAGCTTGATTAAGATTCCACTTTTGTTGAAGATTTCCGGTTTCCCTGCCCATGTCTCTTCTACAGGATTACAGAACCTTTTAGGTTGGAAAAGACCTCTGAGATCAAGTCCAAGTTTTGAACACCACCATGTCAAACAGACCATGGCACAAATTGTCATGCCCAGTCTTTTCTTAGACATCTTGAGGGGCAGTGACTCCACCACCTCCCTGGGCAGTCCATGCCAATTTTAATCCTCCTTTCCATGAACAAATTCCTCCTAATTTCCAACCTGAACCTCTCCTGGTACAGTTCTCATCCTGGAACTAGTTGTCTAGAAGAAGAGGATGACCCCCACCTGGTGACAATCTTCTTTGTAGAGAGTGATAAGGTCACCCCAAAGCCTTCTCTTGTCCAGGCTAAACCCCAACTCTGTCAGCTGCTCTTCATAGGACTTATTTTCCCTCTAGATCCTTCACTGCCTTTGCTGACTTTCTCTGAAATTGCTGCAAAGCCTCCATGTCCTTCGTGAATTGAGGAAACACAGCATTATTTTTAAATTGTCTTGTTTAAGTCTGCGTTAAACTGTTATAGTTGCTGATATTTTCATCTTAATGATGCTTACATTAACTGATGGTTACATTAGCAGCAATTTGACAAACCAACCATTTTATTACACAGTTCCGGAATGTAGCTCTTGACAGATGCAAACGCTTTCCTTGAGCTGAAAGCATGATAGAAGAAGCATGATAAAGAAATAACACAGTTTGTACATTAGGATGTGCAATGTTTGAGTAGCAGTAGACCCACTGTTTTGTATTACAGCATAATGATCTTACTGTAGTAAGGGAATGACAGTGAAGGATAAAGGTCATGCACCAAGATGTTACAGATGTTCAAGGGTTTACCTTCACTCTTGTAGGTTTTGGTGAAGTAAAATTTGGGTATTCACTGCAATAAACAGTGAATGAACCAGAGTTATATCAAGCTGGAATATATTTTGTGGGGTTTTTTTGTTAGGTCAGTTAATTGATGTGAGGATTTTAGAACAAAAGATGCCCTGTTCAAAGTAATTTAAAAAAAACAAAAAAATCAAGAGAGGAAACCAGATATATCATTTTTTCCCCTTCCCTGTCCAAAACCAAAATCTGGAGTCCCAAACTGTTCATGGCAGATTTTTGCCAGACTCTCCCTAAAACACCCTAATGCTGGTGACAGAATTTTCCTAGGCAATGTATTCTAGTGCCCCAAATGCCCTTTCATTTAGAAAGGTTTTATTCTCTAATTTTCAACACAATGTATTTTGTGTGTTCCAATCTCTTCCACTCACATTTTCCTTGCTAGATGTGTAGTTGTATATATACCACTCAGATTTTTTCACAGTCTTTTTGTTTGTTTGTTTGTTTTTTGTTGTGTGTTTGTTTTTTTTTTTTTGCTTTATGAGAAAGCAAGTCTTTTATATTTGTACTCTACATTCACTATCTTTTTTTTTTTTTTTTAAATATGACTGATAGAATTGTGGAAAATATTACTGATGACTTATTACTAATGCCTTGCACTCATTACATGAAAGAAGCTGATATACCTGATATGTTATCTATTAATTTTTTTTTTTGGCTGCAGAGGAATAATATTAGTTTTCAATAATATATATAGTATTAAGTAATATATGTAAAAAATAGTTTCTGTAATTTCTAAATTAAGAATTAATGTGTTTAGCACCATTTTCTTTTGTGGTTTGCTTTTTCTGCTTCTAACAGTATTCTCATTTTTCTGATCCTCAATACTATCATGCTATTTTTCTTTTCTTTTTTTTCCCATTCCACAGTGACAACGTTTTCTTTAAATTTGTGACCAGCAAACATGGCAACATAATGCCACTTTTTAATGTTGTGATCATTAAGAATTGTTAAAAGGCTTATATTTGTTTTTGGAACCCTACTATTAACTCATTCCAGCCTTACCTTCACCTTTTTTAAATCCTTCATTCATTTTATAAAGAATAATTCTTAAGCAAATCTTAAAACTTTCCAGTCTAATATTCATTATCAAATTAAATAGTTTAGCAAAGTCTAGATAGTATTACTGGTATTACTTTGTTTACGAAATCAGATGCTTTATCCAAGTCACATATCAGTTTTAAATGACAGTGTAATGGGTAATAAAGGCAAAAATATATGATTTTCTAATCAAATGAAAACTTGTGAAAGTTTTCCTGAAGTTGCCAAGTGTTATGCTTGTAAAGGTTTTCTTGAATTGCTAATTGTCATGTTTAAGCTGCTAAATGTTAAACCACAATGTTATGTATGGTCTGCTGGTTGTAAGTTTTGGACTGTACTGATAAAGAGAAGACTTGCTGCCTTCATCTTTAAACCACCTAACAACCCCTAGCAACAGGACAGAGCCTGGAGCAGGAACAAAGTGGACTTTAAAGATTCAAATGAGAGCGGGAACGGAGTGGATTTTGATTGGAGAAGCCAAAAGAGAACAGAGGGTATAAAAGTGGACAAGGGACCCGTTAAGTTTGTGGTCCGTTGCAGATCAGGAAACTCCCCTGCCATCCAGCGCGCTCCTTTGCTCCTTTGCCTTTAATTTGCCTTTAATAAAGTTTAATATTCCACATTTTTAAACTCATGGTCTTTTGCCTATAACAGACAGTCATCATTTGTTAGCATGTTCATAGAATTATAGAATGGCTGGATTGGAAGGTACCTTGATGACAATTTAGTTCCAACCACCCTGCCATGGACTGTGACACCTTCCTCAAGACCAGGTTGCTCAAAGCCCCATTCAACCTGGCCTTGAACATTTCCAGGGATGGGGCATCCACAATTTCTCTGGGAAATCTGTTTCAGTGGCTTACCACGGTGAAGAATTTTTTCCAACATTTTTGTAGTTTTGGAATGGTACTCCCCAATTCAGTGCCCCACTGAAACTCTCCCAAACCAGAAGCTACTCACTCCCCCACCCCTGCCTTCCCTCCCACCTTTGCTCTGGGGATGGAATTGAGAACTGGAGGCACAAAAGGTGAAAATCCCTGGTTGAGATAAGAACAATTCACTGGAAACAGCAATGACATAAGAAAACAAACAGTAGTAGCAACAATACTAGAGTGTACAAAGAGTGGGTGATTTACATGCAAAATGATCACCAAGCCTGACCCAGTGTGGCCCCACCCCATTGTTTCATCTTCCATGCTTGCTCCACTGGAAAAGGATGTCCTTGCTCCAGGAAGAGAAAGAGTCCCTCTCCCTTGCCCCTGGCAATGATGGAATTGAATAGCCTTTTAGGCATGCCCACAGCCATGACCCCTCAGCTACAGCAAAAAAAACCCCAAAAAACTTCTCTTTTTGCCCAAAACCAGGACAGTAATCTTTTCTAAACCTACCATCTTTCAGTTTAAAGACGTTAATCTGGTCTTATCATTACATGCCCTTGTAAAAAGTCCCTCATCAGGTTTCTTCTCACCTAGGCTGCCATAAGAGCTCCATGGAGCCTTCTCTTCTCCAGGTTGAACAAATCTAACTCTGTAAGCCTGTCTGCGTAGGAGAGGTACTCCAGATATCTGATCATCTTTGTGGCCTTTGTCTGGACTCACTCCAGCAGGTTCATGTCCTTCTTATGTTGTGGCCCCCAGAGACTGATGAAGTACTGCAGGAGTCCCACCAGAGTGGAGTAGAGGGGGAGAATTAACTCCCTCAACCTGCTGTCACACTCTTTTTTGGCTTAGATTGTCTTTCTGGGTTGCAAGCACACATTGCCGGCTCATGTCAAGCTTCTCAACTGCCAAACAACATGTTGCTTATTCTGATTGTTTCAATTTACTTTGGGAGGGTGAAGTCAATTGGTTGTTCCAAAACAATAATAAACATGACAATACATAAGTCCTTAACACTCAGAAAAATCCCTAATAAATCCCTAATAAAACATGAATTAAAATAAAGTAAGCATGAAATTTCAGATTTATTTGGAGAGAACACACAGCACTCAATCTCCCTTAAGTTACTTATTATAAACCAATGAATAGAAGGCATATAAGTCTGTACATGAGTTGTATGTATAACTAGCTCAATGTGAGCATTTTCAGATTCTGAAATAACTAGAAAACACGGGGTACATCGAATGATTGATAAAGCTACATTAATATAAATGTTCTTTTGCTCTATCATAATTTTTCATTCAGTGTTCTACTTTTTCATTAGAAACATGATTATTTGGCCCTAATGATGGGAGCAGGGAGTGTTGCTTTCTCCCATGTCAGGCACACAATATGTCCATGCTCAGAATATCAGCAAGGACTCACCAAAATCCTGTAACCAGTGCTCTGTTTGGTTATGACTTGAATAGCTAAAGACAATATGCTGTCCTTTCTCTAGAAAATGAAGAAAAGAAAATTGCTCACAGTGATAGGAGTACATTTTCACTGAAAATCTAAACCCAGGGAAAATATTTTAGAAGTACAGAGAGTTGAACATTGCACAAAGTGTTACTGTTTCTTTGTTATTGAAAGAGAGAACTAGGGAGATTGCAAATTAATTTGGTTTGATATGAAATGAAAAATTTCATGGAATCTTTAGCTTTAATAGAAAACATTTTTCCTCTTCCTGCAGTCTTTTTTTTGCAGGTTTAATGAAAATAAATTCAAATAAAATAAATTAATGGAATAAAAAATAATAATATAAACAACTCCCTACACTTACTCTTTTTCAGCAAAAATTCAGTGAAAATCCATCAACTAGATCTGAAAGTGGTTCATTATTTTGTCTCTATGTGGTTTTGATTTTTTTTTTCCCCAAAAGAATTTAACTCTGCTCTTGGTGACTTGAAATTTTTTATGGGGAGTGCCTAGAAGAAATAAGAGTAAGAATCAAAATAAGAAAAAAAAAAGAAAAAACTAAAAATATTATTTGTTATTCAAACCCTTTTTATTTAGTCTATTGGAAGAGTATAGTTATTAACAAGTTATTCTCCGTGCAAGTAAACAGAGAAGAGTATTTATTATTGTTTACAATAGCATGTTCATTAGTTTACATAAACTAGAGGCTTTATAAGCCTCTTCAAATCAAACATTTTTACCAGGTATTTTAATTGCTGGTGCCTAGGCAACCATGAAATAAATTACAAGTTGCCCTTGCATGATTTAAACTTGGTATGAGATTTGCCACAAACAAAAGAAATATTTCTCTGCTGGATTTCTTTCTGCATCATTTACTCCCTGCAGTTTAGAGCAGATTAATGTGTTCAGAGACTGATTGCCGTAATTACTCTGCCCTGCTGCTCTTCTATATTATGCAAACAAATGCACATGATGAAAGAGAGAAAATGGACAAGAATAGAGAGTCTTAGGCTCGCATGATTTCCAGCTTAAAACAATAGGCCATGAATATAAGCTAAAACTTTGAACCAAATTTGAGTGTAGTTTACAAAGATAATTACGCATATCATTAGTTCTTTTTTCATGTTTGATTCAATGACTCTTCCATTAAAATTATTTTTTTAATTTATTCTCTTAATTTAGGAATTTTGGATCTGTGACAGATTTTCAGTGTCAGTAAATGTTTAAGTTCTTTTGAAAAACTGCTTCTAAATATTTGTTTGCCAGGAACAATCATCAATGGAAATCTTTCACTAATAGTTCAGTTACAGGAAATGACCATCATAAATAGTTTAGTTTTGCTTTTTTATTCTGAAAGATAGTAAGATATGAATTTTTTAAAACCTGGAAGAAGGCTGTAAAATGAGTCATGACGTTTTGGATGATAATCCCATAATTCCTACTAGTAATATATGGACAATCTGTATACAATATGTGTGTTTATAACCTACACATTCATATATGCTAATGAAATCACTCATACTTTTTTCTGACTGCACTTTACCTCTCTAGCACACTGTAAGATATCTGATCTATCTAGTCCCATTTCAGGGAAAAGGCTGGACTTGGTGACCTCCAGTGATCTCTTTCTACCAATGTTTCTTTGGCCTTACGAAAACTGCCTTCCTGGAAATTGACTTCTGCTAACCCATAATTCAAAACTGTTATGCAAATGTGCCTGTCTTTGGAGGAATGGGTTAAAAATCTATTGTTGTTTATAGTTTACATAAATGTGATAGTTATGTCAGAGAAATTGGCAAGATGTGTGCTTAACACTGTGTTATTTTTTTCCTTCTCTGCTGTCCTCGCCTCCCTTTTTTAAACTTTTTCAATCCTTTTTTTTTTTTTCTTGTTTGTACTTTCCTCCTTGGGTAAGGAAGCTTTAGTGATTTTTTTTTGTAGTAGATATTAAATAGCTTGTATTGGTAAATTCTCCTGTTTCCATGATACAGGTGATCTCCCTTTTAGGAGGGCCTAAAAAGATCTCACAGCATTGACACTATATTTGGGATTAATCCTGAAGCTACAAATGGTAGAAAAATCTCTTTTCTTTATTTCCTTTGTAAATATTTTTTACTGTTCTTGTATTCTCTCCCTGAAATTTGTATTAAATCCCATTTTGTATTGAGTTTTTAAATATTTTTACTTCTTTTACAGTAAATATATTTAAATTAAATGTACATTAATATATACATAAATATGCAATATATATTATGAATATAATAATATATATTATATATTTTATATATATAAAAATACAGAGCAAACGAAAAGTTTAGATATAATTCAAGAAACAAAAAGAAATAAGTGAGCAAAATTTATTCTTGGAGCAGTATACTGAGAAATGGGAAACTTGTTTTTCTGCCACAAGGATCTGTGCGTTCAAGTCATTGGCAGTGAGCATGGGCTCAGATAGAGAAGCATATCGTCCCTTGTAGGATTAGAAGAACACTATGTCTGCTTTATCTAGTTACTTCCTTTGAGATGTATATCTTAGATTTGTCTCCCCTTTCTCATGCATTAAACTGCAAGACTAGATCACCCTCTCCTGTGTCTAAGTAATTTATGAGAAATGTGACAAATTCAGCTGGAATTTCTACTTTTTAAAATTATACTGATACTTGTTTCATCATTGTACTAAGAAATTAATAATAAATAAAAAAATTATAAAAACACTCAAAAAATCCCAACCACCAAACAACAAAAAACAAAACAAAAACCTAAAACCCCACAAAAAACACCAGATGACCCTAAACCAACCAAAACCAAACCAAAGACAAGTAGAAAATTTCTGTGAGGCTGTCAATCTGATGAATGGGGCCCACTCTGTAAATGAAAATTGAATATTTGAGGTGCAGGTCTCAGGAAAATGATTTGTGCCCAGAAATCTCTACATATTTCAGGGCCAGAGTGATTCTAGCAGATATTTTCCAAGGGGAAAAACATATAATCCAGTGACCAATAAAGGCATTGAATAAATCAACAGGATTTATTTTGCCTGTTCTGTAGCCCAAAGTCTATCTGCACATAAAAATAATGCTTTTTATCTTTTTCAGTATCTCCCACTAGGAAGCTTCCCATTCAAAGTTCAACTCTCATGAAACTTGCATCTCAACCAGAATCCCATTATGTTCAGACTCAGCCTGCAAATAGGTTCATGTGAGTTCAGTTAATTTGCAAACAAATGCTAGAATGAAATTTTTCAGTCTTTATGTGCTTTTGGATATAGTTACTATGGTTACTAAAACCATAGCATGGTTTTTATGGTTATGAAAATCCAAATTTTATTGCATAAAGCTTCCACTTAAGACAGGCTCTTTGCAGTGAATCAGGCTGCAGCAGTACCTTGTTTGTATTGCTGAGGTCTACCCCCTTTCCCCTGACCCCTGTCTCAGACCTGGTATCAGCTATGCTGCCATTCCTGCAGTCATCTCTGTGACTCATCTATGTTAATCATTTGTTTCTCATGGTTTAGGAAACATTTATGTGTTCTGTCTTGTACCAGAGCTTTTCAACCTTGATCATATTATCACTTAGTAAAGGTGAATCAGTTCAGCAGGGATATGTTCAAAAGTAATTTCTTACTTGCCTTCATATATTAATTACAGCCTGCCATCTCAGACTTTGTAAGTGACAGTGTGAAAGCTCCCAGTCTATTCTAGTGCATCCTTAAATAAATTTTACTTCAGTAGTTAAAAGCTCACATAAGATGCCGGAGCATGAGGAAATAATTTCACTTGAGTTCTACTTCTGAGGGCTTAAATCATCACAGTTCAAGTTCATACTGTAACAAATTTAAACTGATATTCACATCTTCACTTGTGACTTCTCAGAAGATGACTAACAAGGAGAAGCGTCTCCAATCGTCTTTCCCATTTAAAGAGCTAGATGTGTACACATGCTCCATTAGACTGTAATGAAACCCTATTCTTTGGTGAAGATCAGAAACAAGAACGGTAATCTAGGTTACCTATGTGAATGGTGAAAGCAGAATTTCAGAAACACATTTTCCTCTTTCACTTTAACAAGCTTCATTATACCCATTACTGAGAGGCTTTATTTCCTTTGGTATAATTAGTATGTAAAGGATAGGTGTATTTTACAATTCTATGCCTAAACCAGAATATTAATAGTAGGAACTGTAGAACTGAACATCTCTACATTTCTTTCTTGGATATCTGCCCATGTCTTTTTTCTTAAGAAGATAAAGAGTACAATTATGGTTTGCCTTTTGCCACAGTTGAATAAAATGGTAGAAGTCAAGTCCAGATACAAAGACTCAGAAAATCCAATCACTGGATATTCATAGCCAGGTGTTGTGGTTTGACTACAGTCAAAAACTAAGCCCCACAGAGTGGCTTGCTCACCCTCCCCCACTGTGAGGAGGGAGACAATCAGAAGGGTAAAAGTTATACAACTCATGGGTTAAAATAAAAATCATGCATAAGGGTGAATTAGGAAGAGAGACGCCATCGCTCCTAATGTCACCTCCTTTCTCCTTCTTTGCCCAGTGTATATGCTGAGCATGAAGCCCTATAATCTGGGATGTCCCTCTGGACAGTGGGGGTCAGCTGTCCTGGCTGTGTCCCCTCCTGTGCTAGTGGGGTGAGAAGCAGAAATGTCCTTGACACTGTGTAAATACTGGTTAGCAATTGCTAAAGCATCTCTGTGTTATCAACGCTGTTTTCAGTACAGTCCTGAAAAGAGCCCCATACAGCTACTGTGAGGAAAACTTACTCTATCCCGGTAAAAACCAGCTTGCCACTGCATGACCTTAACTTAGATTTACCATAGCATAGAAGGTCACATATTTGTATCTTGACTGGAGGAACCACACTGCTGTTTTTTGGTACTACTGCTTTCTCCATCACAGATGATGTTTTGAAACATGAAACTATAAGCAGGTATTAAATAAGAGAAAAAGAGCCTATATTGAATGAAAAAGTATACAAAACAGAAAATAATAGAAATAATTATGTAAATAAACCTGAAATAAACCAAAGAAAAGTAAGCAAATGAAAGCAAGAAAACATCAACTGAAGCTGGTAATCAATGGCACACTTTTCAAAGGGAACATGTAGTTTTTTCTCCAAGGCATGATTGGCAAATTTCTTATTAAAACAAATATTTGTTTTAAGTAACAGACCTAATAGTGTGGTCTTTAAAAGGAAATTGGAAACTGTTGTACTGACCACTTTTTCATTCACATGTTGTGCTAGGAGTCAATGACTGATTACTATGTTAAGAATACATCAGTGAAATCAGATAAAAATACTGAAAATCTTAAGAATAGGAAAAAATTATTAGCCGGTTGCCCTGCTGCTATGTCTACTATAAATTATGAATCAGGCTTAGGCACAATCCAAATTTTGTCAGTATAACCTAACTTTTGCTTACTTAAAAAACATACCATTAAATCTAGTTCACTTTTTTATGATTTTATTTTTTTATAATTACATCACTCTTTCAAATGCTTTGAATTTTACCGCCTCATTTTAAAAATAAAAACTATAGGACTAATTAAAGCTAATTATTTTTTAGTTAGTTTTGAGTTTTTTATTCAATCCAAGAAAGACTGGACCTTGCGTTTTACAAAGAGCTGTTGTAGTTTTAATCCATTTCTTTAATATTTGTAATCTCTACTTTTTCCTTGTCTCCAGTAACAGATATTTTCCCTGAGCTGATCATAAGATGTATCACCTTGTCTTTAGTGACTATCCCTGTTAACATTTCTATTTTATGATGTATGAAACAGGACAGTAAAATTATGTCTAGTGACCCATTATTAAGTATTCTTTCAGTAAAAATATCAGGACTAATATGATTTCATGGCAGTTAAACAAATCATCACAACAAATGATGAAGAAATAACAAAATCTCAGCCATGGTTTTATTGGAGAAATCACAAGGATTTGATTATATCATCACCTTTTTTCCCTTGACATGTGTACAGATCCAGCCTGAATACCTTTTGCATCTTGGTAGAAAAAGATATGTTGCACAGTCTTGTTGTTTCTAATTTTCAGGATTTACTCTTGGAAATATTTTGTTCCAATTCCCAGTCTACAAACGTTGCTTTGTGAGAGTCAAACTGTTTTTTGCTATGAAAAACATTTGTTGCTAATCCCAGAAATGTCAGTGATGAGTGTCTATGGAGCTGGAAAGCTGCAAAGAAACAATAAACACATTATTATGAGGGGAGAACTCTTCTCTCCTTGAAATGCCTTATATAGGAGAATCAATATCTTGTTAAATGAATGTATTTTTCTCAATTTTCTTCTCATTTATGTGTATATACAGCAAGAGGATTAATTCATATACACACTGTCTGATGGAAATTATTTTCTCTGCTTTCTATTCTTTGGTCTTTTACACAAATTATAATCAGATTTACAGACGGTTCAATAGAACATAAGTTTGCTTAATGGTACAATAGCTAACTCATTGACTTTTTTTTTTTTTAATTGCTGTCACGTAATAGTTTAACCCTAGTCCAGTTAAAAGTACTGTGTTTTTAAAAGTGTTCACTATGTAATTATGGGGTACCTTTATTTAACTTTTTATTGTTGTTGTTAAGTGTGCTTTCCTAAGATATTTTGATGAGATTTTGATCTCCAATTAAATGGCTTTCTTTAATTCGGGGAGTTTTACCTTTGTTGTAACAGATTTATGAATTAGTAGACATGACTCAACAGTGCTTCTGCATGCTGTAAATGCCAAAGAGAGTTAATATGTTCTTGACAAAGACATATCACCTTGAAGTAAACCAGACTTTATCAACTTAAAACTTTAACCTCACTGACTTCTTAAAGAGGGAGAATTCTTTTCTTGGGCTTTTCAGTAAATACCCTATAGGCAATGCTGGATAAAAATCAAAACGCTTCATTATAAAACTTCTAAAAATATTGTTTTGCATGAATATATACAATAACAGTCTTCGCAGAGCAACAGGGAAAACATTTTGTTTTGTCATACATTCATATGATTCTGCATATGTGCTTCAAACTAATTAATTTTTTTAACTACTCAACACTTTGTAGGAGCTGCTTCAAACTTAGAACTTTAGCTTCCTGATGATAATTTCTGTGTTTATTCCCATATTAGTTTACAATTATTCTGTGTTATTTTAACATTCCTTGTTAGATAGAAATTAATTGGTGTAGCAGCATTTTCATGGCATATTTTTTTGTAGTATCTTTTAAATTCTCAAATATTTAGTCAGGTATTTAGGAAATTGTTTTGCTTTTGTCTGATCTTACTCTAAGCAAAAGACTGATACTTCTGTCCTCCTCCAACCCTACCACAGACCAGGTTCAGTTATTTGTGATGCAACACTTGGTTTGCTGTAACTGTGCAAGCTGAGGATTATTCCTCTCCCAAACAACAACAACAACAACAAAAGCACGTTTACATTAATCATAATTATTCTTAAATTTTTAGGTGCTGTGAGCATCAAGCATCTTTATACAATGAATGTTATTTAATCTGAGTTCAAATAGTTGTCTGTTTTCATCTTCCTGTTTATAAATGTTGTATTCTGATTCCTTTTTGGAATATTTGGGGTTTTATTTTTCTAAGTGGTGAGTTTTGCAGCATATCAAACAACACTAAACAAGCTAGTCCATATGGAGTTTTGTGGTGGAAGAAAACAGGATGATTTTAAAAAAATTCCATCAAATGCCATAAAAAATATGGCTCTACCAGTGTATAAGAAATGAGATGACTCAAATATTTGTCAAATAGAGGTGACAATATAACAAAAGGTAACAGCAGTGTTTCAGAAAAGCTATGAAACATTCTATTGCTGAAAAACACTGTCTTAAATATTACCTAAATTTCATATGTGACTCATACAGTTTATATACTGTACTATATGCTGCAACTGAGAACTTACAGGACTTTGCACTAAATTTTTGTGTTTTTTTTTTTTTTTTTTAATCTACTAGCTTTTGCACACTTGCCAGAAAAGTTTTGTCTTTGGTATTTTGTCCTTTTTTTTTTTTTAATATACTCTGACTCTATGTATGTACAATAAAAGGACATTTTATATATAAATCCTCCTCCAAAGAAAATGTTTTTGTTACACTACGCTTACCTGAGTATAAAATGATCTCTTTTTGGGTTTAAAATCCATAAAAAGCCATAGACTGTTTAGAAGGAAGCCAATGTTTTTGACAGAATACATCGAGACCAGCAAAGCAAGAACAGGATGTCCCATGATAGCTACTCCATGGAAATTGATTTGTTGTGGACTTTTTCCACATGAAATTTGAAGAATGACTGCAGAAAGTTTCCCATTTCATATCATTTTCCTTCCTAAAATTAATGGCAACCTATTTAATACTTCTGAGTAAGAAACTCAACGCAAATTATAACCAGAAATTTTTGTGTTCATGATTAAGACAACATGCTTAGTCTCCTCTCCCAAGACGTATCTAGGTTTTGCTCATTAAATTTCTTTCTTTTTAAAAAAATATTTCTTTTAAGAAATGAGTAGCTTCTGAAAAATCCTTAACAACTCTACCAAAATATTTTTTGTTATATATAAAAAAATAACTGTGAAAGTCATTCAACAAGATTTTTTTTTTTTTTTTCCAAAATGTGAGACAAAAAGAGCCTACTGGAATAAAGATTGACATAAATATTCGTTAAAAAATGCATTAAAGCTGCCTTTTATTTTTTTTTTTTTAATAGCATTTTTAGAGTATTAGATCTGGGTGTACTCTTGTATTTGAGTAAAACACAGAATCACAGAACATGTTGAGTTGGAAGTGACCCACAAGGATTCTTGATTCCAACTCCAGGCCCTGCACAGGACCATCCCCAAGAGTTAAACCATGTGCCCAAGAGGATGATCCAAACCCTTAGTGAACTCTGCCAGGCTTGGTGCTGGGATCACATTCCTGGGGAGCCTGTTCCAGTGCCCAACTACCCTCTGGGTGAAGAGCCATTTCCTAATAGCCAACCTAAACCTCCCCTGGCAACTTCGGGTCATTCCTTTGGACCTTGTCACTGGTCACCACAGAGAAGAGATCAGTGTCTGCCCCTCCTCTTCCCCTCATAAGGAAGTTGTAACTGCAATGAGGTCTCCCCTCAGTCTCATCTCCTCCAGACTGAACAGACCAAGTGACCTCAGTCACTTCTCATACGGCTTCCCTTCAAGGCCCTTCAACATCTCCATTGCCCTCCTTTGGACATTCTCTAAGAGCTTAATATCTTTCTTATATTGTGAGCACCCAAAACTGCTCACAATATTCAAGGTGAGGCCGCCCCAGTGCAGAGCAGAGCAGGGGACAATCCCCTCTCTTGACCAGCTGGTGATGCTGTGCCTGATGTCCCCTATGACGTGGCCGACCCTCCTGGCTGCCAGGGCACTGCAGGTCAACTTGCCATTGACCAGGACCGCCAGGTCCCTTTCTTCATCACTCCTCCCCAGCCCTTCATTCCCTAGTCTATACACACAACCATGGTTACCCCATCCCAGGTGCAGAATCCAGTACTTGCCTTTGGTTAACAATTTGTTTTGACATAGGCAAAAACTGTTACAGAAGTAAAATCTACACTTTTCATTGGGGAAAAACATAAACTACAGACTCACATATCTTATATGTGAACCAAAGAGAAATACCTTGCTTTCATTTTCAATATGGGTTTTTTTGTTTGAAAGTTTGGATACGAAATATAAGAAAAATGAAATTGTGGGAAAAAGAAGTGCTTCTAAGACCCAAATACAGAGAAACAACTAAACAAAAAAAACTGAGGATAAAGGTGTATGAGATACATTTTTAGGAAATGCACAGGAAAAAAAAAAAACAAAACAACAAAACAAACACATCAGTAGTTCTCAAGGAGCTTTACAATATGAAAACATCATTAATCCCTTTTTACAAATATAAAAATGGAGATACAGAAGATGGCAATGTTAGGAAAAAGGAGAAATGAAAAAAAAAACCATCAAGGAAGACCTTACGACTTTGAAAATTTTTTAGTAACTACTGATTCTGCATAAGTAACCTTTTCTAACAAGAAAGTCAAAAAGAAAATGAAAGAACAGGGGTTAATCAGCTGACAACAAATTTCAAATTGCAAGGGAAAAAATTCATAAGAATTCCTGATGATACAGAATTTTTTTTACATTGATTCAAGTTAATTGTCAGAAGTCTCTTCAAAGATAAGCAAGCTCTATGTCTACATTTTCAAAATTAGGAAAGATTTTATGAAATTAACTCTCAAAATCAACATTAACACTACAATATATGTTTTCTCTTCTGCATGTTGTTAAGCTTCCATTTGAATTGGGCTGATAAGGCATGCCAACCTTTATTGTTGATATTCACTGACAATAAATTCATAGAACACACAGTAGGAACGCACAGTTCACTAAAAAACACACCATGGCAGATGGTTGATTTTGTGTGAAGTCTACCTGGATTTCTACTGCTCTTACACATGATAATGAGACTATATGGTGTAATTACTCAACATATGTGAGGTGAGAGCAAGCCTCCTCCTTTCAGAAACAATTACTTTTATTGCTTTCATAAAATTTAGAATGAATTAATGTTTTACAATTAAATGTCATAATACTTCTAAAATTATGCAGAATAACACAGACAGGGACCAGGCTTCACCCACACTTCCACTTCTTTATATAAAAATAATATTTTTGTGGTCAAAATCCACGGGAAAGGAGAATTGTCATCCTATGAAGAGAAAACATGTAACTAAACTTTGTGGACTTGCTTGCTACATTTCGAACAAGATCCTTAGGAAATAATCAAAGGCCATTCAGCTGGAAAACTGCAATGAGGTTCAGCATAGACTGAAATGATACAAACAATCCAAAAGTATCACCTTACTAGATTTAAGGCTGTGAAACTGACTTTGGAATATCTGCCCTTAACTTTCATACATATAAAATTTGCACCTTTATATTGTTTGATCTAGTCGAGTGAAAATGGAAACAGCATAAAGCGATATTTTTAAGGAAAACTTTCCAAAGATACAGGAAAAGTCAAAAGAGGGTAGCTATATATATCTTGTATATAAGACTAAGTTACATCTCAATACAAGCCCACATTGATGGATGAAGGACAGCTGCAGGAATGCATTAGTGCACTTGTGTTGCATTTGGAATCAGGAGGCGAATCTCTTTGGCCACAGCTGAAATTTATGCCTTATTCCTGTTGCAGCTATACATATGGTATGAGGCAACCTGTAGGTAACTTTCTGAGCCTGATGTGGTGTCATGAGAAGTCAGTAAAAGAGATTCCAGTTACTATGAATGACACAAGACTGCAGTATGTTACTTGGGAGTGAGTTTCCCATTTATGAAAATTTTCATAGTATCTGTTTCTTCATCAGTTCTGACTCCCTCAAGAGCTGAATACACATCATTCCTTTTCCAATATTTTTGTCAGACTGTCAGATTAAAATTGGCTCCTCCTCTGTAAAACCAATAACTGACAGCATAATTCCACCTTTGTATTTTATGGTGAGAACTCTACAGATCAGGTCACAAACGTGGTTAAAGAAAGATACTCACTGGGTTTCAAATTAAGCAATCTGGTGTAGATTTATAAGAACAGGTTTAATATAGATGAAAATATTTTTACTTTAGCTCAGCTCTTTTGTATAGAAAACAGATGTTGCTGCATGGTTCAATTTTTAACTTGGCATAGTTATGAAATTATGGATGTGCACTGCTGTGATGAGTTGCATTTGATAGCTGTATTTATGCTTAGAGTCTTGTTCAAAGACATCCAAGAGGATTGCAGGAGACAATTTCACATGTTTAGCAGTGACAAGTTTGTGTGTCTAGGCACATCAGGAACAGCAGAACTGAAAAGGGGCTGCTTCCATCTCTGTGGTTCAGTTGAATAACTTTATTAGAGCTGTTAATATTGCCTCAGGTATAAACCTCTGAGAGGTTGTATGGCTTTTTGAGTGTTCAACATAGTGTGCTTAGCTATATGTCTGGCTGACACTTGATTTTGTATCTCTCTCACAAAAATTTCTAATTCATTGGTTCAGCAAAGTGAATGCTCTGTGATGGGCCCTGTTTTTCAATAGCCTCTCTTTCACAAGAAAAGAAGAATAGATACTGGTTAGGTTATTTCAGTTTAATCTGTTCTGTCATTTAAGTTAAATGTTTGGTGTCCTACCATTGCAGGCCTTGATGTGCTTTGTGTTAGGTTGATTGTCCTTTCAGACAGCTCTCAGTATGTCAGGTGTCTTTTAATAATAAATAAAAATGTGTGAACTACTTTCTGCAATGGGGCAAGGGAGATATGGTAACTTATGACAAGCAACGACAACATACAACATATCATCTGTCCCTTGTGCTCAAGTGAAAATCTGCCTACCCACAGAGAGACAAGTAGTTACTTCACAATATCTGCCTCCATGCAAGAGAGTTGATAAATATGCTATGATTTAAAACACATTAGAGGTGGAAGAAGAATGACCTATTATATATTTATGGTAGATTAGAATATGTAGAGAGATAGCTGATAGTTTGACAGCGGACAGCTGTGATACTTTGCACTGTTATGCAAGCTTGTTTGTGTATCAGTAAAGACTGTATTAACTCTTCTATAATAATTGCTTCTGTATGAGTTTTGCTGTGTTAATTTAAAGTGATCACCAAAAAACTCTCATGTTTTTGAATAGTGCCTGAAAGATTTTGTATGAATGAATGAATTAATCCTAAAAGCCACAGTTAAGATTTATTTTATTTTTTTTCAAGCACTAAGTGACTACAAATATCTGTTATTTTTTTTCAATAGTTAGTATTTGCAAAGTAGTGCTGTATATGCATTTGCAGAACAGTTTGCCTCCCATACAAAACCAGAATATACATATTTATATATGTAAAAGTTAGTAGAATATTTTCAAAACTAGCAGATATGAACACTTTCAATGAATATTGACCATTTAAAATTTCTGCATTCATTATGAAAGTATTCAGAAGAAAGCTGAAAAGGTTTACATATGACTATGCTTTTTTGAAAACATCTTTTTAAATTACATCTGAACTGATATGCAATTAGACGCTCTTGATTTTAGGGGTAAAAAAAAAAATAAAAATCCCTCTTCAAAGTTTTCAGAATGGGCATTTCATACCTTTGCACTAAGATTTGATTTATTAATTTTTTTCATACTAGTTAGTGAACTATGCTCAGCTCGTAATGTCTTTGATACAGCTGACTTGTTACAGTAAGTAAATAAATAAAGCTCCTTACTTTGTTACTAGAGCTATTTCAAATGTAATACTGTAGGTAATGATTCTCAGGATTTAGCCTGACTAGAAAATAATTGGAAGCATTGTTTTATGTTTTTTGTTTTGTTGTGTTTTTTTTTTTCTTTGATGATATATTTGCTATTCTGCAGGATTGAGAATGAATTCTTCATTTCTATAATGTTCTTTGTCTTTCTGATCACCAGAGACATATTTAGTCTGAACTTTTCATTTACTTTCATTTACTGGTTTTTTTGCTTCAAAGCACTAAGTCATTCATGACTCAGGAGATAATTAAAAATATTCACTGTATTGTAGTGCATGATGTTTGCATTGGCTGATAAGTCTCAAAAAAATAAAACCAGTTTATATGAAAGTAGCTTATTTTAACTCACTGGACAGGGGTATATTTTGCTTTTCCTCTTGTTTTCTGGTTTAAAAAAACCCCAAACTTATAAACATATAAATCAGACCTTGAAGGTCAGACAAAAGGCAAGAAAATAGTTATATGTCCCCAAAGAAGATTCTGTTGTACAATTTTTTATTTTTTTTTTAAATACCGAGCTAAGTTTTTGAAAATCAAGCATATGTAATAAAAGTTTGTCTGCAGATACTTCAGAAAGATTTGAAAAGGAGACTTCAGAATGTACTCTGTGTTGATAAGACACTCCATCCTTCTTTCACCTGTCGCGCTTTCTGAGAGCACTTTGTTCCTTTGGTCTCCATATCTGTTACAACAATATATTTCAGAAGGAATCCAAGGTGCCCACTCAATTTTTTATCTATACTTAATAGAACTAAAAAAGAATAAAAACTACAGTGGAAAGTATTTTGAAATTGTGTTTTAGAATATTGTTTTTCATATATTAAGAGGTAGTCTTCTATCCTTTCTAATTAATTCAAATTTGCTTTGTAAGCAGGATATCCATGCTCTGACTTTTATGCTTTTCAAATCTCTTGAAGTACCTACAACAAAAAATTTGCAGATGATCTTATGGGCTGTGCTGTAGCTCTGCTTTGAATGTGCAGCTTGTGAAATCATCAAATCAGATGGTAGCATTTGCATTTGAGCAAAATCTTCTCCCACTTATTTCCACTTCTGTGAACAATATCCATTCTTCACTTGCTATATTAAGTCTGTTCCTATTTTGGAATGACTCAAAGCTTGTCATTCTTGTCCTAGGTAGCTTTTGGAAAGGTTTTTTGATGCCTTTATAATGTAGGCTATAAAATGTTCACCTCCTTTTTTATAAGTGTAGTTGCACAGATGTTTTAATCTGGCTGCTCTTCAAGACATTAAGTGTAGCCTCTGGTTCCAGGAGGAAAGGTGTGTTCTAAGCAGAAAGAGACAGTTTTAGTTAGTGTATCCATAACTCCAAACACTAGACCAATAATTAAACCATTCTGGTCCAATTAGTATTTCAATCACATTCAGAATAGCCTGCTGTCTAATACTCTAAGGGTATTACTTCTTTTAGGCATATAAATAGCATTCTATAAGCAAAATCCTGTGTTCATTGTTCCTGAGAGTACTGTGGATGCTGTTAAATGCTTGGTGTTGTACAGCAGGATGCAAAGGGCTCTGTCTGACAACCTCTGAGTCTTTCAGAGATTCCATCAGTATTTGTCAAGGTGGAGTTCAGGTGGGACAGAAAGACTACCATCACACTGTCCAGCCATACATAACCTGGAATTACTCAGTGGGATGGGATTTTTTTATAGCTGCACAGTGATTTCTGTCTGAAGGCTTCTATTTTAACACATATAGGTGTGCATGCATCTGCACACATATGCACAGATACACACACACACACATACACGTGTGATGATCCCTGCTCCTCAAAGTATTATTTTACTGTGGTTGAGACTGGAGTCTCAGTAGTGGCTTATGAAAATATTCTATTCCCGAGGTTCTGCTGCTGTTGTAGGCTGTTGTATGTATGTATATATGCATACTTCACTTATTCCATATACAAATCACCTCCTCCACATTATTGTGTGACGTTTTGACAGCTGTTTGATTTTCAGTGTGTTGAAATCCACATTTATTAGAGGGGAAAAAAACAAACAAACAAACAAACCAAAAAGCACTAAGAAACCTCCAAAAGACTAAATGTAAATTTGCAGAAACATTTTTTTTTTTTTGCATAATGCTTCATTTATCAACAGTACCTTGAGGACTTTTCTTATGCTGAACTCAATATTTCTGTTGAATAAAACAAATTCCTTTTCCTACTGGACAAAACTAGTATTTTGAAGAAAGTGGATATTAGTATAAGATCAGGATTTATAAAATCAGCATGTTTTCTCAACAATGACACCTTTAGGTTGATGATGTTGCAGATATATTCAATTTACATGTTACTTTTTCAACTACGTAATTTGAATATGATTGCCAGTAACAGACCAAATGTGTTGACAATAAAGGAAACACAAAACCGGGGCTTTTTAGCCATTTGGTTCTATCACATAGAGGCTGTATTCCCCAAATTGTCAGAAAACGACCATGCAGTTTCAGAGACATTTTGTTGGACTAAGATTTTGAATAATTTGGAAAAAAAATACAGAGCTCTTAGTATCAAAAGACTGTGCTTTGTATGAGAATTAAGATTGTTTTTTGGTTTAATTTTTCTGTAGGTAAATGAAAAAAATTTCAAAAAGTGACATTCACAAAAGAAATGCTTTTTCCAGGACAATTTTTGTCAATTTTTGTCTATTAAAGAAATCTCAATTTAAAATATAAAGGCACTATATGAAATTTATTTTTATAAAAAGACAACCCAGAAACTCTATGGAAAATTGTGAGGAAGAAATTACGTGTTTCAACTTTGATATGCTATTTATTTTTAGGCAGATTTAGACTTCCTGTCTTTAAGCCTGGGTTAGAAGTGTATTTGAGAAACAACTGCCAGATGCCTTCGTAATTGCTACTATAAGAGAAGAAACCTGTGGTTGTTACTATCAAATTATAAAACATAATTGTTAGGTTGGCCCTTAATAATGATAAGTCAATGTTTAAGTCTTTGTGGTGCACAAAAGTGGCTTTTCTAGTAAAATACAAACAAATTACCCCTGTATCCAAAATGTTTTTAAAATAAGGTATAAGTGAGAAGAGACTCTATGAAAACAGAGTTTTGAAAATGTTGAAGGCATGGACAGAGGTTATCGAGACCAATCATATTATTCTTCTTTTGGCCAACATAAATTAGACATATTATGCATTTTTCTCTTTGTGTTCTTCTGACATGATGAGACTCAGAACTCTGCAACTATTCAACAGGCAGGGCACAAACACTTTGTGTGTACAAACACACAAAGGATGTGAAACAGTTTCTGAGGCATAGGTAATGCTGTCTGGTTTTGGTTTTAGCATCAGTGAAGAATTAAATTGCCTTCAGTTGCCTAACTTCTTATTTTCATATAGGCACATCATATTTATCAAACACAGTAAATCAGAAGTCCATTTCTCTTGGACCACCTTCAGACACTGGTAAAAATGTTGTGCATGTCAGGATCTGATAAATTTAAGCTGTAACTTTCTAGTGATCTCTGTGCTAAAGACTTGAAGAACTGGGCTCCTGAGGGCAACGAGCAGGAGAAATGTGCAAGGTACTAACACAGACCAGAGCAGAAATAGGTGCCCATGGCAGTCAAGGAGACATCACTGCCATTACAATTCTGGTGCCTATTTTCCAAATTGGGGTAGAAGAACCTTTCACTATATTTCTCCAACCAATGGTGTGGGAACCTGCTGGGCCTCTGAATCTCTTAACAAAGCAGAAGGAGTCTGACCTTGGCTAGACTCCTCTATGCTCGTAGAGATAAACAACCTTGCAGTTCTGTGAGAACTGCAGAAGCAGGCTGGATGAAGTTACACAGACAGTAGCTTTGTAGCTATAGCCAATGAGTGATTGCTTATGTGTGTGAGCACCAGTGATATTATTGCACGTGCACTCAGAGAATACTATAATTGTAGAAACGCCATTAATAAACTGAGCTTTGTTGTTAACCCATACTGGGTCATCTTCACTGCTTCACAAGCCTGCCTCCAACACAATGGTAGTGCCTGTCAAGTTGTAGCTGTCCTTAAATCAGTGGTGAGTAAAACAGAAATGCTTTTACCAATCTCTTGGATTTTAAGACTACAAGTTGACTACAGGTTACATTGTCAGACACTTTCTTGCAGTTATGAAAGCTAAAGGGTAACTCATGTCGTGTATGTGCTTATATGTTTGTATATATACATACCTTTGCCTGATATTCTCAAAATAATAGCTCATCACCAGGAGCTGTTATTTTATTTAAATATGTAGGACTGTAAGATTTACAAGGAAATCACATGCATTAGCATTTTCAAGCATCATAGGGAAATAGTTCATAAATAAGTGTTTCCTGACCCATACTGTAGACATTGGTTTACAGTGATTTTCACTAGACATTTGCTGGGGCTCTTTTAAGAGTCATCGTAATACCTAGGTGTAATATTGGTCTAATAGAAATGTCCTGAGAGCTAGCAGACTCTTTATAGGTAAACTGTACCTATTAATTTAGGGTGAAAGTATTTTCTAACCTTACATTTAATAGAAAGTAACTGGGACAAAGGAGAAGAAAAGCTTTTGATAGCCACTGTCCTCCTTTCTGCCCAAATTATCTCATGCTCTATAGATCCTCTTTCTAAAACAGATCACTGAGCAATTACCTGGTTCTGCTTGCACTTTCAATAGCTTCTAAAGGCTAAAATCCTCTCCGAATGAGAGCCCATGTACAAATGTGAGCGGTACTCCTGTGCACTAAGGGCTCATCAGAAAGTAAAGAAAAAGTCATACACCTAGCCAGGAAATTAATATCACTTCAAGTTAAAGGTGATTTAGTTATAATATTGTCACTTTATGGTATGCACATTGGCTCCCATTCAGCCAAACGCTTATGTCAGACCAAGTTATTACTTTGAGTAGGGAAAAAAAAAAAAAAAAAGTTTTGAAATCAGAAGCTCCTGCAGATTAGGAAGTGGCTGTGTTCATTCAGTGTCCTTCAGCAGTTCTGTGTTGATCTTTTCTTCTCCTCTCTTTCTTTTGCCCATTTATCCCAGTCGGTGTTAGATGCTGAACAGATGCGTCTATATCAGGGGACAAATTAGCCTGAGCTCTTGAATGCCAATCATGAAAAATAAGTACATCCTTCCTTTGGCTATAAAGGGAACCCAAGGCTGCCTTTCTCTCAAGTTAGATAATTCCTTCAATAGCACTTCCCACCAGATTTCTCCTATACACACACAGAACTTCTCCCCTCAGAAACACTTATCTCCAGAATAATTAATAATTGCTGCTCACAGATTGGAAGGAGTTATTACAACAAAAGGAAATTTACTCATACAAGTACTAACCAAGAATATAAGATCTAAGTGTTGTTATGTTATTGTGCCTGTGAGGCTATTGTACCTGTTACAGTCTTCACTTAATCACCTTACTCTTTGTCTTCTGCTCAGCATATTTCCCAAAGGCTGTTAATTTATTCTTTCTTCATTCCACCACTAAATTTACTGAGTATATGCAAAAAAGAAAAACCAAAAAACCCCAAAAAACCAAATAACCTACCAACATGGAGAGAGAGAGAGAGAGATGTGCATTCCTAATATTTACAAGCCATTTTTCACATTATTTCTGAAAGAAAAAAATTGGGATTCACTATCTCAAGGAAGACAGTTTCCAAACTTTCATCCTGCCAAAGCTTATGCACCTTTTTAACGTTTTGCTAACAATAGTGTTATTCAAGAGAACACAAAGTGCTATGAAGTTAGAAACATGCATTAGGTTTAGCAGGTTCTGGGCCTATTTAAATATGCATATTTTCTCTCTTTTAATTTAGCCTCAATAAGAAAGTTGGATAATTATAAAATAACCTTCTATATTTCTTGTCTTATTGTATTTCCACTCGCACAGTGCAATGTTAATCAACTTAGTGATGCATATTAATAATGTAAATTATTTCATTAGATTGCTGTCTTTTGAAATGAATCTATTTTTTATTATTCTGTTACTGTTGAGAAAATAAAATTTTGAATATCTTAAATAACAAAGTAGTTAGGTAACTTAAATATTACTAGTATGCAGATATGCAATGATTGTTGCTGTACTAGTAGAAAAATACTTTGCTATTTAACTCTTCTCAAAGCAATCCTAGAAAATGTTGAGGCAATACTGATGATTTCTATGAGTAAACCCTGTTACTAGGACAATGAAAGCTACAGTGATGTGCAAAGTCACTAGAAAGAAAGAAAGGAAGAAAAGAAAGAAAGGAAGAAAAGAAAGAAAGGAAGGGAGAAGGGAAGGGAGGAAGGAAGGGAGGAAGGGAGGGAGGGAGGAAGGGAGGGAGGAAGGGAGGAAGGAAGGAAGGAAGGAAGGAAGGAAGGAAGGAAGGAAGGAAGGGAGGGAGG
>JAWWMP010000001.1:95705996-95736053 GCA_035047865.1 Dendrocincla tyrannina
AAAGAAAGAAAGAAAGAAAGAAAGAAAGAAAGAAAGAAAGAAAGAAAGAAAGAAAGAAAGAAAGGAAAGAAAGAAAGGAAAGAAAGGAAAGAAAGGAAAGAAAAAAACCCCACAAACAAAAAAAAGGAAACCAAAAAAAAAAAAAGGAAACCAAAAAAAAAAAAAAACCAACAACAAAAAACCCCCAACCAACCAAACAGAACAAACTCCTCATCTTTTGATAGATCGAATTTCTGGCTTATACTGAGAAATTAAGAAAGATAAAGAAGTGTGGACTTTAGGTCACCTGTTGAATCAACAAGACAATATGTGATTCCCAGAATTATCAAAAGAAAATGTGTTTTTCTCTAAAAGCTGTGTTTCAGGTATTAGAAGAGCAACTCAAATAATTTTAGTCACAAGTATAGAGTCCAAATATCTGCCCCTGAAATAGTCATGCTACACTCACTTTACAAACAGTAAATAATATATTTTATTGGGTGAGCTTTCAGTCATTAAGATGGGGAAAATATTTCTGCTCCTCACAACTCATATTGTTATACTACAGTCTACTATGCCAATTAATGACAGAGGATTAACTTTTGCAGTAACCTCTGAAGACTAGTGGAAGGCTGAAAGAATATCTGTCTTGTGATAAGGGAGATGGAATCACTTAAGAAATTTTTTTTGTTAAGTGTCTGGAAAGAAAACTAGAGAAGCAAACAGCAGCAGAATGGCAAACAAGTTTGAAAGAATCATTTGGTGAGGATGAAGACATAGACACTCTGAGTTCTCAAGGGACAAGAAGAGACTTTTGAAAAGATAAAATTCTGATCAGAAACATATGAGAGCATATTCAGTGTTTCAAGTCCTGATTTAAATCAGTTAAATGTTAAAACCACATGAAGGAAAAATAATGTTATGTTAATACCATTGACAAACATCTGAGAAACCAGGGGATTGAATAACTTTCTTCTAACAAAGATGCTGACACAGTTGAGATTTCAGAAGTCTAGTAGAAGTAAGGCAATGCACAAGAAGAAAGTCTAATAAATACATGTATGACATGGTATACACTTTACAGAAAAGGCAAAGAAGCTACTCTAGTGAAGTGGAACTATATGATAAATAAAATGCTGACCTGTGCTGTTTTCAGCTGGAATAGAGTTAGTTTTCTTCAGAGTAGCTGTTGTGAGTCTATGGTATGGGTATGTGCTGGAAACAGAGCTGATAACACAGGGATGTTTTAGCTATTGCTGAACAGCATTTACACACCATCGAGGTCTTTTTCCACCCTTCCCACCAGCAAGCAGACTGGGAATGCACAAGGAACTGGGAAGAGACACAGAAAGGACAGCTGACCCCAAATGACCAAAGGCCATATGGTGTCATGCTTAGCATATAAAGCTGAGGAAAGAAGGAGGAAACTGGTGGAGAGGGTTGTTGGGAGTGGTGATGTTTGTTTTCCCTAGTCATCATTAAGCATAATGAAGCCTGGCTTTCCTAGAGATGGTTGAACACCTGCCTGCCCATGGAAAATTATGAATGAAATCATTGTTTTGCTTTGTTTGTGCATGTGGCTTTTGCTCTATCAAACTGTCTTAAGCTCAAGTCATGAGTTTTCTCACTTTTGCTGTTCTGGCTGTCTCCTTCATCACGCCAAAGAGAGCTGTGTGGTGCTGAATTGCAGGCTGGGGTTAAACCGTGACATGAGCTCAATAAAACATCGAGAAATGTTAGACTATCTTTGTACTAACACTGCAATATGAATTGTGTCAAGCGTTAAAAAGAAAATCCTTGAAAGTATGTGTTATGAACATCATGGTGTTGTTCATACAAGGTGTAACCATGACCAGCTAATAGCCATCGCAGATTTAGCATGATGAGGGCAGAAATAATTGCCTTTTAGAAATCCATTGGTACCCTAGAACAACATCATAATGAAGAAGTAGATTATTTGGTTAAGTGCTTTCTAGAGCAACAACAAAACTAAAAGGAAAACTACAAACTTATTTCTGAGGAGTGTGGGGGACATGATCCAAAAGTTACTTGTACTCTGTAATAATGAAGATAATCTAGTCAGAGTCACAAACTTCAATGTGCATATAAAACAAAAGAATCTCAAATAACCCTTTTTTTGTTACATTTTTGTTGTTGTTTTTGTTTTATTTGTGTGTTCATGTTGTTTATTTGATTTTGTTTTGTTTTTTAGTTTTTTGGGGGTTTTGTTTGTTTGTTTTTAAGAGGAAACATAAAAGAAACATTCAAAACACTGTAATACTTTCAGGTAGCAAAAAGGTTTTTTAGGATGCTCTGTTAAAAGGCTATATTTAACATATAATATCTATGAGAAGATGTTCTTGACAAGGCAGAAATTAGGAAACTGACAAGATAATGGGTAGCCACAAAAAGAATGAGACAAAAATAATGATAAAATCAGCTGATTGAAAGTAATTAAACCAGCAATAAAACACAACAAAAACAGGAAGCATGACAAAAAAACCACTGCAAAACCAGTGATCAATATACCTTCCAGGAAGGTAAAGCTGTAGCCATCAAGCTAAAACAATTCTTTGCACAATTGTTCATGTGTTAAGGAAGTACCCAAAAGTAGTGCTATTCTTTATGGAAGGCAAATCGGAGCAAGTGTCTCAGACTGAAGTGTCAGCTGAATAGTCTTGTGAATAACCAGAAAGAAATGAAAAAAGAACTTGCCATCTCTGTATTTTATTAATTTATAAGTTCTAAATTATTTAAATGGGTGAAATTCTCCAATTATTAATTAAGACATTTTGGTTTAAATTACTCTTAATATGAAATTAAACCATTTCAATAGTAAAAATTATACTGAAAAGAAGAATGAGAAGGAATATGTGTATATATATACATAAATCTGGTATAATAGTGTAAGATCAGTGGAATCACACTGAATTACAAGGAAGATGTTCTAAAACAAAGACTACAAAGCAGCTTTTCACACTACACATCATTAAATTGCATAATTCAACACAACATTAGATTTCTACTGCCAGCTTTATGGATAACCGAAGGAAAGAATTAGACAATGCATTGGTGAAAAACTCCAAGGGCTGTTACCTCTGGGAAGGTGTCTAAACAAGAAGTTTGTGGAAGCTAGGAGGGTATAATGGGGGAAGTTTCACTGTATATTTTCTGACACTTGTGTTCTTTTAAATCATCACAGTCCACTGTCAGAGAAGTACTAGAATAAACAGACATTTTGACTGACTTAGTAACAAACACATTAACTAACATCATGGTGTACATGCATAAATATAATGCATAATATATATATATTTGAGAGATAAATTATACTTTATTATTAATAAAAAGTTATAAAAATAAACTTTTATAACAGCATTTTCTATTTAACTTTGAAATTTTATTTCTGCTATTTATAAATAAAATTGATATTGTAATAATTTAGATTGATTAAATATTATGCATGTAATGTAATTTAGCAGTCTAAAGACAGAGGTTGAAAATCAAAGAACATTTTTACTGTAACTATAGTGTCCCAAACATAGCATGACAATGAAAAAAAATAGCTGATAATATGTTTGTTTCTAACTAATAAAGTAAGGAAAATTATACTAATCAAGATGAATTAGTATCTCAACTCAATGTTTGTATATAAACACAAAAGGAGGTATCCAATCTGCATATGAATAAGTATTTGATGGTTGAGAAATTAATCCATTTTTGCATAAGTTAAATAACTCTTTAGGTTCATTAAAAACATAGACAAATTGGTAAATAAAGACAGTTTAAAGACTGGAGCTAATGTTAATTGGATAAATATCTCCAAGTAATATTCTGGAAAGTTTCAATACTTCATTAGTTTCTAAAATTAAAGCCAATGTTTAAATTGAAACTCATGGTAAAGCATTTTATCATTTATTCTCCATTAAGGCTTTAAGGCAACAGGACTGGGACACCTATCAGGTATCAGCTTCCAGCAGAAGTTGGAAATATTGACATGTCCTATGTGCCTTTATTTCAAAACAGAAGGCCAAAATTATAGTCAGGTATTGTCACAACAGATGATATCTGTAGTAGACAGTTTTTTTTTTTTTAAATTTATTTTGTAATTTTATTCTCCTCTTTTATAACTAAACTCAAACAGCTTAAGTGTACTGGTATTACATCTACTCTTTTCTCAGTCTTATTGCCAGTAAGCTTAACTGAAACAACAATGACCAAATAACTACTTAAAAGTCCGTCAAGTTTTAAAGTTTTCACAAATTATTATCCTTATTTAATATGATATTATGGGGAAAAAAATCTCTTTAATTCCTCTTTAGTTGAGGATGGTCAGCTGTGGAGCATGTTGTCCTGAGAGGCTGTGGCATTGCCATGCTTTGGAGTTTATTCCTCAAGTGGACCAAGACCTGAGTAGCCTCATCTAACTCCAGAGGTGCCCCTTTTTCTGCCAGAGTGGCCTGCAGACTTCCCACAGTCCCTTCCATGACATGAAAAATATTTGCAGGCACACAACTTCTCTGTGTCTTGTCAGAAAAGAGAATAAAGAGAAACGTGTACAAAACTTGAGTCATTTAACCTCAGTGACAAAGATTTTTTAGATCTAATGATGTGTCCTCTCAAATCACACTAGGTGAATAAATAAGGGTGGGAATGTTTTGAAGATTTGACCTGTTTTCATTTGCTCTTGTATCTGGAATTGATCTCTCAAGCTCTCAATGGAATAAAAAAATAAAATAAAAATAAATAAAAGTTTTTTAACCTTGTGCTTTTGTTTGTGTTTTCTGAGGAAAATATTAGTGTGCCTGAATGCACAAAGTCTTCCTAGAATCAGGGAAGGGTCTTAGGGCATCTCTGACATAATTACTTTCAGATTTTTAACTAATTAACTGCAATACATCAGGATTTAATGTATTGGTTCATTGAGATTGTAACTCTAGGACTGAGCTAGTCAAGGAAAGGAGTAACTAGGTCCTTGAGCCCTGTCCATAAGGTAAAGAACAGGTGGGGTTAGAAATTTGAGCAGGAAAATTCAGATGCTTGAGGCTGGTGTTGTCTCTTATTTTTCTGTGTTCCCAAACACTCTGAGTATTGAATTTTGTTATATCCCAATAACTGAAGAACAGCCATTTGAGATTTTTTCATTACATAACCATAACATCCAACAACTACCAAAAAAAAAAAAATAAAAAAAATGGCTGTTTTTTGATCAAAGGAATTCATTCTGTACAGACAGTCCGGTGTTCCAACTCTATTTTTTACTGCCTCATGACTTGCCACATATATGCAGGTTTTTTTCTGCATCACAACCTGCGCAGCTGAATTTTCTTCATCACAGTTCCTCAGATTGCTGAGAGAAAACAAGGTTCAGCTGCTTGGATGCCCTATGGCAGTCAGGACTTCACTAGCTTTTGCTGTAGAAGACAGGGTTGTCCAACAGAGGTCTCCCAAGCCTTAGGAACAGGTACTGCATTTCCCTAAATACTACATATTCTTCTGCCTTTAACAGAATGTACAGATGTAAAGCATGTTTTACTCTCAAAAATACTGTCAATATATACAATACATTTTAGATGGAACTTCAGAAATAGTTTATGGCTTTTTTCTGTGCAGCATCCTGTAGTCATTAAAGTAACATCAGGAAAAATGATCGTAGTTTGTCTAATTTTAAATTAGTGTGTCACATGTATTAGATGTAAGAGTGGGATTACTTGGCCTGCTTCACCCACCTTCTGCAAGACGGTTTGATGGTTTCAATGGGCATCAATTTAGGCACAATTTATTTCTACTGAGGTAAAGTATGCCTCATACATCAAGGTAAGCTCATACCATTTAAGGTAAGACCTAGGCATTTGAAAATTACCATTCCTTCCATGTCATGTTACTACTTTTTGATTGCACTAGCAAATCACATAAGAGAGATTGTATACTGAGCCTCAGTCAGAACAATACATGTACAGATGTTGTAGGCTTCTGTGCTTCATTAAAATGCTAACACACTTTTGGGACAAACACTCTTTCTCTTTTTTTTCTATACCATTTTGTTCAAAGGACTTTAATAACATTAGTTTGTTTCCTGCACTGTGAGAATATTGACTACCTCCATAAGCACCTCCACATTGTTGTATTTCACAGCTACCCTAAGGCTGCAAGAATTGTTTTACAAAGCAGATTCACCAGCTGTTTTCATCATATGTAAAGTTCCTAATTTGTCTATAAGGTAGTCTCAGACAGCATATTTAAAAGCTTTACAAGAAGTCCGTTGTTATTATATCATACAAGTAGTCTATTGTCTGAGACACACAAAAAACAAGGAAGGGTCCTAGTATTTGTCTTTCTTTTTCATGTGTGCAGAGCTAATTTCTAGCACACCTTATTGAAAGAAGTCCTTGTACAGACTAATCATGAAGCAGTTTAAATTATTCCACTGGAAAGCGGAAGGATCTCATTTGATTTTTGATAAATACAATCATAGAATATCTTAGGTTGTAAGAGGCATAAACGTCACCAAGTCCAACTGCATGCTCCTTGCAGGACTACCTAAAAACAAACCATATGATGAAAAGTGTCATCTAGAGACTCTTTGAATTCTGACAAGCTGAGAAACAAAAAAACAAAAAAAACCCAAACAAACAACTGAGCTATGGGCCCTGATGAGTTAATGGGAATCCTAAAATACACTTAGGTACAAGCAATCTCTTTTTTATTTTTTTTTTTTTGACAGTATTCACAGTCTTTTTACCTATGGTTAATTTTTGACAGCACATTTCACAAAACAAAACAAAAACCCCCAAACCAACCAACCAACCAACAACAAAAAAGTTATATTTGCTTTCATTTTAAAGATGCGAGAGAACTTGCATAATATTTAAAAGTTATTTACTTCTTACTGATAAGCATTTATTCTAAGTTTCCCATCCTGTTCGTATTTTCTGTTCTGTTTCTAGTCCCCTTTTTCTACCTTCTAATTAAAAATCTGTACTTAGCCTGCTCAATGGATCTTTTATCTAAGGGATTATTTTTGTTTGTTTGTTTGCTATTAGTGCAGTTCAGTCATGAGCTGAAGGGACAGAAGGAGCCGATATGAAACTTCTTCTGTGTTACATTTGTTTGAAGAGTCGTACAGACCCAATCACATGGTTCTTGGCTAAGGATTTGTACCAGAGAGATGCTTTAAGGGCCATGAAGGCTGAGAATTACTTTCTGACAAGCTGCTAAATGACTTTGTGGGTATTAGTGTGGTGTGAAACTGGCATTTTTTTGCATTTCTACACGATTTAAAGGATAGGAGAGGAACATTGGCCTTTTGACATGGAAGAGATGGGCACTTCTGGGTGAAATGCATCTCACCTAACTCCAGTTGCCTGAAAGATTAGCATCTAGTCAAAGCTATTCATCTAGGCCTCTTCTCCCTCCCCTTTTAGTCAATAGAGAAATAGTTACACATAGGCAATTCATGCCCTTATTTCAGACATAGAACCAAAATGGGATGGATTACCTTCTGGGAGTTGCTTCTGTCTCTTGAGTAATTATACAGGGAGGATACATTTCTAAATCTGAGCAGCCATTTAACATTTAGGTGGCTAGCTGAGATGGAGCACACTCTTTACATGCATTTGTAGATCACATTTGTTTGCAAACAAGGAAATTAAAGACTTGGCAGAGACATTCCATAAGATGGAAACAAATACTCCTAGTGTGTGCTACAAAGAAAACAGTATTTGCATGGACTGCACTTCCAGCCTTTAGTCGGCTGCTTTTTGTGCTGATCTGCTGGGTTCTAAGAGCCAGCAATTATCAAGCCAGTAAGATGAGGAGGCTGAGGAGCAGCAGGACAGAATGGGCATCTAAAGAAGCTTTTGTGTAGCTTTTCTGAGAAATCAGCAATTGGCTTTGTATTGCCATAGATATGCATATTATCACTAACTTTCAGCTTTATAACACATCATTTAAGACTCTTCAGGGGGTTGCTTTTAGTGCTTGAACAGTGAATTCAGAGTTTATGAACAGGTTGAACAGTACTACAGGAGCTGTGTTGTCCCAAGTCAGCTACATCAGAATTAGTGAAAGAACTAACCTAAAAGGAACTGTGAAATAGAATAGTAATGTGCTAGTCAATATAAATTGTGCAAAGAAATGAACAGAAGTTGGATCTTCCACATTTCTTTGTAAGTGTCTCTGTTTGGAAACATCAGGTCAGGAAAGAGAGGGTTCAGATCACAGGCTTTAGAAATTTTAAAAGTTAATAGAATTAAAAATTAAAACTACAAATTTTAGCTTGAGCGCAATGTATGTACCTTGTTAATATAAACCCCTAATATAAGCTTCTTCTTAAATTCTTAAATTATTTTTATTTATAACTGTCTTTTGGACAACATGAAACTTCTATGAGTGTACTTTTAGAAGCGTTTAGGTTGTCAGCAATTTCATCCACAATTTTTAAACAACTTCAGTAACTACTCCAGTAAAATTCCAGAAATATCACCCTTTATAGTAAGCTCTACTTTGAAGTAAACTTTCCAATTGTATGTGAATACAAATAGTGTATTTATTGTCTTCTAAGCAAAGAAACAGTGAGAATGTCATAGTATTTTTAGGGTACTTTCCTGTTGTCATCTCTAAAGAGATGAATCTGACATCTAACAACACACTAACACAGGTATGTATTTCTGTCAACCAGCAGATCTTTGTGTATGTCCAGTGTTGCACAGATTTAGTTGTCTTTGAATCAGTCACCATGAGTCAGTTTGTCAGAAGAGACAGCTGGATAAAACAGGTGTATAAATTGGAAAGAGAAAATATACAAAAACTATTCCAGATTTTGCTGCAGTTTCCCTCCCAGCTCAAGTAGAGACTAAGAGAAGACTGAGTTCAAAGGCCAGGGGCAAGTGGCTGTAATAAATGACAGTATTATTTTGTCAATTTGTATAGAAAATCATATTATTTTGCCAGTTTCTTTACCAATTTTGTAAAACTGGTATAACTTGCTGTATTCAGTTTGTGGGCCCAGGTTTTGGTATCAGAAGGCTGTATGATGGCCTCTGTGAGAAGGTACCCAGGGCTGCCCAGTATCAGATGCAGCCAGGTCCAGCTGGCTCCACAATGGACTCACAACAGGACACAGCACTCAAAATGTGTTTCACAAAAGGACAAAGCACTGCTTAGCAGAAAGAACAGTGAGAAAGAAAAGTGTGAGAGAAAACCCTTCAGACACCAAGGTCAGTGAAGAAGGAAGTGCTCCAGGCACTGGAGCAGCGATTCCCCTGCAGCCTGTGGAGAAGACCATAGCAGAGGAGATACCCACCCTGCAGTCCATGGAGGATCACACTGTAGAGGAGCGGGGTACTACTCATGTAGGAGCAGGGAAAAAGTGTGAGGAGAAAGGAGCATCAAAGAGGAGTTGTAATGGTGTGACCTCAATCTCTGTTCTTCAACCCCATGTGGCCCTGCTAGGGGGAGGAGACAGAGGAGTCAGGAATAAAAGGATGAAATTAAGCCTCATAATAAAAGGAAGAGATTAAGTGGAAGGAATATGCCTTAATTTTTATCTATGTTTTGTAGTATCCAATTGTTTTTTAATTGGCAATAAATTACATTAATCTTTCACATGTCAAATCTGGTTTTTCTGTGACAGTAACTGGTATTGGATTTCCATGTCTTTATCCCACAAGTTTTTTACGTCTTACTTGTTTACTTGCCCTGTTGAGGAGGCAGGAGTGAGAGAGCAGCTGCATGGGCATGTAGCTCCTCATCATGATTAAACCCCTACTCTTGTATATTTTCATCAAACTTTTACTTTGAAGGAAAATTTCTTAGGTTCAAGTCAATTTCAAGAATTATCTGCATTTACATTTTGTGTAAATTGTACCATGACAAGTTCTTTAAACTTTCCCTAAACCTACAATACCTTTTTCATTTAATGCAACCAAATACTTAGGACTACTTTTCCTAATGTGGAAGTAGAGAAATTCATAACTGTGAACTTTATCACATTTAATGTATGTACCTGTAGTCCTGGTGGACTGGTTTGACACCAGTCATTGGTGCCCCCTTAAGGAAAATGTGAATTGTATGCTGCATAAACAAGAGCAAAGGCAAGAGACCAAGGGATGAAGTTTTTCCCCTTAACTGAGAATACATGAGGTCACAACTAGATTACTATGTCCACTTCACATACACACTCCCCATACCACCCTTTTTCCCCCAAGTAATTTTGAAATACTGGAGATTTCTGTGAAGGACCACAAAGATATAGTGCCCTTGCTGCCAAGAAGGCCAATAGGGGGGACAGGCTCTTCCTAGTGTTAGGGACTCTACTCAGCCCCTCTACTCAGGCTGCATCTGGAGTACTGCTGTCCAGTACAAGAGAGACATGGAGCTCCTGGAGCAGGTCTAGTGGAGAACAACCAAGATGATTTAGGGACTGGACCATCTCTGTTATGGGGAAAGACTGAGGGAGCTGGGCCTGTTTAGCCTCGAGAAGGGATGACTGAGAGGAAGCCTTAATGTCTATAAGGATCTGAAGGAAGGCTATCAAGAGGATGGAGCCAAGCTCCTCATGGTGATGCCAAGCAATAGGACAAGAGGTGTTATAGTTTCAGAATCTCACTGGAATTCCTTCCAGAGCTCGGGAGCTAACACCCCTGCTTCCTGCTGGTAGCTAACAAAGGAGCCATGAATATTTGCATTTTAATTTAATGTTCAGGTGAAAAACCTCTTTGTTCCTTTCTCCCAGGCTGTGATGGGTGGTGGCTAGATGGGAGGGACTTTTTCCCTTGCTTGCGCCCTGGTTGTGTGGTACAGAAAAAACTCCGGTAGAGAGGCTGCTGCTGTTTCTGTGCTTCTGCCTGGCTCAATGCCTCTTCTGTCGAGCAGAGGACAGGAGGACCGGAACTGTGTGCCTGTGCATCATCCTGCCTGCTCCTGCCTGCCTGAGTCTCCCTCCTGGCCTGCTCCTGCCTGCTTCTGCTTGCCTGTGCCTGGAGCTGCCATGAGGACAGGAATGCTCCTGTCCTGCATCTCGGAGAGGGAGCCTCCTCGTAGTCTCTCTGCCCACCAATCCTGTGGGAGTGAATCGAGGCTGCTGTGTCGGCCATCGATAACCGGCCAGGCAGAGGACCCGCAGCTGGCCGAGGCACGACATCGCCACCTGCTGTCCATAAATATAATTGCATCCTTAGGGGAACAGAAAACTGACTTTTTTTTTTTTCTTTCATTCAAAGGGTTTATTACTAATTGTTTATTTGGTCCTTTTCCGGACATAGATAGATAGATAGATAGATAGATTAGATAGTTTAGATAGTTTAGATAGTTTAGATAGAGAGAGAGAGAGAGAGAGAGAGCGAGAGCGAGAGAGAGAGATTGTGGTTAAGAAGTGTTATCCTTTTCTATATTCAATACAGAAATTTCTATTCCATAGAAATATTAGAAATTATATTAGAAATAATAGAATTATATTTCTATTTCTAATTAAAGTTTTGGTCTAAATTTAAAGAGAGGGGCTATTTCTTTTTTTTTGTCTGGTCTTCTTGGGGGAAGAAGGCCTTTCATTTTTCTCTCTCTCGGCCACCATAGATGTCTTAGTTTTCCTCTGAACTAAGACAAGAGGCAATAGGCAGAAAATAATGCACAGGAAGTTCCACCTGAATACGAAGAACTTCTTCACTGTGCAAGTGACTGCACACCGAAACAGGTTGCCCAGGGAGGTTGTGGAGTCTCCCTCACTGGAGATATTCAACAACTGTCTGGACAGAAACCTCTGCAATGTGCTCTAGAGAAATCCTGTTTGAGCAGGGAGGTTGGACCAGATGGCCCACTGTGGTCCCTTCCAATCTACCCATTCCATGATTCTGTGGTTCTGTGATTTCTGACTTCTGGAGTATATGACTTATGAGGAGGTACTGAGATATTAAGTTTGTAACCAATTGCTGTGTTTCTCTAAAAGTGGTTCATTGACATCTAAATTTTTCTTGGAAGTGTTTGATGAAATCCTGAGGGCCAAAATTTACAAAAAGGTTGTATGAAGAAAGATCCTGGTTTTCCTTAAGAATAAAAACCCTTCACAATACGAATTTTTGAACACAGAACCCAAATGCCCAGAAAAGCTGTGAAGTCTTCATCTTTAAATTTTAAAACTGATATGGATAAGACTTCGAGCAACCAGTTTTAGCTTTGAGATTAGCTTTGCTTTGAGCAGGAGACTAGATGCAATAATTTTCAGATATTCAAATCAACCTAATTATTTCTAAAATTGCATGCCTTGACAACTGTGTTTATGTTAAAAAACCCCAACCTCAAAATTAGTAGTTAATGAGACATTTGCCTTTTGAACACATTTTGTTTGTTTCCACAAATATAAATAATCACACATACATACACACAACTTACAATGAAGCTTGTGTTAGATATTATTTGTTTCAATCTGTATAAAATAATAGAAACAAAAAGTAATTTAGATTAGAAAGGATCTTAGAAGAGCAAGTGGTTCTTCCCCCCTCACTGAAAACAGGACCAAAGATGATCTATGTGAACCACATACAAAACCCCTCTTATTTAGAGCAGGAGGAATGTTCATTGCTACATAAATTGAGACTACACTGCATTTATATATTGCAAATGTTTGAACACAAGGCATGTATCCATATCTATACCTCTAAAAGAGGTAGGTTTAATTTTTCAGAAAAAAATTAAATGTTTAGAGCAAAGATTTTGCAATCATTTTACTGAGGAATTTGCTCATCTGATCAACATCATGACTACAGAAAAACACAAGTTAGTTGACATTAAAAATAATTTCAGATAAAGTGTATGAAAGGTATGTTGGCTGGTTTTGCTTTTCTGCTTTTTTTTTTTTGCTTTTTTGCCTTTTTTTTTTTTTCTTGCTTTGTTGGAACTCTTGTTGAGAAATATTGATGAACTGAGCTGTTTCTTGGGAGGAAAGGTAGTTCAAACATTACTATGGAATGTTTGGAGGAAAGATTTTGCCTAAATCAGAGAGAAATTTACATTTGTCCCATGGCTCTAATGTGAAAACAGCCATGTCGCTATTAAGTTGTACCGTATGGTATGTGATCTTTCATGATAATTTCTTTTACATCTATATATGTATATTTTTATCCCTACAATGGGTATTTAGAATAGAAGTTTAATGCATAACAGTAAAGATATCTCATATTTGTGAAAAAACAGCATAGATTTCCTGGAACTGAATATATTATAGACATTAATAAAAACTCTCAATGAATTTATCACAGTAGAAATCTGCTCCTCAAAAGCTATAACACTAGAAGAATCTTACATTTACTCAATGGTATAATTTAGGTTCGTGTGTATTTGAATTTGGCAATTTATGACAGACAAAATTTAGCTAAGACTTTTTTTGTCTCTGGAAATCAGGTAAGTGTAAACCAGTATTGTTCTGTGGTTGAACCCACAGTAAACTGTGGAAAATTGTTTTTTTTTGCCAAACACAACCTGAAAATTCAAAAGTTTCAGTGAGAATACATATCTTTGTATGACTATTACTACAGAATGAAAAGGAGAAAACTTTGGTTTTATAACTTTTTTAATTCATTATAATGAAGAAAATTTCTACCTAAATCATACTATCTCAAGCTCAGTTTAGCACCTGTCTTTTTTTTATGCCTCAAAAAGCAATACTCTCTACCTTGTCCCATGTACAACCCAATGTCAGGATGGACTGAACCCTACCAGTATCTAAATCACCAGGATCCCTGGGACGAAAAGATTTCTACAGGAGCAGAAGACCTGATTTGTACATCCAGTGGTGGAATTCAAAACAGCTCTGTGTTGACATCTACATCTGATCCCATCACTCTTGATACCCTTTACAGTTGTTGAACAGAAGCAAGTGTTCATCAAACAAGACTCATTTCACCCTCAAACAAGTGTTTAAATTTGGCTAGATGAAGCAAATCCTTGAAGTGTCTACTGCTCTCTATGGGGAAACAAGATGACTAGATTTGATATTATATCTGCCCTCAGACAACTAAAGTTGAGTCAGATGACCCTCCGTGATGCTTTGTGGCAACTTTGACATAAGCTACATTTATACTGTACTTTATTATCTAGAGGGTTTGATCTGGTAGGCACACACATCAAATTCTTCTGGACTTGATCCAGTTCAGTATGAAATCTGACAGAGCAGGTACTGCAGTTTGTAGGGAACTGTTCTAGCCATTTTGGTCATTTTCATACCTCTTACTGAAGCAAAAACTGAAAGAAATAGGGAAAGAAAGATTCAGTTTGAGATGAGTGGGAAGTGCTTAATTAATTTTTATTGTGAATGGAAATGCATGGTTATACTCTCTTTAGCACAATTCCCTTTTTTATTATGTATCTTACTTTAGTTATGATAGTAAACAGCAGGTAGTGATAGCAAAATGTCATCAAAAGATTTGTTAAAAAATTCTGTCCTTTTTGTTTAGAAGAACAAGGCTGGATGCATTTCAAAATATAAATGGAATACCAAATAGGTATTGTGCTTCTTTACATCAAGCAAGTAATATTACCCTATAGGATTATGTGATAGAAGTTGAGGGAAAAAATTCTCCAAATTTCATGATGTCTTCCTTCTGCTCTTTGACAAGATTTTTGTTATCAAGATTGATCTTTTTGCAAGCAGCAATTGTCTTCAGTGATTTCATTTTGAAGGTGAAGACACAAGGAGGGGAGGGATTAAAACAACATTTAACACTGAAGTATCTTCTTGTTTGACAAAATTAACAGCTCTCTGTCAAGTCATCAATACCAGTTGAGTACATTGCGAAGTAAAAGGCTTTCAACTCTTGTTTTCCTGATGCCACACATCACTAAATGCAATGTACATGGGTACAAGAAAATCTATCCATTTTATTTGACTGTAATTAACTTATACTTGTTGTGAAGTATCACACTGCCTTTGGGAACAAAGTATAATATTCCAAATTTAATGTAAATCATCTGTGTTTAGTGAAAGCATATTTCACCTACTGATCCTCCAGTGGTATTAGTACCCATGCAACCATGTGTTCTCCTTGAACAAGGAATAGAGAGAATTGAAAACTAACACACCAAAAAGAAATTAACAATAAACAACATTTTCAACTGAGTGAACTTCTTTGTCTTCTTAACTGTTGTTCAATCTGGTGAATGTCACTGTGAGCAGAGTATCTGTGTGGACAGAAGAAAACCAGTGTGGCATGTAGCTGAAGGCAGGAAGAGGCAGAAACACAGTTACATGTTCCTTATTAAGCTGAGACCTGAGCCAGACACCTATCTTACTGTTTTTCCTGGTATTCTCCAAACATGGAGAAGTAAATTTGTAATTTACTACATTAAAGTAGTAATGCTGCTATATTGAAGGCTCACTTCTGCATCCATCATTATCCAGAACTGCTTCAGCAGCTCGCCATCTGAGAGACTATCAATGTGCTGCTGGCATACCCTCATTGTGGCTATTGTAAGCATCTGAGGTCTCCAGAAGCTAAAAGAAAAGAGCATGAGTCTTAAGGGCATGTCTGGAAGAAGTTTTGAAAAGTAGCCTAAGGTTAAAGATCAAGAGAGGGTGTGAAAGTGCATTTGAAATCTAGGTTTCTTCAATCTTAAAGTCCAGGGTACAAGTCATTAACAGTGACCTGTTTTGTCATACTCACTGTATTCCCATAGCATTATCATATAGTATTGATTTTCCTAGCAGCAGGATATAAGTTTTGTAATAAATTTACAAGGTCTCAGGGCTGAAAGTTAGATGTAACAGTGATTTTTCTATTTCTATGGTTTGATTTACTTTTGTTTAACTTTGTATGAGACCATCATGACTTTACAATTCTAGCGTAACAAACTAGTATGGACAAATACAGGTCTGTTACAATTACAAAGAATTTGAAAAAAGATACCTTACCCTAACACTCCCTTACCACTGCTACCTAGATGAAGCCACCAACTTTAGGGCTCAGGGCAAAGGAAAGGAGAGCATGACATCAGGAAATCTTAGATTAGGCTGGTAAGAAGTTGATTATGCTAAGAATAAATTATTGACTTTATATAGAAGGCATGCTTTCTTTTTTCCTAAACAAGGTTTTGAGCATAAAATTATTCTCTGCTAATTGCCTATGAATCCTGTTTCCATAAAGAAAATGAATAATTCTTCAAAGTGGGAATGAAATAGTTATCTGAAAATAAGGTAGTTTAAAGAATGAAAAGTATGGTTTTGAATAGAATCTAAGAATTCACACAGGGAACATCATTCACTCTGATGAGAATGTTAACTGACTTCTAATACAAAAATATTTTTGTGATTATATACTTAGAAGATTCACCATAACACTTTGTTCTAGGATGATGAATCAAATTTTTGTAGACAACTTGTCATTGACACATCTTAACATCTCATGTCTTGCTTTATATTCACAGAATCAATTAGATTGAAAAAGACCGTTGAGATTATCAAGTCCAACATATGACCTAACATCACCATGTGTCAGCTAACTGTGGTGTTTTCCATAAACACTCTGAGGGATGGTGATTCCACCTGCTCCCTGGGCAGTACATTCCAATGACCAATCACCCTTTCTGGGAAGAAATTCTTTCCTAATGTCCAACCTGGATTTCCCCTGGCATAATTTAAGACTATGGCAGTAGTTTTCAAAGGATAGATGTTTTCAATTTAATATATATTTATGGTATTAAAAGCAAAGATTATTTATTACCTGAATACAGGTTATTTAGTATAAAACTATTGATATGATGGTGTTTTTCAACTAAGCTAAAGTAATGGATTTTATTCTCAGCGAATTAGATCAGAAACAGTCACTTTAGAGAGGAAGTATATACTCTTTCAGTCACATGAATCAGCACACGAGAGAAAAACTACTATAAGGAAGGAAAGAGGAGAGAATGGGAGCGACAGGTGCAGAAAGTCATTGTTTTATTTGCTGTTTAGAGTTGTGACAGAAGAACTGAAAGTAGCATAATTGAAAAAAGACCTTGTGGTGTTGACTGACTGAAAAAAGATGGTCACAAGAAACCAGTTTTTAATTTCCCTAGATTTCCAGAAAGAACTCAAACCAATATATTTGCTAACTTTTCAGTAACAGTCATTAAGCATTGAAACTGTTTTTCTGCAGAATAAAGATGGTAAGATCAATTGTAGCTATATTTTTCACTCATGAATAGATCAATTTCTTTATGCTCAGCATTTATTGCAACGTGTTCCTCTCCACTATTAAGGCACATTGAACCAAAAGGGAAAAATAAAAAAAAATAAAAAAAATATAAAAAGGATCTGTTCCGAGTCCTGATGCTATATATTCAAGCTAAGAAATTATTTTAGGATTTTAAATGCATGTATGAGAGGATATGTATATGTATTGTATATCTGTATATATATAGTACATGCATACATGTATATCTTTTGCCTTTCCCACACGCCTTTTTTTCTTTACCAGTTCTCAATTTTTTCTACCTGATTTGAATGTATGTTAAAGCCTTTTCCTCAGAGAACACTAGATTCTATTTTTATTCCTAGGAAAAAATGGTTCCTATATAGACTCTTACAAGAACAGACCAAAAAGGCAGTGAAAATGCATGAAATATCAAAAATTTCCCTTTTTTATGAGAAGAAACACCTTTTAATGAAGCATCTACATGCTCTTGAAAACAAGGGTATGAGTTCCAGGTTTTTACCTCCTCCACAAATATATTTTCCTGGCTCCTGTCTGCTCCTTTCAAGAGGGTCCCTGCTTTTCCATATCAGAAGAATCACCATCTCAGTTGTCTATTAGAAGAAAATGGAATTAAGTACTGTCAGCCTAACCTTAGGAGACATTGAGTGGGAAATACTTGATTGCTAAGTCTGTGACAGGGCTGGCTCAAGTTCAGACTGTATGTCACATAGGCAGGAGTTAATTTAAGGATTAAAAGATGATTGAATAAGCAGAAGACGAGGTGGCAAAATAAACAGACTCATCTATTTTCAATTTTTTTTTTTTTTTACCTTTCTAGAGTCTTGTAACTTATGAATCCTGATGCCATTAGTTCCAAGCTTTATTTAAAAATGTTGTTTCAACAATGGTAATTTTGAAGAAAGCTTTGTAGCACCAACTGAAATTCTAAATATTTGGGAGATAGCTCCATCAAAACAATCAAAAATCTTGATATTTATTCTTCTCATTATTATGTTTGATGACTAACATCTTTGTTAGCACTGCATTTTTCTCAGTCTTTGGGTATTTGTTCAAACACAGATTTTTACATGCATGATACCACCATTTTCTGTTTCTTAAATATAATCTTTGTTAAGATGCCAGATTCATTTATTTTCGATGTAGATTAAGAGGCAAAATGATACATGAATGGAACATTTTAACACAATAACATTTATTGTGAGTCACAGAGCACTTTTCTAAGTTGAATTGTGTGAATGACTGGGGTTTTTTAAAGTTATTGTGGATATAGCCATATTTGTACTTTTTTTGAACTCATAATGAATTCATAAAAGATTATGAATCTGGTAATAACAAGCGGAACTGCTGCTCTATATGAACTTTCAATTTTTTCTTACGAACAAAGATTTACCCTGTTCAAGACTTTGGGGTCATAATTAGTTATATGGCATGAGAAAATATTTGCTTAATGAAATGACTACTATTTATGAGAGATTACAAAAGCATTAGGATATACTGTCTTCCTACTATATGCAATTAGTTTGAGGTTGTAACAGCATCCACACTTTAAGTGGCTGCTCTGGTGTGCCATAGAAGAGCTTTTTTGCTAGTAATTCATTAAGAGGACGACGTTATGTTCTTATGGAAAGAAAGGGTAAGTAGTAAAAATAAACTACTTTTAAGCCTCTATTTAGCAAAAATCCTAATGATATTTGTTGACAACTTTAATAATATTGATTATAACCCTGAAAAATATTGGCTTGGGTTTACGTAGCAAGGGGGCTATACAGGTGTCGCCTCTGTCAGAAGAGATCAGAGGCTGCCTCCATGCTGGACTAAGCCAATCCCAACCAATCCCCACTGTTGGCCAGAGCTGAAATCATCAGGGATTCTTGTGGTGCCTCTGTGATAGCAGATTTAAGAAACAGGAAAAAACGATGTTCAGCAGCTGTTAAAGAGGAGTGAGAAAATATCAGAGAAACAATCCTGCAAACACCAAGATCAGAGAAGAAAGAGGAGAGTTCCTTCTGCATACAGCTTCCCCACAACAGACTTCCCCACAACCCAAGGAGAAGACCACAGCGAAGCAGTCTCCTTGCAGCCCATGCAGGGGAACATGTCAGAGGACATTTTCACCCTGCAGCCCATGCAGGACACCACAGCAGAGTAAGTGGTTGCTCCCTGAAAAAAGCTGCAACCCGCAGGGAGAACCCACACTGGAGCAGTGTCCTGGCAGAGGCTGCAACCTGTAGAGAGCAGCACATGCAGGAGTAGGTCTTCTGGCAGGAAATACGGCCCATGGAGGAACCCACCCTGGGTTAGTCTTTCCTGAAGGACTCTTACTCAAGGGAATGACCCATGTTGGAGCAGTGAAGGACCACATCCTTAGGAAAGGGCCAAATGCTGGAGATGGAGAAGAGTGTGAGGAAGAAGGAGCAGTAGAGATGTTTATGCATGAGTTGCAACCCCTGTAATATTTGGGAACACTATTTGCTCGAATAAAGGCAATTCTCACTAAATGCTATTGTTGAAGGGCACAATTATCCTTCACTTTGTAAAGATCTCATCATTGAATTTGTATAGAATTTCTTTTAAACATTAATTTGAATATTTAATTTTGGCCTTAAGAGGATAATTGCAGTACTGGAAGTTTAATACAAAGTATTTCAATTTCAATCCTAATAAGAAACACTGTATCCAGCAAGATTACATTCCTGGTGATATAAATAAAAATGCTATTTGAAAGTTATACAGGAGACTGTGTAGCTAATTAGAACAATACTGAAGTGTGTTGCAGTTCTCAGGACAAATTTGTTACATTCCCATTGTTTGAACCTTCTAGAAACCTCCACCATCCATTAAGTCTTTGCTGTTTTGACTCCATATCCTGAGATCCAGTCATCAAGTTACAGGGAGTTTACATTTGTTTCAAAGTGACAATCAGAGTGGAAGACATGTACTGAATCTAAAAAGTCTAAGGCTATCTGTTTTATCACACTTTGCCACAAAAAAAGGCTATCAACAAGCACTGACTTGTGGACTTTCAGAACTTCTCAAATGAGCTAACACATTAATTTCTGATCTTTGATTGAAGACAGGGGCAGGGGTGTTGTGATTTGGTAGTTCAGTGTTTTTTGTATTTTTTTTTTCTCAACAAATCAATATAATTTTCATTTTATACTTCCAAAATATCTGTAATACTTTCCTAGTACTTGGTTATGAATAGTTTCTCCTGGAAAGAATAGTCCAGCTGAATTATTAATCACTAGCAATTTCCATCATGATGAGTGAGAATCTGAGATCACACAATCTTTTTGCTTTTAGTTATTGATTCAAAATAGTTTAATGACAGATATAAAAAAATCTTCAGGACCAGAACCAAATCTTGACGTTTTTAATACAGTTGCCATTGTGAGTATTACTTTCAAGAACACTTGCTACTTAGATTATCCTGTTTGATAAACCAGAGAAAGAATAATTTCTTAACCTTATAGAAACCCTCAGATATTTTCCACATCATATCTGAAAAAATGTTTAAAGGTGTAATTGAAGCTGCAAATATTGTTGAGTGATGAAACTGTTTGATTTCTGCAATTTAAACCCAGCATATAAATAATGTATTTGAAAGCTCATTGGTAGCCACAATCTTTCTTTCTCTTATAAAAATTGTTTGCATGAAAGCATGAAGAGATTGTCAAGAAACAATAGAAATGGAAAGCGGTTTTTTTGTTTTGTTTTGTTTTGGTTTGTTTTTTTTAATACTGATAAGGCATTGACTAGGTTATAAACATTTGAAAAAAAAAGAAGTTACATACATGGCAAACAGCAACAAAGTATGAACTTTGTTACAGTGCTGGCAAAGAGCTCAGATTTCATTCAAATAACATGAAGACTTATAAGTCATTTGTATAGATACTAGATTTTTAAAATTTCACAATACAGTATGAATGCAATAAGTGAAATCAGTCTGGATATTACCAGAAGATGAGATCAGATGAAAAAGGTGACTTTATAAAATTCTTTATTTCTTTCTTTCAAAGTAGATCACTGAACAAAACCAACAATACAAACAACATGTTGGAAAACCAACTTCCTAAATAATTAAATTAAGATACTAGAAATTTTTGTATGTAGTATTCCATTCTCTATGTTAGTTTAGTTAGAGTTCCTTGAATCAATATTTTTGCACAAATGCATGCTTCTCCTACAGGTATACTCTCATTTATACAATTTTTCACTTTCTCCAGATGACATTAATCTCACTTTACTGCAGATGTTGACAATTTGCTATAAACTGAAAAGGTACTGAATGGAAAATGAAAAAAAAAAAATAACACAAAACAAAACCACACAAACCAAAATGCCAAAGCCCCAACCATGAAGTGTTTCACCATTGTAGCATAAATACTAAATTTCAAATGAAAGGGCTTTCATCAGTAGTAAAAACTGACATAGTAGTCATCATATGTGAGTAAGGTTACATGTAAACATAATTTTGTAACAACATGCTATTAAAATTATTTATACTAGCTATTTCTTGATATTTTGTGAATAGTTATTTTATGAATTGGTGCAGTTCTTAAATCTGCTTCTAGCAATAAGGACAGAATCACAGAAATATTTGTTCTACTCATTATATGTGCATATGGATATATATTAACAGCCATATAAAATCAGGTCAATGTCTGTCTAACTTGCATTTTTGTCTCTCAGTAGTGTAGACCTAGTAAAAACCATAAGTATACTTGTACAGTGTGTAGCAATGCCTGCCCAGCTTCTGATTCCTATGCTTAGGATGACCTCTTTACCAAGTTACTTCAGAAACTTCACAGTTTTTTTTTTTCCTTGAGATATGGTGAAATTAAACAAACAAACAAACCCCCAAAGACTGTGGATTTAATGACTCAACATTTAAAATTTAAAACTTTAATTAATCAACAAGATTTTAATTTACCTTGACTACACTACTTAGAAAGCTTGCTTATGAATGCAACACTAGTGATTTTCCATGCTGTTCCTAGATGCCTGTATTCCTGACCTATATTTAGTCCATGTTATTCATATCCAAATACTGATATTGACAATTACCTTTCTTACTTGCTAACACTGTATTATTTACAACATCGGTGAAGTGACAGGACACATATACCACCCTCCTTGACAGACACACTATCTTGCAATGCTCTGTCAAAAAAGATGAATGATGAGAGGAAAAAGAAGTAGAGTTATTTTACCCTGAATGACAAACAGGAATAAGTTGACAAGGTGTGTCACTGACAGAGCATTGTATCTTCACAAACATAAATATATCTCTTAATTTATAGATGCTTGAATTAATTTTATTTTTATTTCTGTCTCTCTTTCATAAACATGTGCCATATGCACATTTGTCATTTGTCCAAAGAAATTATTTTGCTGGTGCTTTGACAGACAACGTGAAATAAATGACATCAAATTTATGAGCGGTGATTCAGGTGCTTTCATTTCTTAGGTTATTTACTTCCACAGATCATGCAGTAAGTTGCAAATTCCCAAGAGGTTTATGTTTTTGGTGTTGCTTGGTTTTCATTTTGTATTGAAATATCAGCTCTTTTCAGTACTTTGTATGAGAGAGCTGTTTCTGTTTAAGTAGTAGCACAAAGATTTTCCAGACATGGGAATAGGCGTGGTTATGCAGCAGTTAAGAAATTGAACATTAGATCAGACATTTTGATGTGTATACTTACTCATTTTTTACTCTGTCTGCAGAGGAGCCATGTGGCAGTGACTACAATCCTTCACCAAGTTTGTTTTTTGTGTTGTTTTTTTTGCGTTGTTTGTTGTTGTTGTTGTTGTTGTTTGTTTGTTTGTTTGTTTTTCATTTTACTGCAGAAGTAAGACCATGGAACACTTAACTTGAAACAAGGATTTCTCCTATTTATTTCTGTCTTTACACACACACCACACACACACACAAAGATTTTGTCTATCTATCTATCTATCTATCTATCTATCTATCTATCTATCTATCTATCTTTCTATCTTTCTATCTTTCTATCTTTCTATCTTTCTATCTTTCTATCTTTCTATCATCTATCTGTCTGTCTGTCTATCTATCTATCTAATCTCCTAATAATCTATAGTCATTAAGACCCACACTAATTTTCTCACCAGTAACACAACAGCTACACAAAAGTTAATATTCCGGTATTCTTTGCATGGTGAATAGTATGTAAGTATCGCCCGGGAGTTATAGAAAGACTTGATTGTCAAATACACGCAGACTTCTATGCATATGCATTTTATGACTAAGAGAAAGATACCCTGATACTCATAAAATTGCTATGAGTAAAAAGGTTTTACTTCCTGACAAAAGATGCTTTGTCTATGCATGTAAGAAAAGAGTTTTTCCATAATATCATAATATGGAATCATAGAATCATAGGATGGTTTGCATTGGAAGTGACCTATAAAGCCTAGAAGATAAGGGGGCTAATGTGTATATCTCAACCAATAGTTGTGGAATCAGCCAAGGACTGTTATTGAGAAAGAATTCAATAACTTTCTCACTGTGAGAAAGAACAGGATCTGACTGGAGAAGGAGGCCATGCAGAGGTAAGGCAGCACTTTTTTGGGACAAATGTCCTTGTTCTGCCTCCTGGAGTTTAGCACAACACAGTAGAGTGCAAGCGCTGCAACGAAGCCAAGAAGAGGAGGTGGAATGTCAACCAATGGATCAATGTTGGAGTCAGGACTGGTGATCTTCCTTTCTTCTTTTTCTCCTCTCTATTGTCTCCCTGTCTCTAATGTCACTGCTGTGTGTTTATACCTAAGGGGCTAACTTATATCAATTTCCATGCCAAACATATAGTTTTCTAATAAAACTGCAGACCCTCTGACTTCTGTTGTTCCTTTTTGACCAAGGGCATCTACAAATCTTGGATGCTCACTTCTTAAGGGTGGGATGTCACAGGACCTTAAAGATCATCTAGTTCCACACACCCCCATCCCACTAGGTCAGGTTGCTCAGGGCCCCTTCAACCTTGTCTTGAACAGTGAGCCATGAGTTAATATATATAACTATATATATATATAATTATAGAATGTATGGATAAAAGAAAACCAAATTGGACATAAAGAAAAAATCAGACATCAGTAAGTATACAGCATAAAATCTAAAACTAAAAAGTAAGAAGCAATGGAAAGAGAAAAATATTCTGAAAATAAGGATGAACTCCAAAGATTATGGAGGAAGTTTAAATACAAAACAGTAATAATATTACAAACATATTGCATGAAATCTAAGATAAAAAGTGAGAAGAGTTACTAATGGGGAACTTTTTTTTTCTGAGTTTTTCATCACTGCCTATTTTATCATATGTGTTTTTTTCTTATTTTTATGTTTAAAATAAAATGGGACAATTCCATTTTGATGCATGTTTTGAAACAGCCTAGTGTCTTTTAGTGGGAATAACAGGATACATTTACTTCCATACATATAGTCCCTCTGAGTTGTAATTAAGTAGCAGCTGTGTAGTTTAATGATTTAGGAGAAAGTTTATATACACTGAAATCCTTAAAAATTAAACAAGAAAAAACAGCACAAATAACCACCCAGAACTTGATAAAGACACAAAGGTTAATAATCCATCAAAACCCAGGTCCAGAGTCATCCATATTCTTTGAAAGAGAATCCTCTTGGTACCTCCATAGAATAATTGGTAGTTGTTGCAGTACATTTCTGAGTGGGAAGATCACAGCTCACAGAACCATTAATAACATGCTCTGCCGCTCATGAGTTTTCCCTAGAGGTCTTGCCTCAAAGTGCTGAGCAAGCTTAATGATACAAAGTTTTGAAGAAATCACAACTTCGGCTGTTCTGGCTTCAGGTTGTATCAGCAAGAGTACATTTGAATAGACAGTAAGACTCATATGGAAAAAAATGTGTTAAATATATGTTCATTCATGTAACTTTGCTATTACAATATAAGACTAATGTTTATAACATTTGCTTATCAATTCCATGTTGTGTTCACTTTTCCCTTGTATAACTTTCTAGACTATGTAGAATTTTCCAGGATTTAGATCAGATCCTTAACCCAGTAAACCCAGAAAACCGTATTTAAGTAACTGTTGCCAGCAATGCCAGCTCACTATCTATTCTTCAACACTTGGAGGTATTATTTTAAATTATTAAAAGAAAATAACTACAACTTCTAATAGGCATCACTGGTGTTTTTAAGTTTAATGACAAAATATTGATAAATATTAAGGTGAAAATTGGCAAGAAAAAATCCAAAACCCAACAAGTAGGCTTGTAAATTTTTTTTGGCTGGGGAGAAGATTCTTGGGTTTGTTTTTATTTTTGTTTTGTTTTGGTTTATTTTTTGTTTTTGATTTGGTTTGGGTTTTTGTTTGTTTTTTAGGGGTTTTTTTGTTTGTTTTGGCTTTTTTGTCCCTTTTATTTTTTTTTCCAGAGAGAGATTGAAAAAATTAAAAATTCTGCTGTAATTGGATCAGTTTTTCAATGAATTTATGCTTGTTTCCCAAAATTTTGTTTGTTCCACACAATCTATTGTACTGCTTTAGTTTAACTTTCAAAACACAAAAATAATAATTTTAAGGAAGCTGTGTTGTATATATGTCTGATTATATATATTTAGAAGATCACTTAGCCAGTTTTCTAAGCTAATAATAAATTACTAAGCCAATAATAGTCAAATTATTATGTAGTCTGTCCCAAACTTAGATACATTGGTGCCATAAGGCTTTGGGTTGTCTCAGAGCAAGGGAAGAATAAGGATACACTTGGGCATTGTTCATATAATTTCACCTATATATATGATGAATCAGGCACAATTCGTATCTTAAGAACACCTAGCTGGGAAGATTCATGTTGCCTAACCTTTGCAGCCTAAAATATAGCAGTTGTGTCAAAGCTCTTTATTTAGGCCTTCAGCATAATCTATGTGATAGCCAAAAGTAAATACATGATCCATATTTTGAGATAGTGTTTTTATGCAGATAAGACTATTTGACATAGCATTGAAGAAAATTAGCTGAGCTAAATAAGGTGCCTCATAAAACTCCTTGGAGGATGAAGGGATGATCCTATGGCATATTTGAAGAGGCAACTGCTCTCTCATCTTACGGTTTGGCATCCCATTTGGATCAACCATGGATCTCACATGCATCATCTCTCTAGCAGCAATTTTGCTAGGGGTGTAGCAGTTTATGAAGTTTTCTGTTAATGAAAAATGTAAAAAGTCATGTCTAATTTTATACAGCCGGCATGAAATTTATTTACCTTTTAAGCGAAGATCAGTAGAGAGATTTAAAAATTCTATAACTTGAAATATTTTCTACTTTGCATCTTGAAGTAGGAAATTAACAATTGGAATTTCTAGAAATGTCAATGATGCGGGCATCTAAAACAATGCTTGAATTTTATTTTCAAAGCACAGAGCAATGTGGTCACATGAGACTTTTATCCCGTGCAAGCCGTGGGCTAAACATTCAAGTTGAGTAACTTGAATTGTGTTGATATAAAGTTACATTTATTTTTAGGAACGATGCTCTCTTCAGGGCATTAAAATCTTGGCTGTGAAGGCAAATGTGCCCTTATTTGATGTTGATAAAGACATACAAGTGCTTTTATTTTCCTAATGTATGGTGAAGGTTTTCTGGTTCATCCACTGTTCTCTTATCCTAGGGGACACAGCCAGAAGCACGCTGAACTACTAGAACAACACTGGGCTAAGAGCCTTGCTGCCTGCAATGCATGGTGAAGGCTAGTCCTTGTTCTTTCTTCAAAGAGTATTAGAAAACAGATTATTCCTTTTGGATTCATATGGACAAAGGAAAATCTGGATCAAAACCCACAGTGTTTAACCTTCCAAAAGAGAAAATAATATAAAAATTAAAACAAGTTTGTTTAGGGTTTTTTATTGCTTAAAATGTCAATAAGGTCAATTTCAGAGTAGTTTAGTCTGAAAGATAGGAAGTTAATTTCTAATAAAATGTCTAATTGGGTTTTTTTAGATAAGTCATAAACACACTTGGTTTACTTCCAAAACAAAATAGTAAATTATAATGGAATTATAATTAACTGATATTTGGAAGATATTGCACTTACTACTTGATTCATTTTAGGCTGTCTTTATAATTAAGACCTTCCTTTCATAAAATTCAAAGTTGTGTTAGAATGCAATAATAATTTTAATTCACTTTTTATAATCACCTGAGGGTAATTTTGTTCTAGACTGTGATATTTTTTAGGCCAAGATAGGAACAAAAATCTAAAGCAGTTTCTCAACCCCAGAGAATCAGAGCAGACAGCTGTCCTTGATGATAGATGGCAACAGTGGCTGAATATTAGGTTGATGCAATATGGTTTATGGGAGCTGTATGGGAAGACAAGAAAGGCCAGTGTTTCTTTTTAATTCTGGAATATTCAGATGACAAACACATGAATTCTGAGGCCACAAAATAGACTGAAGCTAAGGAAAATCTCTATGAGCATCTGTGACTGCAAACTCACAGTGCAGAGCATTTGCAGAACATAAAAATAAAAATAAAAATCTATCTATTGTAACTCAGCTGACAGTGATAGAATGGCAACACCTTTTGATTAACATCAATATGCAGTACTGATCTTTTTCTTAAGACTTTAAGTATTTTCCTAAACTATTCTAAGGGCAATTTATTCTCTATATATACTAACCAGGATTCTTCTGGATTTAAATTAGTTTTTTTCAGAAATCTGTAGTCTTACATAGATAATTATGCCAGGATTCACTTGTGGGGAAAAACATTATCACCTTGAGCCATTTGGAAAAGCTTGGGTTATCCTAGTCAGCTCCACAGTTCTGGCAGATCCAAGACACAATGAAAACTAGATGACCCAGAGCCCTCCCTGGGCATCAGCTATAGGTCCTACACTGATAAAATGACATTGCAAGTCTGAATTTAGGCAACTAAATCAATATCCAGATTTCATAGCTGCTGAATAGGGAGATATTCTTGTTTCCACAAAGTGGTTTGGACATCTATTTTATTATGACATATATTTATGAAGGTGTATATTTCTTTGTTAATGAAACTGGTCGACAATCAGGACTAAGGTTTTGATTCACCCAGCACTAGATACCTCAGCATAGTTTTCTACCTTCTTGCTGAAATATAAGATATTATTCTATACAATCTCAACAAGATAGTACCTTGCTTTGTGGTTGAGGCCATTGAGACCTACTAATGCACTCAGTGACTACTCTTGTTGACAAACAGGAGCTTTTCTGAGCTGTTTATAGGTTCCAAGAATGAGAAATTCTCTGGTCCTGTTGATCACAATAAAATATAGAGGATAATTTAGCTGAATGAACTTAGGAGTCTATTTAGGAATAGTACACCAAACTTTACTAACTATATTGACTGATTTGCATTCATTACAATGGGTTTTTAGATATGTGCTTTACGTGTAGGTAGGCCTACTGTTTATACTGTTTATACTGTTTAGAGCTATCTAAAGATACATCTGAACTGCACTGTAAATGTTGAGAAGATTATAGATTTGTTTATTCTACTGCTCTGAAGTGGACTAGGAACTACATCTATGTTCTGGCTTTTGTAACTCTTAGGTCTTACGTGAGATTCACATATCTTATGTTTTTGACAGGATCTACAAAACTCCAACTTTTGATTCAGATAAATGTGAGGAAAGTAAAACATTATGGTTTCTAATAGTGACACTGTTACACAAACTGTAGGTGCTATGTGAATCTGTTTTCCATTCAACAGATTCTAAAATTCATCTGCAGGTTACAAAATCAAGGCCTTGCCAATGAATTAAGAGTAAATTGAATCACCAGCTGCTCCAGAAGTACTCACACGCTAGTGTCTTTGTCTGATATTTGGCAAGACAAATTCAAGTCAATATAACATATTTAAAGTAAAAGGTCACAACCAAACCCAAATATCATGTTACTTGCTATAAATTCACCAACATAACAATGATCATTGGAAGAAACCACTTCCTCTCCTGACCTTGTGATACCAGCCCATTTTCTGTGTCCTGTTCATGAGACAGTGAATCCCTCCAAGACTCCTAATACAGTGGAAAACATGATGGAAAATAAAACATTTGTTAAGGTTTCTCAAAGTTTACAGACTTGGCAACAAGTTAAGCAATGCTACAGTTTTGTTTATTCATCTTAAATCCCACTTGATTGACACCAGAATAAGATTAAAAGGCATTCAAAAACATTTGGTTGTAACATGAAAAATAAACAATTTAGAAATCTAAATAATAATAGAAGCAAACAAACACACATAGAAACCCACAAAAAAACAATGCAAAGTGACACAATTAAACAAAAAAATATGCACAGCCATCTTAATATTACATCAGGAAGATTTATCTATTTGATTTACCATTGTTCTGTTGATACTAAAGATTTTATATTTTTCTGTATTTCTTATGAAAAATTGGATCTGATCACAAGATTTCATATTTGATCTTGCCTGTGAAAACTACTGGATCCAACAGAAAACACTTTGTGGAACGCTTGCTGCACAAAAGATATGAACAAGATAGGTCTTAAAAAAAAGATAACTTTATAAATTTTCTAAATCGCAAATATTTCAAACATCCAGAAAAATATCCAGATGTCTTTCAGAATTCATCATATTTCATCTTTTTCCAGGGGATAATTGACCTTGACAGGTTTGAGAGGTGGGCCTGTGTGAACCTCATGAAGTTCAACAGGCCAAGTGCAAGGTCCTGTGCCTGGATTGGGGCAATTAATCTCTGGTGTCAATACAGGCTGAGGGAGGGATGGATGGATGGGTGGATGGATGGGTGGGTGGGTGGGTGGGTGGGTGGGTGGATGGATGGATGGATGGATGGATGGATGGATGGATGGATGGATGGATGGAT
>JAWWMP010000001.1:95743676-95779344 GCA_035047865.1 Dendrocincla tyrannina
CTGGGGGAAATAACAGAATGGGATTGGATGGACACTATTATAAAATCTTGTAACTTAGTTCTGAAGGGGGGATTCCTCTGTGAATGTATTCCTGGAGCCTGTTGGCTCATTAAAGCTCCTGCTCACTTATCTTGTCTCCTACTAAAGTTGCCAGAAGTTTTTTTTCCTCACTCCTTAAGGCAACATAATTCATAATCTTGTTGTTCAACTCTGACAATCGCAGATATTTCATATCTATTAAATATGCTTAGATGTATTAATATGTGTATATTTAGAGTTTTTCTTAACTCGCAAATTAAGCTAAATGAAAAATTTTCCTGTCTTCCATAGCAACATACTAATTCCATATTTTTTTTAATTTTTCATGAGAATGTGGTCATTACATCAACATTTGAAAATATTTTGTTCCAATGCAATTTAAACAACTATAGTGTAAGTGTATACTATAGTATAGTTAAGTAGGTAATTTTGAAGCACTAATCCTTTTCTCATCTGTAAATTATAAACCTTTAATCCTGAATTATACCCAAGCAGCATTTTTAAATGGTGAATCCTCAGAAGGAGACATAATATGTTTCCAACAGTTTTATCTTTTTTTTAAAAAAAAAAAAACATGCAGCAGATTAAAAAAAAAACAAACCAACCAACCAAAAACAACAAAAAACTCCCAAACCTCACAAAAAACCCCACACCCAATCTTGGCCTTTGTCTTCCAATTTCTAGATAAATTATAACATATTCTGAGGAGTGAGAAGTCTGTTTACACACAATGAAGCATGTAAAAGCACTATAATCTAAATGGATGACATTGATTTGTAGTATTGAATAAACCCATTGATTTTTATTCTGACTAAAGAAAATAGCCTGACTGAATACAGTCAAGAGGAAATTCTGTGAAATTAAGTGTATACTACAATGATCTGATAAACACATAATCTCTTCAGCAAGCAGATGTCACCACCTCCACTACAAAAAGAAACCTAAAAAGCATCCCAATAATTAAAACAGATACACTGTACAACATTGTGCACTGCCACCATCATTGCTCCACCTTTTTATGTTGAGAATGATGTACTTCACATCATGGTAAGCAAGTAGTAGTTTTTCGCCTAGAATGGGGTCAATGATCTGCAGTTTCTAAATTTTTGTTTTGTTTTCTTTTTTTTTTGTTCAGGTAGGCGAAAAGACTTTCCAGAAACCTATAACATGGTTTTTGAAACAGTAAAAACACACATTTGACAAATTTAGGAGCAGTGTAAGGTGCATAACACCTACAAAGAGTAATGTGACCACAAAATGTAGCAGTCAACATTGCAATATCTAACTTTTAAAAGACCTAGAAAATACAGTCAAATGTTATCGTTGTGTTAGTGTCGGTATTTGTTTGCCAGTAGATGTCTAAGTCAGTTCATTCTTTTATCCTCTTTCTTTATGACCCACTTGTTACTGCAGTCATGTATTGGTTTGAGTAGTCCTTCACTGTTGCGAAGAGTCTTCTCAGAGTCAATGACACATTCTCATAGAGATACAGTCAGCGCTCAACTTTATTAATTAATTACATAGTTTATATAGGGTTTTACAGTGTTTACGTATAACTATTCTCTATAACTTATTGGCTAAAAGTTACTCGCCTTATTGCATTTCTATAGTTTATTGGCTAAAACCTGTCCGCTTAATGTATCAACTGTCTATCTTGCAGCTAACCTTGCAATAAGCAATTTTACTGATTTCCTCATACGCTTTCTTGGTTTCTCATCCTTCTTCTGATTTTACTTGTTACCATCTTCTTCATGTCCATTGTCTATGGATACATTATTGCTTATGGATACATTGCCTCTACTTCCCAGCACATAGACTAATTCACTGTTCATTTTTTCCCAGCACGTAAGCTGAATCATTGTCCTTGTTTCCCAGCACGAAAGCTGGATTGTGCCAACAGGCCTGAATTAGGTTTCCATGCTCTATACCTGAGAGCATATCCTCAACACTTCACTGTATTTGGAGCTGAGTGAAGGTTAACCTCAAAAATTAAAGAACTCTCAAACACATGTTGCACATGTCTTTGAGTTTTATTTGATGCAACTATTTTGCTTTGTCTAAACATTTTGTTATCTTTTAATGAAAAGCTCAAGGTAGCAGTCATACTCAGAAACAGTAATTGCGAACCCACTTCCATCCATAATAAAAGAATTGCCTTTTAGTATCTCTTTCTTCTGATATATCTAAAAAGATCCAATGTCCCTGATAGATTGCTAATTCTGACCTTGTTAACAGCTTTCTTCATGAGTAAAAAAGAAGCATTTTAAAGAGGCACCTATTTGTCTTTATTAGGCTTAACATTCAACAGTAGTTAAAAGAATCAACTAACAGACAATAAAAAGAAAAGAAACATCAGTCACCAGAAAGAAAACACAGCACCAGAACATAGTGTGATCCATCTACTAATATATATATATAATTTCCATGGCTACCAAGTGAGATAGAAGCTATGGGCTTTTTATCACAACGTGGAGAGTTTTAACTACACACACAGTAGATTTTTAGTTGGTTTTTGTTTATATCAGGATAATCAGCAATATGCATCTTGTTAAATTTAAATATGGATTAGACTACAATTTGTCACAGGGTTTTTTTTATCACATTGGATATTTTGGGAAGATTTCTTATTTGCCTATTTTTATGCTGATATATGATCTTTCACAAGGATGAAATTAGACCCAATTATGTGTTTACATAAAAAAATCTCCAATTTCTTCTCTGTGTTGAGCAGGACACAGAAGAATAGTCAAACAAGTTTCCAGTTGTCTATTTCAAAGTATAAATTAAAGTACAGTTCCTTAATAATTGGATATGTAGGAATGCCCCAGTCCAAAAGGGGGTATGTTATTTTTATATATAAATGTATATATATATATATATATAAACTGTAGATGGAATAGCTGTAAAAATATTATAGCGAGAAATGCAGAAAAGTACCACTGGATTGAACAAGGTTAACACAGGTCCTATAAACACATCAGGATGATTTTGTCAGCTTTTTGTTATCTGACCAGGAATTGGTGAAAAGGTCTTAGAGTGTGACCTAAATATTTATAGCTATTTAGTGAAATAATTATATTTTAAAATAAGCGAAAAACATCTTCCCACTCCCGCCCCCCAGTTCTCCTACCCACAATGAACTGAATTTTTTTTTTTAAAGTTGGAGTCATCCCCTTCAGAGCACTGAATGTCTGAGGTGTCTTCTAAAACTCACCTTAAGATGTCTATTCCACTACTTTGAGTCCATTCTACAAATAATCACTAATTTCACTTAAATTAGGTCACATTTTCTCTAATAGTCTTGCATTTTATTTTAATTTCCTATAATTTGAGTTTTAAACTCATGATATCCTCAAATAGATAATGAGTTACCATTAGAAAAATGGTCAAGCCCCATGTATATTTTATGAATGAGGGATTATTTTTCCTAGCCTTTGATCATTAAAGGAATATGCATACAGTTTAGTTGACAACCTTCAATATCCATATAGAAAGTAACAGAACTATTACAGTAATAATTTGATACTAATTTCATTATAACTTTTAAATTATTACCATTAATGGATCTAGACTATCCATGAGCAGGTATTTGGGCCTGGCTCATATTTGGGGCCCAAATATGAGGTGCTGCACAAGTTATCTAAAATAAGTGATCTTAAGTGCAAAAAACAAACACATAAAATTTGAAATTCAATCTGTTGAAATAGACAGATACTTTGTAGGCCTTTGGAGGGAAATTGTGCCTGCCCTAGTTGGTTTCTGGGGACCTAGATTAATATTTGTCCATGACAAGGTACAGTGTTACCCTGATGGAGCTACTATTTAAAGGATAGCTTAATAATCTACATTATAGTATTCTCACAGCATTTGATACAATCTATTTGCAGTCAGAAAAACTAGCCAATGTGCTAGCTTCTAGCACATTCTCAGAAAATAGCCTAAAATCTTAAACATAACTGAACGGCCCTTTGATGGCATGACTCTGTTGCACTGGGCAAGAAGGCAAGTCATTATTACTACAGAGTGGTCTCCACTATAAGATCAGCTAAAACCAACAAGACTAGCAAAATGTTCCACCTTGTTTTCCATGGACATTCAGGAAAAGCTTTTCCTCACTTTGGGATTTACTTTTATCCTTCTTTTTTATTTTCTTGATATTGTTGCCATGGCTTGAAATTAATTACTTTATTTCCCAACAGACTGTTTTGGCAGCAGTGTTTTAAAGGGCTCTGGATCATAATGTTGATCCAAAATGTGAACTTGGTCTCTGTGACTGGTTGAAATTGGCCTATAGCCAAGAGCCAAAGGGCCCGGGACAGAGGCCCCAAGACCCTTCCTGGCCACAGAGAAGGAGGGAGAGAAAAAAAACAAAACACCAACCCAAACTTCAGCAGAACTAAAGCCATTTATATATATAGAGAGAGAGAGAGAGGAGAAAAGAGAAACAAAACAAGTTTCCACTTCCCTCTATCCAAAAAAATTGTCATTCCCGAATCTCAGGACACCTCCTCCTGAGGACTGGCTTATCAGCAGATCTGCACCTCGGCCCACTCCCACGGCAGAGCGACCGCAGGGAGCTTCTCTGCCCTCCATCACTGCCAGAAGAAGGATGGCTCCCTGACTTCCAACTCCCCTCTTTATATCTTTGCTTACGTAAAGAAATGAGATGGAATACTTCCTTAGTTATGACCCAGTTATCAGAAAGAGCCCAAACCAAACCCACTACAGTCTCAACAAAAATATTTTATGTTCAGTTCTTTTCTGAGAATGATCTTCTTTGGGTTCTTATAAGGGTAGGGATCTGATATTCAAGATTAGTTTTGGGGTCAGAATTCTTCAGCATCAAACAGGAAATTGGGAGATATGGAGAGAAGTTGATTTTTGCTTATAAGATTAAATACAGAATCTTTAGTAGATTTATGTTAAAAGGATAGACTTATGAGTTTCAGCTGAACAACAGAAATAAACAGCCTGTCCTGAATTTAAATCCATGCCAAGGAGGGAGGGAAAAAAAGAAAAAGGAAGGCTTGAACTTAATTTAAATATAAACTAATGCCCTTGTTCAGCTTCATTTAAAATCAATTAGCATTTCCCAGCTTCCAACTTTAACCGAATGTCAATAATTCATTAAAATCAAATTGCAATCACAATGTTTTAATTTAGGCAAAGTGAGGGAATAAACACACATTCTGTTAATCAAAACTAATGTCACTTTCCTTTCCTTTGCAAAATTCTCCATATGATCATAATTTGAAAAAAAAAAGTCTGTAATTTGTATAAGACTTTAGAAATTTTCCAAATACCATCAGTTCATGGTGTATTTACCAGTTTCAGATATGACAGGTGGCAAGGCTACACTTACTTAGACTTTTCAAATAATTATTCAGTTACAAAATTGGTATGATTTCTCCTAGCTTAATGTACCATTTAACTCATAGTTTTATGGCTGACTTTGAGACCTACATAAATGAGGTTAAATATTAATTCGATCTAATGAAATTCCAATTGTTCTGTTTAATATATTGTCTATCCACTCTTTTAGGATGAAGAAGTCTTAGAGGGATGTGTTTGTATGTTAGTCTGTTTTCTGTTTGTATGCTTGTCTGGTTTTTATAGATACTTTCCACAGAGTGAAAAAGAGTAGTTGATCCATACTGTAGAATTCTGCATGTGCTTAAGAGTATAGAGTTCTACATTCACACTTAGACTCTGAATTTGACATTTATCATTACACTATATAGTCCAATTCAAATATTAGCATATGCTGTAAAGAGTCATATAAATTTACAAAATTTAAAGGAAAAAAATGCGATGTGAAACAAGTGCTGTGCAACCTCTCATCTGAAAACTCTAATTCCTATTGCAAAGTTACTTAGACTTCTGTGTAATGGCTACAGTATGAAAGCTTGTTCTATGTGGAGTCTTTTTATCCAAGCTGGCAATAAGCAGATCATTCAAAACCAATTCAAGCAGCAGACTTGTTCCTGTTAGTTTTTAAAAAAAATCAAAATGGTCCAATTTTTTCTTCACAGGATTCTTATTTTAGGAAGACAACAAGTTTAAAACAAGTTTCAGTTCCAAGCAAAAAAAACCCCTCCATCTCTTAATTATAAAAAAAACATGATAGGAAATAACCACAATTAAACTGCAGAGAAGTTGTTTAAGTCATGAACTATTTGTCTGACATGTTTATTACTGTGATTCACTCTGCTAGAAAGGGAGTTCTTAGATGTAAAATACTAGAATGACAAGGAGAGGAGAACAGAAAAAAAGGGGTAATTAGAGTTGTAACCATTGTGAAGAAAGGAGACATATTTTAGATGGTTCTCACTAAGTGAAATTTAGTCACAGAGAATATATTCAGTGGGGCTTGTGAGGGACTGGATTCATATCTCACTACATTATTATTGTCAGATCAATCACCTCTTGTGTGTGTTTTGGGAGGGGGCCAGGCCTCCAGGGTTGGAAAGCACATGGTCTGCAGCCAGCATGGCAGCTCAGAGTGCCCGTGGCTGAGTGCACAGAGCCGTGTGCCCGGCCTGGCAATCAAATAAGGCCTGCATAGTAGCCCACCTGGAATCCTCCCTCCATCCAGAAGGGCACTGAGTGCTCAGTGAACTACCTTGGAGGGGTGGTCATAGTGGTTCCATTTTCTCCTGCCTTCTCTTCAGGGACCTGCCATCATGTGACTCTTAGAGGTAACTATTTTTTCTCTCTTTTTATTTCTCTCTTTCTTTTTCCTCTTAATCTCTTTTCTTCCTCTTGCGGGTAACTTAAAACTGATGGGTTGCCCTTTCACTAAGTTGTATGGGGTTGATATTTGCTGGGTACTTTAGCATAAAGCTTCTCCTTGCTTGTTTGTTACTCCTACAAAGCTTTTGACAAAATGCCTATTTTCTCACTAAATTAAAAGAAATCTTTTGTGAAAAAGTCTGTGGCTTTTTCTCTTTATGCAAACTCAAGGTATTAAAGAACTAAAGCTATGCTAAAATTTGTGTGGGCAAAATCTTGTCTTAAATATAAGCAAATTGCCTGGGCAAGCAGGTGGCTTGAACCTGGAACTTAACAGGGCTTAAAAACGTGAATTAAGAATACAGCAGTTTTGATCTTTCCTGAAAGAATGGTCATCATACGTGTTGAAAAGGTGTCGATCTTATGAGACTGGACTCCTTGAAGACTTCCACTACTGCTAAAAATGTATCTAATGGTCTGAGCCATAAGAGATTGAATTTGTGATTGTACATCTGGTTACATACAGATACTTTCATTTTATTTAGAGAGGTCTAAATCTGAAAGTAAACTCCAGTGAAAAGCTTTAAAGGCTCATATGATGCTGACCATCATTTTTCTGTGTTGAGGAACTGACAGGGCTACTTGAATTCTGTCTTGATTTATTGTAGAATTGTTCTCAAACATGCTTAAATGTTTTGAGGAAGAGGAGGTCTGTGAAACACAATAAAGTTCATATTTTTCTTCTTCTGATACACAGTTTAGGGAGGGATTATTGTGAAAATCATTTGAGACATAGGTTTAGAGAAAGGGAAATGTTAGGCATCTTTTTATGTGGCATATATTATAGAAATGCACGGCACTAACACAGTGCTAACACTTTCAACTTATTCCATGCTGGTGTGCATTGAGATGTACTAGTTTTGCTAAATAATTTTGTTGTCTGCTTAGTTGGTTGGTTGTTTTACCAAATAAATTTGGAGTTAAATGAAAACAGACAAGATGGAGAAAGTGTATGAAAGTTATAAGGTATTTTGTAACATAATTAAAATTCTCTCCAGTGCATTTACATATTAAAAGTCAATAATTCAACTTATGGTCTTTACTGAATCTAATAATATGTTACTTTTTACCTGTGGGTAATGAATTTCATGTAGTAATATTCATAAAAGGCTTCTCATTTATTAATACCATGTGACTTACATTATTAGTATAAGATTGTTAGAATTTACCTCTACTTATTCATCAAAAATACATCAAAGAGCTCTTACTCCTTTTTCTTAGCATGTTTAGTTTTTTTCTGAGTTAAACAAGCATATTCAAGAGAATAAAATTGTACATATGTATACTTACACAGAAATGAAGTAGTGTTCAATTATAGATTTTTAAAATTTTCATTGTTATTTAAAATATTTAGCAGTTCTTTGTCCAAAAAGGCAACGCAGCCCATATGTTGTGTTATCAAGCTGCTTTTGACCTATATGCTTGAGACAGGAGTTGCACAGTCGGGTAGGGGTAGAGGTGTTTCTTGTTCTGGTTTTATGTTTTGGTTCAGTTTGGTTTGATTTGTGTTTTCTTCATTTTCCCTGGAAATAGTGGATCTTAAATTGTAACTTTTTTCTTGACAATAATATGGTGACTCATAGTTTGATATTACTTGACTATCAAATAACATGCCCAATGCCCCTTAGAGGGCCCATTAATTGGAAAGATTGGGATACTTAAATCTCAGGTTAAAACAATTTCTTGCTGAAATGTCAAGTCATATTGTAGAATCACAGAATCATAGAATGGCATGGGTTGGAAAGGATCCTAAAGATCATGTAGTTCCACCATCCCTGCCATGGACATTGGAAACCATTGTAGGAACATCTAACACGCACCATGCCATCACAATAGTTCCAAGATAAATACAGATTTTGTATTCGTATCTTTTAAAAAGGAGATGGAATTGAAAAATATTTGCCCCCTTTTTTTTCCCATTTTAAAATCATATTTCAGCAGTTGAAGTGCCATTGATGGGTTAGTGTACTAGCTGCAAATAATTTGAATAAAAATGGGTTAGAGATGAAAGCAACCTGCCTGTGCTGCTGAACCCACATCATGTATTCTGCAGGTGTCAGCCTCCAGGTTCTCATTGCTAAGAGCAATTCTCTCTTTTTCTTTCCTCTATTTTTTTTTTATATTTTTTCTTTAGTTTAAGAACATGGGAAGTACAAGCTATCAATTCTTCACAGGTTCTGAGCAAACTGCTTCTAAAATGTCCTTTTAATAACTTCTTCAGGGAGAATAGCTTTTCAGTCAAGGATACGTCTAATTGTGTTGGATTTACTTGACATTTTCCTAGGATCTTAAGAAGTGATGAGGAAACTGAATTTGACAGTAAAGTGAAATTTTTGACATTCACTTGGTCTCTAGTGAAGTTAAAATAGTGCTATTAAAGAACTACTACCTCCCAGGATGCTGCAATTATTTTTCTCAACATTTTTTATTCGCTGAATAAGAGATGCAGATATCTTTCTCTTACAAAGCTTCTAGCAACAAATTGTTCCTTTTTATTATAGAGAGGAATCATAAGTAATACAAACCAGACAATGGGAAGATGAGACATTGCTGAATTGCTGAAGCAAATGAATAGAATTATTCTTGAAATTATTCTCTGAAGAGAACAATCAGGTAACATTTGAACAAGCATCTGTTTCACAGTATGCGGTTTCTAGTAAAATTGTGTAATTTATACAGTATTTCAAATTGCTTTTTTCAGTCTACTTTAAAGTTCAAGGTTGTAGGACTAATACACAATGAGAAATCCCTATCTCTGCTTGGCTTGAGACTTATTCTAGGGCACACAAACATGGATTTAAGACAGAAGTTAAAGTGAAGAGTGCTCACTGTGATCCAGAGTTACCAAACCAGTTGTTATCACTATTTTAATTTTCAATAAAGGCTGATGCATGGTCACTCATATGTTTTATTTCTCCAATTACTTCCATACCTACTGTTTTTCCCCCATTATTCCTTATTGTATCAGGGGCATAAGAGGATCATGCATACAAATAACTAATACAGCCAGCAATCTAGGGACATAGTAAATGTAGCTGTGTAAGGTTTTTCCTCAAAAGTGAGTTTATGCACAAACCCCATGTCACAGTAGTTACATTTACGGGACTTCTCCCCACTGTGCAGGTCAAGGTGGTCCTGTAAGGCACATTTCTGAGAGAATGTTTTACCACATCTCTTATACTGGAATGATTTGATGCCTGCATGCACTCTTACATGCCAAAGGACACTGCTTTTTTGAGTAAATGTCTTGCCACAGAGTAGACACATAAAATGTTTTATGCATCTTCCAGTGATTGGCATAGTTTTCTAAATGTTGGATTGCACTCATAAAAATACATTTCATAAATGTATGGATGTTTACATCTAACATTGTCATTTATATACCTCAGCAAATAACAGACAGAGGTACACCTAAGGGTATAAATCAACATTCCATAAAGTAGATATCCTATTAGATCAAAATACCCAGTCTGCTGTCTTTATGAAAATAAGGTCTAACACAGTTAGAGCTAAATACTCAGCATTAAAATGCCCAGGGGTTTAAAGATTTACTTATATATTTATTTATTTTCTAAAAATCTCCTTTTTTAAAAAAAAAAAAAGAGAAAGGCTGAACAAAAGGTTTGCTTTTCCAGCATATTTTTTTTAAAAAATGGGAATTCTGTCTATTTTCAACAAGTCAGACTTTTAAAAGATTGAGAATGGTGGAGGAGACATATTTTTGTATTTAGAAGACAACAGGCAAAATTGCTATTTGTGATGAGCAAATCCAGCTCCAGGGAATGCTTACTTCTGCTGAATATGCATGTGTGTTTGCCACTAATATTAGGGAAACTGAACATATATAGATTAGGAAAACTCATTCTCATTGTGTTTATTCACAATACTTTGTTCTATTGCTATTTAAAATACGCATCTTCACTTTGGAAAGTAAGACTAAATGCTCCATGAATGGCAAAATGCCTGAACATAAAAGAAATAATTCTTATTAGTTTATTTCACCACCTGCAGCGGGCTGTTCTTCTAAATATATAGTAAATGTTTCCAGTGATGTCAATAGTTTTGATAATTAAAGCAATAGGTATCAGAGATGGTACAATAATGTTAAGATATATATTAGAAAGTATGCTACGGCAATCTGAAGAGATAAATATTGAAAAAGTTTGTTGGTATTGTGCAAGCTCCATCACCGACAATATTTCAAATAGATCAGGCAAACATCTGTCATGAATGACAGGGTATTTTCTTGGGATAGAGAGATGGACTAGATACCAATCCTGGGTTGTGTGCAAAGTTCTTACTTTACCACCTGACTTGTACCTATGAAAGTGCTGAATTAACAAGCTTAAATATTACAAGATATTTACTAGAATAAGTTCTGCAAGGAAATGATATTGTTTATAATTAGCTGGATATTCTTCATATTGACAATGTACATAGTCAGTAATGAAGGTTATAATTTAATCTTTATAAATCAAATATTGTTTTTCTTATTTGCATAAAATAATAATATACTGCAGAGATTGTCTGAATAAAATCAAAGCATGGAGAAAACAAAAAAGGGAGTTGAATGTGACCTTGTGAAATTAATATTACCTTTTTAATCTATACTGTATGCTTAATGTGCAGCTGAAAATAACTGGAAATGTAAATTTAGGAACAGGTTTTTTTGTCATATTTTAAACAATTGCATTATTCATAGCTAATTTCTAAATAATTTAACAAAGTTATACAGTTCTAAGGATCAAACAAAAAATCTTAAAGGAATCTTGCAAAAATTTTAGTTTAAAAACTAAATGCTTAAGATAAATGAAACTGTATTTATGAAGACCAGATTTTACTTTGAAAATAAATAAGAATCTAATGTAATTTCAAATAGTTTATTTCTTTTAAAAACTGAAATGGAGAAGGAAAATATTGTGGAATTTTTAGGGTAGGAATAATATGGAGGTTTTATCAACTAGTGAGTAAATAAACATACCGTTATAATCCATCTTAAATCTGTATACAATCAAACCAAAGAAAGTTTTGACATATTGTTGTGAATAAAAATGAGTTCTCATTTTCAGTTTCTGAGTTTTTAATTTCTACTCTGTCACAGCACATTGGCCCACTGCAATGTTTAGATTTATGTGAGTATGACTAAGTCATCCTCCAGTTATGTCCATTAAAAGGAAAGCAAAGCAAAGCAATTTGTCTTTTGTTTAAAAAATTCTTGTGGATATTTACTTCTGTTGCTAGATGATTAATTGCCTTAAAGATATTCCTTCTGGGAAGCCCCATCCCAGGAAACCCCAATATTAACTCATAATTGGTATTATAAACAGTTTTCTTCCCAGTTGTCAATTAGGCTCGGTAGCCACCATAGAATAAAATTTGGCTTGAATACAGGCAACAGTTCTCAGTCCTTAATAAAAAGATTTGAAACCAAATCTCCAGTGTCTGCCTGGGTTCTATAGAGGAGTATTTTAGAGAACACTGATCAGCTTCTTACTGAACGTATTTCTTAGCCAGAACTGTGAGAATACTTGAGTCAGGGGATGAATGTATGATATAACTTTAATTCAGTTTTAAAGCCAGTCATTTGATAAATGTACAACTTTCTGTTTGGTCCAGGTTTTTACAACTGTTTGTCTTATTAGAATGTGAATGCTTGAGGGTGTTGAAATGGAAGAAACTAAGTATATGGTTGATGCTGTCGCTGTCATTTTTTCCAGATACCTGCACTGAGTGCCAGATCGCAATCTGCTGATGAAATGCTATCCTCATGCTTCAGTTCTTATTCTAAAATCTGATATTTCATACAGAGTTGTATCGATCACTACCTCTGAAACTTAAGACCAAGATATGAAACAAATGTCAGAAACAAGATGAAAACCATAAAATACATCTCCATAATTCCCAAATAGAGTAGGTATCCCCAAAATACTTTCTATGCATATTGAAATCTTGAGAATCACTACCATTCAACTTACTCTTATTTATCGACTGTTAGTATTGCTCTTGCTAGTAAGAAAGGCATCACTGCTTTTCTGTGTATTTTTTTTTCTCCTAATTCTCATGATTTAGAGGCTCTGCATGCTCTGTTTCAATTTCAGAACTGTGAAAGGGCTTCAGGCTTAAGAAGAGGATTATAGTTTTCATGAAGACAAAGACATTGCTTTATCCAAATCTCTCATAGCCACTTAAGATTTTCTTTTGTGAAAAATATGACCTCATTGCTAATGTAGACTTCTGCAACTGGTCTTAAGCCACTTCAAAAGAGAGTCTGTACATGAAAAAATGAGAAGAAAACAGAAAAATCAACCAAACACTAAGTATTATTTTTGTCACAATATGTTGTTTAAGAAAGTCTATCTTTGTGAAATGAAAAATCAACTGTTACCTAAAGCTGTATTTTACCTTTGCAGTATCTACGTATTAAAAAAAACCAAACCTGTTTATATATTTATAGATAAGATTATATTACATTATATTATATTATTTTATATTATTATCTTTATGTTCAAGTCCTAATACCAGTTATTACCCAAGAATTCCAGTTCTTCATTTTCATAGAAAAAGAGAACTGATTATTTGGAGATTTATTTTCTGTGAGGAGTTATTGAGTCTAATTTATGCTTGGCCATGGCTTGATCACAAAGTGCTCCCTGTGGTTGTACTTTTGCCATGAGATTCATGATTTAACATTTGAGCCTCTAATTGGCCACCTGGATCACAAGCTTTGAAACTGTTGTTTGAATGACCTCACCTTCTGTGGGGAAATTTCACTTAATCATCTAAAAAAATGATTAAATCAATAACACTTTTATGCCTGAGTTTTCGTCTTCTGAAAATACACAAAAAAGCCCCTTTCCTACTGTAGTATTAAAGTTGGCATGAAAGTCCACTTCATTACATCAATCTATTTGCAGTAGAAGGATTTTCATTATTTCAAAACTATACTTGTAGTGTAAGTTCCTACAAAGAGTATATTCTATTTTTCATGACTACTTTAAAAACAATAATCAATTTGACAAAGAAAATATTAAGTTCTTGGTCACTTAATAAAACTGCAATTGCCATGTAACCTTAAGAACATGTATTCTATCATTCCATGAAAGTTTGAGAGATATTAATCTAATATTAGCCCTTATAGATTATCTTAACACAGATATGTACACACATTTCAAAAATATGTATTTCATATTCTCCTATTAGCATGATATTTCAGTATCACTTGCTCAGACAGCTACTGTTTTCTGTACTTTTCAGTTTTTCAGGAACTAAAAAAACCTCCGCAATGTTGTGCAGTTATTGTTTTTTTCTGTATGATATGTAAATAACAAGCCCAAATTTCTTGTCCTGTTTGAATCAACAAGAATTTTGTGACTGATGTGGGTAAGAACAGAATTCATCCAACATTTTTAATTTTATTTCTCTTAGCTAGAATTTTTTTTCTTCCATTAGTCTGAGATAACTATTAGATTAGAATGAATAGTCATACCATACAGCTTATTGTTTCCTTTGCACTAATGTATAGACTAAGGCTGGTTAAAAAAAAAAAAAAAAGTATCACAACTTGGTTGCATACCTAAGATGAGTCTCAGGGAGTGCCTAAAGTATCTTTTTTCTACACTTAAGAAAAAATCACTGCTTCTACCTCTAACATAATTTTCCTACTTTGCTGACCAGAGATGATTTTCCCACAGTGTTTCCCAGTAACAAGGAAGTACTAATTTCAATTGTTAAAAATCTTTATTCGACTCTTTCACAAAAAGTTATCAGTTTATGGAGGATGCAATAGTTCAGTCTGTTGCCTGACTTCATAGTCTTTTCCTGTCTCACAAGATTATATATCAATCATGAAATCAAAGCTTTAAAATCATAAAATTGAAGGATGTCAGTACAAAAGTTGCAATAGTGACATACATACAATTTCAGATAACAAATACAGATTTCCCAAATGAAATATATTTGATTCTGTGTATTTTCTGATGGTTCTGTGAGATACACCTTCATTTATGTCAGAGTATTCCAGAGAGCTTTTTGACCATTGTTGCCTACCCTAACTCAGAAGGAGTACAGCTGTAAAAATAATGTGTGTAAAAATAATGAAGAGGCTTCAAACATTTCATTTTCTATAAATTAATTCCCTATGATGCATATGTGTTTTCTACAGTTCCAGATCCTTTAAAGATGAGAGCTGTAATTTAAAATAAAACAGTATGACGTGTTTTCTTGTTGCCCAGGAATCTCTATTGAATTTTTTTTTTTTCCTCCCAGGTGAGATTCTGTTCTTCCCTTCTCCCCACTCCACTCCCTGTGTGGTGGGATGGAGAAGGGAATTGGACAACGAGAACTGGATGCACACAAAGGTAAAGATCAGAGGTTGAGATAAAAACAATTTATTAGAAATGGCAATGAAATAAGAAACTGAGCAATAAGAACAACACTACTAAGTGTATACAATATCTGCAAATGACTCATACGTGACATCACCACACCATGTGTGCTACTCAACCACACACTCCAGAAAACGGAAAGAACATGGACCCCTTTCCATTCCCCCTGTGCTTGGCATGATGTGCTATCCAATAATCCCATGGTCCTCATCCTCCTGCTCCTGTCTGCTGCAAAAGTTAACCCTGTCCTGGCTGGAACCAAGACAACAGGTCACTCTTCCTCGGGGTATTTCCCTCAACTTCATGTATGAATACTTCAAAATGCATGCCTGTGTTTCAGATGGTTGGCCTTGTTTAATGGCCTAGTCATTCTTCTCCCCAGTTAGACGTGTGTCTGATATTACTCAATTCAAGATGCAGAAACCAGCATTTGGACCTGTTAAACTTCAACCCATTAATCACTGTTCAATCCATCTTACAGGGTGGTCAGATAACCAGTTGCCCAGAGAGGCAACCTGCTCTAGATGACCCTGTTTAAGCAGTGAAGTTGAACTAGATGATCTCAAGGTGTCCTTTTTCATCTAGACTAGAATTTGGGCTTTACACTAAAATTGATAGGGGAAGGGGATACCAAGAGGACTGCAGTAGGTAAGTCAGGGGTTGGCGTGGCATCACCTGAGGGTGTCCATGCTATTGGGAACCCTGACACTGCTTCTGGAAGCATGAAGGAGTCAGACGTGTATCTGAAATGCTTGTATAACAACACACTCAGTAACAGAATGAACTGGAAGCATTGGTCAGCTGCCAGAGCTATGATATCATTGCTATTAGTGAAACTTGGTGGAATGAGTCTCATGACTGGAGTGCTGGGATGGGAAGCTGCTCAGGAAGGATAGGTAGGGAATCTGGGGTGGAGTTGTCACATTATACTTAGTGGGGAGGTTTGATTCCACAGACCTTAGAGTTAGTGATGATGTGTTTGAGAGCTTTTGGATGGGGATTAGGGGAATGGGAAGCAAAGAATTTTAGTGGGTGTCGCAGATTGGCCAGCCAAAATGCAAGCACTGATAAGTTACTCTGTAGGCAATCAGGAGAAATCTCTGGATCGGTGACCCTTGCTCTTATGGAAGATTTCAACTTTCCAGACATCAATATCATATCATGCTTCTCTGAAAGGCAAGTCTTAGAAATTCTAGAAGTTTGTAGGAGATCTTGTCACAAGCATTCAGTGAGCCAACTAGAAAATATGCATTCTAGGACTTGCTATTTGAAAGTAGAGAAGGACTTGTGGGGGATGAGATGGTGGGTGACTGTCTTGGCCATGGTGATCATGAAATGATCAAGTTTAATTTTTTTTGCTCTAAAGAGAAAAAAGAACAACAGAGCTGCTATTCTGGATTTCAGAGAGCTATTCATTCGAGTACCCTGAAAGTTTGTTTCTGAGGGCTTAGGAGTCCATGAGTGCCAGTCAGTCTTTAGGAAATGCCTTCTGAGACCACAGGTGCAGGCAATTTCACTGTCATAAGTCAAATAATTGGGCCAGAAGATCAGCTTAGATCAACAGGGAACTCCTCATAGAGTTCAAGAGGAAAATGAAAACGTATGATCTCTGGAAGTGAAGTCATACTTCACAGGAAGACTGTAGACCAGTGGTTCATATATACAGGGAGAAGAGCTGAAAGGCACATTTAGAGTTGAAAGTGGTCAGTGTTGTGTCAGACAAAAAGTAGAATTTTTTAAAGTATGCTAATAGCAAGAGGTAAATAAAAATTGTTCAAAGGGGATCTCCTGTATTTCACTTTGTGGCTATTGTCCCTTGTTCTCTCACTGGACACCATGGAAAAGAGCTTCACTGCCACTTCTTTGCTACACTCCATTACATATTTATATGCATGGATGGGATTCCCTTTGAGTCTGCTCTCTCCAAGATGAACACTGCCAGCTTGCTCAGACTCTCATTGGATTTCTTGAGGCACATAAGTTTCTTCTACAGCTGACAAATGGATGAGGACTCCCAATTTAAACCTCTTTGGGTCTCTAGATATATCCAGTTTGGTTTTTTTTGGTTTTGCTTTTTTTTTTTGTTTGTTTGTTTTGCCTTTTTTTTTTTCCATATCAACTTTGTATTCACTTCAGTGGATATATGCAAAAGAAAATTTAGTTTTCCCAATTTCATGTCCATTTTGCCCACAACAATAATTGATAAGAAAATTTCTCTCTATTTAACTTGCCTACAAGCTTTCTCAATCTTTCCCCCCCCCCCCCCATTTTGTCCTTTCTTATTACTGAGGAGGTGAAGTGAGCGAGCTTCTGGGTAGGAGTTTATCTAGTAGCCAAAGCTCATCCATCACAGCATAAAACGACTGAAGCAAAGGATACCTCCGCAGTAGTTCAGTTTCCCAGTCTAGAAAAGAGACAATTTTGGGGAGATACGCATCTGAGCTCCACCAAAAGAGAATGGTTTAGATTTAATGCTGTTACTTTATGCAGAATTTATCACTGCTGATTAAGTGGTACAGATTCTTACAGTATATTATTTTCTTTCTGTCTGACATAACTGTTGTGCAACCCCACGTTCCTCAGCAATGCAAATGAAAAAACTCAGAACAGACACATACCAAGCCTGCAAGGTTACTGGCCCCTGCCTTTGAATTGGGAGTTACAGAAGAAAAACTAAAGGTTTTAATACACAAACTGTTCACAGATGACACTTTTTTGTAGTAAACAACATATTTCAGATATGTTCACTACAAAGTCTAAGATAACCAACAGAAATGGCTCATCAGGCCAGCTGGTTACAACAATCCAGTGGAACAACTGGAGGCTATGGCAGTCCAAGACGTTAATTCAGATCCAAGTTGCTGTTTTACAACTACATTAATCAAAGATTTATCTGAAATTTTATGTGTTACAGTACATCGCATACAGTTGGTCAAGCACACAGCTCCAGGTAAGCAGGGAGATTTCATAAAATGTTAACTTAGAGGAAGATGGCCAACAACCCAGGAAAAGATTGCGATAGAGTGAATTCTTAGTCATCCTTGTGTCTTCATGTCTGGTTTTTTTTTTGTTTTGGTTTGGATTTTTTTCCTCATATGGCAAAAATTGGGTTTTAAACAAGAATCTCAGCAATGCAAAAGTCGTAGAAAGGCATCAGATGAATAGTCAAACATAAATAGAAATACCTATCTAGCTAACCCCCCAGGTAGATTCAAACAGAGAAACAAATAAACAATTAAAGGAAAAATAAAAGGACGAGCAAAACTGCAAGGAAATCTGAAAAATAGAAAAACCATAGCGCACAGGAATTCAAGGTATATGGAAACATTGCAATTAAACCTGACATGGACTTCCTAGGAAATGGCAAGATACCGTTACCTCTCTGGATAAAAGCCAGCTCTACAGTGTGTCAGAGAGAATTAGCAAAACCAAGAACCAACCAGCCTTGAAAGAGACCGTTCCATATAAAGATCTGTAAAAGTGCCTAAGCATTTTGACGGGGCTTTACTCAGGGTCTCCCAATGAATCCTTATACGCATCAATGCATTTACACCTTCAGCTAGGGGGGTTGGAGCATATGGCATATCAGGAAATCTGGGAGAACTGGGTTTACTCAGCCACAGGAGGCACAGGCTAAGAGGACATCTACTTGTTTACTTTGACTAGTTAATAAATGCTCATAGAAAACACAGAGAAAAAAATTTTTCAGAGGAGCAGAGCAAAAGACTTGAAGGGCAAGAAAAATTTCAGTAAAGGAAATAAATCCTGTTGAAAATGAAGAAACTAATCTTCACAGTGAGGCCAGTCAAATACTGGAATGGGCTGCCCAGATGGAATATGGAATCTTTGCTCTTGGAGGTACTGAAAACTCAGCAGTACAAGGCACTGAAAAAAGTCATCTGTCTCTATAGCTGGAACCAACTTCAAAACTGTCACTGCCTTGGCTTCCAGAGGTCCCTCCTAAATTACACATGCCTGTGTGTCTCCAGAATGAATTAAAAGAAATCAGAAACAAAAGGGAAAAAAGTCAAAGATGCCAAGAAAGTAGAAGAGTAAGGAATTATATGTATTAAAATAAATAAGAGTAAGAATAAACACAATTGAGAAATTCCTAGCTGAAAAGAAAAAAAAAAATGTTCCATGTCTGCACATTTCAGAGCACTTTTTGAAAGAATCACTCAACCACTTATAGTGTAGATTTTTATATTAAGATAGACTTTTAAATTTTATTTTAATGGAGCTCAAGTAGCATTAAGTAACATCTTTATCTACAATTCCAAATCTGGAAGGCAAGATTGCTGAGGACTCAAGAGTACTTTAGGAATATTAGTAGCTATATCTGTAAGACATCTCTGTAAAGCAAGTGCTGTTAACCTTTGCAAGGCAAAGAATCTCCTCCTTTCATGGTGGACCCCACAGTCCACCACTTGTAATAGTGCAGCATGCCTTTCACATCTCCTTTTTAAACTCACACCCTCCCTCTCTCTGGCTGCTGTTGCAGTGCTGAACACTGTTATCTAAAGAGTTCATGTCCTCATATCCCTGGACCAGCATAAATCTTATTATGTAACAGTAGTAATTACTAATAATTTAAAAAAAACAGTTAGCATTGTTCACATAAAATTTATGCAAAAAACTTAGTATCCAGTGAGATACTTTGATCCCACTCAAAGCATTTTCCAATCAATGCCATCAGCATTATGAGCAAGAACAGCTAGTAAGGAGATAGATAAAATTCACGAAACCTGAAGAGGATGCCCAGAAAAAGACACTCTTCTGTGGGAATCATAGTACATCTTTTCCCAGCAAGACATTGCAGAACACTTTCCTCTCTATCTCCTTTGTGTGGTTGGGGTTTTTGCTTGTGGCTTGATTTAGTTTTGGGATGGATTTGTTTTGGTTTGGTTTTACTTTTCATTTGTCTTTGGTTTTTGGTTTGGTTTGTTTTTTTGCTGGGACAGGGGCCCAGTCAGGCCTCAAAAGTAACCTAGGCTGATAGGTTCAATGTCTGCCATCAGCAGTTGATATTCTTGGTCCTCTCCATGTCTCCTTCCTTTCTATAACAGTAAGAAATAAATCCACGTTGCATTAACAATTGCTGGATGAAGTAGTCAACTATCTTTCAGATTTTATAATTTCTGTATGAGAAAGACACTAAACAAGAATAGGTGAGTTTAACATCCTTTCCACAGATGGCTGTCTATCTATAGTCTATCTATAGTCTAGTCTATCTATAAACTAACTATAAACTTTCTAGAAGCTTGTTCCATAGCCTGATTTTCCTTAGAGTTGTGCATTTATTATTTAACATGAAATATAAAATTTTCCTGCTTTTTCTTTGCTAGTCTTAAGCCTGACCTCTTTCTGAGATAAATTTCAGTAAGAAATGGCACAGTTTTTAATTCAAACAGCTTATGCCCTTAATGAGTACTTCAGAATTTAAGAGAGGGAAAAGCTTCATTGTCACCTTTACAGTTAAAGAAGAAATTCACCTAGTCAGCATGGGGATAATAAAAAATGCCAGATTGAGTATTGTGAACATAAGACACCCCATATATGAATTGTACATAAAAATATGTGCCAAAATATAATTCTCTTCTTGTATGGAAATCAACAACCTTGAGAACTGACAGAATTATTTTTATTTTATTAATGATCAAAGATCATTAATATGATTAATATTATTATGATCATTAATATGATTAATATCATGAAATATGCTTATATTTCATCTATAAACCTGCAATGGAAACTAACTCCACAACTTCAGGGGATGTAATGTAAAGACTAATTATCCTTATTTACCAGCCTTTTATTTAAGTTTCATCTTTCATAATGTTTTTTAGACTGAACATTTGCTTTGTGTTTTTTGTTTTTGTTGGTTTTTTTTTTACTTAATGAGATATTGCTTTCCACTTTCAGTAAGTTTGACTACACTCTTTTGATATTCTCAAGATTTATTGCTGTCAAATCCTTCCCTTAATAACCTAGAGGGTTTTTGTTAACTTGTTTTTTTTTTTTTTTTTAAGACTCTAAGGTACATTAGGAGCATCTCATACTCATACCTGAAGCATTTCTGATTCTCTTTGTAGAGACAAAAGTGGCACCTGGAACACCTGTTAACTAGGATGAACCATGAACTATTTTCAGACCCCCAAACTAAACATATTTTCATCAGAAAGACTTTTCTAAATTTTGATGTAGAGAAAAAAAATACTCTGAACATTTTAAAACACAATTTCTGGGGTCCTTTGAAGGTGTGGCAAGTGGCCTCTATTTCCTAAGCTTATTACATATCTTGGTAGGTAGAGAAATTGTGGTGCCCAAGACCTTCAGGCATTCTCCTTACCTGCAAGAGCTTTGATAAATTCAGGACTCCTGCAGCAGTCTGAAAAGATCACAGCTTCTGTGAGCTGGACTGATAATTAAGAGAAAAAAAACCCTCAGGATTTACACAGAGTAGTTTTCTTTTCAAAATAAAAGTGTCTTCACTGAATGCTTTCATGTGACTACACGCTCAGAGAAATTTTCTGTACAAAATGTAGCTGGTAAAAATTTGACAAACACTTTTTTTAATGATCAAAAATAAATATATAAATATTTAAAATATATAAAGAATAACAATCTTTCTCTCAGCAAATGCAAATACCTGACTTTCCAAAACAAATTCAGTGTCTTAGCTGGAAATATGTTTTTTTAGGGTCAAAAATATGTCAAGTGGAAGTGCCTAAAGATTCGACTGAGAAATTTTCACTTTAAGTACAATGAAACTCTAAGAAATATAAAATGCCCTTCTTAAAGACATAATAACTTATCTTTACCATGATCTCTTTTTAAAACCTATACTTATGCTGTTCATCATTCATACACATGCACACACACACACATGTTTGTGCATCATACTCCCTTATATTTAATAAGGACAATTATTTAGTGTTCATCTATGGCAGTTTGTTTCCTATCAAAAGATAACTCTTGCATATAGACAAATCAAACACAACAAAAAAGCAGCTTTTTTAATTTACACACTTGCTCAAATTTGAGAGACACCACTCTGATAAGAATAACATAGATTATAACATAACTCTTAAAGCATGTCTATTCTTGAAAGGTGCTCTGGGTTTTCTATTCTTGTATGCAATGATTTCCAAGAACTTCTGTATGACTTTTACAGGATATATATTTTCAGTGATCATATCTTTGCCAAAAATATTATATGGGCCCTCAGGCAAGGTAAGGTTGTGTCTGTTGTAATTTTATCTTTCCTACCATCGGCATAACGCTGCTCAACCTCTCTTCTGTGCTCTGGTGCCAGATCAGTGCTAAGTGTCCTTTTTCCCTTCATTTGTCCTCACTGATGCTTGTGCATTATAGCACTATCCAGATGAACCTGGACTCTCTTCAAGCTCAGTGATTCATTAAAATCTAAGACCTCAGCATGAGCCACACAGAACATGAGGCACATCTGCTGAATAATCACATTTTGAACTCAGCTATATGAACTTGCCTTGGGCTATTGCGAAGCACAGCACTTGATTATGATTAATCAAAATAGAAAGAACTGTCAAGATGATACTACCATATCTGAGGTATAAAAGTACACTCATGGATTTATTAGCGTAGTCAGTCAATAGGGCAAGAGAAAAAGAATGCCAAAACTGAAAATTAAGCCTGGAAATTCAGCACACATAATTTTGCTCTAAGGTATCTCATTTCCATATTCAAAAAATCCTGCTCCCAAATTGGGTTTATTAACACAGGTCAAAATGTCAGACAGTATGAAACAAAATACTCTCTATTTGGAAAGCCTTATTGGCTGCTCATACTCTAGTGTCTGACTCCAACCCCCACTGAGAGTTTGAGTGAGTTTTCCTCCAAAAGTACATTCCTAAATTGTGTAATCCATGAATTCAGGGCACTTTGGAAGCTGGCATTATGGTTGTAAAACCAGTTATCACACAGATGTTGAAATCATAGGGTGAACATTTGAAAAGAAAGAATGCTGTCTAAAAGCCGGAAAAATCAATAGAAATGTTATAAAATGCAATTCCCCCCCACCCCCACAGCCCAAATCTTAGGTCTCCATCTATTTACAAAAGGAATAATAATATGGCAATTTAAGCATTCAAATTTAAATGTAGTTTATCATTTTATGTGCAAAAAAAAATGTAAATGAATCTGGCAACATTTTATTTTTAAATGGTGTTATGGCATCCATTGGACTCTGCATCCATTTCTGAGACCTCATTCGTATTCTTGTTCTGTTGAGTTACCAAATCTAATTTAGCCTGGAGCAATTGTTTCACTGTTCCAGTTCAGTGAGACATTTTAGGTTTGGAAACTAAATTAGATTTTTGGAAATATAAAATCCAAATACTGAACAGATGACCATCTTTCTGTGCTACACAGTTTTCTGGTAAGAGTAGTCCTGAAAAGGGTATTCTAAAAGTTGCTCTATATTTCAAAACAAAAAAAAAGGCCCAAGTCTGATCACTGTCACCAACTCTGTCTATACCAAACCCATCAACAATATAACTCTTGGATAATTTACTGGAGCAATTGGTTGATCACAAAAAAGTATCACTGTATTTATACTGGGTTTTTCACTGGTTGAGTTTTGGCAGATATCTCAAAATCATTTGGTAAAATAATACTTTCTAGAAAGATTTGCTAGGTATTATCTCTGTGGAAATTGCATTATCCATCTATAATGCATTACCAAGTATCTATCTCTGCATCAGAAATTAAACCAACCTCTTTCATCTGTCTTTTTGTGAGAAAATAAATAGTGAAATTCTGCAGATAGAGTTGGGATTTTTTTTATCACTAGCTGATACGATTTTCTAAAACAATTGGACCAGAAATTTTCAGATACTTTCTAAAATACTTTGATAATGAAAAGCCACAAGTGAAGAATGAAAATTTTCTGCTTTCTATGCTTCCTGGAAGGTGTTGTATGGCCTTAGACAAGACACCTATGTGAAAAGACATCAAATCATTATCTACTCCAAGTTTAATATTGACTTACTAATGACTTACTGAAAATTGTGGTGAAATTTTTATTCTGCAATCAAATTAAAATGTTTAAACGCATAACTGAGGAAGCATTAAATGCTTGATATTGTGGAGGATTTTAATCTTATAGTCAATCTGAGGGAATGATGGAATGCTGTGTCTTGTAAGCCCCAAATCTCTAATTAAAATATCAGTCAAGTATTTGGTCAGTTCCCTCAATGTCTTCTTTGGGTTCCTCATCAAACCACTATAGATCTGAGCCAAAACATCTTCTGCAATGCAACTGCATGGCTGGAGGGGGAAAAAAGGTTTTTTTATATACATTTTTAGAATTGCTAAATTCTAAAATGTATCTGTTTGAAAAGAAAGGCTCAAACTGCCTCAGAGAGTATAATTTGAAAATAGGACAAGTATTGATAGATTTTGTTTGGTTAGTTTGTCAGGTACTTTTTTGTACATTTTTGTTGGTTTCTCCAGAGAGGTGATTCTCCTAAATTAAATACAGGCTCCTTGCAAGACCTAAGGAAAAGGACATCTATGTTCATGTGCAGAAAGATGTATCTGATACAAAAACTTATGATGAATGCTAGTTTGAACAAGAAATATTTTTCACAAGAAAGTTTATTGGCATGTGTACCTCCACCCTAAAATATAATAAAAAGATAAAAAATAATGACTATAGTTCCAAATAAGCCTTGACTTGAAATAGTGAGGGTTTTTTAAGGTTGATTCGAATGTTCCATTGATAATAAATGAAATAATTTGTGCATTTGTGCTTCATACCGAAGATCCCTGAAACTTAATACTACAGTTTCAGTCATTTCAGAGTTATTAAGCCCAGATAAGTGCATTCATGCTGAAAGTGGAACTCTAGAAATTGATAACCTATAAGTGGTGTTAAGATTGAGAAATATATTTGCATAAATCAGGAATTCTGTGATATAGAAAATTGTTATATAAAATATTAAGGTATTACTCTACTGTGAAATTGTCAAGTGTGTACATTAGTTTTGAAATATAGCCTAAGCATTGACAGTCTCACTAAAACTTATGGTTCTTTGCTCTGAAAGTTTCAACATCTCTCCTATTATTAGATAGGAGCAGGATACTGTAAGTATGACATACAGTGATCTCATTGGTCTCTCATATTTAAAATCATGGCAGCTAGACAAAGTCCCCAGTGACTGGAGAAACGGTAATAAGGAGGACCCTGGGTGCTACCAACCAATCAGCCTCACCTCTGTGCCCTCTGAAAACATAGATGGAAGATACCTCAAAAAATATGGAATACAGGGAGGTAATTAGAGTCAGTCAATATGGCTTCACCGAGGGCAAATCATACTTGACTAATGAGATGGCCTTCTCTGATAGGGTGAATTTAATCTTTGGAGTATTTTCCAGGTTTTGGATGCAAGTGCTTATCATAAGTTCCTCCTACCTGTGTTTCAGGATTGACCTTCACACCATTGACTTGTATAACCTTTTTTCCAATAGGAAAATTATATGGAATAGGAAAATGATACATTCAATAAGTATCTGAACTAGACTGATAGGGAACCAAACCTCAGGATCAAAATTATGTGCACATGGCCCACACTTAGGGAAGCTCCTTAAAAGCTACTGGCAGATTCATAACAGTAATTACCATCATACCTTCAAAATTTTAAAAATTTTAAGATTTATGTTTCAGAGAAAAATATAGTTTTAATTAAAAGTTTTGAAGAAAATGTCAGATTTCTTCTATTAGAAGTCACGAGACATTAGTGTAGTTCCACTAGAAATGAACGTGGGCTACTGTGCTTTTCCCTGGTTTAAAAGCTGGAATACTAAAAGCCAATAAGTCTATTTTTGATGAGAATCAGACTTTGAACCTCGTACATTTCTGCTAAGTTCAATGGATTTACTGTATTTTTGTATAATGGAGATTAGAATTTGTCTTGTGGTCTGAATGTAATTTAACAAAATTATGCAGAAAGACAAGGCAAGTAAAGCTGCTGTCAAAAGGTTAGAAGAATCAATAGGCAGAGTAAAAAATAAAGTAGTAAAAGGGGTATTAAAAAACCCAGAAGTTAAAATGTCATTTTGACATGGGTGAGAGGAAATTTACTGAGGAACTGTTATATAGCACAAGGTATCTGTATGAATAGGCAATCAGCCTCATGGCTGTCGGAAGAGCACGAGGCACAGTTGTGTAATGTAGACCTGGTTTGCACCCCTGGAGTAAGTCTAGCCCTTCAGACTTAGTTACTGTCCTTTGATGTTTGAAAGTGCTGAAAAGAGGCTCTAAGGCTGCCTTTCCACTAAAACAAAACCCTTGTTTTTTCTTTACTGTTTCTTAAGGCAACCGTGTATTTGACAGTCTTGTCCTTTTCGTTGGATGAAGTTATGAATATTCATTATTTATTTTCCTATCTGTTGATGCAAGTGAATTTTTATTTCAGTTAAAAGTCTTCATGTATTATGTGGAAGGTTCTATTATAAAATTCTCTTCTTCAAATATGTTTCATTATAAATCATTTAAGGATTATCCAAAATAACTACTACTGCCTTAAAATTTCCAAATTTTTATAATATTTACCTAAATATTTATGAAAATGCATCCTTACTGCAAATAAGATTTTTTCCAGTATTTTCACATGGATTCAAATTAAGGATCAAGTCTTAAATTCAAACAATGTATCAAAAATATTATTATAGCAGTCATTTCATTTATTGACAAAATACATGTGATATTTATTTTTATTTATAACTCCTCTTATCCTGACTGGACTGAAAAATAAAGTTTTGTTTTATTTTTTTTTTTATTTCTGTAAACTTAATCAATGTAGTTATCATATCAATTCCTTAACATATGAAGCTCAGGTTTCAGATGAAATTTGAATCTTTATCTCACTTCCATCTGAGACTGTCTCTTTTTAAACCTAAGAAATGGCAGCAGATTCTGGTACTTACAGCACTGTCTTAATATTTAATTAAGAGTTATTATTATATAACAGATTAATAATATATTATAATATCATATATTATATAATATATAATATTTCCCTTTTTTATTTGAAAAAGAACAGAGTCTTTCCTACTCTCTGATAGCTTTAGAACACAACAGGATTACTTGTAGCTGGTTTAAGTTGTGAATAATCTTCTCTTTGGGTAAATTATGTTTAAGGATGGCTCTGTTGTTCCTTCTAAATGTATTCTGAATGGAAGGTCAAATATCACTTTATCTGAAGTTACTGGCAGAAATGTCACTTTCAGTCTTGTGAAAACGTTGTTGAAAATTTCATAATGAAAAGGTCATAATATGTTACCAGACACTCTGCAGAGGGAACCAAAACAAATTAAATTCTAGTTCAAAAAGAGATGAATATTACCATATCCAAGGATATGCAGGTTTGTGACACCAACATTAGGCATCAACCTCAAATCAAAATTAATATACAGGCTGTTGTGGATTTCCTTCCAATCATAAAGTTCCTATTGAAATAAAAAAAGTCACTAAAGAATATGAGTCATGTAATACCGTGTTGGAAGAGATCTCAATGTTCTTCTGTTTTATCCTTCATTATGAAAAGTAGACTAGAGAACGTGGCCCAGCACCCTGTCCAGATGAATATTATGTGTTCAATGCTGGAGAACTGTCCAGTGTTGCTGAAGATGAAATAATGCCTGAATCTAAATGTATCTTATCTGTCATTGACCAAACAGCAGCCATAAATTCCACAACTGTGTTCTCAGAAACCTGACCTTTACCTGATTTTAAAGATATTCATTCAGTAGAACAAAGTCAAGAACTGCCCTCATTACAAGGAATTGTATATTTTATAATCCTTCCACATTCTTTAAGCTAATTCCACTTTTATCATTCAAAAAACTCCCCCAAAAAAACAACACCCTCTCCACCTCAAAACTAAAGTATATGTCCTATTGTTTTGCCTGCCTTCTAAAAGATTCTGAGGCAAAAGTTTAAAAATAAATGTTTCTTATAATTGTAGCTAGACAATGTTGGGAAGAATACAAAAGATCCATAAAGAGAATGCATATTAGTGGAGTAACAATTTCCTTAATCACACTAATAGAAGTCTGCTATGTCAATGGTGTGTGACTATTGTATGTACCAGTTTTATCCTTTTATTATTATTAATTTTACACTTTTTGAAAAAAAAAAAAAATCTCATGCCATGGACATGCAATGCAGAAATCTAATATTAGAGTTCAAACCAGCACTGGTCAGCTAAAGTTTTTACTTCTATCAGCACTATCACTGAGGTCAATAAGCAGTCCTATTAACAATATGTAGTTGATTAAGTATTGGTTTGTATTTATTTTTCTTCCTTTGCACATGATATGTTATCAAACTAAACTATGTATTGATAAGCAGAGTAGATATACTGCTGAATACCAGAGAGGTATCAAGTATGATAAATACCTCCTGCCCTAACTGCTAGAGCAAAGTCCAGCATCTCTAGTTATAACAGCTTGAATCCACTCTCGTTGCCTCTTTTCTTTGCAAATTACATTAAAGAATTTTCTTTAACTGTTCTATATTTTACTACACAAATTGCTTTTCTAATACGTGTTCAAACACACATACATTCACAAGAAAAACTAAAAATTCTTTCCAGAATTGAAAATCTGAGTAGATTTTTTCCTTTAGGTGTAGAAAAGGCTCTCTGATATCAGAGGAGAGCTGGTTTACAATTTACTCTTGACCCTCTGCCTCTTCCTTCCTCTGTATCAACATAAAATTCATGATGTGTGTGTAGATCAAAAAACATCAATTACATTTGTTTTAGGAAGAGGTCAGAAGCCTGAGGAGTGCTCCTGGAAATGCAGAAGAAGAAAATCTAGCTTTGCAGATCCACAGTTTCTGAAGAACAAACACTCCCTTTCATGAGTAATTGCAGAGAGACAGAATCCATTTCAAAAGAGTACAGGCAGAAGTGTTTGTGTTTAGAGAACTCAGTGACATTTCTCTTCTCAAATGCCATCAAGCAAATAATAAGAAAATGAAATAACCAATAACATAAAAATTCCACATAGCAAACCGAAACTTTTGACACCAGGAAGTGTTCAACATTTAGATTTGAAAAAGAAAAGGTGTGTAAAAAATCTCAACTTTATTCCTTTCTCAATGTTTGTTTTTACAGATGCATAGCCTATGTGTTGTTTAATTTTGTAACCTTTTCATTTAATGTTATTCCATAAACTCAGAATCTCAACACCTATATAAACATGAATCAAATAGCTTACATTGCTTTGTATGTCAGTAGAACATAATGATGAAATGATCAGCACTACTTTTTTCATTAAAATAATTCCTTGAGAAGCTGAACAATGTACTCAGATTATATAGTATTATATAGTGTAAATTATATAGATTATATAGTGTAAAAGGAATTCTGTGATTCTTCAGATTTATCAGTATTTTGGGGTCTTCTGAGTGCTTCTTTGAATCCTGCTTCTGTCTCTAGTATGAACTGTTTTTTACAATTTATCTGATTTAGCTTACAAACAGAAGGAAAAAAAAATCTCATCACTACATTTTTCAAATTATTTTCCATTATTTCCCTAGTGAGAGGTAAGACTATTCTTGCCTGCAGATTATAATTCAGTTTTAGAGACTGTAAAACTTATTCCTTTTAACTACAGAAATTTTTGGGCAGAAACTGTCGAGTATACTTAGTTCTTTAAATCTTTCTAGAAATGCATTTTAATTTAATTTTCTGAAATACTTACCATCCTTAATATTGGCTTTCCTTAACTGTAAACTGCAAATGTGGCCATTGTCATCTGAACTGGAAGGAGACCAAGGCTCAACATTTTCTGTAGACTGCTATGGAGCTATATCTAGAGAATGGGTAAGTTTAACAAACATTGTAGAGAGCTATGCTCTGAGAGGCAGAAATTTGTGGTATTCACCCTTCTTTCTTTCTTTGTACCATTACAGGTACTTCTGCTACGTTACCATTATTCAAAAGCACAGCTATATCTTCTGTTTTCTTCCTGAGGCTTTCAAAGACACACTTCAGGGTGAGGGGTGAGGTGAAACTGAGCTGGGGCAGAGTTGTCATTATGTTCTCAGTATGGTGCTCAATAAGAAATGGCTTGATGAAATAGCTGCTTTAATAAGACAGAATAGAAGAAGGAATACAGTTAGTGAGCAAACCTTCTGTCCTTGTGGGCACCTATTTTTCTGTAGCACTGAACAGAGCCCATTAGTGTTTTCTCCTGGCGCACTGTGCAAACCAGATCCTGACTAGGGAGAGAAGCTCGTACTTTTAGTCCTTTGATCTACTATCTAATTCCCTCACAAGGAAACAATTCGACGATAATGTTCTCACAAGAACTTTCTGCTACACTGTTAGACTAAAGCAAGGCCATACAGGTGACATTGAGGTAGTGAGTGGGATTGCCCAAGGTGCTCTGTTGTGGTGAGCTGACTGCACTCATTTGTCAGCCCAGGAACATGAGCATGGGCATGGGCCTATCCAGGTTAATTGCTATGTGGAACTTCAAAGTGTGCAGTGTTTGGTAAGTCAGGATTTCTACATTCCACCCCTTCATCCATGTACCATTTACCTTTCCCAAATCTAAGTTACAGACTACCTTATTTACGTACTAGCTTCTCAAGCCCTTAATGTGAGTCCAAAGAGAATAGATATGGCCTGTTCAAGATCACTGACTCCTTGATGCCATATATTCCACAGTGCTCTCAATCCACACTACCAACTTTTGTTTCTACTTCAGCAGAAGATGAATAGGGTAATTATTAATTATTGAATTTTCAAAAACCATAGTACATAGTAATTACTGATTTCATAAATTAAGCATGTAGTCCTAATCCATAATAAGAAAATTAAGCTTGTGAAAAACCTCTACTCAGTCAAAGAACTGTTCATAACAATTTGCATTCTTTCCTTTTGGAGTGTCTCACCTAACAGCTCTCTAAAGCAGTGTTTGAGTCGATTGCATTGGGGAAATGTTTTGGTTCAGTTTAAATACAGTGATAGAGAAAGGTTTGCTGGAAAGGAAGCGTGAGGCAGCCTTTAGTATATTGTCCAATGCAAGGCTCATTCTTATATACTGCCCTGCTTGTCTTTCCATTCAGATCAGAAGTTCTTCTACCTCCCAAAAAGTAGAGCTCTGCTGCTTGGGAATCACGAACATCTCCTGAAACTGTCTACATGGAAAAAGACATAATTCAGCCAACTTGTGAGTTTCATTCTGGAAAATTGTTGTCCCTTCTTTAGTTCTGTTAAAACGATATTCACTTTTTACCATGAAATGCCACTAAATTTTCTTCTACTTTGCTACAAGAGAGTGGTAAAAGTGAAGAGCCAAAATATCTGTCTTCTAATAGAACAGAAAAAGGAATTTCAGTGCAGTAGAGTGTACTGATCTCTACTGTAACTTACGATACTATAAAAACAATTATATAAACTTTGTATAAAATACAAGAAATATTTTCTTGTTAGGCATATGTCTCAAATACTATAAGTTCAAGTTTTCTGTCTACACATACAGAGTGGCACAAAAACCGTAACAGCATTACAGGTGTTGAAATGGTGAATAGCTGACCTTGTAACAAAGAAAATGTTAGTTATCTGGATCATATATAAAGAGCATACAAGCTTCATTTGGAAATTTTTGAAAATTTCTCAGAAGCAAAAAGGATTTGAAATGAGGGCTGACAGTGGTGTTAATAATAATAATAATAAAAAAGAATTCCAATATAATAGGGGAAAAAAAGGTTTGAACTAATTTAATCAAGAAATAACAGCAAGACCTAAGGGATACTACCAGAACCCCCAAATTACCTACAGAAATTTGGAATATTTGATAAATGTCTTTGCTTATTTGTAGCAGAACAAAATTAACTTCATGTATCCTGCAGTTGCTGGTAATAAAACCAGACCTTCAATGACAGTATGATGAAATTCTTTTGGCTTTGAAGGTGTGGTATAGGCCATAATACCAATTTATCTTCAGTGTAGGTGTTCTTGCCTACTTCCTTTGTGAATCAATGGATAAATAGACCAAAAAAATGTTTTCAGTCTGCTGGCCAGCACTTCATGCAGTGTACTGAGGACTATGTGCTTGAGAAAACTGAAACCTAAGAAACTATCTGCAACTCTTTGTATAATCATTTTCCAGAATATACTGGCTTAAGATGCACTCATCATTTATTCACTTAACGCTGTGGAAAATTGTGTTCAACTCTTACACGTCCAGCAAAACTCCCACTAGACAGAATGGCAGTTTTGAGACAAACAAGTAAGTCTACAGCTGAAAAATTGTCGAAGTCTATGAAAAATTTGTCCAGTCTTTTGTGAAGTACCAAAATTTGAGATTTTTATTTTCTCAAAATCTTGGGCTTATAAGACTTAATAGTTCTATATCTACAGCAAGGGGAATCCAGCTGAACAGAAATATAAGATTTGAGAATTAAAGCTATGAAAAAACGGAAAAGATGATGCATTTTCGTGCACAACTACAAAATTTTTGGTTGAAAAGAAGTAATAAATAATAAATTTGCAGTATAGACTTCTGTAAAATGTTTTGAAGAATGATGTGATAAGAAAAATGTTGTTTAAACAGTATTAATTAATACAGGACTAAATTGAACACATAGGTTATTTTGTATTGCCTTTCCTTGATTAAAACATAGAAAATGAAATTGTTGTTTTAAAGACAGATTAGACTTCATGCACTTAACTTGCAATATGAAGCAGAATTCCAAAAACAAACATAGCAAAATCCAAGAGACTTGCATATAAAAATGCATTACAAATTATTCCTTCATCTGTACACATCTTCAAGGACAACACACACAGTTATCTGGTACTTCTTTATTATGCAGTACTCTACCGTCATTCAATATTGTCCGTAATGTGTCTACCTTTGCTGTTATCACTACACAAGTAAAGAGTAGGTTCTCTTTTTAGTTGTCATCACAGATTGCTTTCTAAATCTGGAAAAGGTACCTGTGATGAATAATTCCTTTCTTTTGAATAATGCTTTGCAGGTGAAACAGCTTGGCTTCAGCTGAAGCCCAGCAAGTTCAATAAGAAGCTTTTTACTGACTTCAGTGAGTTTTGTGTGAGTTTACCTATGTAAAAATTTAATAATACTGAGCAACAACATTATATTTTGTGAGGTGCTACCAAATTTATCCTTAAAATTTAATTCATAATACTGTTTTATGACTCCCTTCAAATTATAACTTTTCAGGTTTAGAATTGATTGCCAGGTATAACTGGCTGCAGTACAGGAAAAGGGAAAGTTGACATGTGTCTGTCCTAAAAGTTTGTTTGAACTATCAGCTGAATTTGAACGTACAAGGCTGGTAATGTAACTAAAAAGAAGGAACTTTTTTTTTCTTCTTTCTTTACTGGAACAAAATAAATTACAAAAAGAAAAGAATGACACATAGTATTGTGTTTAAGCACACATTGACAAGTTATATTTTCTAATGTGCAGGGTAGATTGGCCTCAAATGAAGAATTCTCTGCTAGATCTGAAAGAGTCAAGAATTCTATTCCTTTCCCAGTTTTCTTGTATCACTGAGATCAGAATTACCACTATGCCTTTCTCTGGATTATAATACTCCAGTTGAAAGTCTGACATGGAGACACATATGAAAATAACCTCATATCAAAACCAAATATGGTGGGTTGACCCTGGCTGGACACCAGGTACCCACCAAAACCTCTTCAGCCAGGCAATGGAAAGAGAAATATAACGAAAAGTTGGTTCAGTGTGATAAGGACAGGACAGATCATGCACAAGTTACCATCACAGGCAAAACAGACTTGTCTTAATTCAATTTATTACCAATCAAATCAGAGTAGAGGAAAAAATAAAACCAAATCTTAATACCACCTTCCCCTATCCCTCCCTTCACTCCTGACTCTCTACCTCCTCCCCATCCATGATGCAGAGGAAATGGGGATGTGGCCATCACAGGGTGTCTCTATCCTCTCATCCCCTGCTCCAGCATGAACCCCTGACACAGGGTGAAGTCCTTCTGGAAAAGGCTGCTCCAGTGTGGGTCCCTGATGAGGTCACAAGTCCTGACAGCAAACCTCCTCCATCATGGCCTCTTCTCTCTATGGGACCACAGGTCTTGCCAGGATCCTGTTCCAGTGTGGGCTTCCCATGGGGTCACAGCCTCCTTTGAGATGTGACCCCAAAAGAGTGGAAGGTGGATACCTTCTTCTGTTTCGGGTCCTCCATTGGATACCTGCTCCATGACAGACCTCCACAGGCTGCAGGAGACAGCCTGCTTCACCGTAATCTTCCCCACATACTGCAAGGGAGTCTTTTCTCTGGTGCCTGGAGCACCTCCTCCTGCTCCTTCTTCGCTGAGCTCGGTGTCTGCAGTGCTGTCTCACATGTTCTCATGCATCTTGTCAGCTACAGTTACCCAGATTTTTTCCCACTTCTTAACTGGGTTAGCCCAGAGGCGCTACCACTGTCACCGACAGGTTTGGCCTTAGCCACCAACAAGTCCATCTTGGAGCAGGCTGGCATTGGCTCTCTTGGACAGGGTGGGGTTCTTTCCCCTGTATCTCTACTGCTACCAAAAATATACCATGCAAATAAATGACCACTAGAAAGAAAAAAAGAATCCCAAAGGTGACAACTCTGCTATTTCATCTTCAGTTCCTGAGACTTTAAACCAAAGAGCATATATAAGTAAAATTCTAAAAAGTGACCAAGCTGCTTATAAAAGAAATAATTAAAAAGATAGGAAATGTACTGCACTTAAATGACTTAAGTTCAGTGGAAGTTCAAAGATTCCTGATCAACCAAAAACTCCCTCCAAAATCTAACAAAACCCAGATCTGTCGTGTCTAAAAAAATCAGTTATTTTTCTCTTTACCTTGTAGATAATGCCTTTTGACAATCCAGGCAATGGATTTTAATTCCTAATTTTCAGAAATATTTTAAATGAACAATTTAAATATTTTTAAAAGCAGATTTACTGAATAAACATGGTATAAAACAGTAATTGAAAATATATTTACTTCCTGAAGGAGGTTAATTGTATTTGTTTCTGGTTTTCTCTATTAGCTTTAACAAGGACAAGAAGATTTTTAGCAAAGTATATCAAATGAAGGTGTTATGAATCTACTCTTCCCATCTTCAAAATAGTTAGGAAGCACCAATCTGCTTTTATTTTAATTAAATATCCTGTTATTGTTTATTATTAAATGAATTTTCAGTTGACATCAGCAACTGACACAAGCAATCACAGTTCTAGTGTCTGTGAAAGAAACTGTGTGAGCCACTGCATGAAGTACAGGAATGAAACATCCTGTTCTTTGAGGGGAAACTGTTATTTTGTGGGAATCTGCAAGGTCTCTAACTCCCTTGGCAAAGCAGGAGGGAGTGAGGCCTTGGCTAGACTCCTCTGTGTGCTGTTAAAGTTAAAC
>JAWWMP010000001.1:95794672-95831561 GCA_035047865.1 Dendrocincla tyrannina
TTCCCTTCTCTCTTGGGGGGGGGGATCCGTGTGGCCGGCCCTTGGGCTTGGCAGGGAGCCAACCCAAACCTCCACAATTTGTTTCCATATGCTGTTATAGAGACAGATGTTTGTTATTAATCATGACTGAATTTCATTAAAAGTTTCTTTTAAGTCCTCCTGATTTCACTAATTTGCTCGCTATGCAGTAGTTCTCTTGATTTTTAACATGTACAAGTGAAGAAGGCAAGTTTTACACTCCATCCCACCACTTCCCTATTTCCCAAGGAACATAGAATGCTGAAAAAAATCTGTAGAGAAGTTCAGTGAAATGTACTCTGGTGTGAAAAGTGCACTGTTTTCATAAACACCTGCTGAAACCAGTAAGGACAAAAGCTAATCTAATTTTGATTTATTTCAGACAGTGATTTTAGATGATATTTTTTTCTCCCTCTTTAGCTCAGCATGCACACAAGACAGAAAATAATGAGAGGGAAGGACGTTGTACAAGTCTCATGATCCACACTCTTTAAGTCACTAATACGTGTACCTTCTTTAAGTTGCAGCACAAGCCTCTCAAAAAAGACAGCAAACTGCATGCAAAAGCAGTAAGAAATGCTTAAGCAATAATTTCTTTTCTTTTTTCTTTTTTTGTACACTAATCTTTGGACTGAAAAGATAAAATATTGCTTCTCATGGTTAGAATAAGAAGACATAAAGTAATAGAGCTTTCAAAATAGAATATATTGATAAATATATATTATAATAAAAATATTATAATCATCAATATAATAAAGAATATATAGGCTCATCCAATGAAATACTTTTCTGCTGTTTTGTGAATACATTTGTTTCTTGTTATCCATTAATTAATTCAGTGTGTCTTTGGAGATATGCTCATGTGTAAATCAGCTTCTCATTTGGTTTTCTATGTTTAAGAGTCACTTGTATCGGCTGATGAAATACTTCTAACAACACACACATGACAGCAACTTGGTATGATTGGTCTAACAGTTTGATTTATAACTGAACTTCCCTGGATGGTACTCAGCGGTTTGAGTTACTGATATCTGCACACAGAACCGACTTTTTTCAATGTATTATGTAATTATATGTAAACATCAATTTAATTTACTTCATTCCTTTTACTGCTTTAAAGTCAATATTTTCCTAAAGAAGAGAAACTTCATCCTTTACACAAAGGGTTTGATTTATAAATAACTATTTGCATTCTTTATAGTTATAACAGAACAAATTACCAAGGAGTCAGAACAGGCATTTAAACTTAATGTGTACACAAAGTTTTTAAGAAGCTAAAAATAAACTTTCCTTAAAAGCACAACGTTATTAATCCATTTGTGAAATTCATCTGTGTCTTTCAGTTTCTGCCAGTCTGTCTGTGGTACAACACAGAGATAGATGGAAAAATATTGTTTGAATGAGACAAGTCCAGTAAGTACTATTTAAAAACCTAGGGTACAGTGCTACAGGTGAGAGAATTAATTGCTGCAGATTCTTTTCCACAGCTATTAAAAATTAAAGCATTGGTATTACTTGCCCTTTTCTTTAATAAAACTCTTCTCACTCATTAGTTTCTGTTCTTCATGGCTTGCCCATTTTCAACTTATGTACTTCCAGTTCAGGCTTTGAGTTACAAATGGAGAGTAATTTGGAAACTATGAGAACTGGACAAAGCGAACATGCTCATAATGTCGGGATGAATAGACATATAATGTGACCATATGTACTAAAGCATACCCAGCTTCTTCTGTAGTTCCCACTCTATCTATGACAGTTCTTTTGTGTAGTACTTGAGTGCTTCTGAAAGAAAAGAGTAAAATAGAATTAAATTTGTTCTCTCACAAGGTCATTTTGCAAGATAAAAACAGATCAGTAATCTGCCGTCCAATTTATCTATCTCCCAAAATCATTTCAGTGATTTTGCTCTTAAATTTTATATATAAAAAATCTATAAGCATAATGATACTAAAGAAATTCCATGTGTTGTTTATTATTAATATTCAGTTCACCACTGGCTAAATCTTTATCCATGTTCTCAAAATGCAGAGGTTTCCTGACATTCAGCTGTATTATCCTCCTATTCCTCCCATTAAAACAATCAGCTGGAAACTCTAAACACCTAGTTAGATATTTTTTTTTTCTCTTTGGCTATTAATATAAAAAAATTACCAATTTTTTCTTTTATTTGCCATGAGACTTTCCCTGTCAATGAAAAGGAAATTAATAATAATAATAAAAAAATAATAATAAAATAATTTTAAAAAATGAAGTTCCTGTTAGCTTCCTTTAGAGGGTTTCACAGCCTTATTTTTACTGTCATATCCCAAAGGCCTTCAGCAATTTTCCCCAAAGGCTTTTTAGAAAAGTGGTAAAAGGTAGTCTTGACTGGTTCTGTCACATTTATGACTTCACTTGCTATTTGATTTCTTTTTTAACCTTTTGCATTATGGCTTTTGTTTCAGTTTGTTACAAGAGAGAGAGAGGAAGAAGAGGTAAGAGGTTGGATTGCAAGTCTTCTGAGCATTGTGAGACTTGAACTGAGTGCATGAGGGTGTCTTTAAGGGTACATTTGGATTTATTAATGTTGGTTTGTCTGTAGTATGCTGAAAGAATTCAGCTGAAAATCAAGTAAAGCAGGTGATCTTTTACTCAGTTTTCAGGTGGGAAACACAGCAGAATATAAAATTGGAATTGTTCATTCACCCGACCCTAACAAAAACACAGAAATCAAAGTATGGATTACAAACAGAAACCAGAAAGCTTCACTGCATCTGCATCTGCATCTGCATCTGCATCTCTCTCTCTCTCTCTCTCTCTCTCTCTCTCTCTCTCTATCTATCTAATTATTTATTTATAAGTGATAGCATAAGAATGCTAACAATGCAATTTCAGTTTCTCTTTGCTAGGACTTTGATAGCAAAATTACTATTAACAGATATTCGCTGAGCAAATCATTTATATACATTAAAATTTACCTTCTTAGGGAAACTAAGACTTAAATTTTACTTTGCCCCTGCTTCCTTTTTCAGAGAGGGAGGCAAAGATAAATTTAATTTCTAATGAAAATACTGACAAGTGTTATTTCTTTAGGTAATAAAATAGTAGTAAAATACTATAAATTGTTCTATCGCACTGCTCCTGAACTTTTATTTAGCATGCCAAGAGTTTCTCATCATAAAGCTAATTGCCCCAAAATTTAACCACTGAAAAGTAGACTTTGAATTATTCACCTCTAGTCATTGCAAACATGCTGTCCCATCCTAAAGCATGAGTTTGACTCAGATGCCTGTAGGCAGATAGATACCTAGAGCCACCCAATACACTGCTGAGTGCAAGAGGTGAGTGAGTCTCTGGCTGTGACACAACCTCTGGACACCTTGCATAGTATCTAGGGATACTAATGTCCAGATATTTGAAAGCATCACAGTGAACCAGATGCCTATTTGTAGGCTGCTGAACTACAGGTAATCTAACTCACAGAGATTGTTTTAACTGCCTCCCAGGAGTCTGGATGTTTTTGCGTTGCCTGTAGCAGGATGATAGATAATTAATTTACCTTGAATATTTTACTGTATTATTAACATTGATTAAAATAAATCCTTGTGAATTCTAAATCTAATTACTGAAATGAATTTTCAAGTACTATGTCCAGTATGAATCAGCAAATAGGAGTCAACAAGATAGAATCAGACTCAGTTCTCTTTCTGACTAGGTCAGAATTAGAGACTAAACAGCATGTATCAGAGATTTGAACCTTATAAATAGTCTTCAATGAGCAGTGTCCGAACATTTTGAGAATACTACTTTAAACAACCACATATAGTGAAAAAGTCATTTTGTCTAGCCTTCAAATCCAAGTAAATGCACATATAAAATTCCTTTTTACCTCCTCCAGTGTAGCAAACAATAGATTTCAGTGATTTTCTAAGATTAAAAGACTTCTACTACTTGCAGTATGCTATATATGTTGATTGCAAAATACAGGAAATTAATTATATAATTTTAAATTGGAGAAACCTTAGGCAATCAGACTCTATTACAAACCTTTTCTCACCATTATGTTCAGTAGGGGTTTCTTTGATAACATCATTTTTGCCTCAGATTAAATATGAAATATGGAACCTTCCAACTGACAAGTTTAGAATACACTTTAATGGGCAAATTTATCAAGAACTAGAATCACATGTACAGGATTACCATTTAAAACAGAATTTTTCCTTAAATATCCTCCATATGTAAGAATTGAAGTAAAAATATATTTTGTTATAGCTCACAAGAAAGGATAAAATTCAGGAAATTTAAAACTTCTATGTAATTGAAAATATTTAAATTTATTACCCCAAAATAATATTTATTAGAAATTGCTATTTCTCGTAAATAAAATACAAATCTTAAAATTCCTATTATAATATTTAGTCATAAAAAATGAAAGTTATTATTGTTGAGTAAGAGTTAACTGTATATGATGTTAATGAATTGCAGGGCAATGTTAAGTGGCGAGCAGCTGCAGGAAAAATACAAGCAGCAGGAAAAAAAAGAATTATATATATATATAAATAAAATCTAGAATTTGTAATTGCTTTTTTTTTTGTAATTTTGTAATTTTGCTTTGAATGCAAAAAAATATATGATTTTTATAAAATTTAGAGGGGAAGTTATTTTATTTTGTCATTAAATAGAGTATCAGTTTAATGTGGAAAATAAGAGACAAAAAAAAATCATAAGTATGCGCATGCATATGCATAAGTACACCAGTGACAGCTGAGTTCCTGATATGACAGGAAATTTAAAAATCATGACCTATCAGGCACGATGAAAGGAACTGTGTTTTGGTGCTTAAGGAAAAGAAAGGATATGAAAGTTATAAAGATGATAATGTCTAATTGTTCTCTTTGTCCATCAAAGACAGATAAAGAGAAAATCAGTGGTAAGGGTCTCATAGCTCAGACCTGATACTGTGAAAAACTTTCAGTCATGTCTATAGTCAGGAAGATCATAACTAGAAAGCCAAATTTCAAAAAATACTATACATAAAGTAAAAATGTATTTTGTGATAAAAAGTCTTCATGTGCCTTACATTAATCAATATAAAAGTAAAAATATTGAGCATTGGATGATGATTTCAATTTGACAATAAATGAGCAGGACATGAGCAGAGAGACATGAAAATTTCAGCAGTAATCAGATATTTTTAAGCCCCTGAAGTCTTTGCTAGATATGTTGAAATCTCTGAAACTTTGCATGCAGTGTGCAGAGCGGAGCTTGAGTGGAGGACTGGGATTCTGTGCCGTTCTAGTATTCCACACAGAATCATTGAATGGTTTGGGTTGGAAAGGGAACCTGAAGATCATTTAGTTCCAATCCCCCCCAACCACAGGCAGGGACACCTACCTTCAACTAGACCACGTTGCTCAGAGGCCCATCCAACCTGACCTTGAACACCTTTGCAGATGGCCTATCCACAGCTTCTCCATACAGCATGTTTCTGTGCCTTATCATTTTCATAGTAAAAAGTTTTTTCCTAATATCTAGTCTAAACCTACTCTCTTTCAATATGAACTCATTCCCCCTTGTCCTGTCATTACATGCTTATTTAAATAGTCTTTACCCATCTTTTCTGCAAGTTCCCTTCAGGTTCTGGAAAGCTGCAATTAGGCCAGCCGGAAGCCTTCTCTTTTACAGGCTGAACAATCCCAGTTCCCTCAGCCTTTCCTCAGAGAAGAGGTGCTTCATCCTTCTGATCAACTTGGTGACCTCCTCTGGACTCACTCCAACAGGTCAATACCATTCCTATGTTGGGAACCCCAGACCCAGATGAAGTACTCAAGGTGGGGTTTCATCAGAGACCAGAGTATAGGGACGGAATCATGTCCCTCGACCTGCTGTCCGTGCTGCTTTTGATGAAGCCCAGGATATGACTGGCTTTCTGGGCTGCAAGCACACATTGCTGGTTTATGTTCACCCAGTAGCACCCCTCAGTCCTTCACACCAGGGCTGCTCTCAAGTTGTTCATCCCTCAGCCTGTATTGATGCAGTGGTTACCCCAACCCAACTGCAGCACCTTGCACTTGGTCTTGTTAAACCGCATGAGAGTCCCAGACGCCCACTTCTTGAGCTTGGCCAGGTCCCATCTGAACAGCATCCTGTCATTCAAGTGTGGCAACAGCACCACTCAGCGTGGTGTCATCTGCAAATTTTCTGAGGGTGTACTTGATCTCTTCATTTATGTCATTAATGAAGATATTAAATAATATTAGTCCCAATACAGACCCTTGAGGGATACAACTTGTCACTGATATCCATTGGGACTCTGAGCCATTGACCACTACCCTTTGGATGTGACCCTCCAACCAATTTCTAATCCACCTAACAGTCCACCCTTCAAACCCATTAGTCTCTAATTTGGAGGGAGGGAGGATGTTGTGGGAGACCATGTCAAAGGCATTACAGAAGTCCAGATAAATGGCATTTGTAGCTCTCCCCTTACCCACTGATGTAGTCACTGCATCACAGAAAGCCACTAGGTTGGTCAGACAAGATTTTCCCTTTTTGAAGCTGTGCTGTCTATCCACAGCCATCTCCCAGTTCTCCATGTGTCTTAGCATAGCTTCTAGGAGGATCTATTCCATGATCTTCCCAAGCACAAAGGTGAGACTGAATGTTCAAGGTGATTGGTTGGTTGGTTGGTTGGTTTTTGGTGACTCAGTGCTATAGGTCCCCTCTGCTTAAAAGGGAGGAATTATGGTTTGTTGCTGTGTGCAGTCAAAGCTTTAGAATCCTGTTCACCTGAGACCACTCTGGGGGATCAGTAGATATGAGGAGTTAGGACAATGTAGTTTATTTAACAGAGCTTGTTCAGAAACATTGATATAATGAACAAAATGAAAATTATCATTCAGGCTGAAAATTTGAGGTTTAGATTTTGTAAATCTTTTAGAAGCTCTTCAAAAATCAAATTCCTTAATTTTGCACACTGCAAATTATGGACATATGGCATACCATCATGAGCAAAAAGGGATAAAACTCTTTTGATTTGGAAAACAGCTACAACATTTAATTTTTTTTTCTATTTTGATCAGTATTACCTTAAACTTCATGTTAGTGGATAGTAAACAGAGTAAAGATTGAATTATATAGGCGAATTAATTAGGGGTTGTTAGGTAGTAGGTTGGAACAAATACTGGTTTTGCAACTCACTCTGGTAGATACAGGTGTGGAAAGGGTAGCTGAAGATTTCAGGTGTTCATTTTCCATAACTGTATGAGATATATGCTATCTTCTGCCTTACCCTGTCATCTTACTATGGTAATTTGCATTCCTGACTACATTTTGTGCTAAAAATAGCAAGTCCCAGGACAGACAAAGCCTGTAGAGAAACTTGACAATTGGTTAGATCTGATTATTATATTAAAATGTTAAAATTCACCTCATTACACAGAGTACTTGCCTCAATTATTTATCCCATTAACCTGAGGCTAAAGATGTTGCATATGATACCAGTTTTTCTAGAGGTTAATCTCAATAGATCTTTGTCAAGGTTAAAGGCTTGTTACAGGATAGACTGAAGAAATGCCACTATTATTAACAGCCTGTCATATTTTTTCCCCTTTTTAAAATTAAATTTAAGTTTCAGAATATACTATTAAGAAGAAATGTCTCCATAATGTGTTCTGCTACAATGTTAATTATTTTTAAGTGCTCAATATTATGAAGTCACCACAGAGGAAAATTTAAACAGTGGAGCTGGAAAACTAGTGCGAATGTTCCAAGGGTTTGTCATGAAGTGCTGATACTATTATGTTGTATTTTGTCAAAATTCTGTTTTCCTGCTCCTGAGTCATGCTTTGACTCACCAAAATTCCAATGTTTTCTTGTCAGGGCATTTAAGGCACCAACTAACATAACTTGTCTTTCATAAATTGTAGACTAGTACTAAAAGAAATAATAGTCACTATTTGATGCATGCTGTATTTTTTTTCAATTTCTCAACCTTCCTTTAATGGTCCTAGTACCTTGCTTTCCTTCCACCTGTCTTCTATCAGATAAATATCACACTCCAGAGGCTTTTTCCTCACAGGACCTAGTTTTGCTACATTTCCATCCAAATTTGGTATTTCTGGTATACCTGGGGAATGCTAGCCTTATATTTTATTACTGACAAGGATACCAACCTTGCAAGCCTCTGTTCCCTGAAGCTCCTCTCCAGTTATCCATGAATTTGGAGCATTTCTCACTCTCTTCTTCATGCTATTGCTATCTATTTATATTGGTGCTTTCTGAAATTTTGATTAACTTATCATACTGTGTTTGTCATTTCCAGTAGTTTCCTGTGCCTTATTTAGCTACCCCTAACCCCAAATCAGGGCCTAGTCAGTAGATAAGTAATTTCCCTGCAGTGCTAGCGAAGCCAAAGTTAAAATTCCTCTGAATAGAATAAGAATAGACTACAGAGCAGCTTTTGTGACCAAAAGTAATTTCATTTTAGAAAACAATATAAAATTAATAAACATTTTTCACCTATTGGTTTAAATGAGAGAAGGCACTGAAAAAAAAGATTTCTACACACAATTGAAATAGTATGAATCATTTTCTTTCAAAATAGCAGACAAGTAGACACAGAAGTAGAAGAGGAAGAAGAAATGGAAGAAAGCAGAAAGACAACTAGAAGATTAAGAAAGCTAATAAGACTCAGAAAAGACAGGATGTTTCTGTTCAGGAGTTAGAAAAGACACTTCCTAGTTTATCTCTAGTTGTACAATAAATCATATTAGTCCACTCTCTTGCCTACAAACAACAAGGTTCTTATAAGTAGCTGCGCAGTTAAGAATTTCTTCCATGGCTGTCTTATCTTACTATATATTTCAAGTCACTTTATTTAACAAGGCTTTTCTTGTAGTAAAGTAAGAAATCATTCCAAAAGGTGGTGACCTGGTTAAACTACCCTCTGTTAATTTGCCTATACCAAGAAGAGTAAAGGTAGCTGTGGTGACTAAAGGCTGATGCCCATGCACCCTGACAGGGGTGGGGGAGCCCCAGCAGGCCCACAGGGCAGTGTAGGCTGTGCCTCCTCGCTGCCATGGGAGCCCCTGGGGAGACTTGACCTGGTAGGAGAGGCTCCTCAGGTTGAGGCACTGTGTGGGAATTAGGGATAGAAGGGGTTGTTGGGGTGTAAGCTGAAGCCAGTCAGTCCTTTGTGCACAGCTGTGCCAGGCCTGTCTCCTCTAATTAAACTCCATTTGTGATAGTTTTCCTGGGTGAGGGGCAAGAAATCAAAAAAGCATAAGGAGAGAGGAACTATATTACTTCCCAATTCTAAATAACTGGAGTTCAGATACTCCAAAATAATGAACTTACTTTCCTTCTAAAGATTTAAGCATTTACTTTTTACAAAAATCACATATGTAGTATAATTCTTCCATCATGATAACCATAACACTATCTTATGTGCTGCCTTTTTTGTTCATATTCTAAGGGCTTAGAAATAAAATAAAATGGATTTTGAATGTAATTGTGAAATGAAAATCACTATTAAAGAACTATAAATAAAGAATACAAATCCTTTTACATAATCTTGAAGTTTTATCTGAGTGAATGCTAAACCATTTTAAGAATCTTAAATATTCCCCTGTCCACTTCTGTTTTAATTATTAATTGAATCTATTTATCTCGTATTTTCCAACCTGTATGAAGTAGTTGCTGAATAATCTAATGAAGGCTGCAGAGTCCATTTTGAAACCGAAAGATATCTTTTGACTTTTTAATATAAAATGAGGTGATTTATAGTATTTATTCAGAGGCAGTCAGAGCCTGATCCAAAAACTGTTGAAGGCATATGACTGTATCAGTTGATTTCAGTAGGTTCTCAATCAAGCCTCCAAGAACAAGAAATGATTACAGTGTCTGACTGAAATATGAGTCAGGCATCCCTCAAAGATTTATTATATGATCTGAATAAGACTTGGAATGCTTAAAATATTTTAAGTAGAGGCTTTTTCTATGCAAAGTTAATTTGGTACTGAATTCAAAGGCATTGCAAACTGTCTGAATCAAAGAAGCAATTGTTAGATCTAAGAAACAGACTATCTGCAAGATAAATGTTGGGAATTTCAGGGTGAGATTCTGTTCTGCATTCAGACACGTAAATGTGAACTTGTGTCTGTGTGAGGTGCGTGACCCTGTTATAGTGAGCAGAGAAATTGTCACTGCTATCAGTACAGTAGAATCTACTTTCCTAAATGTAATTGCCTGCCTGGTGTCCTCCTGCAGAAGAGCTGGGGCATCCTCTGCATTGTGTATTGCATCTCTCAACGCTCATTTCAATTATCACTCTCCTGTCTTGTTCCCTGTGTTAGGCAGCAACATCACACTCTGATTAGAGCTTAGAGATCTTGTAAAATATGCAAATGGAGGCATTAAATAGAAGATTAGTCCAGGCCTCTGGACTCATAGATTGTATTGACTATGTAATCTTTTGAGACCTACAGTGTAGCTTGGAAAAGATTTTGAAACCTATCTCCTATCCTGAAAGAAAAGTTAATGCTAGGAATACTGTGTTCTGTTTTAGTGTGGTTATATGGCTCTTTCATTAATGAGTGCTCCACTGCAGAGGGATGCTTCTGCTTGTTTATTTCCATTTGAGAACATGGACCCAGCACTCCTGTCTGTGTCAACTAAGCATTAAATAGGAGGAATACACATAAAGCTTATGACAAGATAAATATAACATATTTCTATATTGTAAAAGATTCACTTAGATTAGTGAACGAGTAAAAATTTTGGCTGCCAGTCCAGGCTTGACTAAAGCAATCAAAAAATGGCAAAAAGCCATTTTTTTTTTTTTTTCAGGTCCATATGATTCATTGCACCAAGGATAAATGGTGCAATGAACAAAATGTGATAGTCAAGATACTTGTCCAGACAACTGTACATAAAGTAGATGTGAAAGTGTTTAATTAAATGTCTAAAGTTTTCTGGTAAATGTGCTCAGAAAACAATTTGTTATGTGCCTGAAAAGGAAAATAAGACACATGGGGAAATTTCCATGTACTAAAACTCAAGTACAGAGTTCCTTTTTTTCTGATCTGTACTTATTATTCCAGATAGACACTCTACTAAAACTGGAGAGATGCTGAAGCTGGAAGTTCATTAATATGTGATCTGAATACAAACTGCCATTCTTAAATAAGGGATTGAGTCTGTCTGCCTACTGATACTCTCTGAGAATAGATACAGCTGATTAACTTATCTTTCAATGTAGGATGACTGTGCCATTGCACTTAATGAAGCTGGATGAAAAAGTATTATTTTTCATACCGAGAAACATAGTGCTTACAAAACAAAGTAGTTCAGGCTCCAAAAGGTTTCTGCAGAACAACACTCTTCAGCTAAAAATCTGGCAAAAGAAATGGCATGTCTCTAAAATTTAGAGACTTAATTGATTTGTAAATAGCAATCTACACAGATCATCTAACTGGAAGAAAATGATAAAATTTCAAAACTTTTGTCTTTCATACTTCTAAGAATTATTTGACATTGACATTTTTGTTTGACATTGAATTATTTGACATTTGACATTATTTGACACTGTATTTTAAAAATGGAAACTATTCAGAGGTTTACTAAAAACCCTGAGTTGATTTGTTTTAGTTGATGGCTGGTGATGTACTCTAGCAACAGACTACAACAAAATGTTACGTTTTAAGTTTGACTATCAATATCTTTAATCTTATTGTATCACTTTGTTTGACAGTAACACAAGTTCCAAACATATTTATAGGTAAAATTTCCTTGTATATTTGAACCAAATTCATCTACTGGCTTACTAAACACAGGAATAAAGCTGAAATGCTTTACTCTGTCACTTTAGTCTGTCACTGGAGGTGCCAGTTTCCATTATTCAGCTATTTTTCTGGATGAATTATTTCAAGATATTTTGAATAAAATTTTTCTCTTCCTCCAGGTTCTGTCCAGCTAGTGTTCATTTAACACAATTCTTTATTGCCTCTCTCTTGGTCCTAAACTAAAAGTGCCTTTCCTGTTGTGGCACCAGTAAACACACTACAGCTCACATTAAACTAGGATAAGCCCTTTTAAATCCTCTTACTGTTTTGACAAGAACAGCTATTTCCAGTCACATCTTTCACTTGAAAAATTGCTGATTAAAAAAAAAAAATAATCAAACCAAAACACATAAATAAGATGGGAACTGGAAAAAAACTATTTTGAATGCTGTTCTAAAGTTAACATCAGAACTAAGGAATAAAAGAATATGAGGCATAAAACGATCTTTGACTTCAGTCAATCTCTTCTGTTCAGTCTGTTCTGTTCTCTTCTGTCCAAATACAAGCTGGACAGAGAAAGATTGAGAGAGGTCCTCATGAAAAAGACTTGGGTGTGTTGGCTGACAAGAAGCTCAACATGACTTGACAATGCACACTTTGCAACCCAGAAAGGCACACATTTTCTGGCTGCGTCAAAAGCAATGTGGCCAATAGGTTGAGGGACGTGATTCTGACCCTCTAGTCTGCTCTGGTAAGACCCCAGCAGGAGTGCTGCATCCAGGTCTTGGGCCCTCAACACAAGAAAGACGTGGACCTGCTGGAATAAGTCCAGAGGAGGGATACAAATATGGTCAGGGAGCACCTCTTCCTTGTAGACAAGTAGAGAGGGATGAGGTTGTTCAGCCTGGAGAAGAGAAGGCTTCAGGGAGACCTCATTGTGGCCTTCCAGTACCTAAAGGGGGCTACAAGAAAGCTGGAGAGGGACTTTTTACTAGGGTATGTAGTGATAGGACAAAGAGGAATGGCTATATTACTTTTTTTTTTTCTCTATTCAGCTAACTAGTAAAATTAGGACTGTTTACAAGCATTTACTTTATTTTCACAAAACATTTAAATTTCTTTCAACTTTTGCTTTTCTATTAATCTCCTGGGTTTCTAATATTTGCTTTGGGGATTAATTTAACAACCCTACACTTTTTAACATCTTTAGTTACCACTAACCTTACCACATTACTTAAACTTTTTCTTATCAATGAGGGTATAATAGGTTTACATGAAAAAATAAAATTTTGATACTGTACATGTAGTCACATTGGTTTTCCAGTGATCCAGTATTACAAATATTTCACCTACTATAACATTACTTCTGCCAGAAAACAAACAAACAAACAAACAAACAAACAAAAAACCAAACAAACCAAAACCAGAACAGTCTTTACTGAAAGACAGAACAAAATTATCCATTAAAAGAACAATTATGATGATGTCATCCTTGCACAGAAAAGACAATGTAAATACTCTCACTATTCAGCTTTTGAGATTTTATAATTTGACTGCCATGTTATTTTAAGCTTATCCATTTTCCCATCCAACACAGATAGATTAATCAATAACTTTGACTAATTTGCATAATTTTCTCTTCATTGTTTTGTTAGACAATTGTATTGATAAAATGTTTTATTTCCATATTACTTGCACAAGTTTGTGCTGTGAAAATTAATATAAAAATATTAAAATTGTGACACAAAATACTCAAAGAATAAAATGCAGCTTTTGTTTTCTCCCTAAATTACTCTTTGTGCTTTTAGTATTCATTTGTCATTTACTGTCAAGACAATGCAGAAGCAATCACTGTGGAGATAGGTCTTAAAAATTAACTATTTGAAGAGTTCTTGTAAAATTTCACTTGAAACTTCTAGTTTGGCATGGAAAGGGAAATGTGTTTGCTGGATTTCAATACTTAGGAAATTATGTGCTTAAGTGAGAAAAGTGGAAATCTATCACTTATTCTCCTTTTAAAATGAGTTTTAGACAAATACTAAAACCATTGAAAAATAATAATAAAAAAACCCCAGAAGTTTTATCAGGTCGTTTTAGTTCTTGGACTTAATTTCCAATTGCTAGCCTTTATTAAAAAAAGAAGTGCACATAAGTCATAATTTCTGATGTGATATTTCTTATTTTATTTTCTTACTTCTTATTTTATTCACTTATTTGTTTGATGTTGTCCACTTAGATGATGAGTTTTGTTCTTTTTAATATATAAAATTTTAAGTAGTTCTATGTGTACTAAGTGTGCTATGTGTAGTCTGAACATTCTGACATTCCCGTTACACATTATGAGAGCTCTGGGCAAAGAATATAAAAAGGGCTAATAAATCAGAAAACAAACATTGAGAAGGTCACAAAAGAACATTTTGCAATTGTGATTGCTAAAATACGTGAGGCATTGAAATTTGAATTCTACATTCTTATGATAATGTCTCTAATGAGAAGAGAAAATACTATGACCCCAATATATTATCCTGACAATTTAAATATTACTGTTACCCAGTTGTCACCTTGTACTTCTTCTCTAATTCCATAAATAGGGAAGGACATAAAGATAGTCAAAATGCATGACAGAATTTAAACTCCTGACATTTTCCTATGGTGGATTAAGAGAGTATGTGGATAACATGATATACCTTTCTTTGAAGGAAGGAACTTGGAGTAATAGTTAACACATCCATCTGTTATTTTTGTGAGGTTTTTACTTCTCTGTTCATTTCAGATCATGTTAGCAAAGCATGTAGTTCATTTAGCATTTTACAATGAAAACACAAAAATAAAAATAACTTTTCTGTGATGGTTCTCTTTATATGCTAGGGCCAGAACTCTAAAAGTTAATTTTATTTTAATAAGAGTCATATCTTGCTTACCCAGGCTTTAAAGTATTTTAAAATAAGAGGTTAAGTCTCGCTTCTAAATCTTAAATGAACTGGGATACAATCCCAATATTAATACTTTGAAAATTGTTCCTTTAAATTAATATGTTTCTTCACTTCTGAGGCAATTTTGTTAATTGATTTTCATATATTTGAACATATCTAAACTTTGTGGAATTTGTTTAGTGATATCTATTATCAGTGTCATGTATTCATGCCTTAACCCAATGAAACTAAGCAAAGTGATATAAATTACAGTCCCTACACATCACACAGTGCAGACCCATTTTTACACATTATACAAAATCATCAACAATCATTTCTCCAAGGTCTGATCTAGTCCATCATCTCCGTTCTTGGATTTACATCTCAATCAGTAGAGTCTGCTTCTGAACAGGGTTTTTCTTACATGTTTACAAATAAAGAAATTTGTATGCAGAGAGCAGTTGTTGCTATCCAGCTGTTTGCAAGACAGGGTCTGACCTACAGAAGAAGTTGCTGTGTACTGATCACTGTTATTGTGGAGCTAGATAATTTTGAGATAAATATAAATGAGCTATAATGTATATAGTCAAGCAGAATTGCTGTTCCTCTCTAAGCCAAGTGACTTATACCTCACTGAGAAGGTTAACACACTACCAAGACCTTCTTTTTAATGACATTTTAACTACAGATGTATTCTCTGAAGCAATTGCACAGCTCAATTACCTTTTGTGACCTACGTTCTCAGCTAGTCTGAACTGGGATTGTTCTACATATTTTCTTGGATTCTTCTCTCATTTTTTACTGATTTTTTTTTCTTTTTTCCCTCCCTGTCGTGACCAGTTTAGGAGTGTTTATCAATTTTATTTCTAAAATGTTCAGGGTGAATGTACAGCAGATTTGTAACAGGAGCTACTCTGAAGCAAAAGCATGAATTTCCTCACAGCTACTGTGCTAGTATTTGTTATGTGCATGTCCTTGTTGTGCAAATCCAAATTTCTGAGGAAGTGGGGGAGAACATGGATCACCTTAGTCATAATATTAGTATCAATTAGTTAATTCCCAGAATACCTAGAACCAAATCTGTAACACATTTCTTCATTTAGACAGAAGTTTTTTCCATATTTGGAATAGTAGTTAGAGCTGTAATTAATTCTAAATTATAACTATGTGTTTCATTTTCTTAGATCTTGGATCCCAGTCCCACAAAAACTTACACAAAGGGAAAGGCTCAAGTGCAATAGCATACAGCTTCCTTTATACCATTTAGTTCTCAGTGTTAGAACCGTAAAGTATAATTTCACTTTTCAAAAGACATGCATACCAAAAATCTTCAGCCTAATAAGCTTTCAGTTTCTTTAGCATTTACAACCTTCAGTATTTTTTTTTTAATATTAATTTCAGAAAGAGAAGATTATTGTTTACATATCCTAAAGTCTAGGGCTTTGCGGCAAAATTTATTTTGAAAATATAGGTTAATGCAGATAAATGTCTTTGCACTTTCAAGATGGTTGGTCTTATCTTCACTTAACTCAAAACTTTGATTTTGTTTTTAAAATTCCTTTTGGCATAAAAGCAAGTATCAGTGGCAGTATCAGTGATGTAATGGAATTTTAAGTGCATAATAGAATTGCTCAGCACAAATGTGTTTTAAGCTATTATTTGAAGACAGCTTAAAGTCCACATTTCATTGCCCACAGAGCATTGATAAAGCAAAATTCAATTAAATACCTGGGAAATTCTGTTCTTCAATAGATCTGACTGACAGATTTTGCAGTCACAGTAAATTCATCTTTGACACAAATATCCAAGTTTGGATTCCAATTACAGTGACTTTGTAATCCCATTTGCAAAATTCTTTCTTTGACTTTTTTTTTTTCTTTGAAAATGACATTGTGGGTAGAAGAGTTTCAAATGACTGAATGTTATTAAATTATCCCTGCTAATAATGATAATAAGGTTTTGAAAATTTTTAAATCTTGAATGCTCATGTCATGATACCATACTGGAACAATATGTTTATATGATTTAATTTCTTTTCTACTAAAAAAGCTCTTTTTTTTCCTGTCCCATCTGTAGACTGTAGTTTCAAAACATTGTTTTGAAAATCCAGAAGATAAAAAAAAAATCAACCAAAACAAAATACAACCAAACAAAAAACCAAAACAAATCATAATAAAACCCCCCAAAAACCAAAAAACGCCCCACCCTGATATATTTCTTAAAAACTCTGAGAAATATGCATATTTCATTTTTCTATAAAATCTTCATCACATACAGGCACACAGTACGGGATGGGGATCAAAGGTTTTATGGGTAGTCGTTTGGGCTAATATCAGGAGTTTGACTAAGCAGTATTACTTGTGAATAATATGGTTATTTAACATTCATTTCAATAAAATCTTCCATGCAATGAATATGACACCCATAGGAAACTTAGAGAACAGAACTTATATATTAGTGCTGTAATTTCCCTGATAAGACAGTGTAAGTTATTTGGTCACCCAGATTAATTTTCTAAATTATCTATCCCTTTTCTGTCTGTGCTTCATGCCATTATATGGTAGGTTTGTTAGGCAACTGTGTGCTGAAAGTTTAGGATAATATTCTCAAAATTCAGTATATTGTCAGTTAATAAGATATTCATCAAAAAACATATTTATTACACTTTGTTACTAGTTCTTCAATGGTCAAACATAAAGAATAAAACAAAAGTTCACGTAAAAGTGACACTTGCTTTTGTGAAAATGTTTTTAATTTGTTGTTCAGTTATTGAATCAATAATGAAGTTACAGGAATGTTAAATGTACTTTTTTTTCCTGAAAAATTACCTCAAACTCTTCTATTTTCTTATAAGATTCAGCAGAGGATAATTAGGCTACTTTTTAACTACAAATTCCATATACTGAAACAAATTAAACAAGTACAAAGTCTTAAGATAAGTCCAGAAGTTCAGAACTGCCTATGAGCAGTTCATGTAGGAGGGTTTCCTAGTGAGCTATCCCATCTAGCTGCCAGCCATTACAATTTGCATCTTGTTTCATATTCAGATCACAACATCTTGGGGAGAAAACTTATTTTCACTATATATGTATATGATATGAAGCAAAGCAATCTGTGGTCATGAGGAAAAACTAGATTCCATTAAATATTTCCATACATGGTTAACTTTTTAAAATGATATTTCTTCTCATAATATAAAGTGACACAGCTGAACAAAACAGTAAACAAAATTGTTAATTAAAATGGGTAAATTTTTCTGTTGCATGAAAGAATTCTGCTGTTTTGGAAGCAAAGGGGCACCAGTATTTGGAGTCCTATTATGCTACTTATATGTATTGTATATGTTTAGAATAAAGTATGGATTTGTTTAAATGCTTTTCTGTCAGACAACTTACTGAGCTTCACTATGGCCCACAAACAGATTGATGTTTATAGTCTCAGTAGTCTCATCACTGTCAGAATATATGAAGAATCAGAAAGTCCTTTCCTTACGGTGCAATTATAGGAAAAAAAAAAAAAGACAAATTGGAATGGTACCATTTTAACTAATCCTCCTTAAAGATGTTAAGAATGTATGTTTTGTAGTCCTTGTCAGTATGACTCTTCTTTGTTTTATCTTTCTAGATACAGAAGTTTCCTTTTCTCCACTTTTTTTTTTTTTTGTACAATCAGTTACTTTTCAGAGCACAAAAGTCATAAAAAAATAATGAGGTGACACCTCGAAGGGTAGCATTTTGATGTTTTGTGAGGAGAACAGATTGTTCATTAGCTTTGTATTCAATACTATTCTTCCTTTTCTTTCAAAGCATACCCATGATGCGCGTAGCAATCAGTGCCAGAATGAACTTAAGTCTCTTGCTCCCACGTTGAGAAAGGCTCTGCATAGGGAGATGTGTGCTTTCCTGTTTATCTCTTGTTTTAGATCAACTACATTGTTTAAATGATTTGAAAGAATAGTTGATGCTTATTATACAATGTGATAATGACATTAGTTGCAGTTTTAGAAAATTAACAAATACATTTTTGCCAAATAAATATTTTTGCATACGAAGAGGATATTGGGCAGAAAGCAAAAGGTATTTATAGTCACCTATAAACCGTGAACCTCATTTTCAAGTATATTTTTATATATTTGTTCAGAAACAAATGCCTTTTCAATTAAGAAGTTCATTATCTTCACTGAATTTTAGGTCCAGGGCTAATCAAGTTTTTTTTTAATGTGATACACATTTGACCATTTTTCCTTCAGCAGTTTGATATTATCGTCACTTAAAGGAGTCATTTTTTACTGAATGAATGTCATTTTGTGCTCATACAGTTCTTCCCTCATGTCTATAAAGTTTTCCAGAAGAGACATTGCAAACTTGATATCCACTGACTCTTGTTTCCTAACACCTTCTAGATTTCTCAAATCTGATGCAGACCACAACGGGCACAGAGTTTGGAATTCTGGATAGACACAATGAAACACAGTTTCAAAAAACAAATGGGAAAAATATGTTTTTTCATTGTGAAATTTCCAGTTAGATTTTTAGGACAGCAGTAGTTCTGTTATAATCAGACTGTAGCATAGAGAAAGATTATCTGAAGACTAAGTTTCATTTTCTGAATGAAATCTATGAAGCATTTTCAGACTTGACTGAGTTTAAAATGAGATATTTTGAACACTTGAAAATTGATCTTTAAAATTCACTGCCATCAAGCTTAAACAGAAAAGAAATTTAGCATTTATTGTAGGCTATGAGGCAAACAAATCTGCTAAGTTCATCTGTCTCTAAGTCTTTGTTCAACTATACTAGTAGTGAGAAGAAAAAGGAAAAAAAAAAGAGATTGAAATCTTTTTTGTCTGTCCCTCAGAAGAAATCTCCAATACCTATGACAAGTTTATTCTGTGGTAAGTTTGCTGCAGTATTCTAGACATTCCTTAAATAAACGTAAATTTTTATTGTTTGATCACCTTGGGAAGACTCTGAGTTTTCATTTCAGTTTACCATGTCTTAAGGGTTTGAGAGAAAGAGAAAAACCTTAGTAGTTTTGAAATACTTTGACTTAGTAGTCAAATACCTGCTCTCAGAGTTAGTTGCAAGGCAGTAAGATGGATTACTGATTAAGTTTTTAATGTGTGTTTGCATTCCTCTGTATTAGGATCACTTTTACCAGAGTCTTGTAGCTGGTACAATAACCTGGGCGTGAGGAACAGCAGAACACGAAAGATGGATGCCTGTTGCTTGGCATGAGAATTCATCTCACTGAATATGCATATGAGCTGCACATGCTCATCTTTTTTTAGAAAATGAAGAAAATAAAATTCTTTGAAATTTCTTCTACCCTGAAGTCTAAAACAGATCAGATTAGTACCTGGTAGATGTCTGTTGAGAATAAAGGCAAAGGGAAAAACTACGATGTAGGCTTCTCTATTTAGACACTGAGGATGTTCCTCAAACAAAAACTAACCAAACAAAAAAGACCATGAAGCAGCTTAAACTGAGATAATGGTATGTTTTACTCTCATCTTGCTAGCATGAATCCTGCTTTACTATAGCCTAATTTGATCCATCAACATACTTTTTTTTCAAGCAAGTATGAATTTGATTTTTCTGCAAGTTTTCCCCAGGAGTTTCAGCTTTGATTTTGGTTATATTATGCCGGTTTTGATTCTATTTATGAGTCATTTTATGTTTGCTGGTTCTCCATTCCCCATTCACTGTTTCTCCTTTGCTAGTGAGTGAATTGCAGTTACACTGAATGTTACTAGCAGTCTGTTTCCTTTTTCTTTCTTTCCCTCAGTGTGTACTGCAAACAAATGTAACACATTCTGCCAGTAGCATTGGGGAGGACAGGAGCTGAACAAGGTCCCGTGAAGTATTCTCTTTGGAACAGATTGAAGCTCTGAAATCAATATATTTTATGAAGCAATAAAACTGAGAATAATTCCCTTCACAACTGAGCTCGGGCTTCTTTTAAGCCTGAAAAAGTGGCTTCTTTCTTTCTTTTCTTTTTTTTTTTTTTTTTCTTTTCCACATGAGGTGTTATATTCTGTATGAAAACATTCTCTTGAGAACAGAGCATGTGGAGGGTAACAAGGATCTATGAAGCAAAAGGAGATTTTCCCTACAAAACAAAAGTTCATTTCAATTTCTTGAGGTAGTAGAGTGAAAAGAACATCAGCCATTTGTCACCATTGCAGTTTCAGAAAAGCATTTTACAAGAAATTTACAAAAGGTTAATTAGGTAGAGTGGGAGTGATTTTGACACTTACCTGTTATAAATCAGCAACACTATATGAATGTGCACAATTCATCCTCAATCTAGAATCTTTACTAGTGATGGGCCAAGTTTTTTACTGGGTTTAAATCATAAAATGTGCATAGTGTTCAAACTCTAATATTTCACAGTAACATATGTATTAATTTGGATAGTCGTTTGTGACTAAAAACAAAACAAAGGTCTTTACATCTGTCTAAAATAGCCCAGGATGCAGGGATTAGAAAAATCTTTCACTAGCTATGAAAGGACCAAATTCATTGAACTTCTTTTTTTTTTTTTTTTCCATTTATAGGAAAAAGAAGAAGGAAAAAGGAAGTAAGCATAATGGTCTGATCTGAATTATCAAACTGCTTCTTTGAATTCAACCTTCCCAGGCAGCAGCAGAGTTCTCTAGGTAACACATTTCAACACAATGGATAATGAGGAGTATGGAGATTTTTTTGTTTTATTTTCTTTTGTTTTTTTTTTTTTTTAACTAAGTTTGAAAATTCCTGTTTCATGCAAGATAGGCAATGGTACAATAGATGAAACCTATTTCCTAAGACAGGACAGTTTTTCTCCTTCCTTATACTCCTACCTCACTTTATGAACCCCAAATCTACAAGAAGGTCAAATATGATTATGGTTTAATTTTAATTTCAAAATATCTCTAATTTTTCAAAAAACTACAGTAGAACATCTTTGGAGCACAGACTATCTGTTTGCTTTTTTTTATAAAAATGAAAAAAAAATAAAGAAAAAGAGAAAGACCTATAACTTTAATAGTTTCTGAAGACTCAATAAAAACTAGTTTAATACAAATCATTCTGAAGTTTAAATATTCGTAAGAGAGTTAAAATAATGTGTGCAATAACTCTAAAAGTGAATTTTGCATAATAAAGCTTAGTACTTCTAAAGAACACAGAAACTGAAATCATATTTTTCTAACATAAAAATGAGATTAATACAAATAGACATGAATTATAAAATATTTCTAAAATACTTGTGCTCCTAAGATTTTAGAAAAGCAATTTTTTTCATTAGCAGTACAGCAGAAGCAGATGACTTACAGGTTTGCCTCATTTGATACCCGTCACCCTTCCTTCATAGCAAGGGTAACACTAATTCTCCTTTCTGCTCTGTGCTGTCACCAGAGATTTTCTTCACCAAAGAAAAGAGAATTTAGCCAGAGTTATGTGTATTTGTCTGGCCAGAAAAGAAGCTGTTCTTTACACACTGCCAGGAAAAAAATTACTCGTAAACTGCATTCTTTTTTGTTTTTACTTCAGTGAAGGCACAAATCTGAGACACTGCTCCAAGATGCTACAAATTTTCACTAAGATTATAGGTACTCAATTGTATTTGAAACATCACTACAGTTTGTAAATACAATGTGATTTGTCTTCAGTCTGTCAGAAGGGGGATCCACAGGTGAAATAAATAATTTTGGGCCACTGTTCCTATGGACTTTACTAAAACTTCCTTTTAATTTTAAAATTAATACATAAGCACTTATAAGTCAACTCTGTAAATAAACTACTTTTAACTTAGAGAGTGTCATTAGTCTGTCAGAAAATAATGATTTATTGTGCAAATCAGTTCCGACTGAAGTCAGAAAATTTTACAGTATTGCCAATGATGCAACCTATTCCTTGGCAAAACTTCTTAAAACTTATGTCACAAAGATTTTCACGCTTGTGTTGATTTTGGCCTGCTCCCCCACTTTGCTCTTTTGGCATGAGAGACTTGCAGGGCTGATCTGAATTCCTCATGCTAGAGACTGTCACTGCTGAAGCAGCACATTTTCACAACAATGATAAAATGCTGTTTCCATTCCCTTTTTTTATTATTTGTTCTTTTTTTCTTTCCTTTTTTTTTTTTTTTCCAAATTACAAAGCATCAGCAGTCGCTATACAAATTGTTATTATACTTTCCCTGAAACATCTTCTGTTCCGTATTAATTCAGAGATTGACCTTGGAGCTGGTCCATTTCCTACATTCTAATTCTTATCTCGATGAGCCAACAAGACTGAATAGTTCACTCTCATAGAAAAAAAAAGAGGTAAAAAAAAAAAAAAGAGTCCTTGAATAACAACTGGTCTTTGACATGGAAGGAATGCCAAAAGGCAGAGATCACACTGGTAATCCCAAAGGATTATTCTAGAGAAAAGAACCTTATAATTGTAACAAGAGAAAAAGTCACCTTCATTTTGGCAGTGCAAATAGAGTGATTGAGACCAACTTCTGGTACTGGTTTTTAGCCTAAAAGCAGTACAGTTTTCTGAAGAGAATAGGTTGGTGTTTGCATTCCTATTAAGGTGAAAAGTCAAAAAAAGGTCACTTGGTTTGCTCAGCCTGGAGGAGACCAATGGAGACCTCAGTAGTCTACAACCTCCTCAAGAGAAAGCAAATTGGCAGGCACTGATCTCTTCTCTGTGTTGACCAGTGACAGGACCTGAGAGAACAGTGTGAAGCTGTGTCAGGGCCTGTTATTAGGAATAGGTTCTTATCAAAGAGTGGTTAAGCACTGGAACAGACTCCCCAGAGAAGTGTTCACAACACTAATCCTGTCTGAGTTCAAGAAGAGTTTGGACAGTACTCCCAGGAACAGGGTGTGATTCTTAGGGTGTCCTGCATATGGCCAGGTGCTGGACTTGATCCTGATGAGTCCCTTCCAATTCAATGTATTCTATGATTCTATGTACTTTTATCAAAGTCATGGGCAGCACCACACTGTGATGCACAGTAAAAAGGTTCAAAGGCAAGACCACCCTGCAGAGACATATAGACAGGCTGGAGGAATGGGATGATGAGAACTGTATAAATTCAGCAATGGCAATTGCAAAGCCCTGTACTGGGCCCAGTAGAACATTTGGAAATAGACTGGCTGAGGAGCTGCTCTGCTGCAAAAGATTTGGCGGTCCTGGTGAACAGCAGGCTAAATATGAGCTAGCAGTGTACCTCGGCAGTGAAGAAGGCTTGCAGTGTACTAGGCTATAACAACAACAGACCAGACAGTAGGCTGAAGGAAGTGAGGGACTGAAGCATCTCTCTTATGAGGAGAGGCTGATGGAGCTGGGCCTGTTTAGCCAGGAGCAGAGAAGACTGAGAGGAGTTCTTATCAATGTATTCAAGTATCTGAAGGTAGGGTGTCAATAGGATGGAGCCAGGGTCTTCTCGGTGGTTCCAAGAAATCAGATGAAAGGCAAGGAAACTGGAACCCAGGAAGTTCCACCTGAACATGAAGAACTTCACTGTGTGAGTGACTGCACACTGAAACAGATTGCCCAGAGAGGTTGTGGAGTCTCCTTCCCTGGACGTAGTCTAAAACTGACTGTACACAATCCTGAGTAACGTGCTCTAGGATGACTGTGCTTAAGCAGGGAGATTGGACTAAGTGACCTCCAGTGGTCCTTTTCAACTTTACCCATTCTGTGATCCTGTAAAATGTCAAGAAATGTTGTCAGAATACCTAGTCATGTGATACTGAGGTATTTCTGAAGTATGATAATCCCAGTATACTTTTTTAAATATTGTAGGCAAAATTAGAACATACAGGTTTTCATGACATATATAGTATAATATACTAGTTTTAAAGGGAAAAAATGTTTTTAAAGAACTTACAAGTAGAATCAATTAATGTGAATCAGTCATTTTATCCTCTCCAATTTTAATGCTTATGTTAACATTTCTCTGGGTGTTTGTCACTGATATTAATATTGTTGGAAAAGAAGTCTGTGAGAAAATCAATAATTAATAAATAGTTTAGAGCAAGATTTCAACAATGTGCAGTTAAAAAGGAGGGTAAAGAATGGTAAATAAATCCTAAATAAATCCTAAAATATTGATTGCCTTCATCATTCAATAATCATTTTCAGCACATGAAATCAAAGAATCAAAGATTTATGTGGAAGAAAATTATGCTTAGAATATTTTGTGATACATACAGAACTAGCTAGATGATTTTGTAATCTAAATTTCCTAACTCTTATGATCTTACCTTTACAATACAATATTCTAATGTGATAGTTGCAACCTGAGTATTATTAATGCTCTGCAAATAAGCAGAGCAAGACCACTTATGTGCGGCAACTATAAAAGATTATAAATTATTTATTAACAGTAATATTTAATTTTATTACAGAACTGCAAGGAACATCAGATAAGCCCAGGTTTATGCCATCTGGAAAAATCTAATTAAAAAGTTTCTTCTCCTAGTATGTAATCCAAACAAATAGGACAGGCAAAAGAAAGTGAAAAAAATGTTCTTTCCAAGACATATCAAAAACCTGTCTTAAGCCATTTAAAGAAACTGGATAAACTCCATTATTTGGCAAATAATCTTCTGCCATGAGGCTGTGCAATAGAAACCTCAGCCCTGTCAGGACATCAGCTTATTTGACAATTGAATACCAATAAGTCTTATGTTGTCTTCTAGGTATTGCTAGAATGTCTAAATATTTTTTTTTAATTAAAAATGTTTTTTATGTCAGTTTACTTGAATGATATATATGAGTGCATTTAATTTTCATATAAACCATACTTTAAAATGTGGACAATTATATAGTATGTAATGGAAGACACAAAGTCTGTTGAAAGTACATTAGTTCCCAATTTTGAAATAGTGGATTGTTGTTTGGACTTAAAGTTAACTGAGAACATAACAGTTAGGATAGCTTTCATAGCAAATAGATTGCTACCCATGTTAAAATAGATAAAATTGAATTCAGAACCAGAAACGGTACCTCTGTAGCTCTGTACAGCTAGACAGATATTGAGGTAGGGGTTCCTTAAGTGACATCAGTAACAGGATCTAAACCTTGATTTGTGCTTGGGTTAAATTCTAAAGATTTTAGATTATTTACTATTTTTTACTGTGGGAGTTTATGTGAGGTTTACTAGTCTCTTTAGCAGAGAAACAAAAATATTTTACATATATATACACACATACATATAATTGTAAAAAACGTAAGATAATTAAGAATGTGATTTTTTAAAAAAAGAATTCCCTAACCTGTGTCCGTTTTGAGATGACCTGATAAAATGCAGAAAATATGTCTACTGTTATTTGACAAAAGAAATATGAGATGGATTTAGCATACTGAACTAGACATCATTAGAAACACTCTTTTTTACAAATTGAATAGATCCACTTTTAAAATACGTGAAAAATGTTATTAAGACCACCTAGGGAATTTTTCTTTTGTCAGCTGAATATATAACTATACTATAACTTATAGTACAGCATATTTCAAATAAATTTTTATCTTAAGTACACAGACTAGTACCAGATCAGAATATATATTCATATTTTTGTTTGCATAGTGGTAAGATGCACAATGATAATTTTATGTCTCTGTTCCTGTTCTGCAACTCATCCATATACAAATGCTCCTCTAATGCAAATAAATCACTTGTGAGCCACTACTCTCCAGGCTTATCAGGCTCATGTTCAAGTAATATTTTACCTGTCTATATGAATATTTTGGCATCACTCCTATGTACAGTGTGATTTCTAAGTGTGTTATTTTTAGTAGAATGTGAGCTTGAGCTGTACCTTTTACAGGGATAGAAGAGTATCTTCTTGCCTTTGTATCTCATGTATGTATTCATTTCTTCGTCCACCTTTTTCAGTAAGATAGAAATGTTTCCTGTTAATTTGCACCGTTTGTAGAGCCTAGCACTTGAACATGGATTCAGTGGCATCGGTTAATTGTACAGGGGAAGGAGAAGCTGAGGTCCAGTCAATCTATTCTTGCTTCTCTGCAGAGATGATGTGTAGGTGTCCAGGCATTGACACTGGGGAGGGCTGCAGAGTGGCCCCTGTCTTAAGAGACCAGGGATGCCCCATCCTGGACAAAGCTGAGTTCAGCCAGCTCCAATGGACTCACCACAGGGCACAGCTGAGCCCTTCAGCCATGGGTGGGTATCTCTGGAAAAACATGGGTAAGGAGTGGCAAAAGATGCTGCAAAGGTGGTAAGAAGTGATAAAAAACACCCTGTAGATACTGATGCCAGAGAAAGGGCATCAGTAGAGAGGGAGGAGATACTACAGATGCAGGAGTCAAACTTCAGTGTAGCTGGTGGAGATACCATGGTGATGCTGGTATATCCCTGCAGCCATTGGAGAGAACCATGCCGGAGCAGACACCCACACTGCAACCTGTGCAGTGACCTCAGTGCAAAGCAGCTGGGTATTTCCTGAAGTGGGGTCAGTGGAGAGCCCATGCTGCTTCAGGGGAAGTGTGAGGAGGAAGGAATACCAGAGGGGAGCTATTCTGAACTGACTGTAACTGCCTCTATTCCCCATCTCTTCCAGTGCTGCTTGGGGTGAGTGAGAGAGAGAGCAGTTGTGAATGGAGTGGAGTAAAGCCTGAGCGTTTTAACTTGTCATTTTCTTCCTTACATTTAAATATATTTTAATTGGCAATAAATTAAACCAATTTTCATCAAGGTAATTCTGTTTTACCTGTGATAGTAATTGGCAAATGATCTTTACCTTGATTCATGAGCTTCTGTTCGAGGAGGGAGGGTAAGAGAGCAGCAGTGGGTGTCTGGCAGCCAGCCAAGATCAGTGTACCACGGATGAGGAAATGGTCTTGCGCTTTGATGCCAAATACATTTTTCTTGTTTAAAGGTTGTATACAGACTTCTTTCTGTCTCTTTTAGAACACTTATAATTGTGTACAAGGAGTATTTTATCTTTAAGCTTTTCGTGCCAAGAAAAATCACCTGTTTTATATTCACACAGTGCTTTGCAAAATGGAGCCCTTGCCTTGACTGATTTTCAGCATAGTTATCATGAATAGTATTTTATCTGATAATCTAAGTAAAATGTTTTAATTTCATCTAGTCAGCTGTAAATTATATATATATACGTATGTATGTACATGTATATACTCTTCAAGCACTTGGATGTGTGCTAGTACATTATTGAAATCAAATGGAGGTAAGAAAAATCAACATTACTGTTAGAACTCTTTCTTTTATGGAGTTCTTGAGCAAGTTCCAGATTAGGTCAATAAGAGTTTTGTTACTGATTTGAAAGTTGTGGTAAGAATGTCTAAAATATCTTAGCTTGAATTTTGGGCCTATACATGTCTGCCATTCTTTGTGAATCAGTCACAGCCGGAATGTTAAAATGGCCTTAAGCAGCTCCACTTTTAAAGGAAGTTCATGATTGACAGCTGAGTTCATCATATGCAGAATTGAATATGTATATGTTGCTATATTTTTCATACATTAATATTACATATTATGTAATATGCAATAAATTATTGATTTTCACTTAATGGGGAATATTTTGTTCATTGGTATTGCTTTTTAATAAACAATCTTGTAAAGTTAGAGACTTTTCTTTTGATACATCAGGTGACAGTGGAAACTTTTATAGCAGATGGAGCAGAGCATCCACAATGTTGTGAGAACCACCAGAGAAAGGAATCTGCTTCCAGCTGAAGTTATTTTTTCTGCAAATCTAAACTATCTGCTTGTTTCTCTTGTTAAGCTTTCACATTCTTTCTAGAACTAAACACAAATTAGAAGAACTTATCAAAAGGATCATTTATAAGTGTGTGTATTTAAACATAGATATGAATAATTTTAACATCTTTGTACATAATTTCTAATATCTTTTTTCCAATGTGTTTTCTGTGATATACCCACATATATTTTTCTAAAGAGAAATCTACAAAATATTTTGGATTTAAGAATATTCAATATTATTCTTCAGTATATAATGTGCTCTGAATGACACAACTGTAGCATTTATCCAGCTCACTAGTACATATAAATTTTTCAATATACTCAAAAATTCATCCTTCAAATGCCATTGTGTATATAGTACCTTTGTGCATTCTTGTGCCTACAGATGCAAACGTGCTCCCAAATGAAACCATTCTGCTTTATGCTAAATATTAATTTGCCAAACGAATCTAGATTTAAAAAGATAAAATATAGAGATATGTAGTCCAGATGTAACTCAAACGCGCTATGCATCTGCATGTTATCTAATGAGGAAGTGAATTTACCAGTATATAATTTTATCACAAGTGACAGTAAAGAACAACTGATCTCACAGGTCTCCACAGGACATCTTTACTGTAGAAAGGATTACACAGAACTTTGGTTTAGTTCAGAGTTATTCAATACACTTGTTAATAAATTAAAAAAAAAACAAACAAACAAAAAACCACAAACAATTTTTGACACTTTGTTGTGAAAACTGTGACTTTGAAGTGTATTTAAGGATCATAATGAAGAGTTACAGGATCATTAATTACTTCTGTAAGTTCCTGAGTAAGTAAGCTGATGAACTCCTTTGATTAATAACAAGAGATTATGTCTGTAATGTGGTGATATATTATTTGACCTGTAGCGTGGCAGCCTCACAAAAAAAAAAAAAAAAATTAAAAGATAACCTGATTAACCTCATCCTGTCCTGTGAAGGCTCAAGCACTAATTTTATGGCAGGCCAAAATAATAATAATAAAAAAAAAATTAGTTAGAAAAGACTATAAGAAAGAGTTCTTCAGAAACCATATAGTTCTTTATTCATCCTTTGGTGAACATAATTTGGAACTGCAAAATTTTAGATACCTGCTGCTTTCCTAAACTGTATCATATTAAGGTACTAGCACTAAACTCACTGAAATCCACACTGAGAAAAATATAAGAACACACTACTGTCAGTAGTAATATATTCCACACTTTCTGGTAAAAATATATTTTTTAAAAATTAATTAGTATTCTTTGAATGCTATACACAAATAAAATAAATAGTTTAAGGTCAAATAACGAGACATGCTAAGAGGTATTTTCTCCATGAGAGTCCACTGTGAAGGGGGCCTCCTGCATTCAAATTAAAAATGTATTAGAAAGTGTTGGAGTACATATTAGAAAGCAATTATTTAAAGCAATAATAATTATTGTACATTAGAAAAAATAAGCTTGCCAATTTATAATTAAGTCACATTACATTTGTTACATGAAACAATGACTGAATGCTTCAGGCCTAATTTAAAAAAGTCTGATAGTCAATAGGTTAAATTAATATCTTAACAAAAACACAAATTTATTCATACAATTTCAGGCTTCAAAAACAGAGAGAAGAAACAAACAAAACCTAACCAAAATATAACGGTATTTTAATATATCCTTTTTATTCTTGCATTTTTTCACTATTAATCAAAATTATTTTTGAACAAATATCTTTGTAGAATCACAAAATAATGTAGGTTGAAGGGGATGTCTGGAGAATATCTTACTCAACTTGCTGCTCAGTGAACTCCAATGTCCACAATCTGAGGCTAGAGGGCACCTCTGGAGATCATCCAGTTTAATCTCCTCTGCTCAAAGCAAGTTCAACTAGAGCAGATTTCTCATGTCAGTTGAGCTTGTAGTATCTTAAAGGACAGAGACTCTACAGCCTCGCTGGGCAACCTGCTACATTGTTCAATCACCCTCATATAAGGCTGGTCAACCATACTTATATGCAAGTCGAATTTAAATTTGTGCCCATTGCCTGTCTTGGGCATCACTTAGGAAAGCCTAGCTCACTCTTCTTTACTGGAATCCATCAGCTACTTATATGCAAGGGTAGTACCCCCCTAAATCTTTTCCTCTTGAGTCTGAAGAGTCTCAGCTTTATCAGCTTTTCTTTGTATGAGGGATTCTCCAAACCCTTTATCATCTTTGTGACCCTTTGGAACACTCAGTTCAATCTGTTCAGGCCTCTTTTGTACTAGAAAGCACAGAACTGAATCCAGCAAGCTAGAAGCAGCCTCAGTAGAGCTGTGTAGTGCAGAAGGATCATCTTTACCTGCTTGCAACATTCTTAATAGCACTGGAGGCCATGTGTACAAGGACATGTTGTTGGCTCATTTTCAATTTGTTCACCAGGACCTCATGGCCCTTTACTAGAAAGCTGTTTTCCAGCCTACTGGACTGTTAGCATGCACTGATACATGAGGTTGTTCCTCTTCATGTGCTAGGTTTGACTTTTCCCTTTGTGAAAAGTCACGAAACTTCGTGAGTTTCGTCCATTCTCTATCTACCCAGTTTGTCAAGCCCCTTCTGAATGGCAGAACAACCATGTGATGTATCAGTCACTTCTCTAGTTTTGTGACCTTTAATAAGGCCCATCAACTAGAACATTAAAGACAAGCTTAAACAATGTTGAAGACAATATCATCGTTCTGGGATATAACTCTAGTGACTGTCCTCCAGTTGAATGATGTGTGCTGATCTTATGACCGCAGTTTTTCAACCAGTTTTCAATGCATTTCACTGTCCACTCATCTAAAGTGTGTCTACTTTTTGCTGAGGGTGTTACAGGAGAGTCAAAAGCCTTGATAATGTCAGTGTTTACTTCTTTCCCCTCTTCCACCAAGCTAGACACCTCATGATAAAAAGATGTCAGTTTGGTTAAGCACAACTTCCCCACCATAAATTCGTGTTGACTCTTCCTGATCTTCCTTTCTTTACTTAATGAGACTGGAAATTGTTTGCAGGATTAATTGCTGCAACATCTTCCCAGGGACTGAATTAAAGATGATTTACTTGCAGTTCCTAGGTGTTTTATCTTGAAGATTAGAGTGATAACTCTTTTCTTCCAGTTTTCAGGAACTTCTTTAAACTTCTATGACCTTTCAGCATCCTCAGCATTCATGAGTCAGTTCTGTAGGTCACTTAGACTTGCTTATGTCCAATTTGTTCAAATATTCCCTAACCTGATCCTTCTCTACAGAGTGTGAATCTCTCTTTCTCTAGACTTTCTCTCTGGGCTGGTCTTACCAAGGAAGATTGTGATAAGGCACTGAGTACCTCAACATTCTCTGTGCCTTCTGCCACCATAGCCCTGCTCCATTCAGCATTAGGCCTGTGTTTTCCTAATTTTTTGACACTGATGTACCTCCTGATGCCTTTCTTGTTGCCCTTAATATCCCTTGGTAGTTTCAGGTGAGCTTTGGTTTTCTTAAGTCCGCTACCACACACTCAAAAAGTGTTTGATATTACCCACATTCCCAGTCACCAGATCCTACATACACTTCCAATATTCCTCCTTTTGATGTATGAGATTAGTTGGGAACTCCTTGTTCATATATTTGGGCGTGCTGCCACCTTGGCTTGACTTCATGCTCTTCAAGATAGATTATTTTTGAGACTGGAGAGGTGGTCCTGAAATATCATTTAACCCTCTTGGACTCTGTTCTCTCCATGGTTGTATTCCAGGGGATTCTTCCAAGGAGGTAGCTTCTCTCCTAAAGTCCAGGCCTGTCCCTGCTCTGTCCCCACAGGATCCTAGGACTTATGGTTTATTTTAATGTAGAGAGGTATATATGAAAAATTTCAGTGGAAAAGGAAATATATAAATATCTTAAGACATATTTTCTCCAATGTGGCTGTTGGAAGAGTATTTAATAATATGCAATAACCGAAATATAAGTATTAAGAAAAATAATGTGTAGTTAATTATCATCGATTTTTTTTTGCCAACATATAAAATACACAGCTATGAATCAGTACAAATGTACATGGATCTTCTTCAATCATACTTGGATGCTAACCTTTCGATTGTAACATAAAGAAGCATTCAATTAGAAAGTGTTCTGAAAAACTAGAAGAATCTATTGATTTTGATACAACCGTGTAGCATCCCATTGTTGTATGTTTCATCATGAACAGAAAAAGCCATTACAATACACAAGAGACTATTTTTAGGACGGAAGTTCTTGAAGGGAAATTCTAATATTAATTCAGGCAAATAAGTAAAAACAACTAATGAGAGAGGAGAGGCACTATGTTTCAGCTACACCATCTGCAATACAAACTGTAGTGTTTTTTAAGTGGAATTTGTTAATTGTTTGAACTGCTTGTCCATTCAATAAATACTGAAAAGAAACAGCTTAATATACCAAATACACACAATTAATAAAATATTTAAGAAAACATCATGGGATTATGGTGTTTTCAGACATATGTTTATTTATTACAGAATAGACTGAAAATGGTCATATAAATACAGGATAGTCATATAAAGTGGCCATACAGAAATTCTGCATGTTACATTACCAACAAAAATATCTCAATTTCTTTGCATTGTCCCACAAAATGAACTCCATATTTGAAACTGCTTAATGCTGTAAAAAATGAACCAATATCAATTTGAGACTAGAAAAGTATGAGGAAAAAAAAAGCTCTAAAAATTTATTAGTTTTTATATGCTGTTTCCTATAGAGATTGATACATTAATCTTGGTAAGATGAGCAAAGTAGTGAAAGACTTATATTGAATTTCTTTCAGTGTTTTTATCTCACCTAGTAATATCTTTCTATTGGACACTCTTAACACCTGAATACATTGTTCTGCTATCTCAGACTCCAATGCATTCTCTGAATGCTTGCAATAAAATCCTTTCAAAAATGTAATCTCAAAAACATACAGTGAAGATGTTTGGGATCTTTTTAACCATATTGCTAACAAATAGTTTGAAATAACTGGAAATTTACCATGGACATTTGTTTTACATTAAATGGAGAAACCATGATCCATACCAAAATCATACTAAATTTTGTTTAGTAATTTTTATTTCTGAATTATTAGCTGACTAACCCTAAAGATCTAATTGAGCTCTTGCTATCTACACTTTTTTTTTAAGTCAGTGGGACTTAACTGCATAGTCAATTCAACAAGAAATGTTGTTTTCAGAGCACACTTGGAGGCCTGTCTAGCAGTCTATCTAGATAAAGAAAATATTTTTTCTCTCATTTTGAATTTGGTGTAGAGTTTTGTCTCCTTTCCTCTGAAAGGTTTTTTTTTTTTTCTCTTCTCTCTGCTTTCCTTTTTCAACATCTCTACTCCTCTGCTTGACCACAGAGATCTTTTTTATAGTCTATTTAGTTTTAACCTGCCAAACACCTTTCTAAAAAAAAAAAAAAAAAGAAAAAAAAAGTCTTTTGGGTACCTGAGAACAACTGTTTATCAATGGGTATTTTTACTGTTTTGACTAATATGTGGATCATCTGTTGAAAAAGTCATATAGCTCTTCGGGGTCTTTTGTTTTGGCTAGATTTCCACCCCACCTCCCCTACTTCCCCCCCCCCAACAACATAGTCATTTCTGCACAATAAACTTCTCAGGTTAGGAAATATAAATAATTTAAGCTTCAGAGTTTGCTTACTACACGTCTAGAAGTTGCATGCTGAAGGCTGAATATTCAGCCTATTCTCTTCAATTTATTTTTCTGTGATGAACACATTTATTATACAGTTAAGTAAAAATAGCTTAAAACATTACCTATCTAAATTGCTTTGTGATGACAAAATATGTACAGAGTTACACTTTCAATAAATTGATAGTTACTCCTTTCAGAGATGACCCTCCATTTAAAACAATGTGGATATTTTTTGTATGCTACACCATCTCTTTTTGAGTCAATGAACTCTTGGATAACAAGGCATTATGTAGTTGCAATGTAATCTTGCTCTATTCTTATTTTGTTTAGTGAAATTTTGTACTTTATGTTTTACTGTTTAAACAATGCTGTCTCTTGGTCAAAAATCTTGCATGTAAAATCAGCAAATCATTTTTAAAACAGACTTCAGCTATGACTCTTTCTGAATAAGTGATTGAAAACTCTTTTATACTGAATTGTTTTCTTCAGGCAGTATGTATTTTGGCAAAAATAGGATCTCTTTTATCACTGAGAAGGCTTTCCAAGTGCAAGTGGGGTAATTCTGTACTTTCAACAACATAATAGCTTTGTTTTTATAATAGAATGTACAAGTGTGAGATGTCAAGGAAATAACTAGCAGAGAAAGGGAAAATTTGGCTCAGTGTCTCAACAGTTTGTTTACTAAAAACAAAGCAATTCTTTTGTAACTTTGCTTTCTTACATGTTCTAAAATCACACGGATTAAAGATACAGAAGAGGCCTTTTCTTTGCAGCTGCAATATGTTCTTATTGATGTTTATATAAATCTCCATGATTTCGTCAAACCAGGTAAATTCTTCCAACTGCCTGGACAATCTACACATTCTATGTATTTGAAAAAAGAAACCAACTGATCTCAGATGTTTAAACAGGCAAAGTTCATGTAGGTCAAATACATGAAATGACTCCTGATTCTTGACCTGAAATCTCAGATACCAGAAAACTGAAGTTACAAACTGAAGTTCATAAAACACTAATTTTGTAGAATGCATCACCCTGTGCTAAGCAGTGGGTGCATAGTTGAATTCTGTAATTTCTATCAATTTGTGAAAAGTGTTATTATTTAAAAAGTACAACACAAACTGTGCCAAAGAGGATGAGTCCATCAACATTCCCAACAGCTGAGAACTAAACGCTACACCATCTGCTTTCTGAAATAAGATGGCATGCTAAAATGTTCTGGTGGAAAACAAACTGAATGCCAATTCTGATTGATGCTCCCAGGAGTTTGGGCTTGCTTTTTTATATTATTTTAATGCAGTTTTGTCTTGATACTATATACCATCTTTGTCATAGAAAAAATATTTTGAAAGCATCCCCTTTTACCATACATGTAAGAGCAGAATAGACAGATTGAGCAAACCTTTTTATGTACTTGATTTCCCTTTCCTTTCAGACAATCAAAATTAAGAATGTGGTATATAAATGCAAGTCAAAGTCAAATTAGCTGGCACAGGTAACTGTTTTAGTAGTAACAAAATGAAAGGATTAAGACTGATAGAAGAAAGTAAATTCCCTTCTGTTGCAAATTATGAAGTGCTTTTGGGTTTGATTAGTTTTCTGAGAAAAGAAATAGCTAACAACAGATAAAGTGAGAACATTAGTGCCAGAACTGCCTTTTCTGCATATATGCATTATACATTACATGCTATATTGAAAAATTATGTTAAAAGAATGTCAGAGTTCAAAAGTTAGAGATTTCAGAATTAAAGATGACAGTATTCTTGATCTGCCTGCCTGTGCAAATACAATTTGATACAGTCTTTGCATACACAATTAGATAATACTTTTTGCCACAACTCCTGCCTCTTTCAGTGAATATTAATTTTGATTGCAGAGCTTCCTTTTCTGTTGATATACACATTTAGCCTGTGTATTTGGTTTCTGTGTCCCCATTTTGTAAACAAAGTGGGGGGTAGCTACAGGTGTAACTTCTGTGAGAAGCTGCCAGAAGCTTCCCCGTGTCCAGCAGAGCCAATACCAGTTGGCACCAGGATGGACCAAGGCCAAGCTAATCAGGAATGACAGCAACACCTCTATGACACCATATTTATGATGGAAAATAAAAAAGTTATTGGGCAGATGGAAATTTCAGCCAGAGAAGACTGGAGTGAAAACATGTGAAGAACTCTGCAGACACCAAGGTCAGTGCAGAAGGAGGGGCAGGAGATGCTTCAGGCAGAAGGAGCTGAGGTTCCCCTGCAGCCCGTGGCGCAGACCATGGTGGGGCAGCTATGTCCCTGCAGCCCGTGGGGGTGCAGAGATCCACCTGCAGCCCATGGAGGAGACCCACACTGGAGCAGGTGGATGCCTGAAAGAGGCTGTGAGTCTGTGCTGGAGACCCATTCCAGTGATGCCTAAAATCCTGGAAGACAGGCACTCAGAAAACATTAATGGAGAAAGATAGACAATACCTTTATTGGGAGTTCAGAGGCTTTGCGCCTCTGCTGGGCCTACAAAACGTGCATTGTTTCAACAGGGATCTCTTAATTCAAAAGGCTCCAGAGGACCCCCACTCCCCAGAATATTACAGTTTTTATACTCTTCCTAACAATTAACATATTAGATATCTATAACCAATCATAATTTCTAATTCTCTCAGTGGTCCACCCATCGGGGTCCTAGGCTATGCCCCCTGGACCACCTCCAAGGGTTTCTGGGGTCCACAATTGTTTTGACTTCGTTATCTTGCAGGTGTCTCTGCAAGGGAGAGGAGGGGAGGGGAGGGGAGGGGAGGG
>JAWWMP010000001.1:95843068-95873507 GCA_035047865.1 Dendrocincla tyrannina
TCTTTCTTTCTTTCTTTCTTTCTTTCTTTCTTTCTTTCTTTCTTTCTTTCTTTCTTTCTCTCTCTCTCTCTCTCTCTTTCTCTCATTCTCTTTCTCTTTCTCTTTTTCTCTTGTTCTTTTTCCCTATTTTCCTCTTTCTTTTCTGTCTTTCCTTCTTGGCCTTTTTCCTTCTCTTTGTTGTTTATTTTTTTTAACTCCATCCTCCCCCCCCCTCCCCCCGCCCCAAATCACTTCTTGAAGGGAACATTTGAAATGGGATAAACATTCTTTTCTTTCTACTGGGACCAGATTTTACCCTGAAATGTCAGGAGCTTGCAAATCATTTTAATTTTCACCTTGTCAATCAGTAGAGGCTAAATACCCAGAGTGAAAAAAAAACCAGTATTACTGAAAGTCAAAAGGGTTGAGGGATACCAGGACGAGGTGCTGAAAGCTGGGATCTGCTTAAGAGTCAGATATATACGTACTATGGGAACTTGAATGGCTGCAGTTGTATACCCTTGCATGGTTTCTAAGCCTAAGGATCTGAACTGCACATTGATGCATATGATTGTTTTTCAGCATATAACTAGATGTCCAGCTTCATACATCAAGCTTACATTGTGTCCTGTGTTTAACGCATGTAAACCTGTGACTTTCACAATGAGTTATCTTTGATAATACAATTTTGGTGTGCATTTTGATTATAAGGCTATATAAAACAAGAAAAGCTTTACATTCCAATACTTTTGATCCTGAAACTCATACCTCACAGATTCACAGAATGTTTTGGGTCAGAAAGGATGCTTGGAAATCATCTAGTCAAATACCCCTGCTAAAGCAGGTTCATCTGGAGCGGATTGCACAGGATCACATTCATGTGGGTTTTGAATATCTCCAGAGGAGACTTCACAACATCTCTAGGGAAACTTTTTCTGTGCTCAGTCACCCTTAAAGCTTTTTCTTCATATTCAGATGGAACTTCCTGTGTTTCAGTTTACATCTATTAAGAGTCTGGCCCCATTCTCTAGACAGCCACCCACTTTTAAAATATTTGTATGCATTGATAAGATTCCCTTTCAGTCATCTCTTCCCCAGGCTAAACAGGCCCAGCTCCCTCAGCCTTTCTTATAAGTGAGGTGCTCCAGTCTGCTAATGATCTTTGTAGCTCTCCACTAGATCCATCTGGTCTTCCTTGAACTGCGGGACCCAGAAATGGAAACAGAAATACAGAAGTGTCACCTCTCCTGACCTGTTGGCTACCTTCTTCCTAATGCAGTCTGGGATACCACTGGCCTATTTTTGCAACATTTGTGGCTCAAGGGTATCTTGTTGTCCACCAGGATTCCCAGGTCCTTCTCCACCAAGCTGTTTTCCAGCAGGTCACATCCCTGCGTACTCTGACAGTGTTCTTTTATTCCTCCCAGGTTGCCTGTTCCTTTTTCTACATTATGCAAACTTCTATTTCAATTTAGCCAGAAGCTTCTTGCTCATCCATTCACGTCTCCTTCCCACTTGGCTTGCATCACTGGAATACACCAATCTCAATCTTGAATATTAACCAGGTTACTTGGGTCCCACTTTCTTCCATGCCTTATTCCCATGATACTCTACCAAGCAAATATCTGATGAGGTGAATGTCTGCTCTCTTGAAATGTAGTGTAACAGGCTACTTGTGCACTCTCTTTACCACTCTAAGGATATTGAAGTCCACCATTTCATGGTCACTGCAGCCAAGGTTGTCTTTGAGCTTTACATTACCCATGAGGGGACTCTTTTTTGGTGTGAACAAGGTCCGGCATAGCACATCTCCTTATTGGCTTCTTTATCTCTTGGAGAAAGAAGTTGTCACCAACACAGTCCAGGAGCCTCCTGGATTGCTTATGCCCTGTTGTTGTTCCTCCAACATATTTCAGTGTGGTTGAGGTCCCTCAAGAGAACCAGGGCTTGTGAATGTGAGGATGCCCCTATCTGTCTGTGGAGGGCCTCAGCTGCTCAACTTAAGAAAAACTCATCAGTGAATAATTATTTACATTTTAAAAAATAGTTCAGATCTTTGATGTTCTGAGAGATGAAGCAAAGTATAAGAACACAAGAGGAAATTATTGCTGGTTAGAAACTAAATGTTGGAATTCTATAATCAGCTCACCCAACTGGTTTTCTGGAGCCTTCTTTGTCTCTGGCTGTCATGTCTGATCCATAGTGCCTGTTTTATGTTTGCTCTTGCTGCTGTGTTGGTTGACCAATTTGAAAGATAAATGAAGAATTAAAAAAGTAAGAGCAGCTGAGCCACTGGCTTCATCAGATTGCTCAGGGACCATCTTCAGCTTTTGATAAGACTGCCACAGCTTGTGATTGCAACTCGTAACTGTTTCTTAGTTACCACTCAAAATCAAAGTCAGAATGAAGGGACTGTGGGAAAGACACATAATGACCTTGGCAAGTGTCTAGGAACAGAACTGAGAAATTATTTACAGCATTTGCCTTCAAGGGATAATTTGGCAATAGAACTACAAGGCAGGTTTCTGTGGGCAATACTGAAATTAGTAATAGACTTTTAAATATTAAAGCTCCCTAAAAATAACTGCGGATGGAAAAAGGGAGAAAAACCTCTGGGACCTATTTTCCACCTCAGCTGGCAACATGAAATTCTTGGTTCAATAACAAAAGACATTTTATTAAATTACATTAATGTGAGTCTGTTGCTTAGTGCAGGTGTCAGGCTGATAGTGCTGCTGATACCTACTGTAGCCACACATGCTGCTATGAAAATGCTTCAGCCAATATTTCAGTACAAATGACATGCATGTATTATCCCCCAGTGTTATGAGAGTACCTAATTAAATTTAATGTTTGTAAAAAATGCCTTCATAGATTTTATAATATTCACTTACAGATATGCAGATAAAGATATTCAAAGATCACCCCTTCAAATTTGTATTCACATATGAAGGGCAGAAAATACTTGTGATGACACTTTGGGCCCTCAGATTGCAGGGACTAGCGTGAGTGCAACAAATATGTCACTTTCTCATAATCCAGACCATGCTTCTTCAGTTTATAACAAATCGATTTTTCAAGTGTTAAAAAAGTATTTTTTGACATTGCAATGGAAAAAAAAATACTAATCACCAGCATCACTTACTGATAATACTACTACACTGAATGTACAGCACAAAGTTCTCCAATGTTCTATTTCATACCAGACTAAATGTCCTCATTCATAGTTTGTCAATAAACTATATGAAAAAATTAATAGCCAAATAAGCCATGTTGACTCTAACATTTTCAAATATGCTTTCTCAAAAAAAAAAAAACAACCCAAACAAAAAAACAAATCAAACACAAAACCAACAAAACACTGGCAACCTAGTGTTTCAGTACAATTATACTGGGGCATGTCAGATGATAGAAAAATTGCATCACAGAGCACAGACTCTGAAAGTGATAGACAAATAAAAGGTATCATAATGCACAGAAACTGTAAAAAATATATTTTATTCATATTCAAACTTTGTTGTAGACTGTGAAGATGCTAGAAGATCATCAATTTCCCGTAAAAAATGCTCTCCTAAACGTGGCTATAAGAATAATCCACTTCTATCAGGATTAATATTGTTTCTCCTGACCTTGATCTGAAGATCTTCATGGTGAGTGGCTGGGGAACTCTGGCTTAAATGAGGCAAAATTTCTCTGAAACACACTTATGTACTTTTTTCATCAATCTTTATACTTCAACCTGTACTTGCCTGAACTCTGTTCAGACAACAGTGGTAAAAAGTTATAATGAGTAAGCTATATCACAAAGAGTAAAAAACTAGCTATACTGCCTACTGAAGCCATTTTTACAAGGATCTTCAAGTGAAAGTGCTTGTATCTTTGATTTTCTTTTGCTCATCATCACAAAAAAAAATCTGATTTTAAATGGCATAGTGTTGTGGTTTAATTTCAGCAATCAACCAAATACCATTCAGCCCCTCACTCACTTCCCCACCAGCAGGACTGTGGAGAGACTAGGAAAGCAAAGCTGCTCACACAAGCAAAACAAAACAAAACAAGGAATTAATTCACTGCTTCCTGTGGGCAGGCAGGTATTCAGCTGTCCCCAGGAGAGCAGGGCCCCATCACTCATAAAGGTTACTTGTGCAAACAAACACCTTCACTCCAAACATCTCTTCCTTCCTCCTTCTTCCATCCACTTTATATACTGAGCACGATGTCCTTTGGTCTGGAGTATTCCCTGTCCCAGCTGTGTCCCTGCCCAACTTCCAGAAAACCTGCAGTTTCTTTGCCACTATGATGGTAAAAAAAGCAGAAGAGGTGTTGGCTCCACGTAAGCACTGATCAGCAATAAAAAAATAACAAAAAAATCTCTATATTATCAACCCTGTGTTCAGCACAAATCCAAATCAAAGCTAGCCACTGTGAAGAAAAATGATTCTACCTCAGCCCAAACCAGCACAGACAAGTCATTCACCTAGCACTCCCTTTCTGAGCTGATCAAAGTATTTATTATAGGAGCTCGTTTTTTTCCTCCCTGTTCATCTTCCTTATGGACCAGTGGTGAACCTTAATTATTTTCTCATTAGCTGCAATTGCTGAGGTATTTCTAATATATATAAGACAAACTGAGAGGATTTATTATCTTATCCTGCTGGGTCACCTCATATGTGCCGCCATTTATTCATATGGTAAGACTATCTTTCTGTAATCCAGTATCTCATCATCCCTCTGGTCTACAACATATACACAGACTTTGAGAAAAATTATTGTAAGTGATGGGTGCTGAAGAATACGTAGGAAGGAATGGCTGTGCTTGCACAGGCTTACTTATTGCTTTTGTTTTCATGTGCCATTATCACAGCACACTCATCCTTTCTCTTTTTTCTCCCAGTGTTTCTATTGCTAGCGTTACTGGTTTTGACTCCAGTATTTCTTGTAAGAAGTTATTCCTGCTCTTCTCTGCACAGCTTCTGACTAGGACTCAGCAGGGTGCTCAGCTCGTGTGGTGAACATCACAGAGTGCTGCAGTGCCAGTCCACAGCCTTCAAACACATCATTATTACTGTGAATCATCAAAAATCAGAACTGTGTTCCCTGAAAAGCATAATAATGTCCTAAAATAAGGCATTTCTTCAACAACCAAATCTGTTCCTTATTTCCTGTTCCTTCTGGATTTTTTTAGTATTTAGGTTAAATCTGTTCAAATATTCATCTTTTTCCTGAAGAGAAAAATTGTAAATTATTGTAAACTAGCAGAGCTGTACTGATTTCAGGAATATTTCCACAATTAATGCTGGGTATTTGTAAGTACAAAACCATGACATTTTACTGTATGTAGAACATACAGTTCTCACCTAGATAAAAACAAAATAAAGCAAAACAAAAAAAAAAGAGTAAAATTGGATGGTAGGAAACCTCAAGGCTGAATTTCATCATAAAGACTGTCTATCCTGCACAACCTTCATTCAACTTTGCCTTGTCAACTCTGCTAGTAATTTCATGCTTATGTGGTGGGATTATGAATAAGGTCATTCATCTGTGAATATCAGGGATTCAGGTGAATTAAAAGCTCTTCCACAAACATTCATACAACAAAACAGCTGTACAAATGTCCATGATGAAATTCAGATCGAAAAGAGTACAAGGGTAGAGCTTAATTTCACAGCTCATTGAAGTCTTTTAAGAGCCTTTAAAGTGAATCCAATGGGTTTGTTCATAGAATGAAGTATTATACAAGAGTACTCAAATATGTCCCAAAGGCTGTAGAACTGTGCTGCATTAGAATGATAAGTAGATGAGACGTGACTTAGATTTGTAGAACAGCTACGTGAGGTTATGGACATGATCAGGTTACCCTGGAATAACTAATTGTGATGTATTAGCTGTTCCACGGTAATAGGCTTTTTGAACATACTCATCCTGAAGTAAACAAAACGCTGTATGATGTGGTATATAGCCTAAGTGAAATGAGGTTAAACTTTTTCCAGGAGAGACAGAAGACAAATACAATATTGAGAAGCACCTATTTCAGGTCTTCCAAATAAGATTTCCTTGAATCTTTAGGCCTTATTTTGAGACTTTTGGGTTCCAGGACTTTACAGTTCAGTGGTGTGATACACCTAGATCAAACTTACCATTACTGAGATTGAGGATGAAGAAAGTATTTGGAATAACTATGCAACTGAGATTCAAGCTTTTCTAAAACACTGAAGAATTTTAAAATCAACCTGGTATTTGGCTCACAAAGCAGAAGACAGAAGTGGAACAAAGGCAGCATGTACATTCATTTAACCGTAAAGGGATGCTGTGTTATAAATCAAGAGGGGCAGAGTTCACCATTCCCATGTGTTATTATTACCCTAACATATTTGCTCAAGGTTCACTCATAACTGCTGCAGGACTCAGTTTCTTTTTCAGAAAGCAATAATTAGAAAATAGTTCTATATTTTAGCAGCCTATAGTATAGGCTTTTTAAAAAATCAATAAGCAGTATGTCATTTGCATAGTTTTCAAGGTTAATTTCCATTTTTATTACATCTGTCCTACTTCTATTCTAGAAATCTACTGAATAGGTGCCTATGGGCCATCACTATGTTTTAAATATAGATAAGAATAGATATGAGTACCTGAAAAAAAAAAAAAAAGAAAAGGAAAAAGTCTTGATAGCAAGTTAAATTTACCATCCATTGTTGAAATTAGTTTTGTATTATGCATTCCTGGAATACGAATGTGGCCTTGTTTCAGTACTGTTTCATAATCTCTTTTTTCTTCAGATTCAGACTCCAGACAAGACTTTCTGTACCCATACGTAGGAAAACCCCATACGTAGGAAATATATATATATAGACATATACACTGTACATGTACACTATACATGCTGAAGAGGTATCTTTGGATTTATTTTATCAATAATGTTACATGCCAATCATATAACATTGGTTGTAAACATTTTCTTGTAGCATGAAAAAGCCATTTTGAGATCAATTATGTGTTAATACTAGTGGAAGCTACTCACATGTTATTTGCAAGATTCATGCCTGTAATAGTATTGATCTCTGGTATTAATAGTTTCCTGTTCCATTAAGGATATTGAAATTTAGCAGAATACCCCTTTCATTTGCATCCCAAGGGGTTTTGTAAGTTAGTATGTTAATGGGGCTTAATGAGCATCCTGGTCAGAATTTATAATTGACAAAAGAGGTAGAATAAACATTTTGCTGTTCCTTCACATACTGAGGCAGCAGTAAAAGCTCTCTGACCTTCATCAGTGTGTCCTTGTGCACAACCTTACCTCATTCGTGAACCAGCTTTATAAGAAGGTTTGTTTTCCATGGTGAAGAGAGTGTGACTGTGGGTTGGTACAGAGGTGTGGTGTTCTTCTGTGCCTCTCTGAAAGAACGTCTAGTGGTAAGACATCCTCTTCACTCCAGACATTCAATTGTTAGGCCTTGCTTGAGTCAAGTGCAAGATAAGCAAGGGGCCAAGCTCCTGGTTTTTTCAACCAACCTCAGCAATTCTTCAGCTTCTTAAAACAATACTGTATAATTCTGATCATTTACAACAATATTGCAGACAGATGTTTACAAAATCCCTGCTAACTTGCAGATAGAATACTACTTACAAGTGAATTCCTTCAGGGTCAACTTTTTTCTTTGTGAGTCAGTGGTATAATTGATGAAAATGTGACCTATTGCCCTATGATCTGTGATTTTGCTAAAGAAAATAGATTGATTGATTTCTTTAGTGCACCAACAGATCATAGTTAAATAATCAAGTTGAACATTTGATACCATTTCGATGATCAGGGTTTTCCTGTTAAGTGTGTATGTAAGCAAAAAAATACTTTTAATTCATTATCTTTTTAAGTGTAATTTTATCAAACCTAGGGAAACTTCAAATAAATCTTGAGATTAAAAAAATTAGTATTAGAGAAGACAGTAAGATAATCTGGTGACCAATTTGATTCCATTCTTCTCAGTGGAGTTGCAATATTTCACTTAGACTCAGTATCTCTGTAATTATAATATATTGGGGTAAGGACAGTCCTTTTAGAAATACAGGAAGAAAAGAAAGACAGCTAAAAAGAGAAACACTGCTTCTCAAATGTCATTACTGTTGCTTGCAAATTATTAGGGGGGCAAAAAAAAAAAAAAAGTTTTCTTGTCAGGCATATATTGATACCTAGAAAACTGCTCAAACTAAGAGGAGTTTTAGTGAATAAAGGAACAATTGTTAGTATGTTGAGATACATGAGCACTGTAGATCCACTTTTATACAAATGATACTTATTAGGTTAAACTATTGTTGGTAAGATATAAGAAAACCTTTTCTGAGGTGTCAGCTGTAAGTTATAGGGTCAAGAACTGAAAATGTCAATAGTGAAAAGAACTTGAATGTGCTAACAAGTAAACAGCCAATGTGGTATCTCTGTGAAAAGGGCAAAACCAATAGCACTATATATCAAGTCAAGTATTTTCAGGAATATGTGAGAATTGATGTTCCCTGCAATGAGGAAAGGATGTGGCAAACTATCTTTGCTAAGTGGAAAAGGGCACAGTGTACAGGCACCTAAAAGTCATGAAGGTGGGTCATTGTGTACTGATCAATTCATCCCACCCATAATGTTTCATGCTAGAAAGGCTATTTGATCTATGAAAAATAAAATATTTGAGGAAGAATTTCCTAAAAGAGTGTGTTGCAGAGATACTATCTCCCATGACAGAGGTAAAGAAAATATGCTAACCTATGCATGCTCGTGAGACAGACAGTTGCCGTATGCATGCAAATGCCAATCAACATATGGAAATATGAAACAGATGGAGGATTTTGGACAAAATTTAAGTGCTATGTCAAATTGCTGTGAAACTGACATTTTACTGAAAGTGCATTAAAGAACAGAACTCTCTTTTCAAGCATATTCCCTGGGTAGAGGGATAGGAACGTAATAGAAGCTATGTGTACTGTCATGTGCATCAAAAGAAAATCTGGTCCAAATAACTTCACTAAAACAAAATGTTGTATGTACATTTTCTCTATGAATTTGTGGTTTTATACTCAAAATCTCTTTAGTAGACAGAAAATAAGCATGTATTATGTGCATATGTGTATGCATATGTCTGCAGGTACCATATGTGTGCATATATAAATATGTGTGTATATATACAAATCCAAATGTTTATTTTTAGAACAACAAATTACAGTCTAGTTCAAGAATAATTACTACTATGGACATATTTTTTTCAGCAAATATAAGAAAGGATAATAGCACAGTCAGAATCCCATATAGAAAAAAAACAAACCCTCAGTAATACTACTGGTATAATTAAATATGTAACATATGCAGTTCTTAATTTCTGTCCCTTTTCCTGGTTCTATGCTCAACTTTTCCATGGAGCTCTGTCTCCTCATGTTTTATTCTGGTAGTGCAGTGGGCATGTGAAGCATGTTACAGAGAGTTATTGGTATCTGGAGTTCTTCACTGTGAGTAACGTGATGTTCATGTCAATGATTTCTTATTCCTAATTATAGGAGACACTTTCAGAGTATTTTTAAGGGTTTTGGTGGGGTTTTTTGGATATGTTGGCATGTGTTGTATTCTCCATTCATCTGTTTCTCCTTGTTACATTCAAATGTACGATATCAGGTGTTGTTTATGTATGTTATTTACTATTCCTTCATTTCTTTTGCTACCCAAAATTGAGTTTTGCCCATCTCCAGGTCTGCATTTCTTTGAATGATGATTAGTGATTCTCACAGTTTGTGGTCTTCAGATCCAAGCCTGTTCCCTATCTTTAATCTTCCCATGCAGGTACTGCCCTATGCTGTATGCTGTCTCTGATTGATTAGAGACCTTTCCTGTCATACCAGGCATGCTATTGTCTACATCACGAGTCATAAATGGATAACTAGGGGAATAAATGTCTTTATGTAGAATAACTGCTTATTATTGCTATCTATATAAACTATGGTTATATGACATAAAGGTGAACTGATGCATTGAAAGATCCATCCAAACACGAGGAAGAACTTCTTTATGGTGTGGGTGACTGAGCACTGGAACAGGCTGCCCAGAGAGGTTGTGGAGTCTCCCTCACTGGAGATATTCAAGAACAGTCTGGATGCAATCCTATACAATATGCTTTAGGATGATCCTGCTTGAACAGGGAGGTTGGACTAGATAACCTCACTTTGGTCTCTTCCATCCTTACCCATTCTGTGATCCTGTGAAAGTAAGGAAAAAATGAGCCACAGACACCTGGTAAAACAGAGAAAAGTTAAATCATGACTGCAGGCTGATGAAGAAAATTCAGTGAGAGAAAACCTGACAAAACTCAGTCCTGAGGCTTTGAAAATTCAGTACAATGCATGTAACTAGCAATGACAATACTGTATTATATTTTGCGTAATGATACCATTTTTGCATAGTGATACCATTTTGCATTTTTATCACTAAAGAAAAAGGTTGATTACAGTGATGGATAAAGATTGAACTGAAGTACAGGTAATAAGAACACAATTAAATTAAATTAAATTCTCAATTTAAGGAATTCTCTGATACTGGAAAACTTATAAATACTGATAACTGCCATGTGTCATGCTGCTGCAATGTCAAGATTTTCTTAGAAGTATTATCTGTATCTAAAACTATTATCTGTGAAGTTATCCATGGACTAGCTGTGGATGGAGAACAGAGGAACTAAGAAGGAATTCCTAAGCAACACCAACAACTCTGTGAAGGGTGGTTCACACAGATTATTTCACAGGGCTGAAGAGGCAGAAGAGAGACATCTTATTAGCTCATATGAAGATTTTACCCAGAGCTAAGGTGTTTAAGCATAAAATTTGACAGGCCTTAGACTAATGTTTCCACAGACAGTTTATACATGGTCATATCCATAGACAGTAGTACGAGCACACTCCATATCTGTATCTGTTAATACACTAAGTGATTCTGTACTGGAAAATAAAGCTGTTTGTTCAAGGTGGATATCTTGTGTTGACTTGAATGTAGGAAAAGGGAAACCACTTGTTGTTGAAATAATGTTTATCTAGTAAGATACTAATTTATATTTTGTAACATATTCCAAAGAAAATAGTCCTTAAAGCTTAAATATCTGTAATGATATGAAGATATAGTAAATAAAATTTAAATAAGTTTGTTTAAACAACACTAAATACTTGCCATTTAATACTTTTTTATTATTATTTACAGTGCTTTATTTCTCCTTTCAAAATTATTTATTATATTTGCCAATTTGTGTATTCATGAGATTTTTTTGATGACTGGAACAAGTGAAGAGTTCCTATGTGAACAGACTGTAATGGGATGGCAGTAAGTATTCCATCCCTAGGGCTGGCTATGAATCATACATGCAACTTCTAGAATATGTTTGTAACTGTCTGTAAAACAACATAAAACGAGAGGGGCAACTGTAATACTTAAAGAAGTAGAGCATACAAGAACATGAAAGACAATCATTAGTCAGTTCAGAGTTTGACTAAAACCTACCACCAAACACAGTATATGCACAGTTTGGTTCCAGGACATGATTAAGCATGAAGAGCCTGTAATCTCAATTTATAAACTGACAAACTACTATCCTTAGGTTATTAACACAGTGCTGAAAGATAGGTATGAAGAGAGGAGATGAGAGGCAGAATAACTGTCAGAAGATGGAGGCTATTATGGACTCAATAAATAAATAGCAATGGAAAAGAAGATTTTTTAGACACAATAGCATCTATGGGATAGTCACAAACCATGCTGGTACTTGAGGAAAGAATTTGAAAAGTCTTTACATGGCAAAGACAAGTAAGTAAGACAGAGATGCTTATAAATATGCATTGAACAAAAGTATTTACTGATTCTTTGGACATAAGAGTTTGTAGGGTAACCTACATACATACAAAACAATATAAGCATTTCATAAACAAGTAGATAGACACAGGAATGAGTAGAAATAGGCAAGAATTTAAAATATTGGTTATACAAATTATCAAACATTGATGCATGGCAAATATGCAGAACTTTATTAACTAGATATATCTATGTCTGCACACAAACACCTTACACATGTAAAAAGTCAGAGGAATGCAAAATATGTTCTTATTATAGTCATATCTGGAATTTCTGTTTCAGAGCACTCTAGAGATATATGGCACATCTTGAAATGTTGTTGTTAAAAGGGCTTTTTCCAGATAATCTCAAAGGTCTATGAAAGCCTGTGTTAACAAAAAAATATATGCTTATTATGACATATAAATTACAAAAATATATTACCCTTGAAAGTAAGAGTTTGCTGTTAAAAAGAGTGCAATTTTTAGGCTGGAGGTGTGGGGAGTTGTTAGACTGCACTGTGGGAACAGATTAATACTGAGAAATTAGAATTTTGTTTTCAGTGAATATATTCAAGTCCATGAGGTCATGAATAGTGGCATGAGCTTGAAAATTGTATGAATAAAACTGTAAGCAAAATGTCACTGCTTTTTATTAGAAGTTTATTATTTATTTCCAGTGTCTCCAATTAAATTCAAAGAGAAAATGTTGATTAAGTGTGAGACTGAGTACAAATATTTTGTGACTATATGAGTTAAGTGTTAAAATAAACTTTGAAAAGCCAAACCAGGTACTTAACATTCTATTAAGAACATCTGTCATACATTTTATCTCAGTAAGGCATGTCACATGCCTACAGTGCAAGACCAAATCTGGATTTACACGTCTGCCTGCCAGAGGAACACCACCTTTTTGAAGACAGAAACAGTTTCATACTCAAAGATTTCAGCTTTACTTGTAAGATATGTTCAGAGAGTAATTCTGGAAACCTAATTTACAAGGGAAATATAAAGCTGCATTTGAAACTTGACCATGAAATATCCAAGAAATTATTTCTCTCAAGCTTGCTCTGTATATCGACAGATATAAGCTATGTGACAGTTTGGTGACATAGGTATTGTGCAGTAATTCTGTACTTTGTCCAAAAGGTGGATACTCAGAAGAAAGAAAAAAAAGTTCTGTTAAGTAACCAATTGACAAGACTTAAAAAAAAAAGAAAAGAAAATAATTTTTCAAATATTCTGTTTAGATAACTGTTTAATAAAAGATGATTGACGGTTACAAATCAAGAATGTGAATTTCTGGTGTTTTTTGCTTGTATAGAACAGACCAAGTAAATTTGGAGTCAAGTATATACTAGATAAAATAAGTACTATTTTTCTTATGCATTTGATCAAAATAACATTAAATATGAGTTTGTAAGTGGTTGGAAATATAAGTGTTGGTCTCCCATATCATATTCATGAAATACATATTTGTCAGAGAATTTATAGTAAGTGGATATTAGTGACTTTTGTATTAAGAACTATGAAAATTTCACTGTCAACATGGTAAGGATTTAAAATATAATTGCGTCTTCTGAGAATTTAATCATATATGTTTTAACAAAGGTCTAAGAAAGTTTCCTACTCTGCACATTCTAATTGTATACAATTCTTATTGTAGAATCTTTTGGTTTAATTCAATAACAAGTGGTGATGGTACTGTCGGTCTTTTGACACCAAGGTAAAAATAACATTTCATTGCTGCAGGTTTGCTTTTTCCCCTCCAAAAAATAAAATACTAAAGTGTTAAGGAGTAATGCTGAATTGCAGTGCATTGATAGCACTTAAAATATTCTTATTGTTATTCTTCAAATTTAAGATACAGAGGAACAGAAGCCACACTGTTAAAAAGAAAAAATTACAGGTACACTGAAATTGAACAGAAACTCTGAACAGATTTTACTGCATGAAATAGAATTGTTTCAGAAATAGCTTACAGCAGTTTTCATTTGTTTTTTCAAGAGATTTAGACAGAACAGGACTGAAGGGATATTGAGAAGAGAACAAAGAAATATATATGTAAAAATGATACCCATAACTTTTGCAAACTTTGATTTTATATAGGCTTTGAGGAGGAAGGAGGGTTCCAGGGACACCATGAATTTGGGTTTTGTAGATGTTTTGTTTAGTTTGAGTTTTTTTGCTTTGGACTCCATTTTCTCATGTTCCAAAAGCTTTCCAGAATATAACAGATGTGCTCCACTTCTGCAGGATATTGCAACTGATAGAATGGGGACTTTTAACAATTAACTACACTGTAGTAAATAGTGTAAACTATAGTAATCAGAATTCTCTGTTCTAGCACTTTCCCAAAATACCAAGATCATGTTTTAGTGTGCAAAATGACAGGTACACTAAAAACATGGGTAGAAAACTTTTACAACCCTCTGATTAACTGAGTATTTCATGCTTTCTGCAGTTATAAACCCAGAACTTATGGTTAGGACAGTTTATTTCTGTACCCTTTTGTTTGTTTGTTTGTTTGTTGGGGTTTTTGTTTGTTTAGGCGTTTTGTCTGTTTGTTTGGGGTTTTGGTTTGGTTTGGTTTTTTGTTTTGTTTTTGTTTGTTTGTTTGTTTTTTGTTACCAACAGCTGGTATCTGGAATGCCATTCATTCAAAAGAGATATTGTAGAAATTGAAAGTTACTCAAAATTGATTATGGAACATGATCAATGCTGAACTTTCACTTTTCATCTTAAAAGAAAATATAATAAAATAATTCAATTTACAAAATAGCATGAAATGTCTACTCAATATGCAGCCATTTCTATTGCCTTGGGTTTGCATGTCATGAGTTCATCTTGAACTTAAGAATTAAAATGAGCAAGAAGTCTCCAGGCAAGAGTCAGTTCAAGTTGAGATACATTAGCTACATGGAAATGGAGATTTATAGAAACTTGATTTGGTTGTATCGAAACTTAACAGTCTTAGCCAACTAATTGAATTGAAGTTTATAACACACACATATCTGTGGTGGCTTGACTGGCCCGATGCCAAGTGCTCACCTAAGCTGCTTGCTTACTCCCTCCTCAAATGGACAGGGGAGAGGAAATATAATAAAAAGCTCATGATTTGAGATAAGGACAGCGAGGGTCAGCAGTTACTTTCACAAGCAAAAGAGACTTGACTTGGGGAAAATTAATTCATTACCAATTAAATCAGAACAGCATAATGAGCAATAACAACAAATCTTGAAACAGTTTTCCCTCCTCCCACCATTCTTCCCAGCCTCAGCTTTACTCCTGAATTCTCTACCTACTCCCCATCAGTGGCACAGAAGGATGGGGAGGGAGGCTGAGGTCGTTTCATTGTCTCTTTTGCTCCTTCCTTTTTGGGGGAAGGACTCTTCACACTCCTCCCTGCTCCAGCATGGAGTCCCTTCCATGAGATGCAGTCTTCAAAGAACTGTTCCAGTGTGGGTGCCCTGCAGGGTCACAAGTCCTGTCAGGAAATCTGTTCCTGCATGGTCTTGTCTCTCCACAGTGCCACATATCTTGCCAGGAGCCTGCTCCAGCATGAGCTTCCTGCAGGGTAGCCTTCTTTAGATATCCCGCTGCTTGGGCATCGAGTCCTCCAGGGACTGCCGGTGGATCTCTGCTCCATGGGCTGCAGGGAGACAGCTGTCTGTAAGACCCCAGTCATGGAGCCAGAAGCTCAACTGAGAATTTGCTTTTTAAAAAAATTCAAGACTTCAAAAGTTCACACACTGAACTTCTGCAGAGCCTTTGGTTCTTTAATATCTTGAGATCGCATAAAGAGAAAACACAACACATATTTTCCCAGGAGATACTTTTAGTTTTAGATGAAATATGGGGAAAAATAAGGATTTTGGTAAAAATTTTTACCAAACCATTGCAACCAAGCAACCAAGTAGAGCATTCCACAGAACACTGATCCAGCACATCCCTTCCACACAACTTAGTGAAATCCAACCCACTGGTTTTACATTACCTAAAATATTAAGTAAGAAAAGAGATTAAAAGAGTAAGGAAAGAAAGAGATTAAGAAAAGAAAGAGAATTAAAGAAAACAATTAAAAGAAACGTGATTAAGATAAGGAAAACGAGTAAAGATAGAGAAGAAGAGAGAGAAGAAGAAAGAAGAAGAGAGTAATTGATTGTTAAATAGCTATCACCAGCGAGTCCCATGGACATCTGGTTCCATGAGGCAGGTGACAGGTCCCAAAAGAAAAGCCAAGATGGAGACCATGTGCTTCTGTATTTGTGTAGTCTGGCCCTCTGCGGCCAGCACTGACCACTCAGTGCCTCCCACAGGGGAGTAAGGGCTGGGGTAGCCAGTCAGAGGCTAAGTTACGGTTCCAGGGGCATGGTGTGGGTGGGATCACAGGATGCCCTTTTGGCAACTGCTCCGGAGCTGCCATGTAGAGTCCGTGAGGCTTGAGACCTGTTTTGTAGGCTCCAGCCTGACCCTTCCCTCTACGCACACATGAGATGGTTCTGACTCAATGATTAAATAATATAATACAGTGCCTCACACTGCCTGACCATGGTCTGCACCATGGGCTGCAAGGGAATATCAGCTCCTGGAGCACCTCCTCACCCTCCTTCTGCACTGACCTGGCTGTCTGCAGAGCTTTTTATCTCACATATTCTCACTCCTTTCTCTAGCTACAATTGTTGTCAGACATCAACTTTCCCCCCCCTCTTAAATCTGTTATCCCAAAAGTGTTCCTACTGTTACTGATGGGCTCAGAGTTGGCCAGCAGCATGTCCAGCTGTCTTTGGCTCTGTTGGACATGAGAGAAGTCTCTAGCAGCTGGTCATAGAAATCACCCCTGCAGCACCCCTTCTACCAACACATTGCAATTGCCATGCAAACCCAATACATAATATCAGAATACCTTCAAATTATATTTTAAAACATTCACATATAAATTTTATAGAGAAATAGAATCACAAGGTCTTGCTGTTATACAGATCTCCCTTTGTGAATATTTAAATAAGGTAATAGCTGTACAGTCAGACTCATCATAGTTAACCACTCGTCATGGTTATATCACTGTTTTAGAACACAAACGTCTTAATGCATTATTTGTAAACAGTCACAACTTTTCCAGTTCAATTCCCAAGCAAATACTACGGTCTTTGCCTAAAAGAAAGAATGGCACATAAAATCACTATGTAACTATTTAAAATCTGAAAGAGTTTGGAGATTCATACTACTCTTAAATATACTGATGTACAAAGGATAATACATAGCATATATTTTTGTATAATACATAGAAAACTAAATGATTTTGCCTAAATAGCAAAAATAATGCCAAAATGCAAAGATATGTCTATTTTTAAATTGTCATTAATATGAGAATAAACCAGAAAATGATAAATATCTGAATTGCAACTCCATGCTAATTAGTTGCTTGTCATGAAAAAATAAAAAATTAACCCCCCAATTATGCTTAATTTACTAAATCATATAACTGAATATTTTTCAAATCATCAGTGGATACCATAAAAATACAATAGACACAATACTAACTTTTATGCTGCACATTTTATTGAAATTAAAGTCTTCAAAGAAAATAATACCTTTTCCTTTTCTGGCTTTCACACCATTCCAGTAATTTCTACTCACTTTTACTTGTCATCTTACTTACAGGATTTGGCAACTTTCAGTACTGAAATGCATGTGTGTCCAAGGGAACTTGTAACTTTCCTTAATTTTACCTCTTCTTCATCAACTGTGTTCACCTCATTAATCCTAAAACATTTCATGTGTTGTACATGTATTTATCAGACTTTCAAAAGTGCAACATAAATTGTCATCCTCATGCCTGAATCTGCTTTTTTTTTCCATTTTGCATACATACCTTTCAAATTCATCTTAATAATCTGCTTATCAAATTAAATACTCCTCTTGTTTGCCTGGGTTAATACCTACAATGTCATTTTATATAGCTGTTGATTTTTATCTCAGGAATATAGCTTATCTTCTTTCTTTCTATTGTATCATTTAGTTTAATAGTGAAGGTTATTTCAGTTTTTCACATCCATCTGTTCAATATATATTCTGCATTGTTCTCAAATATTACTTTTTAAAAAATAAGCTTATATGATTATCAAACTCATGTTTTACAGATGTAATCTGACCCCTCTGACAAGGTTTCCTTCTTCTTTACTCAAACTGATTTCCTCTCAGGCTTTCCATTTCATTGATACCAATCAGACATTTTACTACGAAATTAACATTTTTCTAAATTGCAGTGGTATTAGAAACAGATAAAAATAACCAGCTGACATACCCTACTTTACATCTGAAGATTAGACATCTAGTGTGAGCTTAGTTAAGCAGTTGACCTGACCTGTTTCAGATGCCAATCCTAGGAATGAAGAAGTCATCAATCAATGTGTCTTACTGCCCAACATCTGACAGGAATTTTGGGTCAACAACAGATATTTAAGTATCTACCTTAAGGTCAAAAAATAGAAGAGACAGTTTGGTTTTGTTTTCTGAATGTCATGGCAATGAGTCAGTTGTTAATCAGCTAAATTTTGGTTATTTTAAAGTGACTGTACTCATCACAGTGAAGAAAGAGAGAAGAATTGCTGGAGGGCTTCCCATCTTTGTTTCCTCTGATTCTAACTTCTGTTGTTACTGTAAAGACAACACTGTTAGCTCAGTTAGTCTATAGCCCACTGTTTGAGGTGTCTCAATTTTTATTATCCTCATGGTGAATCTGAAGTCAAGTAATTAGTAATATTGTGCTTTGTACTTTGAATGGGAAGGTATTTATAATATCTCAAATCTTTGGATGTCACAGTGTAACTATCTACTTTTCTAAAATTAGGTTTCTCTGGTATTCTCTTTGTTGAATAATTAAGTATTCTAGCTAAATGGAGCTGGATTGGTTGTTCAGATTTTTCTAATTGCATCTCTATAAACTATATTACCGCTAATTCCTTAGTGTTTTGGCAGATACTAAAGCATTATGTACTTCTTGGAAATCTATTAGCACTTCCATTCTATAACATATTACATGTCCCCCTGGGTGTCAGACTGACAAGGTTTTTCGATGCTATGAAGAGGGATACAAAATGAAAAGGTCAAAATTTCTGACTTATCTATGTACCTGTTATAGTGGATTATGATCAATTAATTCAAGTTAGATTCTTTTTATGTGGCCAGTGAAATTCAAAGTCATATAACTAAAATTCTTCTGTTAATTTTGCCCTGTATTTTTTTTTCACTTAAATTATGCTAAGAATTATAATTTGTACCAGTCCTCAGGCAGTCACCTTAGTTTAATAATAATTCCAAAATCTCAATGTTCCCAAGGTAGTTTTCTATTAAGACTTAAATAAATGGTGTAACAAGGAACTACTTTCTTCCCAATTTAATCTAAATAACATGTCAGGGTCATAAACAAGTGTTTGGGCTTATGGAATTTAATAAATAGAACATTATAATCTTCTATAGGAGCAACCCAAAGTCCCTTCATTGTATCAATGCAATTATTATCTTAAATAATGAGAGATTCTTTCTCAGGAAACCTGCGTAACAGATGAAACTGACTGTTGGAAATATATATTTAAAGGGTCATAATAATTTTTCAGTTGATTTTCTGAGGTATGAAAGTTGTCTTTCTCGAATGAAAGTTGAAAAATTGCATAATATATTATATCACATACATTATAAACAATCTGATATATATATAATATATAATAGTATGTATTTTTCAGATAAATATCAGGCAAAGATTTATGCTAGTTTCTCTGGCATTGTTAAAATATACACAGATATATGCATACTTAAATACAAAATATGTGTTCTTTTGCAATCCAAGGCAAGATTCCCTTGTCAAGACTATACATCTCTACTGAAACTACAACATATATAGCTAAATAGTATTTTTCACTTCAGCCTTATGACACATCTGGGAAGCTGAGAGATTTCATGGTGGAGTTGTTTCAGGCTTCCAGTCAAAGCAGGTTCATGTTACCTTCAGCAATCGTGCAGCTACTCCAGCATTTGTTGAGTATATATACTAGCTGTAAATGCTCACAGACAAAGAAAAGTCAGAAAAGAGAAGACAAAAATATAGCTACCATTTTCCTAGTACAAGTTCAAGACTACTCAAATCTGTTTCAAGACTGGAAGATTTTTTAGAGCTCCGAGTCCAGAGTAAGGTGTCTATGTCTACTTTTGTTCTCTTGGCACTGCAGAATCAGGTAAGGGTATTTTTTAGATAGTAATTAAAGCACTGGCTTGAGATATCAAAACGTTTGTAAAAACTCATGTGCATTTCTTATTCTCAGGAGGCAACAAAAAAAAACAAACAAAAAACTCCCCAACACGAACCAGGACAAAACTGCCATCCCCAAAGGAGTGCATTAAAATCTTTGTACTGGATGGGTTTGACATTCTCAACATACCCCATCTCTGTAAATAATAAAAATTACATTTTTGAAAATAATAAAAATTTCAATACCCAAAAATAGAAATACCAGAAGAATTAGGCTGGGGCCTAGTATGAAGAGCAATTGCTTTGAAGGAGGGAATCCTGGATCCTATTTCCTTCTCCAAGATTTTTTTTTTTCTAATATACTAATTTAGATAAAAGGCTTTAAGCAACACAGTATATTAAGCTCAGTTCATCCAATTGAAAGAAGTGAGGAAATTCCTGAGCTAGAGAACTGTGATAAGGTTTGTGTTTGCTTTCTTTCTTTACTTAATCTTCCTACACAAGAATATTATTTGCCAAGAGAAATAGGTTTCAACATGAGGGACATTGTCCCTCTACTTAGTATAGTCTACTTGTATAGAGTGAGGGAAGGAAAGTACAAAACTAAGAACTTATGACCAATAGGAACTATTTTGGTTCTTGAACAGCCAAAAAGTAGCTGGAGAGGCTGCTGATTTGCATGGATCCACCTACAATAAGTCCAGGAGTGTACTCTGCACAGTACTTTAGCCCCTGTCTTTATCCTGAACAAAGCTGGAACACCTGCTGCCTACCCTTGATGCCCACTGGAACTCTGATCACAGAATGAAAGCAGATGGTCAGTGTGTGCAGTGTATTCCAGACAGCTCAGAGCCATTGAACAGGAGCTGTGCTTGTGTACTGGTGGTTCATCTGGGTTTCTGAGCAGCAGACAGACAGCTGGAGTTCCTGTTCCAACAGAGGTAGGCAGAACTCCAACGTCCTAGATAAATTATCCAATTCCCATATTGTCTGTGCAAACAAATCAAACCGAATCTGAAACACAGTGGTAAGAGGAAGATTAAAGTCTTTTCAGTTTCCTGGTAAACCCATGTATTTAAAATAATGTCACTGATTTATCTACTGCCTATTGGGTAAATCAAATTCTTTAAAAGATTAAAGACTAAATTTCACTACACTGGGAACTAAAGATGTATTAACTCATGTACAGTTTCAATGGAGGATAAACTAGAAAAAGCAAATGAAGGAATTATGTGCAAAAATGGGGTTTCAGGAATGCTGTGGGTGAGAGAAAGTGGAGTTGAAGAAGTCAGGGTAAGTCAGTCACTGAGCATCACTGATATGTTTGAACCTTTGCAGAAAGATAAATTTGGTTTTGTGAAAAGAATTGAGGCTTTGAAAGCACACACAAAAAGTTAAGCAAATATTTTCTAAAAAAAAATTAGCAATTTACTTGTCTGTGTTTATACACCTTTTCTAATGGTATTCCTGTGGATATTACATTGAATGAATTGACTGCTAAAGACGTTTTCTCAAAGGCAAATGTTAATGAGATTGAATTTTAACTCATGACAGCATTTAAGATTTCTGGGTCCATGAAAAATCATTTATACAGCTATAAAGCAGAATCAACTACCTATGCATTCAAGCAAAACCAAAGAGCACAGTTTACTTCAGCTAATCCAACACTCAGAGCCTATGATATAATCCAAAGACAAATTATTACTGCTGGAGTTTGCTTGGAGCATAAATGTCAGCATAGAATGTATGTAGTAAACATTGAAAACTATCCGTGCACAAACTGTTGACATAGAAGATTAAGTCTTTGATTAAATTCCTGCCTAGTGTTTGTTTAGATCAAAATGCAGTACAGTTCCAACAACCATTTCCTTCCTGCCAGGAAGAAACATAGTAGCAATTGCACGTTTAAATGTAGGAGCAAAATCTTTAGGTTCTAGGAAAGAAAAGAGGGTGTATCTCCTTTGGAAAAGGGGGAGGCAACTCACGAAGTGTTTAAGGATGTCGTTAGGCCGTGTAGAAAGATAACTAGAAAGCTGAAAGCCCACTTGGAATTTAATCTGGCCATGTTTGTAAAAAATAATAAAAAGTGCTTTTATAAATGCATTCATAACAAGAAGGGGCCCAAAGAAAACCGCCACTCTTTATCAGGCACAGCGGGGAATACAGTCACAAGTATAATGCCTTCTTTACCTCAGGCTTCAACAGTGAGACTGGCTATCCTCAGGACAACTGGCTCCCTGATCTGGTAGACAGGGACAGGGAGCAGAATGGACCTCCTGTAAACTAGGAGGAAAGTTAGTGACCTCCTGAGCCACTTGGATGCTCACAAGTCCAGGTGGTATTCATCCTAGGGTGCTAAGGGAGCTGGCGGAAGAGCTTGATGAGCTGATCTCCATCATTTATCATCAATTCTGGCTAACCAGGGAAGTCTCAGATGACTGGAGGTTGATCCATCCACAAGAAGCGCTGGAAGAAGTATCTGAGGGATTACAGCCCTCAGTCTGACCTTGGTGCCTGGCAAGGTTATGGAGCAGATCATCTTTAGTGCAATCACACAACACATACAGGACAACCAAAGGATCAGACTCAGCTAGCATGGGTATAGGAAGGGTAGGTTCTGCTTGACCAGTATGATCTACTTTTGTTACGAGGTGACCTGCCTGGTGGATGATGTAAAGGCTGTAAATGTAGTCTACTTGGACTTCAGCACAGTCTTTGACACTGTCTTCCATGGCATTGTCCTTGAAAAGCTGGCTTGGACCCGTGGCTTGGACAGGTGTGCTCCTCACTCATTTCACTGACTGGATGGCTGGGCCCAGGGAGTAGTGGTGAACGGTGCTGCATCCAGTTGGCAGCCAGTCAGTAATCATGTCCCCCAGGGATCAGTGTTGTGCCTAGACCTGTTTTATATCTTTATTAATGATCTGGATAAAGCGATTGATTTTACCCTTAGTAAATTCATGGATGACACCAAGTTGGGTGAGAGTGCCAGTCAGGTGGAAGTTAGGAAGGCTCTGCAGAGGGATCTGGACAGGCTGGATCAATGGACTGAGACCAGCCTTCAACAAGGCCGAGTGCTGGATCCTGCACTTTGGCCACAAAAACCCCATGAAGCACTATAGGCTCACGGCAGAGCGGCTGGAAAGCATCACAGTGGAAAACGACCCAGGGATGCTGCTTGACAGCCAGCTGGACATGACTCAGCAGTGTGCTCAGGTGGCCAAGAAGACCAATGGCATCTTGGTCTGTATCAGGAATAGTGTGGCCAGAAACACTGGGGAAGTGATTCTTCTCCTTTACTCAGCACTGATGAGACCACACCTCAAGTGCTGTGGTCCCCTCAATTAAGCAAGGACATTGAAGTACTGGATTGAGTCCAGAGAAGGACAGCAATGCTGGTGAAAGGTGTGGAGCACAAGTCTGATGAGGAACAGCTGAGAGAGCTGGAGTTGTTTAGCTTGAAGAAAAGGAAGCTTAGGAGAGACCTTATCATTCTCTACAACTACTTGAAAGGGAGTTGTAGCCAGTTGGGGGTCAGCCTCTTTTCCCAGGCAATTAGTGATGTAATAAGAGGACACAGTCTTAAACTGTGCCAGGGAGGTTTTGGTAGGATAATAGGAGCAATTTCTTCACAGAAAGGGTGATTAAGCTTTGGAATAGACTGACCAGGAAGTGGTGGAGTCACCATCCCTGGAGGTGTTTAAGGAAATACTGGACATGGCACTTACAGTTCCATGGTCTAGTTGAAATGGTGGTGGTCGCTCATAGGTTCAACTTGATGATCTCAGAGGTCTTTTCCAACCTAATTGATTCTGTGAGTCTTAAAACAACAGTGAATGGAGTAATTTCACCATGAAATGCAAGAAATTAAAAATTCATCTATAAAAGAGAATAATGTAGTTTAAGAAACACAACAGATGCAAAAAGAGTGGGTCAATTTACTGCTGAGAATCAAGAAAGGTTTTAAGCTTGAAATTAACATTTTTGCTATCTATTGAAACCTGTATAGAAACCTTTGTAGAACAGAGTGTTGTTTGCCTACAAAATTTTTTTAAGGAATTTGTTTTGGTTGTTTTTCAGAACAGTCACACAGAATGAGCCTACACCTTTGAAGCTAAGAAATGGAGCATTGTATACACCGTCAAGGAGTCTGTAAAAGGCCAAAGAGTTGAACATAAAAAGTCAGATTTTACTGAGATTACATTGATCATCTGTGATGTGCTTTGTAGATCTAAATCCACAACACTTCTCTTCTGATACAGGAAATGAGATTAGTTATGAAGATTAAACACCTGTTTCAATTCTGGAAACACATATACAAATACAGTATATAGTATACGTGTACTAGACAGGGGAGCAACTTTGGTCAATAACTGATCACTGTTGATTATTGCCTTCCCTCTCCTCTCATTTTCAAAATCATGTATTAAGGTTTAAATTCCTTCTATCTTTTTCACAGACAACTCATCAACTTGTTATTTCTACTAGCAGAACTCTTCCTGGTACTGCAGTGTAAAGTGAATTACTGAAATAATCAAGGCATTTCAAAGCCTAAACTGGATCACAGAGCAGGGGATTGAAACATTGGACTGTCACAAAATGTTTGAAAACTGCTTACTCCTGACAAACATTGTATTATGTTTTGGTTATGTACAGTTTGGAAGAAAAGTTAAATTCCTTAGTGTTATATAAAGCTTCTTGACTTGTGAAATAATAATATGGTAGGCATGAAAATGCTATATTGCAGCATGTTTAAACCTGAAAAACTTAGATTGTTCAGTAGTATTGCTGTAGATTGGAGAGACTCAAATAGGTTTAAGCAAACAATTTGTTTGCTATGATTAACATTGATGTAAAAAAGAGATACTAAAGTATCCATAACAATTAGAAAGATATGTATGTACCAGCTGAGATTTATATACATGTACATATAAAAGCATGAATGTTTCTTTTCTTTTTTCCTATTGTTACAGAACCTGATTTTCAACATCTCCTTTAAAATTCAGAAATGTTAAGTAAGAATGCAAAGTAAGAATAAAGACAAAATTTTATTAAGACTGTGTGGAAACATGCTTGGAAAAACATCAGTCCATGTCTTGCAACATGTCTTAAAAGACTGATAATTTCAATAGCTCACAGATAAAGAAGCTAGCTACACAAAATATGGTCCAGAAATGTGCAGGCTAACAGAGAAAATACATGTTTACAGAATGGATGTGTTAAAAAATTAAAAAAAAAAAGTAAAATAAATATTTTGCAGAAGTTAACTTCATACAGGGATCTCTCATTTTGTCAATGTAGAATAGCTATGAAGCTGACTGTAAGTTAGAGACATCAACGGAGCCTAAGACTTTGGTCCATAAGCCTGGTGCTAACCTTGGTGATCTGTGCAATTTCCCCTTTTTTTTCAGAATGAAGTTGACAGATCATCTCATAGGTGAATAAAAAAGATCTCTTATAAATTTTGTGCTCCATCAATATCTGTTGAAGTACAGCTGTATTAGCATTAAAGGGATATTTATGACTATTGCTTGTGCCTTGTCTTGTACTCCTAAAACCTGATTTGTATGGATGGTACAGCTACAAGATCTATCATACAGTGTACTGACCCCAACAGACATCTTCTCTTCTTCATTGTAATGCTACATTTGGATGCTGTCTGAAGCATGTGTTTCAATAACTTTTTTTTTTTTTATAATTTTCCAATAGTTAAAGTTTTATTTTCCTTTTTTCAATCTCAGTGAAAGACATAAAGCTTCCAGACTAATGAAATTACCTAAATAGATCTTAAGCTAATACATATATATAAAAATATACATAAGTGTAAAAGAAACCTTCTATTTTACAGACAAGAATCTGGTGCACAGGTAACACAATTTTGTACCCTGCCTGAGCAGAAGGTTGATAGTGAGGAAACAGTACTAGTATTATGGAGCTGAGTTATTAAACGATGGTCAAAATTGCAAATAAATAATCCAACATGGATGCATTTAGAAACACTCTTAAATTGTATATTGAATGAAGGTATTTTAATTAGAAACTGCATTAATAAATGAGAACTCCACAGGAATCACAAGTGTGTCTTTTATTATCAGTGCTATAAAGAATACTAATCAAATTCTTCATGATGAGACACTTAAAGTTCTACTTACTTTTAACGAATTAATTCTAAACATTTAATTTTAACTGAAGTGGAATCAGATGCTTTCATTTAAGGGTATGTATTAAAAATAGAGTACATTATTACATTTTGCTTTAATGATTCAAGTTGTTTTATTAGATTATACGTTCTTTATTTCAGCAACTTTTAAAATATAGCTAATTAGGGACCACAGCAAAGTCATCATTTAAAGGAACACTTCCTCTGAACCAGAAATCAGAGTGGAGAGATGTTTCTGTCTGTATGGATCTTTTTTTCTTTCACTTTTGTTTTCCCTCTCAAAAGATAAAACCTATGGTTTTGGTTTCTGGGACAGAATATAGAGAAAAACACCACAGATTTGCTACAAAGTTTTCAACTATCACTTCCGTATTACTCTCGTATGAACACTATACCTGTTATTGTAAAATGGACATAAATTCATTGGATCCCAAAATGCTTTTTCTAAGAAACCTTAAAAGTTTGCAGCCCAAGGAATTGGGCCTGGTAGTTGTAACATTGATATAAATGAATGTCTGCATGCGAAAATATTTATTCTGGTAAACAAGTGTGTGTCCACAAAATGGATTCTATAGCTGAAAATCTATTCTTATTTTATTAATGTGTCAATAAATATGAGCATTTTTCTCAAGTTTTTACCACAGCAATTTCTGGGTTTCAGTTTGAAAGTAGTGAGGTAGTAGTAAGTTTTAAATTTTAATTAATTGAAATGATGTTCATTCTCATCAACCTCTGTAGATATTGACTCAGACTGGGGCAAATTTTCATGGTGGCAGTTTTATTTACACTGAAAAGAGCTTCATTCCTTATCTTATCCAGTTAAAATTATTTGGACTACAAAGGAATGGGTGTTTACTACAAAGGAATGGGTGTTTACTTAAGCTAGAAAGCCTAAAGACCTAGCTCATCATGTTATTTTGTTAAGATACTGTCAATGAATAGCACATTTGGTTGAAATCCTTACCCATATTATATGAACTGTTTATGACATTTAATATAAAGATTTCATCATTGAATATTAAACACTGAAGGTGTTTTCTGAATTCACTCCAATTAAAAGTCATAGCAGGCTAAGAAAGGTTGCAGTAATTATACCTTGAATATTGTAGTGACTTGTTCCTGGCCTTGTCAAAATTATCAGACATCTGTGAACCCAAAACTGTTCTTAAGAAGGGTTGTACCTCAGAATAGATTTGTTGACAATAAAAAGTAATAATTGTTGACAATACAAATAAATATATTGTTGAAATTAAAAACTCTATTAAAGGTGTGTGTATGTCTCTATCACATTCTCTTTGGGATTATCCCCCTCCCCTAGTCTAAATTAAAAATTATGCTTAGAGTTATTGTAAAGAACATAGTCTAACAAAGTAAAAAAATAAATTAAAAAGAAGCAGGTCTCCTTATGCTTAAAAGACACAGATATGTAATGGTTCAGCTATGAACAGGCTATGTCTCTTTCTCAGGGATTATTACCAGGTCAGGATATATTTAATAAGTCAAATATATAAAACTAGTGATTTTATATCTCAGAGGTTATGCCAAAATTATGGAGCAAATCAGTTCTGTGAAGTTTCAGATCATGGATCTGTGCTTCTGTCCCAAAGAAGGTGTAGTCTTCAGGGGTTCTCTTTCCATCTGACACTTGTGACAATCAATATTCATAACCTGACTCAGGGGACAGAAAACTTTCCTGTGTCTCATGTCATATCTGAAGAAAGAGAAAAGAGAATTAGAAATTAGTTTAATGATGCACACTTAGACAAGAGATTTGCTGCTAGTCTTCAGCAGTATAATGTGGAATTCAATTTGTATCTATTACCTTGAAATGCCCAAGTTAAAGCACAGTCATCATAGAATTATAATCAATTATCTAAGTCACTGTCTTAGTTCAAGGGAGAACTAAGATATCTATGTTGGCCAAGCAATAATTCCTCTCCTTTAAATTTAGAGAACAGAACTTTAATTAGGAAAAAAAAAAAATATAAAAGGATAACAGTTCTTAAGCACAATACATATATATATATATACAGAAAAGAACCAAACAACAACAGTTTGTAATAAACCCCTCCCCCCCAAATGATAAAACAAGCAGGTCTTTTGGCTTCCCCCCCAGAAAAAAAAAACAAAGGGGGGGAAATGCAATTATATCTACGGACAGCAGGTGCCGATGTTGCGCCTCAGCCACTGGCTTCTCTCTCAGGGGTTGCAGTTATATTTACGGACAGCAGGTGGTGATGTTGCGCCCGGCCGGCTGGCCTCTCCCTCGGGGTGATGGCGGGCAGTTCACAGGCTAGTTTCCATGAGAAATGGGAAAGCAAAGCAGCAACAATCCTGTCTCTGCAGGGGCAAGAAACCGGAGTTTTCTCCCTCCTCTTTTCCTCAAGGCACTCTTTGTGGTGTTTGTGATTGCTCACGGATGAAAATGGTCGAGTTGGAGAAGGGAAAAAAGGAACACAATCCAGTAACCAGTGATGCCAGGATCAGAGTGTGCGTCCCCTGTCCTCCTCACTCCGCCAAGCCGCTGCATGCCAAGACCTGTGCAGAAAGCCAGAAACACCAAACCCTTCCCCCACCTGAGCCTGTCTTCCCTCCCCCTCTCCCAGACCAGGGAGGGATCAGAACAATGACGGGTCATCAGTCTGATGTCACTCCATTCACACATTCACCCTCTGTGCCCGACTCATGAGCCAATTGCTCATCCACCACACGATGAGTTAATCCAGCTGTGGGATGGACAGTTTGACCAGAAGGATCATGTGAGAAACAGTATTGAAAGCTTTACTGAAATCCAAAAAAATTACATTAACTGGTCTCCTTTGGTCAGTTAGGTGGGTTATCTTACCATAAGAGGAAATCAGTCATTAGTAATATTTTTCTGAACACAGACTCAGGCCTTCTACATTATGCTTATCTCTTTTCTGTCTTGATTAATATTAGCACAGTCTATGGTTAGAGTGGATGAACTTGTGTTTAGAAAAGAAGATGAGAAGGAGTTAATAATTCTGTTGCTACTTTTTGAAGATTTTTAGCTATAGGAAAGAAAAAAAATCTTGCTTTTCCCTTTTCCCCTTCCTCTTTCTGCTTTCATTTCCCTTTGGTTGCTTTGCTGTGCTAGGTTTTGTTTTACCTGGCTACTCATTTACTGTCCTTAAACATACTAGTATGGAGAAGATAACTTCATTTCTACCCAGTATCTTCTGAAGCAGGAGTGTTATTAAATGTTTGGCCAGCAGTCATGTTTCATTTTTTTCTCTGAGCATTCCCTATAATATATTCAATTTTATTTTCCTGTTACATTTCATTGAATCCACACTTCCTTTTCTCTCTTTTTATGCTCGATTCTTAAATATTTTTCAGTCATTATGCAGGGGATTGTGAGATTTCTTTTCTTTATTGATTAACTGGCTCTACCATGAGAACTCAATACCTTCAAACACTTTTTTTTCTTTTCAGTCTAGATCTTTGTGTACTTTACAAATAAATTTTGGCTTGCACTTGGAAGCTTTGTAAGAGAGTCTGAAGGGACCTGTTTGCCATATTGTGAATCTCTGATGAGCAGCTCACAGACTGATCCTTAAACACTTGTCCTTTCTCTAGCTGAAGGGATTCTTCAGCATTTCATCTGGTATTTGTGATTCAAGCACTGCTGATTTTGCAACCATTGCTTTCTTTTAACAGCATCACAGGCTTGTCATGATGTTGTTTCTATGGTAACCTATCGTCCTTTCAATTTGTTTGACCAGGGAGCAGACAATGGAGTTCATTTGTGCAACTGTAACTTAAAAACAGCGGGTGACACTTTAAAACAAAAGCACCAAGATCCAACAAAGTCTCTACCTCCTGTCCCTGTACTAAATGCAATATCCAAACCTCTAGAATTTTGAGTGCTAATATTATTTTCATTTATGAAAAATATGCTATAAATAAAAAAAAGGAAAAGCATCAAAAACACACACAAGTGCAACAACTGCTATCATAATAGTACTGGGATAAAACTTAAACCATTGAAGAGAACATATTAATTATTTTCTGATTTCCTGATCTCTGGCATTTAGCCTTTAATGAAATCATTTTAGGAACAGCAAAGAAAGTTCTATTCTCTGGTATTACATAATATAATAAATTTAATACCATAAATTAATAGAATAGAATAGAATAGAATAGAATAGAATAGAATAGAATAGAATAGAATAGAATAGAATAGAATAGAA
>JAWWMP010000001.1:95883254-95928395 GCA_035047865.1 Dendrocincla tyrannina
GTGATTGTCTTATTCTACTCTGCACTGGTGTAGTCTCACCTTAAATATTGTGTGCAGTTTTGGGCACCACCACATAAGAAAGATATTAATCTTTTAGAGAATGTCCAAAGAACGGCAACGATCATGGTGAAGGACCTTGAGAAGAAACTGTATGAAGAGTGGCTGAGGGTACTTGGTCTGGAGGAGACTGAGGGGAGACCTCATTGCAGTTACAACTTCTTTTTGAGGGGAAGAGGAGGGGCAGGCACTGATCTCTTCTCTGTGGTGACCTGTGACGAGACCCAAGGGAATGGCCTGAAGTTGTGTCAGGGGAAGTTTAGGTTGGATATTAGAAACACTAAATTCAAAAAGATAGTTGAAGACAATTTATATTTACCAATGGGATCATTACACAGAATGAATTTAATATTAATTTTGCATCCATATGTATACAAAATTAATCATTATTAAAAAGACAAAGTTATTATTCACAGACCCTAGAAATTATCTGGTTTATCCAAACTAAGAAGGGAATTTATATTGATTTTAATTTAGATAAGGAAAGGAAATTATCAATTGATCAAAGATCCAGTGAGTATCTTGTCTTCAATAGCAGCTAAGAGTGAAAGCTCAGTGAAAATTTACAGAGAAGGACAAATAAAGTAGCTCCCTCACTCTATTCTCTTACCCTTTGGCAATTTATACCTCAAGAATTTGCTGACCTAGTTGTATGACCATGAATACCTAACCTCTCCTGAATTTATGCCAGTGTTTCGTGTTCACAGCTTTCCACAGCAAGGGATTCACAGAACAGCTATGCATTGTTTTCACATGTTTTTGTGGTGTTAAGGAATTACCACCAAAAGAAGAAAGTACAGAATGAGATTGTTGTGATCCTGAGGTTGGAGAAAGATTGGAATTAGTGAAGTATCCACTCCAGAAGAAGAACCAATCTCCCAGCAAGAAATGAAAGATCCTGTTTCTTCATATTTTATAGTTTATTAGAATAAGTTAAGATGTCAATTATTACAGTTCTGGAATTCCTTTTATGTACCTTTTTTCTCAGTTGGTCCAATGTAACCCTGTAGTTGACTGGATTATATTTGATGGGTTGCAAACCAGCCATATAAGGTTATCTCCTCCCCTGATCTTCCCTATTTGGTCTTGTTCCTTCATTTCCATGTATTGTTAGTCTGCACCCAAGTGCCTCACTGCACTAGGAGTGTGCAGTCCTTTTCTTTCCCTCAAGGATCGTGACATGTTTTGAAATCATTTGTTAGTTTCTTGTGATGCTCACATTTCCAGTATAGGAAGTATTGAGCAATTGATGTCTATCAATTTTCTGGGATGCTCTACTCCATGGACATCAAAGATTCCCACCAATAATCAACTGGTTTTTTTCTTAGGAGAAAAATCTTTCAGTTTTACCCTTCGTTAAATCTATTTTTTGACCAAAATTATCACCCTTCTCCAGACTTTTCACATTTCTACTTTAGTAGAAGGTGTGAGATGCAAATTGTTGACCACCTACATTAATCAAATATGAGTGAGCAAAGCAGTATTCTTTGCATACACACTTGCATATTCTCACAAACCTATCCGAACAAATAGATGGTTGTCACTCTCTCACACCAATATACACTTCTTTTATATTTAATAAATGTCTAAAAAACTTCCTAATAGTGTAGAAAAGCTGGCAACGTTCCTGATATTTATTTCCTTAATACCTAGAAAAAAAAATCCTTTTTTTTTTTTTTCCAAAGAAGCATTGCAATATTCAGTGCTGATTACAAATCCTCAATAATTGGTTGGAAATAATTCCCAAGGCTGTTGGTTTAATTTGTGCCTCAAAAATTTATAAAATTGCTACATGAACCCTTAAATCCCCCACAGTTATGGGGTTTTTTTACCTTTTTTTGTCTTTGAGCTAAAAATAATCACTGAATGGGACAAAAAAGCACGCTAATGAGAACATTCTTAGAGTTGATCTAGTTGTAACTCAAAGGAGCTTGACACACTTTCTGTTATAAACCATTCGATCAGTCTTACTTCCTTAGATGAATGGTAATATATTTATTGGTATTTCACTTTCTGAGTGAATGTATTTTGATCTATTTTCTTGTGCTTGAGGAGTTGGCTTTGGTGGGAGCTGTAAAATAGGATTATTCATTGATTATATAGAAAAAAGTAATGTATTAAAAGGGAGTCATACTTGTAGTTTGTGGTCAGTTTTATATTAAGAAAATCTGTGACTTTCAGGCAACATGGTTTTTGAACATGTTTTGCATGATGCAATTCATAATATTGACTTCAAAGTTTTAAGAACAAGTAAAAGAGTTTCTAACTTCCCTAAATGGTCTAAACTGAACAACAGACAAAGATAAACCTACATAGATTAATTAGTCCTCCTACTAGTACTAATAGTAACAATATTATTTACTGTCTGGCATTTTATTTTATAGGCAAATTGCATATATTGCAATAGATAGATAGAAAACATATATCCTGGGATAAAAGGAACTAAATGGATTTTCTTCTAGTGTTGTAAATTTAGTTAACTAAAAGTCTTTTTTACTTGAGTACTACATTTGACATTAGATCTGGCATTCTCAATCAGATCATTTAAGTCCTTCTTTTAAGTTGGTGAAAAGTCTACTATTTTATAAATTTCCTTAGGACATAAAAAATTTATGTCTTGTATTATATATGCATTTATTACAATATTTTGTTCAAATTCTCAATTTTTGTAATTCTTATATTATTATTTCCTCTTCCTTGGAAAGGCAACATTTAAAACTGATGGTAGTTCCAATGTCACTTTTTCACCATTATGAGATCAGACTTGTCTTCCCTTCTCTTTTGCTTATCATCATTTTGATTTTATGTGTGAGAGGTCACTGAGTCTTAACACAATAGTGTTTCTTTTGTGTCTGCAAGAAATTTGGCATGAGAAGAGTGGTTGACTCAGATAATTAGGATCCACACTTATCTGTTTCTTAAGAACAGAACAGGTAATTTGGTTTCCACCCTTGACTGAATAACATTCATGCATAAAAGGGTGTGCAATAGATGAGGTGGGTACACAGTACTGCTCACAATCAGCAGTGTTTTGGCCATGAAGCAAGCTGATAGCATCCACATCAATTTTGCTGAGTTTCATTTTTCATACTGTTTCAGACTCCTGGTTCTGGTAATTTGACAACTAAAGTGAATCCTGCCCTCCTATTTCCTTTTCCATGAATGGGATTATTCTTTTAGAGAATACTAATGGAACAGAAGTGTTTGAATGTGCTTATCATGGCCACTTAGAAAAGTTTTGAAAGCATCATCTTCAGTGAATATAAATACCAGTGTAATGGTATAATTTGCAACTGGTGTACTATGAGATCTCATGGACCTTTTTATGCAAAGAAACTTCTTGAATTGAATAACCTTGCCAATTTTACTTGTTCTGAATAGGCTGACATTGTGGTTTCACCTCAGCAACAAGCCACCAAGCACCACACTGCTCACTCCCCCACCAGCAGGATCAGGGAGAAAAGCAGAAGGGTAAAAGCCATAAGACTCATAGGCTGAGATAAAAACAGTTTAATAGGGAAAGCAAAAGCCACACACATTGCAAAGCAAAACAAGGAATTAATTCACTGCTTCCCATGGGCAGGCAGGTGTTCAGCTATATCCAGGAGACCAGGGCCTCATCACATGTAATGATTACTTGGGAAGACAAACACCATCATTCCAAATGTCCCCCACTTCCTCTTTCCATTCACTTTATACACTGGGCATGTTGTAATATGGTCTGGAACATCCCTTTGGTCAATTGAAGTCACCTGTGCCGGCTGTGTCACCTCCCATGCGCCCCCAACTTTCTTGCCAGTGTGGCAGAATGAAAAGCAGAAAAGGTCTTGGCTCTGTGTAAGCACTGCTCAGCAATAACAAAGACATCACTGTATTGTCAACCCTGTCTTCAGCACAAATCCAAAATACACCCCCATACCAGCAACTGTAAAGAAAATTCACTCTAGCTCAGCCTAAACTGGCATTGTTGAGAAAGACAAAATAGTTGTGAGTATATTAAGTTAGAAGTAGAGGGGGAAAAAATGATCAGCTTTTGGGGTTTTGGTAAGTCTTGCTATCAATGTTAGGAGTGCAGGTCATTTACATGGTTGATGATGGTATGGAGATGTGACACAGAAAGTGAGGGCAGAAGATATAATTTACCTAAATTATGGTTGTATTTTAAATAAAGTTGTTATTGGTAACAGACCATTTTCTGACATTTTTAATTACATTAAGTCAACTTGTGAGGTAAGTGTAGCTGTACAACATGTAATAAGTGTAATGTCTCTACTTATACGTTTGTAAGTCACATGCCCTGATATACTCTAATCAAAATATTTTTGCTTCTGTCATATCTGGGAAATTCTACAGGAGGGTGATTTACAGAGTACTTACAGATGTTTTCTGGAAGAAATATCAAAAAATCAGGTATTATACATCACATACTCCTGTCATTCCTTTAAATCACTGCTAAACTGCTAAAAATAGGGAATTTGCAAAATCACCAGAAGACTAGGCATGCTGTAAATGAGACAGTCTGTTTTCCCATTTCATAGGCACATTATGTATAGGGAGATTTCAGGCAGAGATAGTCTGTGTAGTAGAATTGCCTGTACTATAGTCAATGTAAAATTATATTAAACATTTTGTATGTCTTCCTAAATAAACTTTGACATTCAATAGTAGAAATCCTAATAGAAAAAGGCTAGATCAGCCTACTGGTAGATTTTAGGATTCATCATCAGCAATTCCTTCCTTTAGAAAGGAAAATACATTCCCACCGAAGCTGCCCTCAGGGAACAAAGGCACTACTGTACCATTTGGGGGCAAAGTTAAATAATTACAAGCCATTGAACAACACACACACACACAAAAGATACTGTAAGCAACTGTATTAAGAAAGCCCATGATTATAAAATTTAAAGGAAATTAAATTCAGGCATTCTTTGCCCCTTTGTTCTACATATCAAAAATATACTGGTAATATTTATTGTAGGGAAACAACTGTCTAAACAGCATCACATATTCCTCCTAAGATTAGCGTGTGCTGTACATCTGGAAACATCCCACTGCCTCTACAATTTTTTGCTGGAGCTGTAGCCCCTTTGAGTAGGAACCAGTTCTCCTGGTTCCCATTGAACACAACCCCAGATAGCCGGAGATCACATGTTGAATAAACATTAATTTCAAAATTATAATATGAAGATTATGTACAGAGGACCTTGTTAAGATGGTTATCCAGAAATGAAGACAGCTCTTAAAAGTACACACCCTGTGGTTCTGATCCACCTGGTTCAACAGCTAAGAAGCTATTTAGTGGCTTGGATAATCACAGTTGCTGCAAAATATTCTTTCTTTAAATACACTCCTGCCCAGGGGATGAGATTTTCTTTAGGTCTGTGAGACCACCACACAAGCTGAAATTTCTCTCCAAATGCTTTGTGTTATTCATACATTTGACGTTTAAGCAAGCTACCAATTTTTAACATTTTTCAGGAAGCATTTAACATTTTTCAGCAAGCATTGACTTTTACTTCACAGAATCTCTTCTGCATGTGGTCAGGTAGAGCCATCTACTAGCTGCAGAGTAAATAAAACATTATGTAGTGACCTAGCATTTAGTCTCCTCAAACCTGGTAAAAAGATGGGGTTTCTGGAATGGAAAATTCATAAAATTCAGCAAAACTTTTGGGGTTTTATGTAACAGTCTATTTACATCTGAGTGTAGCTGCAATAACATAAGACCTGTTAAAAGTACTTGACTCTTTAATGAAACAGGACTTCTATTTTGCTGCCAAGAAAGTTGAAAATGTCAGCTCTAAATATTAATGGTTTCTTCTCCTTTTTACTATTTACTTTGCTTTAGTTCATAATACAGTTCCAACCTAGAACAGGTTGGAAGCTGCTCCATTTGTATTCTTGTTATTTTCTGCCTTTTAAAATGAAAATTTACTTTCCTAGGTTTTGGCAGTCTCCTAACTCATCATAAAATTATGTTCCACTTCTTTCTTGTTCACAGGAAAATGACGGAGAAAAGAGATGAGATAACTGCTTACAGCCTACAGCCTACAGCTGAGCTATCATGAATTTTGTGCAATATCAGAGGACTAATATTTAAGGGAATCCTATGGCTAGCTCTAACTACAAAGAAATCACATTTTCAGCATATTGTGCTCAACATAGATATATTTCACAATGTGTCACACTGAGCACAGTCACATGATATGACTCCAGCTTTTCACATGCTTTTGTGATGAAGGGAATGTTATGTCAGTCCCATATCTGTTTGGCATAGAAAATAACTTTCAGCTCATAAGAAAATTTCATTTGCTTGAATTTTGATGATCAAACCAAAAGCTTCATTAGCACAGGCGGTCCAAATATTTGGTATAAAAATGTATTTCTATGTTTATAGCTTGATCAAAAAAAAAGTTTTTTTTAGAATTTTATTTTTGATTTCTTCTATTCTTATATTCATCAGACTATCTAGGGATGTCAGAATAGTCCCCAAAGTATTTGGTGATATGCTTCCTGTTCTTATTGAGACCTCTAGATCTTAACAAAACATCCATAGTATCCTTTAGTAAAAGAAACAGAGTCAGACCTTGTTCCCTGACTCCAAAGTATGATTAGAATTTTGTGAGTCTTGCACTACTAAAACCTGAGACACTGTTTCTGATCTCCTGGGCCTTCCTGACTGACTTGCTGTCAGTCAGGGTAGAGATCCCCAAGCCTTTACATCTGAAAGCTCAGTTTTACAAAACTGCACTAAGCAATCTGCTAGAAGCTTAGAAATTGTAAAAATGTTATTTGCATAGTAATTTATTTACTTGTTTGTTTGTTTTTTTTTCCCTCATTTCTCAATCCACCTATGCTAGCAGAAATTTAGCTCAGGAAACAAGCAGAGATGAAATTCTTAAAAAATTAAATAAATAATACTCTTGATGTTTTCCTGTACAGTCCATTAACAACAATGATTTGTAGACAACATCAGATATCATAATATTTCTGCAGACATTTTATTCTCTTTGTAAATGATTGATAACACAAAATGTATATGAAGCTATCTGTGTTCAATGACACATGCTGAAACTCACATAGTTTATAAGGCTGGCATTTGTCTTCATGTATAAATGTGGTGGGTTGACCTTGCCTAACTGCCAAGCTCCATCTATCTGCTCTCTCACTCCCGCTCCCTAACAAGATAGAGGGAGAAAATAAGATGAAAAAGCCCATGGTTCAAGATAAAGGCAGAGAGATCACCCATGAATTATGGTCATGGTCAAACCAGACTCAATGAGGAAAAAGTTCAGTGGAGTCCAAAACTGAGTGGTATTTCTCAGGGGCTGGTATTGGGATCAGCTCTCTTTAACATCTTTGTCAGCACAAGGACAGTGGGATTGAGTGTACTCCCAATAAGTTTGTCAGCAGTGCCCAGCTCTGTGGTGGGGTTGACACACCAGAGGGAAAGGATGACATCTAAAGGGATCTGGACTAGCTTGAGAGATAAACCTGTGCAAACCTGACGAAGTTCAAAAAGGCCAACTGGAAGGTCCTGCATATGGGTCTGAGCAATCCAAGCACAAACAGAGACTGGACAGAGAATGGATTGAAAGCATCTCTGAGAAGAAAGACTTGGGTGTGTCGGTTGACATGATGCTCAACATGACCTTATAGCATCTTTGAGTACCTAAATGGGGCTACAAGAGAGAAGGAGATGGACTTTTTACAAGAGCACATAAAGGTTAATGGCTTTAAACTGAAAGAGGTTGGGTTTAGATTAGATATTATAAAGAAAATCTTTACTGTGAGAGTGGTGAGGCACTGGAACACAGTGCCCACAGAAGCTGCGGATGCCCCATCCCTGGAAGTGTTCAGGGCCAGGTTGAATGAGGCTTTGAGCAACATGGTCTAGTGGAAGCTGTCCCTGCCTGTTGCAGGAAGTTTAGAATAAACCCAAAAAGTTTAATTTTCCTGAATTGTTCCGATGTTTATTCCTTTTTTATTTACTCTAATAAAAAATAATAATAAAAAAATCACAAACAAAGCAAAACAAAAAATGAAAAAAAATCAGCTCTTTATTTTTTGAAGCCTACTGTAATATATTTTTACACTGCATTCAAAAACAGTTAGTCTTAGATGTTGTGTGATGCCAAAAGACCCAAAAACTCTGCCTAACTACTTCTATTGCTTGTCTGGAAAGGAAGAAAGAGAGAAAGTAATTATCATCAAAAGCATTGATACCACAGTTAGTGATCTGGAGCAATAACAAATGCATTATACTTAAGCAGGAAATAGCAACATTTTATTCAATAGTTTCTAAAATTATATGTTGAAAATTTTAAACTTTCTCTTTCAGTGGTTTAATTGAGGGCAAAATATTAATGGATAAGTCCTTGAGATAAAATGTGGGGTTTTTTATTTCTTAACAAACAGACATTTCTTACTGAAAAACTATGACAGTGTGAAGCTCATGATCAATTCTTACAGTGCAATGCCCCCCACTGTGAACAAATAAATGGTATGTGTGAAAGGTAATTAGATAGTGGCTTGGAAATAATATTACATCATCACAGCAGAGAGTCACAGGTCATGCCCACACTGTGCAACAGAGGGAAGTGCAGACTTCCTTAACTGGCCCTGACTGATTCAGGTCTGCAGCAAGCAGCGGGAGAGTTAAACCCAAGCTGTATCCTGTTTGGGCTGATTAATCATGCTAACAGGGATATAGTGTTACTGGGACTGAATCATAAAGACACGCTGGGTGTTATGCCCCACCATGGAGAAATGATTGCTTGTGCCAATGAGAATGAATATCTCTATCAAAATATTGTATTTTGCAGCACCGCTTCAGTCAGTTTCAAAGGGGACTTTTGCCAGGATTTCTTTTATAGCAGCAAAATAGATTTGGGTTAGAGTTTCTTTTCAGAAGGGATTAAATGGGTGTTTTAATAAAATAAATTAAGCGATCCCCTTACTGGAAGTAAATTTGTGAATAATCCAACCATTGTTTCTTCAAATTTTAGTGCTATTTGTCATAACATGGGATTTTAATTTACTTTGAATAAACAGTTTTCTGGTGTTACCGTATAACCTTTTGATTCCAGGGATTTAATATGGCACATTTTTCAAAACCGAGTCAGCAATATTTCATGTAGATATAGAATCATTGTATCATAGTATCATAGAATCATTAAAGTTGGAATAAAAGATCATCAAGTCCAACCTTTCACTGAACACCACTTAGTCAACTAAACAAAACGGTGCTGAAATGCCACAGACTAAAGTACCACATCCAGTTGTACCTTGAACACTTCCAGAAATGGTGACCACCACTGCTCTTGGTGGCTCAATACAATGCTTACCCACCCTTTCAGTGAAAAAGTTCTTCCTAATATCTAATCTAAACCTACCCTGGTACAACTCGAGAACATTTCCTCTATCCTGTTGCTTGTTTTACCTGGAAGAAGAGACTGACATCCAGTTCACTATAGCCTCTTTTCAGGTAATTGCAGGGAGTGATAAGGTCTCCCCGAGCTTCCTTTTATCCAGGCTAAATAATTCCAGCTCCCTCAACCACTCTTCATAAGACCTACTCTCTAGACCTTTCACAAGCATTGTTACTCTTCTTTCAACACTACCCAGCACCTCAATGTATTTCTTGTAGCTGGCCATACGATTTCTGATACAAGCCAGGATGTCATTGGCCTTCTTGGCCACCTGGGCACACTGCTGGCTCACGACATCAGCTGACAGCAGCTGACCAGCTACTGACCAGCACCCCCAGGTCCTTTTCCGTCAGGCATCTTTCCAGCCACTCTTCTTTCCAGCCTATAGTGCTACTTGGGGTTGTTGTGATGCAAGTGCAGGACTGAGCACCTGGCCTTGTTGTGCCTTATATCATTGGTCTTGGTCTTGGCTTGTTGATTCAATCTGTTCAGATCCCTCTGCAGAGCCTTCCTACCCTCCAGCAGACCAACACTCCCACCCAACCTAATTGATACAGTATGCAGAAAAGCAGATTAAAAATGTATTTCAATAAAATATATTTCCAATAAAATGACATGAAGGAAAATATTCTCCTTTACTGTAGAATTGGTTCTTATTTAATTTTTACAATATCAAAGTCACTGAATTACAACATTATATATTTCAGTATTCTTGTTACCCTCTTATTACTACATGCCTAGCTCCAACCTTCAATAAAAGTGAAAGAATTGCACCCATTTATAATAGCCAAGAATTCACCCATTATTTTCACTGACTTTAGAGTTGGCCATAAAGTAATACCACTACTTCCAAAATTTTGGGAGATACTTTTCCTCTCTGAAGATTGAATCACAGGAAGTACTACAAACCTAGGAACTCCTAGTATGATTTGAGCATTACTTCATGCCAGCTTGTTTCAAATGAGTCCATCTATGTTTTTCATAAATCTGTATCTATAGTGAAACAGATGAGTGTTTTCAGTATGCAGTTTAGACTCCAAAATTGCAATAGCCTAAATTAGTTTCTAACAGAGATTAGTTCAGAAAATGGATCTCTTTCTTCACTGATTATAGCAGAGATTATTAATTTATGTATCTATATTTGTGATGTGAACACACTTCAGATTCTAAATACAGGTTTTGAAATCAATGCAGAAATTCTCAACCATAATTGTATTTAAATGTGATTATTCTTGTTGGTTTATTATGAGTTATTTGAGAAATGAATGAGCCTAAACTCAATTTCTACTGACTTGACACTATAGTAAAAGTGTGATAAAGTTTTAATAAAGTCAATAAAATCCCAAGGATCATGCTCTGCAAGTTATCACTTTTCACCAAGGATAAGCAACCTATGACTACAATCAAGAATCTTATTTTCTAAAGCAATTGAGAAAGCCTTTACTTCCTTCTGAATTCCTTCCTCCCTCCCTTCCTCCCTCCCTCCCTCCCTCCGTACCCCTCCCCTCCCCTTCCTTCTCACTCTCATCTCCCTCAGCGGCTCCTCACAAGACTTGTGTTCCAGACATTTCACCAGCTTTGTTGCCCTTCTTTCAACACTATCCAACACCTCAATGTCTTCCTTGTAGTGAGGGGCCAAAACTGAACACAGGACTTTAGATGCAGCCTCACCAGTACCAAGTATAGGGGGACAACAACTTCCCTCATCCTGCTGGCCGCACTATTTCTGAAACAAGCCATTGGCCTTCTTGGCAACCTGAGCACGCTGCTGGCTCATGTCTAGCCAGCTGTTGACCAGCACCCCCAGGTCCTTTTCCGCCAGGAGTCTTTCCAGGCACTCTTCCTTCCAGCCTGCAGTGCTACTTGGGGTTGTTGTGATGCAAGCACAGGACCCAGCACCTGGCCTTATTAAACCTCATACTGTTGGCCTCAGCCCATTGATCCAGCTGTTGAGATCCCTCAGCAAAGCCATCCTACCCTCCAGCAGATCAATATTCCCACCCAGCTTCATGTCTTGTGCAAAATGACTGCTGGTGCTTTCTATCCCCTCATCTGGACTATTGATAAAAATATTTAATAGGACTGGCCCCAATACCAACTCCCAGGGGACATAACTTGTGCCCAGCCACCAAGAGGATTTAACTCCATTCATCGCAACTCTTCAGGTGAAGTTCCCACATTTCACAAGAACACGTATTTGAAGGTTATGAAGTGGAAAAGGCATTCATCCTCTACTTTGCCAAGACAAGTCTAAGTGTTTGAAAGCTTCCAGCAAACTCCATACTAAATTCCTAAGTCAGAGCAGAAGACTTAGATTTCAAATGCTGATATTTTGCCTTGACAATTCCTTTAGGTCTTCATATGTTGTCATTGTTTTTGAAATAAAATTGGGCAGACAGGCAGGTAAGCTATTCTGAGCTTACACAAGTCTACTGCTTATACAATGCCAGATGTGTGCAAAGCGCACTAAATTTTCCTAGTGCTATAATATTTGTTTCAGATTCTTTAGCAAAATAAAAATGATACACATTTTATAGGTCTATAAATGTAAAACTTTCATAAAGTACATTCATTAAATTACCAAATAAATCAAGAAAGTATTTTAAAAATGTATGAGCAGTTGCCTACTTGCATATATAAATTCACTTTAAAAAAATCTGTATATGTCAATATAGTAGAGTAAATTAAAGCTGTATATCTAACCTACAATCCTCCTAGCTTTTCTGTAAATCTTCTTCATTGTCAGAGAAACAAAGCTTTAGGTGAAAACTTATTATAGTGGAAACTTCTTTCTACAGTAAGTCTTTTTTTCACTCTGACAGTAGCAACAAAGTGACATACAAGGTCTGAAAATACCACCTACATCAATATTTAATGAACTGTGATTGGTGACTTACTGTGCTTGGTGTGCAGTAAAAAGAAATGTTTCCATTGTAATTTTCAACCTGTAGCCACATTTATTAACACAACAGAACATCACAGTTGGAATGGAAGGCAAGCTAAGGCAAGGGAAGAAGGACAGAGGAGGGGAAGGAGCAACTGAACCTCAAAATAGAAATCCATTTGATTATAAAGTCACATATGAAGTTGTTGGCAATTCCATGTTATTGTGCTCTTAGATTCAGTGTTCTAGTTCTCTTTTGCTTTCAAAATGCCTACTCACAAATAGTGGCAAAAATTTTCCTAGCTATGGAGATAGTCCCCTCATGTATACAAGCAATTGTTATCAGCATCTTCATCAAAGGGAGTAAAAGCTGTGTTTAGGTCTCATTTATTATTTTTGTGCATGGCAAATTTCTGCATCCTTTGCCGTAGCTTAAGAGCACTCTGTACATGGATGAGAATATAAAACCGTATTCTAATGCTGAGATTGCTTTAGTAGTGGGCTTATCCACAGGTATGCTGAGACTTGTGTTCTATATACTGTCATCTGACACTATTCAGGTGTTAGGGGATCCATTTTTTTCTCTCCTTTTTTCTGGGATAATGATAAGAAAGTTTCAGCCAAAGAAAAAGGATGATAATGCGTCCTTGAGGGCTTCATCTAATGGTTGCTACAATGGTTTCTATTATTCAAGTACTGCAAAGGTATCCAGGTGACAACATTATCCAGACCTTAAAAATGTGTAAAGACAGCAGGGAATATTTTCACTTCTTGCTAGGATAGATGCAATGCAATGAGGTATATAAGCTTAATATACATAGCTCAGTGTCACTGCTCTTCAATGCTGGAAAAATGCTTATGCTGTTATGATTCTCAGCAACTGCAGGTTAAACTGAGATGAGCCTGAGATAACGTCAGACATCTAAATTGCTGTGAAGGGCACTGTAGTAGACAGTCACGAAGATATGAATGTAACTATTGCCCTCTTCCTCCGAGTCTTGTTAGTCACACATCTTTGTGAATATCTGCATAATTCTGCATAACTCCAATACAACTGGAAGTTTCTCATTTCTATTTGCTGCTCATAAAGAACAGTACCTAATAATACAGATTGCCCAACTGAAGTCAAGAGTAATTTTGTTAATGGTGTAAAATCAGAATGAAATTGTATCCCATACTATCTTTAAAATCAAAATAATAATCTGTTGTTTTGAAAGAACTCTGGGGAGGTGGAAAATTGGAAAGGTTACAGGACTCAAAATATTGTATTTAGTTTTACGAAATCAAGCAGACCCTTTATTACCTATTGTGCTCTTTGCAGAAAAGGACCTGGGATCCAAGTGGAGAAGTTAAACATGAATCTGCAGTGTGATTCTCTAGGGGAGAAAGTCAGCATGGGCATCCTGAGATGAATCAGCTAGAGTAATGCCATCAGGTTCAGGGTGGTGATTGCTCCCCTCCATTTGGCAAAACTAGAAGGATATTGAAGTACTGAAGCAAACCTGAGCAAGGGCCACCAGGATGCTCAGGGTCTGGAGCGCATGATGTGTTAGAAGAAGCTGAGAGCTGGGTCTGAGGTGAGAGGAGATATCATTGTGCTTCAGATACTCAGTGGTAGTGCATAGGGGAGAAAGACTCATCTTTCAGATGTAGAGTCTTCCTGTATGTGTACAGTGATAGGACAAAAGGCAAAGGAAAGGAAAGGATAGGAAAGGACACTCAGATTACTATATAGGAAATTCCAATTAGATCTGGAGATGTTTTTTACCATGAGGGTGGTCTGCAAGACAGGCTGCTGGAGAAATTGTAGAACCTCCGTCCTTGAAGATGCTTACAACTCCACTGGGCAAAGCTGTGAACTGCCTAATCTATGGTGACCCTTGTTTGAGCAGGTGGATGGAGCAGCTGTACTCCACTTCAATCTAAAATATTCTAAGATAATATGATTTTGTGAACAGTTTCAGGTTTGGATTAGTAAAATACATCCTTTATAATAAGATGTTAGAAAAATTAAAATTAATTCCTATTAATTGATGGGGTTTTTTGTTGTTTAATTAGAACAGAACCGTAACTAAGCAATTAAATATTCTGTTTTGGAGATAAATATAAATCTGCAACTTTATTTATTTTCAGGCTGAAATTAGATTCCTGATGTGTTCAAAAACCAGAAATAAGTGTTCTAAAAGCAGGCTGCTTTTAAACACTGCTTATTTTCATTGGTGATCCAGTATTCTTAAATTTAAAGTATTTTCTGTTTATAAAAACTTGTTGAAAAAGTTAACAAAATCTTACACTGATATTCTGGTTAGACATAGATAAGTATGCTAAAATCAGTGATTTTTTTTTTTCAAATTTTGTTCACAATTATCATCAATTAAAATCACAGAACATGCTGAATTGGAAATGACCCATAAAGGTTGAGTCCAGCTCCTGTCTATGCACAGGACCATCCCCAAGAGTCACACCATGTGCCTGAGAGTATCATCTAAATGCTTCTTGAACTCTGCCAGGCTTGGTGCTGTGAGCACTTCCCTGGGACCCTGTTCCAATACCCAACCACCCTCTGGGTGAAGAACCTTTTTCTGTTATCCAACCTTTTTCTATTATCTGGTCACCACAGAGAAGAGATCAGTGCCTGCCCCTCCTCTTCCCCTCACAAGTTGTAGACTGCAATATGGTCTTCCCTCAGTCTCCTCTTCTCCAGACTGAACAGACCAAGTGCCCCCAGCCACTCCACTCCTTGAGGCTTCCCCTCAAGGCCCTTAACCATCTTCATTGCCCTTCTTCAGACACTTTCTCACTGCTTAATATCTTTCTTAATACCTTATTTTTTTTTTTAATATCTTTCAAGGACCAACAGATTGAGCATCATTTTCAGATTTGGGCCAGGAGTGAAGTATCTGAAAATGTGTGTAAAATGCTGGCAAAATGTGCCTATGTTCAAGCATCTGAATCTAATCCTTGAGGTTTGATTTATATGCCCATACAAAGTTATCTAATGTTATTTCTGGGATATTTCTGACTATGGTCCATATAACCGATCTACAACCTATATGTCTTAAAAAATATAACTGGTATTCAGAATGGTATATTACTGAAAAGAGTAAGTTACAAAAATTTTCAAAACTCCTGCAGGCTTTAGCACTCTGCAGAAATCACTAGTTTCCTTTCCTGCAAGTCACTGCTCAGATCAATTTTAAACTGCAAATGCTTATAATTAATTTAAATAAACATCCTAAATTTGTCATGTCAAGGTTTTGAGTATAACAACAGTTAATGTGCTAATTTTGCTAAAACATAATAGTAATTTTTATCTACTTCTTCAGGACCATTTCCAGATAGCTTTTCAATATTCCCAAGGATGGTGACTCCACAACATCTTTGGGCAGCTTGTGCCAGTGTTTGGTCATCCTTAAAGTAAAAAAAGAAAAAAAAGGTGTTTCCTGCTGTTCTGATGGACTCTACTAAGTTTTAGGTTGTGCCCATTGCCTCTAGTCCTGTCCTTTTGCACCACAGAAAAGACCCCGGCTCTGTCTTCTTTGCACTCTCCCTACATTGACAAGGTCACCCTCGAACCTTCTTTTCTCCAGGCTAAGCAATTCCAGCTCTCTAAACTTTTCATCATAGGACAGATTATCTATACCCCCAGTCATCTTTGTATTCCTTTGCTGGACTCTCTACAGTAGCTCTGTGTCTCTCTTGGTCTGAGGAGCCCAGAAGTAGGCAAACTCCTCCAGGTGTGACCTCACCAGTGCTGAGTAGAGGGGAAAGATCACTACCCTTTACTTCTCCATAGTAGCACAGGATACCATTAGCCTTCTTTGCAGTAAGAGCATATTGCTGGCTCATGCTCACTTTTGTATCCACCAGAAAAGTTTTACAGCCAATCTGACTTTCAGCTGAGCAGTCCCCAGCATGGGTTTTCTCCTCTTCAGGTGCAGAATTTGACACATCACCTTGTTGAACTGTCAGTCAATTTCTCCAGCCTCTCAAGGTGAGACTGATTGACAACATGGTCCTTTTAGCCATTCCTCCATTTTTTGCCTTCTTCAGACTTGCTGGAGGTACACTCTGCCACATCATCCAGATCATTAAAGACAATGTTAAACTGTACTGGACCCAATACTGACCCCTAGGGTACATTGTTAGTCACTGTCCTCCAACAAGACTGTGCCACTGATACCACCCTCTGGGCCTGGCCATTCATGCACTTTCCAACCCACCTCACTGTCTGCCCATTCAGGCCACATGTCAAGAGCTTTTCCATGAGGACCATATGGGTGAGAGTGTCAAAGGCATTACTGAAGTCAAGGTAGACAACAGCTACTGCTCTTTCTTTATCTATCAAATCAGTTATCTCTTTACAGATTGTTATCAAATTAGTCAAGCATGCCTTCCCCTTTGTGAATACATGCTGACTATTTTTGATGATTTTAGGGGCATTCGTGTGTCTGGAAATGGCTTCAATGATTAGCTACTGCATCAGACAATGCCTTTGTCAATTACATACCTTAGCAAATGTCATGTATACATAAGTGAATTACATACTTTGCAAAGTATGCAATTTGTGTTTGATTGAAATCCTGTGAAATAAGAGAGTCCTCATTGAAAGTGCAACATGTAATTCTAAAATTTAAGGTTGCAGATGTAAGATAAATCCTTATCTTACAATATATTGAGGCACAAATTTGCATGACCTATCTCAGAAAAATATCAGTTAGTAAATCATCTGGTGTATGGTATGCAATTAAATCATAGGTTGGCATAGAAACTAGGTTCATCATTCTCTAGCAGAGAGAGAGCAGCACAAAATCTTTAATACTTGCAAGCTGTTACCTTTAACTGTCTTATACTCTGAAAACTGAGGTTTACTGTCTAGAGACACTTACAAGATACTAAGCCAAATAAATCAACATGACTGTAATTCTTACCATGAATCCTTAACTGGCCTCTTTCAAAAATAACTGTAAAACATTGCAATTGAGAGATTGGTTTTGCTGTATATTTTGTCTTATTACTTCAATCCACACACTGAAATTCCCTGTTAAGTTTAAGGGATCCTTCACAGTTGAGTTAATTTGATCAATAGTGGTAAAGTTAATGTTGCTGATGCTCAGGGTAATAATACATAGGGAACTACAGCAAAACTTCTCATTCTGTATATGTTATGTGATTTTCTTCAGAGTGATTTCACTCATTCTGGTTTTATCTAGTTTCAGTAACATAAGTGTGACAATATGATCCAGATTTTGCAGGAGAGATAGAGAGAACATAAAAAACCATTCATGCTGTCCCAATAAGTGAGATAAACTTACAGACATCAATGTCACCATTGGAGATGGTATTTGGAGACCAAACCCCACATTTATTGTGATCCTGTAGTCAGCACAGGATAGTAAAATAAATCAAGTTAGAGAAATTCAGTTCCCACTTTGTAGGAAATTTTTTCAAACTATCAGTAATGAGAATTATAAAACAATAAAAAAAAATTACAAGGTCAGGCAATATTTAAGGAAATTCGTAGAATTTATGAGTCCTAACTAGGCATTAGTTTTCAAATATATATTTTGATTATGTCCAAACTGACCATGTATAAATAATTTTGATTGCAGATTCATGGGTCAAGCTCAAGGCTTTGTTATATGTATGTAAAAATTCTTATTAAAAAAAAAAAATCAAAGCAGAATAGATTACTTTTAATAATTTCACAAATCATCAATGTTTCTTGTTAGTGGTTTTACAATTTCTTTCCTCAAGTGTTACATTGTCATTCGAATAATGGTGATTTTTAGGTCAGATGATAATAATGTGGTTTTTCTGTAACAAAACTAAATTAGTATACATTTCTTTACATAGATGAATATATATTTTGTGCATTACTACTGCGTATTTATATAAAATTTTTTTTTTCCAATTTTTAAAATAAGAATTAACAGTAATCATAGTGCATATATTAGATAGAGGGAGAGATAGAAAGTGATAAGTGACAGAAGCTTAATTTCTGCTTTAATATGAAAGTACTCCTAGCCCTGCACATCTCTGTTCCTTTGTATGAAAACAAACTGAAACTGGAGAGAAAAAATGTTATAAAATGGTATCGCAATGAGACATGAGGATGCAACAATGACACAGTAAATAATATTGTTTTTTCATTCAATTGCAAATAAGTTTTTTCAAGAAGAATTACTTTATGTTATTTTAAAAATATTTATAGATATTTACTTATAATTGTTATGTTTATCTAAAATATCTAGGAAAGCAGTTTGATTATGTATTTTAAAGGCTTCAGATATCTGAAACAGAGAAAAAAAAGCCCACAAAACAACAAAACCCCCACCATGCTCAGTCTAATTATTTTTTCCTTAATAAGTGTGTCCATACTTTCCCTCTTTGATGGACACACTGTTGATTGCTGGAGTTGGTTTGAAGTTATAGATGGCACGCAGTACCGACCTCCAGAAATTGAGGCTCTGTCTACCAAAGAATTAAATGATATCTACATGTAAAATCTTTGCTCTTTCATTCCTTTTATCAACAAACACAATGTTATACATAATGCAATGTAAAAGTCCTAAATCATTAGTGATCCAGAAAAATCTAATACAGGATATACTTAATCTGTGGGGTAAAGGACAAGGAAACTAAGAGGAAAAAACTGCATCTTGGGAAGCCTCAGCTGTGATATCTCTGAGAAAATGCCTAAAGGTATATCTTTTTCCACCTTATCCAATAATTTAATGGTCTTAATAAGACATTGTAATGAAACAAACCTTATTGGGAGAAGATTATGAACATTTGGTGTATTCTCTTGAAGATTTGTTTCTTATAATGATATTTCTGGGACCGTGAGGGATGAAACACTGGTAGTTTATGCATCATATTACTTTAAGATGTACAAGGTTTGCCTCAAGCCACAACAGTGATTCTCAATATGATAGGAAATATTTTATCTGATGAAAGGCACTCTAGCTGTGTTGAAGCAAAGTATGCAGTTAAGTTTTGAATGATTGGAAAATAGCAGTTCACACATCTTTCTTGAACGATGAGGCAACACAGAAGCAGAATTCCCTTTTATTACCTTCATAAGTGATTACAGCTCTTAGGATAAAATATTATGATTGAGTCACAGCCCTTCAATGTCTCATGTTGTTTCAGGAAGGTATCTACATACTATATGGGTAGTTCCTTCATTAGCTGTATTTGCATTAAGCAAAATCTACCCAAACAATTTAGGAATATGAGCATAATACAAGGTACTTTTATATCTTGTACACTTTTAAAATCCTTTAATCCTTGTTAACCATGTTTGCAATGACTCAAAGATTCTAAAGGCTCTTGTGAATTGTCTAGTTATGATGGTCAGAGAGAAGATAAGAGCAGGGCTGTTGGGAAATAGATTAGGAAGAAATGTTCCCATTGTCAGAGAAACTTACTATGAAAGTATAAGGTAGCATTGGCAACAACTGTTAAGATATCTCACTAGAAGTTCCACCTATCTTATTGCATTTTCCATTTGTAAAGATTGTCAGGTTATTCACTTTATTTCAAATCTGATCCAAAATTGTTTGTCTAACTAACTTTTTTTGCACTTAGAGATTAGCCTAATCCTTTACAAGAGATCACCTTTATATACTGATTTTTCTTACAGCATCTTTTTAATCTTGTCATGGTATAAGCCCCACCAGTAACTAAGCCCCACCCAGTTACTCAATCATTTCCCCCTCAGTGGAATGGAGGGAAGAATCAGAAGGGTAAGAGTGAGAAAACTTGTGGGTCAAAACAAAGATAGTTTGATAGGTAAAGCCAAATCCACGCATGCAAGCAAAACAAAACAAGAAATTCAGTCACTACTTCTCATGCACAGGCGGACTCATCCACCTGCAGGAAAGCCAGGCTCTGTCACACATAACAGTGCTTGGGAAGACAAATATCATTACTCCGGATGGCCATCTTTCCTCCTGCTTCCTCCAGCTATATATACTGGACAGGTGAGGTCTGCCCCCATGCTGGTGGGGTGGGATGAGAGGCAGAAAAGGCCTTTGGTCTGTGTGAACAACGGTTAGCAATAACAAAAACATCCCTATGTTATCCACACTGTTTCCAGCACAGATCCAAAACACAGCCCATACCAGCTACTATGAAGAAAATTATCTCTATCATAGCCAAAATGAGCACAAAACTCTAGATGTGCTTGGCATGCCAACTTTTGTTGCATTCAGACAGGCTGTAAATCATTACACATGTAAATCCTGAATTTCCATGAAAATATATCTCATTGTTTTCTTCCAGTTAACTGAAGGGAAACTCAATCAGACCCATTCTCTAATAACTTGCCTTTGCTTGCTCATTTTATGGTTGTGACAAATAAGCTCATGATACTTCTCTCAATGTCTCTCAATGACAGCAACAGGAAGTAATAGATCACAGTCAGAAGAATTTCAGAAGAAGAAAGAAAGGGAGAGCTAATTGCAAAGTCCTTGAATCCAGTGGAAATATTTATGTTGTATTCAGGGGTAAATGGCACTGGTACTACAATACAAGAAATACCTTGTTCAAATGTCTTGGCTTCTCATCCTCTAGAATCAGTTCAGAAAGGTAGTTTTGTCACTACCTGGAGAATATGATCAGTAACGCTTTATGCTGAGTAAGAGAGCAGGATGATGAAACTATTAAATGTGTCAGAGAGTACTTCTGCTAACCATGCAGTATCCTGAAGTCTCAAAATTGTTTTCCATCAAATGAAATCATTTTACCTCAGGCCTTGGAAAAGATACTGAGGATTTTTTTTTGTTGTTTTTAAATTTTGCATATGTGTATGTATATCACATCTATATCCTTTATCCTATTAGAAAGTCATAAACTTTTTAAAACCAAACAAACCAAAACAAACAAAAAAAAACATTGGGGAAGGGATAAATTACTGTGAGAACACTGAAATACAAAATATAGTCACTAACAAAGACTGAACACCCAGAATCTGATAGTATATGTGACAATTACAGTATAAGCCACTTTACAATAACTATGTATGTAATGCAGAGATAGGGTGCCTGGGCTACATACAGATTTATCAGTAAAACATAAATTTGCAGATTTAAATAAATCCTTAGAAATTGCACTAAGACTTTATCTTACTCTTCATTGCTCTGTAGAACATTTGTTCCAAGTTGTATTATAACATAATGTTCTGTACATTATCTACCTTCAGAAAAAAATTATTATAAAGGGGAAAGTGTGCTCAATAGTATTTAGGAAAATAATTCTTCTTCCCATTAAAATTGTAGCAGCTGCATTACATTTTTTACTGTTCATCAAAAATTCATAGCCTGAATCTTCTAATTTTTGTAAAAGTTGTAGATAGTTTTCATATTGTTTTTCTTGCAACAGAATACTCTGAGGACTGTAGAAGTACATAATAAACATGATGGGATTAATGAAAAAAAAATGTTATTATGAATGAGCTCTTACTGATAAAAATTGACATTTTTCATTCAGTCTTCTTCAGAAAGATTTTTCCCACTGAAACAAAATTGATACTATTCATATCTAGGATCCTTAAGCTGATAAATGTCATAACTTAGAATAGGTGACTTAAGTTACAGATCAATTCTTTCTAACTTGAGTCAGATTCCACTGGAATTAGAAGACTGTACTCTCCAACCAGTATTCACTTTCCAGCAGAGAGAACCGCACGAATGACCCTTATCTGACATCAGGGTATTCTATACTGCTGTGGACTAGGTTTTCACTAGCTCTGATTTTATATTCATTTTCTTTTACTTCTGTTTCTATGATCATTTTATCATATTTTAGAAATGCCCACCTTCTATAAGCTTTCAGCAAGATTTTTTATCTGCAGTCTGTTTTCTTTCTGTCTTCTTTCTTTCTAGATTCTCATCCTTTTCACACTCAACAATCTGATTTCAGAGCTTCCATCTTCTGCTTATACTCTGTGATTCCATTGTGATCTGAATGTGATAGTTAACTTTTATTTTCTTTGTCTGATTTCAGTTTTGTGTGAGTTGATATCTTGCATTTGATATCCAAAAGAAACAAATGTATGTTGACTTTTTATCTTTTATGTATTCCTTCTAACTTAAGGTATGTAAGGATGTCTTCCTGCCATGAATTCCAAAGTGTAATTAGGCCAATCACAATATAATGCTCTTTATATTGCATATTCTTTAACTCAAATTCAATTTGTCCCACAAATAGAATTTGTTTATGTAACTGATTAACTGGCATCAAATTAGGTCAAACACTGTTGACACAGTTCAGAGCTGTAATTGGTTTCTCTAATAGGTAACTATAAACCAGAATGTAATCAGCTCAAGTAAGTACACTCTGTGCCATTAACCAGTAAAGTTTGGGATCTCTTGGGAAAGCTTTGCAAACTGTACACTACAAACAGGATTAAAAGCCTACGAGCTTCTGTTTTGCTGAGAAATTTATTTTGTAGCGCCAGGCATACAGAAGTGTAATAGCATATTTTTGCCAAACAGCAAGTAATAATGTTACAAGTTCCACCTTGATGGTGAAGACTCCACTTCAGTGAAGAGATTTGAATATTATATCCTTTCCCTTACTGTAACTGAAAAATCACTTTTCAGATATAGTATTCTTGACTGAAATGTGATCAAATTATGTGTATCCTATAAACAGTTCTATTTCCAGTTAACAAAATTATATAGAAATGAAGAAAAAAAATGAGAATTTTATGTCTTAAAAGGTTTATGTGCCATCACTACAAACAAAATGATGTGTCAGCTTGTTTGGGATGATCTAGTATGTCTTCAACTTTCAGGATATAACTCACAGAAAAAGTATGCAACCACCTCCAGTGGCTTGTGTCAAATTGATCTTAATTTGTGAAGCCTCATAATCTGGAAGAAACATTGTCAATATTATTACAAGTTGAGAGTATATGATTTCTTTGCAGAAATCATAAATCTATGATCATGCAAATAAGACTAGAAGGCAACTCAAAGGGAACTACTCTGTCTGAAAAGTAAGTCTGGCAACAGCATTGTGTAGTCTGATGGATTTTTGCCTACATTTTTCTTACACTGCCCAAACCAAAGATTACAGAACATTCTTTAAAATTATACTGTGTCTATTATGTTTTTCTTTCTATTCCCTTCCTTCATATATGAGCTTCATCATTTCATGACATCATTCTCTTGTCACTGAGTTCTTTCCAACTTCATATTCAATCTAGAGCACTTTTCTTATTAATCTTTGTGCTTCTTTGTATCAAATTTCAAACAGGAGTTAGGTGGAAATTTACAGTTGTAAACCCTGCCCAACTATAGCTGACTAGCTCTGAGATGTCTCATAGTCATGGAATCACGGATTTGAAGATCATCTAGTTCCAAGCCCCTGCCATGGGGCTCAAAGTGCCCTTTCCACTAAGCCAGGTCGCTTAAAGCCCCATCCAACTTGGCCTTGAAAACTTCCAGGGATGGGGAGTACATCTCTTGTAAACCTCTCTGGTAAACCTTTTCCTCTGCCTCATGACTCTCACAGTAAAGGATCTTCCTTATATCTACTCTACACCTTCTCTCTTTCAGTTTAAAGCCATTACCCTTTGTGCTATCACTACCTAGCCTTGTAAAAACTCCCTCTCAGGTTTCTTGTTGGCCCACTTCAAGTGCTGAAAGGAGCAATATGGTCTCCCTGAAGCCTTCTCTTCTTCAGGCTAAATAATTACAGTTCTCTCAGCCTTTTTTTTTCATAGAAGAGTGCTCCAGCCCTCTGATCATTATTCAACGCAATCATCATTCACATCACAGCAGTATTCTCATCCAACATGTCAGTGCAGTTCAGTCTGGGAGTTGAACCTGTTGTATAACTGGTAAGGTATAGTCTCCACAGTCTGTCAATACATACTTATGTACTTCTATTTAAAATGAAGATAAATCTCTATTTCAATGCACCTCACCAGTCACTTAATATAATCCATTCTAAAGAACAATTACTCAATATCATAGGTAATTACATGTATAACAAGAAAAAATAAACTGTAGTAATTAAAAAGTAAGCCTAGTTAATAATTAAATTTTAACACCAACATTTCTTTTCTTTTTACCTTTGAGGACTAAGAAAAAATTGTCAGATATATTGTATATATTCGGATGTTCTGTAAAGAAATATTGAAGTTATAATATTCATATATTGAAAGTGTCAAAGTAAAATTCTGGTTTTATTTTTGACCCGTCATGTTGCAACACATGTAGGGAACCAATCTGAGAAATAATTGTCTTATTTTTACCTAAATCTGTGTCATTGTTGTGTTCAATTTATAACTAGTGATTTCTTTTCTGCAGAAAAGCAAGAACTTCTTTTTATCCCCCACTGTCTGATTTCTTATTTCTGCCTTAGATGCTGGTGTTTGGGGTTTGTTTTTTGTTTATTTGGTTGATTGTTTATATGTTGGTTTTAAATTTTGTGTCTTTTTAGTTTCTATGTTGTGGCTCCCTGAAGTTTTTGGGGGGCACAAACTCTCTTCAGAGACTTCATAAAGACTTCCATTTCCCCCTTTCATTTACTATAAAGCACTTGAAAGGAAAAGTTCCCCAGGTCATCAAAAATGGAATTGTAACTTGATATGTAAGTGTTTATATTGCTGTCTTATTTTGACAGGTTTTAGATGTGTGTCTTCAGTAGTACTAATTATATGGAACATCTACAGGTTTCTTAAAAATAAAACTTGCTGAGACCTAGGCCTTTACTAACCTAATATAATATGTGCAACATTGCAAAGGAGTTATGACAATGACATGCTTAAATGTACTTCATAGAAAACAGAAATTTGAAAGTCACATTGCTTTTAGGTAGCTTCATATACTCTATAGTTTAACATAGTTATACATAGTAACAAATAATTCTTCTGTGAGTCTAGTTGATGTGAAGCCTGTAGTCTGAAGGGCATTTGTTTTAACTGAAGAGTAAAACATTTAAAAAAATGCTCATAATATTAATGTAAAGAATTACAGAAGTTCATATATTGCTGTTTATTAATTTGGTGATCACTTGTATCAATTCTTTTTTGAAGTACTCAAGTAATAAATGAACAAGAGAGACTAGATATTCTTCAGTAGCACAGGAACATTTTACTACAAGCCTGTGTTGACCTGGTTTAGAGAGTGGTTGCAGTCCAAAGAGAAACTCTAATTGAAAGTAGTGTCTGACAAGGTGTATAGGTTTGCAGTTACGCTTGGTTTCTTTTTTGCCCCCTTACTCTATTAGTCTGTTCTTGTAAGATCATAAATGTGCAGTGACATATATAATGATGAATCAAACTCAAGTTTATGTGTGTGTCTAGTGGTACCATATAAACATTTTGGTGCAATTAGACCACGGTGAAATGTTGCTCTGGGATACCAGCTGAATCATGGTATCAGCAGAATTTCTATCTCTTGGTTATTTGTTTTCTAAAACCTTACTAAAGTTGATAGAAAGGAAATATTGCTAATAATTAGTATTTTTCATGTGAAGATAGCATTATTTATACGTGTGAATATTAAGCAACTTAAGTATTGGGTGTTCGAGGTTAAATATTTTAAAAGGTTCCAATTTTCAGAATTATTTTTAACCTTGAAGTATTTCTAATTATTTGATTCAGGGTGCAAATACATATGGATACTCAGTGGGGCACAGAAATAAAATTAAATTAAGACAGAAAAAGAAGTCCATAAGGGACCCTGACAGATCATGCAATCCAACACTGTTTACTGAAAAAGCCCAGCAGAAAATTGAAATATGTTGAAAGTTTATCTGCAGAGCATTTCACATTATGTGCTATCTTCTATTAATTATTTAACTTCTGAATCAGAAATACAACTGTTCCTATGAAATGTAAGGATGAGGATTTTTTTTCTTTTTTCTCCCAACATTTTAAAAATTATTGAAAGAAAGATCTTGACCTGGACTGTGATACACTGTCTCTCTTTAAATACAAGCAACTTGGAATATTGAAGCATCATGCTCAATCTAACAAATCAAATATGCTCTCAGTGTTAAGCCTCAGTAGATTTGTTTTATTTGATCATTTCAGTTTGCCTTCAGTCCTTCAGGTCACAGATGGCTTAAATCTGAGAATGTACCGTATCTTGGATTGTATAAACCAAACATTCAAATTCTCTTTATCTTCTTTACATAATACTAATTTGTTTGCTCTCAACTCTAAATCAAGAAAGAGCAGTGAAACATTAATAATGCCCATATTATTCACCATGTAAAACTTAGGCACCTAACAGGCATTCGAAGAGTTGAATGCAATAGACACAATTGCCTTAATGTCACTTCCTTTTGCTGCTGCTTCTGCTTCATTTCATGTACATGTGTTTATCCCTAGGTAGGAACTTTCTGGTAACTGGTGGTGTGAGGGGATGTTGTGACTCAGACAATATTAAGTGGTCACTGCATCACTGGGTAGTAGTGAAAGGGAATTTATTTACTATTACTTTCCTTTTTTTCATGTTTCATTGTCAATACCTCTATAATAATTTGACTTGATGGAGTATCTCAAAGGAGACAGACAGATGATATTTTTCCTGATAATAATAATTATGCCCTCATGGGCATAATCAGAGCTTCAACACCAATTGCAAATAAAGTGCATATATGCTATGAGTTAAGAACTTTCTGAGGTCTCATTTGAAAGATAAACTAATTAACTATCTAAATAAGTAAATAAATAAAAGCAACAGAAAATACTAATTTTTAAGTGAGCATTAAAATGCCTTAGTACAAATGTAACTCCATTCAATTGTAGCTGCAACATTGCTTAATGATTTGGTGTGATCATTTAGGATCAGTTTGCTTATAACCTGTGTCATATTGAAAATCTTCATGCATGTAATTTCTGTTATTTTATGTTATCTTTTTCAATCAGCAATATAGACACAGCCCTATAGCTTAAGATCAAGACTCACATACCTCAAAATTTTATTAGAATTTGGAATTCCATTTGTGTCTCGTGGAAACAATAACATTTAGAAGATGATGAAAAACTCTACACCGAGCAAGAAGTGGAGAGATATGACCATACCACAAGCCTGAAAACTGTATGACTGTCTTCTTTCTAAAATTTTCCATAGCAGCCAATCAACAAGACTCTAGGGGTAAGGTAATGATGAAAGGAATAGGAACCTAGGTGATATTTTCCTAGGCTCCTGATGAAAGGGAAGACATTTCTTTCAAGGTTGCAAAGTTTGTGCTTCAGCCACATCTTTAGCTTTTATACCCAGGGAACCCTCTCTAAGAAATGAGGATGGCTGGACAAAGTTCATCTGACAGAGTGAGACATATTGTCTCTGACAGTAAATTTCCTAGTGTAAACCACGCTTGTTAAAGGAGGGTGGATAAAGAGAAAAGAAGGTACAAAGGCACATTAAAGAAATGACCCTCTCATTCCTTATGTGAAAACAGAATGACAGAAATCCATTTCAAGAGTTACAGCACAAACACATCAACTGGTAGTATGGGAAATAGAAGAGGAATCAGATATTCATGAATTGTGGTATTAGAGAATTCTGGTGAGATAGTGCACATGGCTGAATTGCTGCACTGGATGGACATTGACTCCATTAAAAGAGCATGTCAGCTAGAAGCAAGAATGATAATGTTCCACAAAGAAGAGTTGAAAAGTAGTGCTAGAGGGTAGGGCAAAACACTCATCTTTCAGATTCAGAGTCCTCCTGAAGATGCACAGTGACAGGACAAAAGGCTGTGGACACTCAAGTTGGCATATGGGAAATTCCGGTTATATCTAGAGATGTTTTTACTGTGAAAGTGGTCAAACACCATGAGAGGCTGCTGGAGACATGGGACCTCCATCTTTTAAGATGATCACAACTCAGCTGGTCAAAGCTGTGAGTGGCTTGATTTAAGCTGGCCCTTCTTTAAGCAGGTAGATGAACTAGATGACACCTAAAGATCAAGCTGTATTATTCTATAATTCTTCAACTATTTTGCAATAATTAAGAATTTAAATGTATGTGATTTTGAAGAAATAACAGCACTCTTTGCCAAGGAATTAATTTAGTCGGGTTCTAAGGTTTCCACTTTTCTACTTTATGTAATTGCAGCCTGATCAGTCGTCGTTCTGATGTTCATTTCTAACAATACAGGAAAATATGTGTGTTTAGTAACCACTTGTTTCTTACCACTTGCTTATCACTGTTTCCTAGGAATCTCTGATTTTACTCAGTATTTTTGTTTAGGTTTGCGTTTACTTTTCCACCTCTTCTTATTATTTCCAAACTCTCAATCTGGACATCAACATACAAATATAATGTACATATGTGTAATCAAATAAAAATATGACTTCTGTATCACTACAACCTCTGAGAGATTTGAGATTGAGCTGAAAGGAAAATAACTCTGGTAGAAAGTAAATATGGAAATGTTGAATTAAATATAATGATTGAAAATACAAGATTCACACTCAGAAATTTGCAGCCTACAAGACTATAATGCAAAAAGTAAAGAAAGCTCTTTAATGCTAAATCTAATCAAAATCCTTGTGATGTCCCAAGTATTATATCCGTCTTTCCTTTTGAATAGAAATTAGCAGTTAACAGTTCCCATTTTCTTTTTAATTTTGTATCTTTTTTTTTCATGTAGACTTCTACCAATCTTTTCAAATCAATAATCATGTTCCATGTCTCTCCCCAATTTTTCTGTACTTCACTTCTGCCTAAGTAGAATGAGATATCCTCATTATAACATTTTAATCCCTTCTATACATTTTAACATCTTTTTAAATTTTAAATACCATCTCCCTGTTGCACACATATGTTGAGCAACAATATTAATCTTCATAATTTTTCCAAGTTTTTTAATTTCATATGAATTAAGAAAACAAAGCTATATTTCTGATTGTTTTTCTGCTTTGTGTTTATGTGTAGCCAAATTTTCTTATTTTTACTTATTATCTAGGTTCTAGTAGAAAGTTTGACAAATATTTTAATTTTTATAACTAAAAATGCATTTAAATATGTCAGTAGCATACTGAAGTATAAATAAATTATAATTATTAGCTACACATAAAGATATTAAAACTCAAGCCCCTTTAAAAACAAAGCAAAGATCTAGACAGTAGAAATTAATGAGTTCTGGAATGTAGCTCTATAAATACAAAATATAAATTTTATTTTCTGTATACCTGTTATTTCTGTAATAATTCAAATTGAAATTCATATTGGCCCATTTTCATGAGAATCTACTCCCATTTTGTCTAAGTTTTAGGTTATGGACTAAGGGTTATACTTTCACAGTTTGGCTAAAAAAAAAAAAAAAACAAAAAAACCTAGAAAAAATACTGCTTTTGAGTCCAGGCTTCTTCAGTGAAATTACAATGTGCTGTGTTTACTTGCTGTCTCTCTTTATTACTGTAGATGTCATTGGTGACTCTAGCACTCCTCTTTCTGTGATAGATATTATTTCTTAGTGCAGGCAATTAATATTAAAATGTCGCTATCAGTCCTGGTAGGTATTGTGCTTCATTTTCCTCTTCAGTCAGGCCAGTAACAAATGAAAATTGTATGTAGGAGATGCTTTTTGATCTGCTTTCTTTCATCATTACCACATGCTTTCACCAGTAAAAATGCACTCACCTGTTTCATGTTTAATCATAACTGATCACTCAGACATTTTTGTAGACATGACCTAGCAATCATTTTTGCTTACTGATTATAGTTTTGTTCAAATCAAGGATATATTAGGTTGTCTCTTTCTTTTTGTAAATGCTCAGGTTTCAGAACAAGATAGAAAATCTGGATTTTATTTATTTTATTTTCCCTAGTAATTATTTGGACCTTAGAGTTTTCTGCAGAAAAGATAACAGCATTGAGTTCTTACAGCTAGTATCTGATGAAAGGCATTTTTCCTCTATTACCAGACTGCAACGCTATTACTTGTCAATTTGCTAGCAGGTAACACAGTTGGCTCAATAACTTGATATAACTCCAGAGTGATAGGCCAGTGTACACAATATCTTCTAATAATTTTGTATCAATTTGGGGTTAGAGTCATAGGATCATCAAGGTTGGAAGAGACCTTTAAGATCATAAAGTCTAACAATCAACCCAGCCCCCCCACTGCAACTCCTAAACCAGTCAACCACATCCCCCAGCACCAGATCCAGACATCTCTTAAACACCTCCAGGGATGGGGTCTCCACCACCTCCCTGGACAACCTATTCCAATGTCTGACCACCACAATACTGAATTTTTATTTTTTTTTTTCTCATACATGGCTATATATAACTAAAGGTCATATGCCTTATATATAACTAAAAGTTATATGACTTTAGAATGATTTCCCTGTCTCCAACTGGTTTTTGGATAAATCTACCTGTTCCATGATAATCTATAATAGGAACAGGGCTTTTCCCCCCCCCCCCCCGATACATCCTCTTTAAGATTGAAAGATACATTTTTCAAGACAGGTTTTTATAGTGATTATTTATCATCTTGTATTCAGTCATCCTTGGTTCTTTAGAACTGAAGCTATTCCAAAACCTTTTCTGTTACTATGTTTCATGACTCTGATGTCTGACTGTCAGCATGATCCACAACGTCTAAAGAATCTTTTAAAGCTTCAGATCAGTACTTAGCATGATATGTTGAATTCTTCAGTTTTACAAAGTGTCTGCAGCTCATGTTTTGTTTACCTCATTATAGAGATTTGCTCCTGTTGTTCACACAAAATAATTGAATCGAGCACCATACAGTAAGGAGCAATTGATTATGTATTTAAATTTGACAACTTTTTGATGCTTATTTTGCAGTTCTGAGACAAGCACAACATTTCAAAGATGAAACCTGATAAAAATCAATGTTTAATCTTAATCATCAATAACATATAGGAAGTACAGTAATACAGTCTGTTCAAGCATAAATGCAATTAAATACTGTGACAAAATTTCATAGCAAATGAAATTTGAATTTCTTTTGTATGATACATCATAAACTTGTTTTACTGGTGTATAATAGCTTAGAAGAAGACTATTGTTAACTGAGTTACTAGCCATGAATGTAACCAGGAAAATAAACCGCACAAAATCTATAAAAGTATTTATAAAGCAAAAAAGTATTTGGAATAATTAGAAGAAATCTTTTTGTGACTTCACAAGGCACACTGGATTTACTTGAACTGCTTGAACTTGTTCATTTTGTTTCAAGAGGTGAAACAGATTCCATAGATTTTAACATGCACTTGGCTTGAGCCAAGTGACATTACATAGAAACACTGAAACAACATTGAAAGCATGAATGGTATTTAAGGCTGAGAATCATTTCACTTAACATCAGTTTGAGATTCATTTCACTTAACATCAGTTATCTGAAAATTAAAGATCTCACCTCGAGTACATTGATTCCACATTCATTAATGAGAATTTTCATTGCACTGATCAGAAACATCTTTTAGGATAGGATAAATTGCTTTCTGAAGGAGCTTATATCTATCATGTAAAAAGAGAAGTAAACTGAATAACTATCTTCCCTTAAGACGGCATATTTTCAGATAAGTTAAAGAAAGATGAAAGAGTCCTTCCTTAGAGTCACAAAAATCCCAAATTAAATATGACATATCCTAAATTTGTTTAAGTTACTAATTTAATAGTTTTCACTTAGTATGTCAACAATATGTAATTGTAATACATCAACTATATAATATTGCAACATTATTCTGAGCTTCCTGAGTCTTTTACTGTGGATGAATGAAAGGCTAGAAGAGCAGTTTATGGCAGCTTAGTACCTTTTCGTTCTCTTTGCCTTATACTGGGCAGAGTGGCCCAGCTTCCATTCTTTTCTGTGGGATGGGGTAGCACAGAGAAGCTTGAGTTTCTCTTATCTGTTTAACTCATGCCTGACTGCCATATTTTTCTTAATCTATCTAGTAAATAAAAAAATAATGATAAATAGCTGACCATCTTGACTAAGAACAATGAAGAATTTTTAATATTACTCCAACTCTAGGTAGACCTCATGGTTGTGTCTACAAGGGACAAAGTTAGGCAGAGTTAAAAGCCAAAGTGTGGTTAATGAAAACAATCAAATATCAACCCAGCTGCTTTTATTTCACTATTTCACTAAAGCAAGCTCATAAATAAAATTACGTAAGAAGAGAAATTAGCCAACATGTATTATTAAATATATATTACAAAAGCAAATATGTTGCGTGTTTATTTGGTTTTGACTGTACATATTCAAGTCTGGTTTTCTACCTGTAAAAATTTTCGTCCACAAAACTCTCAAGAGGAAAAAAAAAAAATCAGTAATACGGGTCACTTGATAGGACAACATTTAAATAAATATAACTTCAAATTCTCTGTCTTTATTAACTAAGACACTTTTATTAACACAATGCCTAAAAATAGCATGCAAATTAAATTTTGTAGGTATCTGGGACAGATTAGTGAAAACAGTAAAAAGAATATAAATGGAAGCAACTGTGGAAAGTGAAGCAAAATGGGAAAGGAAATTAACTGTGGCATTGCAAACCCCAGAGGCTTTTACACTGTGTGTAGCTCTGTCACTTGCACTGCCAGTGCTGTATTTGAAGAGCTTACATTCTCTTAGCATGTGTCTCTGCCATAGATGTGTTGAAGAGTGGCTATCCTACTAAATACATATAAATACATAATTTCTGAGACTAAATGGTGTTAGTACACTGCAATAAAGGAATTAATCTTTCCACAGATTATGTTAGCTAAAAAATAGGACCATCAAAACTGATTACCTGAGATTACTGCTTTACAGAAGGAAATAAAATATTCTGTAAAGTGTCTTTTACTAGGAGGGGGAAAAAAAATAACCACCGCCAAAAAACCCAAAGACAGTCATATATTGAAGAAAGCAATATTTTAAAGGAACGAACTGAAATATATTCTTAAATATTAGGGCATTTTAAGACAGGCTCTTCAAAAGATGAAACTTTTTTCTTTCTGCTTTTCGCTTTTCGCTCTTCACTGTAGTTAAATCTGTCTGTGTTTCTAGTTGGTTCTCTTCTGAAGTCCGTAGATTGAGAGTGTCAGTGCCTGTTTAAATCTCCCTGGAAAAATTATTAATGAAGTAATTATATTTAAACTGGCACATTTCTTCAAATATGCTATAATCATGACACTCCTTCTGTTCATTCCTACCAGATATTTTATCTAAGAGAGCAGAAATGCACTGCAATAAAAGCAAAGAAACCAGTGGAAGGAAGAAAATAATTAGGAAGAAACACACTTGATGTTTCCTTTTTCCTGGAAAAGATTATCTGGGCAAGTTCCATGGAAGATTTTAGTAGGTCAGAAAGTGAAGGGTAGGAATGTTTTGGGCATGATGTTCTCGCAGGAGAGAACTGCTCTTTAAGATATAGACTAAGATATAATAAATTAAATAAATACCAGAAACAGCCCGACACATAATTTACTGATATAATTCTCCATCTAAATCAAGTAGATTATGATGTAAAACTCTACAAAGGCAACACTGAAGTATGCCAAAGATTCTGACTAAACAGTAAAAATGAATGTTTGAATTTTGAAAAGGCTGTATGCTTATTCAGACAGATGTAACATTAATTTAATGTCACAGAAATAAGAAAATCAGTATGAATATTGGGGATGTCTTACAAATTAAAATAAGAGCTAATTTATTAGCTCTTTGTGTTTCATTTGGGAAATGAATCACAAAAGTATAGGAGGAATAAAAAAAAATAAAATCATTATTAATATTGATGAACTAGATTCTGTCTTTGGAAAAAGAATAGAATAGATTCCAGTTGGAAGGGACCTAGAAGAATCATCCAGTCCAGCTGCCTGACCAGTTCAGGGCTGACCAAAAGTTAAAGCAGGTTGTTAAGAGCATTGTTCACATGCTCCTTAAACACTGACAGGCTTGGGACATCATGTAGCTCTCTGGGGAACCTGTTCTAGGGTTTGATCACCCTCTTTGCAAAGTAATGCTTCTTAACATTCAGCCTAAACAATTCCCTGGTGCAGCTTTGAGCCATTACCATATGCCTTGTCAGTGGATCCCAGGGAAAACAGGTCAGCGCTTCCCTCTCCACTTTCCCCCCTTAGGAAGCTGGGAGAGCAAGGAGCTCGCCCCTCAGCCTGCTTCTCTCTTAGCTAGAAAAGGCCAAAGTCCTTAGCTGCTCCTCATCACATAAATCAAAATAGATTTCCTTGCCTTTACTCAAAATGTCTTTAACGTGGATATCCTGTAATCATACAACATGTATTAGATAAATAAAGATGTTGAAAACACAGAAAATGTTGTATTTATTATCTATTGCAATCACAGAAATAGCTCTGCATTTATTCTAGTGGCAGTTATTTTTATGCTGGAATGAATACCATTCATTTAACCATTCCACTCCACAAATTAACTCACTTAAAAAATATATTTTCCCTATACTATGACAGGCTTAGTCTTAAAAACAAAACGAAATCAAAAAAACCTCCTTCCAGAAATAACTTATAAGGATTACTATGTCATTTGAGACTACCATTTTGGATTTTAAATGATTCACAACAAATAAATCTTTAGTTCTGTTAGTGCTATTATCTCTGTCCTTGCCCACTATGATCACTCTAGAGCTGCTAAGAAATATTTAGCCTTAATAATGTTATTAAAATATCTGACTAGAATTCAGACTTGTAGGAGAAAATATCTATTATACAGTGACCTTTATATGTATGCACTAAAGGCTAAATGTCAAGAAGTTACTTGGTCTTTGCCTGAGTATGATTGATTAACATGTAATCACAGCCTCTCTGAATTAGACAAGTTCATGTTCTACTGCACAGGGCAAAATTTTCCACCTTTAAGGAGTTCTATATATCATATCCACATATTGTAGAATTTTTTTGTGTCTCTATATATTATAAATGACATTAAGTTAATTAAACTAAAATTATATCATTTATAATAAATTTATGTATTATAAATACACTTGTTATTGTAAATATATTATTAAAATGTATATAATAGCATTTTTACTTACCACTCCTTCTAACTCCCCATGTAATTTCTTTCCTTATTATATGCATAAGAATACCATTTGAATGAAGTTTAGTAGTATCCTTTAACTTCTCCTTGAATTCTTGAAGCTAATTTGCTTTCTCTTGTATTTTTATTTTTTTTCCTACTGCTATAAAAACTTGAGAAAGTTAGAAGTTAATGTGAAAGACAAATAGCTATTAAATTCTCTTGCCAGTAGGTGAAAAGAAATATGAGGGAGGAAACGACCAACATGGTGAATCTCTTGTTCTTAATCAAATCCAAAATATTGTAGTCCTGTAAAAAAAGCACATTTTTTGCCATTATTGTTAAAAGGCTGTAGGCCTCTTATACTGAGCTGAAAGTGCAAGATCTTGGAATTTATGTTGACTTACACCAGTGTGAAAAAGTTGTACCTAGCAACGGTTTAAAAGTCAAGTGACTGCTGCCCAACCTATTTAGGCCTAATGCCAGAGAAAACTTTATATATTCTAATAAACTTAAGCAGTTGCTGCATAACAAAGATTAGCTAACTATCTGATGTGTATATTAGTGTACAGCTTTTTATCTGGAAACAAATATGAATGAAAAATGTTTTAAGCAAATTTTTAGACCCAAGAACAAGTAGGAAAAGACTCACTGTGTGCACCAAAACTGCTCCCTGCAAACTCCAGATGCTTCAAACATCCTGAGACAATTTACTTTATCTCTGCTTGGATGAACATTGGCACTGTTGACCTTAGGATGCAGGAGAACCATAAACCTCTTTCTCTCCATAATCCCACTGCAAACCCTTGATTCCATAGCACTTGGCCACCTGTGCATCGAGAGGCCAAGGGTACATTATTTTGGCTGAAACTTCTGAAAAAGAACTATGAGAAAACCTGTCAAAGAAAAAGAAAATAAAATTACAGGCACCACAAAGACTGTTGACATATGATCATTAGTAATTTAGGGCATCAAAAGGAAAAACTTCAAAAAACTCCAATGCCTCTCCCGTCCCCTCCTTGGGGCCACATGGGTGGGCCACCCCATCCTCCAAGGTCTCAGTAAGGAAGACACACACGCACCAGGGACAGGAAGCAGTAAGAGGGATTTATTCACCTGGTCAGGTCATTTATAGGCCTCACAGCCGGTAGGGTCAAAGGGGAGGGATACAAAAAGACCAATCAGGGAAGATTTCACACAACCTGGCTGGGGCTTGTATACTAATTAGGAAGGTAAGGGGTTGCCTCTCGAGGGCCTGGGAAAAAGGGAAACTCAGCAAAAGATCTCATGTTACAATGCAGTAAAAAACTCAGGTTTACAAAACATTTTGATTGATTTCTTCATCTTCTCCAGTGGCCCATCTCTTACAGGATCTGTTTCACTCTTGATATTGTGAGTCTATTCCCACACTCTAATATGAAAATATATAAAATCCTAAAAGAGGAACCCCTCTCCTCCAAAAAAAAACACCAAAAAAACCTCAAAAAACCCTCAAAAAACCCAACAACATCAATAACGTGAGAAAGAAGCAAAACACCCAAACAAACAACAAACCAACCAAACAAACCAAAACATAACAAAAAAGTCCCTTAACAATACAAGACATATAGCAAGGAGTTATCAAATTATTTGGTCCATTAAACACTGTTGGATTGCTATTAGTTATTTTTAGCAACTATATTGTTGCCAGATTCTAGAAACAAAAGCATACTGAACCGAAGGACAGGCATTGTTGGAGTAACTGTCCCCATTCCTGAAACAAGGAATAAGAAGGCACCAACCAGGAAGAGGAGCAAGGAGGATTAGGGTAAGGACAAAAAAACAAGAGGCAGGATCCAGAAAATATGGATGAAGTTTGCGAGGATGAGGTGAAAAACAAACCAACAACACCCTCACCCAAAGAAACAGCACACCCCTAAAACCTAAACTAGAACAGTTTGTACAAAAGAGGAATGAGAACCTTAAAAGTGTAACTGCCATCAAGTGGCACACAGAAAAATGAAAACCACTGCCAAGTCAAAAAGTGATGGATTTTATATTCAAAGAATAAACCACCAGTCAGGCTAACAGGCTGATTCTTGGTCTTCTGATTGACTCTTGTCAGGCAGCTGACTGCAGCTCAATTGCCTGGACCTGACATGGACTGACAGCTGCCATGTTTGATGCTTCACGCTTCAGAAGCCCCAAGTGATTCTTGCTACACATTTTTATTTTACTTTCACTTGTATTCCCTGCTTTAGGATAAATGTAAACTCTGAATGAACCTTTTTTTCCCCCTGATTGAGACACTTAAGACATTTTCCTTTATTTGAATTAGCTAGTGCCTACCAAGGCATAAATTCAGGACTAGGATATTAATTCTGTCCAAGCAGTTTCTGTTCTCTCCCCTCTCACTACGTACATGAGAAACACACAGACAGACCTCAGCCAGCTGTTGTCTTGTTTAAATAGTGCAATAGAGATAATGAAGGACTGAAGGCAGAAGAAACTCATCGGCTAAGAGTAACTTGATCACAGAGTGGCATTTTCATTGGATGCAAGTTAAAAGTGGGGAGAAGAGGGAATACTTACATTGCATTTGGTAATATTGATGCTGAAGGGAAGGACTATGCAAGTGTCCTGCTGTAACAGTGGGTTCTGGAACAGGTATGCTGTAAGGGAGGGACTACTGTGGGAAACCATGATCTGTCTTTTCCTCAGCCTTAATGTGTATATGAAATAATCTTTTTGCTGTGCTGGCCTCTACAAGTCCTTACTGAGATACATAGGTGGGATTAAGTTCAATAATTTTGAAACACTGACACCCTTGGCTGCTTTGTGGTAATGAGATTGTTTCAACTGGTAGAGAGTTTTTGTATCTTGAAATTCTGCTGAAAACAAATAAACAAAACAAAACAAATTAAACTTTTAGAAAGGGGAAAGAAGAAAACACAACTGAAATATCAATTCTTAAAAAATGAACACTTGGACTTGAGAGTTAACTGTTTTGGAAGCTCAGCTGCAGGAATTATTTGAGTACTGTAGAAGTCAATCAGGTTTTTAAGACTGTGTGAGTAGGAGTGATGGAAATACACAGCCAGTAATTCTCATTTGCATCTGAACTAATATGACCAAAGTTATCTACTGACTCAGTTGTAACATCAAGATGCTCTGCAGTTGTACAGCCCTTTATTATTTCTATAAAAATGCTATTTGAACAGAAACTTTCTTTAAAACTTTAGAAGATAATGAGACACTACACATTTGGAAAGAGTACAATGTCATTATGGCTGCAAGTTATCATTAAAAGGTCTTGTTCAGAAAGTTTCTCTAAATGCATTGAAAGAGTGGTCTGAGAAATAAATGGTGGTAGTTATCTGAGACTCAGACTGGTGTTGAAATTAAATTACACCATTTTAGTTTCACTAGGACATTAAAATCAATGAGTATACTTTGTATCTTACTAGAAATGCCTTAGAAGGAAGAAAAGAAAAAGATATTTTATATTTTTGAAAAACTATGGTTTCAAAATATGCAAATATGTACAGCCCCTTACAGAAAAGTTGTGGATAAATTGTTCTCTCTTTTTTATGATTTTTTGGGTTTTTTTCCCACTGAAAAACTATGGTAAATTATTAATATTTAGACATCTGAAAAATTAAACTTCATTAAATTCCTTTACAAAATGTTACACTTTACAGTTTTAAAATAAACTAATTCCTTTTTTTTTTTTAATTAAAGCCAATGATTTGTAACTCCATTCCTGACTCTCTATCTTGTTTATTTAATATGGCCAATTCTGAAAACAGCAAAACTGAGGAGCTGATGGGAAGAGGAAGAAAAGTTTGCTGCTTTCCTCTAGACTATGCTGAATTCAAAGGCCAATGAAGTCAATAGAATTTTTTCCATTACCTACAGTGAGCTTTTGATCATGCCACAACTTTATACTTCAAAGGATAGCTCCCTCTTATCCTTTAAACTTTTTTCCTCTTTTAAGCATCATAACTTTTCTTCTTTTTGTGCCTCCCTTTTTATGTTTCTTTTAGAAAACCTTGCCCCACTTTTCCTTCTTTATTACAGAAGAATTTATGGAAAGACCAACTGATATAATTGCATGAGGCAGTAGAGGACTCAGAGAAATAAACAAAATAATTCTATTCACAATCTGCAAGATGCAGATTTCACAATCTTCTGTGCGGACCAAAGGCCCATCTATGCTCAATTGTCCACAAGAAATTCAAAACTTTTTCTTGTCCTGAGTATATAACTCTCAGATATCACAGACAGAAATGAAAGAAAGCAAAAAAATCTGTCCTTGCCTATAAGTGTAGTGACAACACACTTTAATTTACTTCATGTGCTAAAATGTGTGACAAGAGGGTATATAATTGTTAATGCTGTTTGGGCTCAAGTAGAACAGAAAGCTAGATTAGAAAGAGATATTTTAAGCATACCTGCTGGTAGTGCACCAAGACAAAAGAATAACTTAGTATTAGATGCTGGCAGGAAAAAGTAATAAATTCAACATGAGTCTTTTTCCAAAATGACTTTTTGCTGTACTCAGCTATTAGTTAATGCATTAGCAGCACAAATCTATCAATTATTTGCACAACACTACTGTCTGTACTTTACAAAGTACACTCTTATCAAAGAGGAAAATTTATAAAATTTTATATGAAATTTTATATAAAATTTTATATTATAAAATTTTATATGAAAGATGTGGTATTTAAGTAGGACATATTGTGAAAGTAATAACTAATGAAAGTTCCCAGCACTATTGAAATTTAAACAAGTTTATTTTTTGGAGACACAATATATCCATTAATTTTAACAGAGTAAATTTGTTTCTTTCTATTATAGTCTTATAAAAGATATTATCATTTTCACCAGCTTGTTTAAGTTATTAAACCACATTTATTTATATCAGAATAGAAACTATTATGGGAATTTTAAACTTAAAATATAAATATTATTTTTTTAATCAGTTATGACAGTAATTCTGCCATGATGATGAGGTTTTGGAGTGATAGCATGCAGTGCAGTGTGGGAGTAAGGGAAAAAATCCAAACATTGGGTCAGATTGTCCAAGCATTTTTAGGTGTCTCTCTTACCCAACAAAGTGAATTGAGCACCTACATTCTTTTGAAGATCTAGTTCTTAAAAGATTGTTAGAGTTAAAAAGAATTTTAAAAGGCATGTGTTAACAGGGTAGCAGAGAGGGAAGTTGCAATGGCAATTCTCCTATTTTCCAAGAGAATATTCATCAGACTCTTATATCAAATAAATTTATCTTTAAAAAGTAACCAGTGTTATTACCAAAACTTGCATGAACCTTGATGCTTCAGAGCAAGGGTAGACAGATATTTGTTATTTTCCCTGTGCTGCTGCTTGGATGAAACTGGTAAGAGCCTATGCTTCCTACAGAAGCATCATGTGTTTATCCTGATGAGTGAGGTGATGAAAGGAGCAGGTGTGGAACTGCATTTCTCAGCCTCAGTATTGTGTACTGAACTGAGGAAACCAAATCTTCAGTTCACTGTTGTAAACCAGTGGCAGGAGGGATGTCCAACTACTATTTATTCTTCATTGACTGTATAAATGCTTTTAAGAGAAAAGCTCACTAACCACTTATTAGATACACTAATTGTCTTGCAGTTGAATTAATACATCTTGAAAAAGCACCCTAGAAGTTAAAATCTTGGGGAAAATTTAAATGATCCAAAATCATCTGCTTACTTGGAAGGATCTGGAAGTTCAGCCTCAGACTCTATTGACATTTGATCTTTTGGAAAAAAAAAAGTGATATCTACCTTTATTTAAGATTTTAAAGGTTTTCAAAGACAAAACAGTGAGTTTGAGTTTATACTATGACTAGTTTTAAAAATCCCATATTCTGACAGAAAATCTGAGTCTAATTTCTGCACTGTGATATAGTCCATCTATTTAGTTTCTATTTGAAAGCCTTCACTTTGTGCATATTATGCTAAACTAATTAAAAACAATTAAAGTATGTGCTTCTTCCAAGGAAAATGCACATTGTAAGAAAAAGAGCAAATACTCTGCAGAATGTGTGAAGTATGGATAACTTGGTGGCTGCAGCAGCTACACTATTGCATTCCCAAAAGCTTTGTTAGATGCCTTGAAAGGAACTAATCAATGAAGGTAAAATTTCTTGAGAAGTGGTAAATCTGTTTATGAGGAAAAGGACAGTCCCAGTCAATATGAAGTAATACAACTTGGAAAGACATTCACATTTTTAGCATAAAGTTTCTCATGCAGGGGAATCTTAAAGGCAGTGTTATCTTCTCCTACCTGATTCAGATAGAGGAGTCCTGATAGAGTAAGGAATGAACAGGAAAGGTCACTTTTTCAACCATCTGAAACTGTAATTTGAATCCAGCCTATCTCCTTGTCGTATGGCAAGACTGTTATCAGTTATGAAATCACTTAATAGGAGTGCTTTATTCTTAATGACTGAGAGTTAATCAAGGCTGCTAGAGTTTGCTGCAATAGCTATATTGATTTAGAAGGATAGTTTGAATCCAATCTAAGATTGTCAGAGAAATAAAAGACTCTTGTGAAAAGAGGTCTTGAAGTTCCTCTTGTGAAAAGAGGTTTTGCAGTTAAGACCATACAATACTGGTATGAGTTTCAATTTTGTGAATGTTCAGGCTCCTGCATATTAGACACATATGATATAGAATTGGCAAGTTTTGGAACTAAAGAGGCATTTCTTATAAAGGACAGTTATTTCTTGATTAGGGAGAAGGCAGTGAAAAGAGTATAAATTATAAGTGTTATAACAAAATAAACCCATCAGAAATATCAAAACCTGTTTCAAGAATTTAATATCTATGAAATAATCAGAAGACACTACCAATCTGCATTGAAATAGCACATATATGCTATTTCACTGTTTACAGTAAAGATATTGTATACTTTAAATGTTCATATGGAAGGAAAACTTTAGATACTGATGAAAAGGAGAGAAAATGAAAGAGAGGCTTGAAACCTCATTATTGTAGTCAATATTGAATATTCAAAAGCTCATGCTTTGATAAAGTCAAAACCAATTTTGTATGAAAGTAAAGGTACTTCTTTTAAATGAGAATTATTTCCATGCCAAATTTCATCTTGAAGTTCTCATCCATTTCAGACCTAGGGCTGTTCATAAAAAGGTTATAGGCTTTTTTTCCCTCTCCTTCCTGCTCTGTAGTGGTAATAGCATATTTTTTTCACTCTCCTTGCATTTGAAATGTATAGACCTACTTTTGCTCAGTCTTTCTAAACAGCTGAACACCCATGGAAAATAAACAAGAAAAAATTATAAAGAAAATTAGTTTATGATTATTTATAGCTAGTGACAACAGAAGAAAATATTATATTTTTTCTTATAAGAAGTGAAAATTATTCCCCCAGATGTTTTTGTGAATATTTGGGGAAGAAAAAAGAAAAAAAAGAAAGCCGTTTTTATTTCAACTACATTAATTCATCTATTTTTTTAAAAATGAAGTAAGCATAAAAATAATTGATTTTAAAGAGAGTAAAATAATGTATAGCGGGGATGGGAATGGGATTTAAGTCTTATATCCATGGAGAAAAGAAATCACTGTTTAAAAGCAAAACTTCCAGGCAATACTTGTTTGTTATGCTTCCACAGACTTAGCATATATATATATACCCTCTGCCATCTTTCTGATATTCTTAGAAACTGATTCAATATGCAACCAATGGATGATTAATTTTAAAATTAGTTGTTTTTAAAATCATTTTACTGGCATCTGCTTTATTTAGAAACTGAAAGTTAAAAAAACTTTATATCCTTTGTTTTCCTTTAGAAACTGAAAACAATTAGGTGAGCCCATTATTTCTTTAAACATGAAGAGAGGAAAACAATATTAATAGGTGCTTAAACCACTGGGTTTCACAAGTTTTACAGCAAATTATCTTATGCTGCATATCTTATATAAGGCATCTTTGCTTCAAAGCAAAGACTTCTTTTAAAATAACTGCTTGTTTTGAAATATCAGTTATAACCAATATTGGTTAGCACATTCAAATTTAGAATGTAAATGATGATTCTTTAACTTAATTGTAATTGTGATAGCAAGCACTTGTCAAATACAGAACTGAGGAATCTAAAAAAATCTTATGATCTGTATAGATCAGTCAAGTAATATTTTTCCAGTTCTTGATGAACTTGGCTCTGGAAAATGTTATTTAATGTCTACTGCTAGATATTGACTAGATACTTTTACAGTCTAGATGTTTTTAGATGCTAATTAATGCTATCTTAATCAGGCAGAGGAAAACACCTGACCAGTTTTTTCCCTTGCCTCTTATGTTGTTGGCTACTGTTCATTAATGATGGAGATACTCTTAAGACACCAACTTAGATTTAGATAACTATTCTTTAGACAGCTAAAGTCAGATAGGGTGAATCCTACAGAGTGTGCCCATAACTCCGTTGGAATATTTGTTTAAACTAAGTCTACAAAATGATCTCATTAATCATATTTTCTCTTGAATTATTCATACAGTACTTCATGTGATCTAATTATGAAATATCTACATCTTTGTCTAAATCAAGCCAGGTGTAATTATACTTTACTGGATTGCAGGCAATTAGTTTTATTATTACTGCAATCAACAGTACAAATGCAGAAAAAACAGTTTTTCAGATCTACTATATTAACCGCATTTAAAATGAGGCAAAAACTCTTAAAGGCTCATTTTCAAATTATATCTCTACAAATTCATAATAAGTGATTAGAGGCCTGAATGTAATACTAATGTTTCAGAAAATTAGTCACAAGTAAAACTAAAAAAATCTGTGACAGTAAACCTGTTATCAATCAAACAGAAGGTAGCAATTAGTTACCATAGAGATGCAAATTGCTTAATTTTACAGGTTAAATATAAATATTTCTTTATGTTACTCTGGGAAAAACAGAGGTCAATTTCAATATTTTTCTTTAACATTTCTGCGTCAATTTCTCTACTTGCCTGCTGTGTACTGAAGTTGAATGGACTAAACTTCTATCAGCACTAGGGGTTAGGCTTATGAAGGTTCCCCAAGGATATGTTAAGGACACTTGCATTCTAGCAGAATAAGGTGTGCTACTACAAGCCTGAAACCTTTTGACTGCCTTCCCTGCCTGCCACAGGTGTTCAGCTGCCAGCATACCAAGGGCCCAAGGCTGAGATCTGATACACACAACTTTGCAACTTCAGATCAGACAGCTGATAAAATTGCAGAGTTATGAGAAAAGTCTGTAGAAAGGTTCTAAATTGAAGACAGTACTGTTTAATATGTATGATCTGTACAAGGGGATCAACCTGCCCCTCAGTTATTTCACAGGTGATATGCTAACTACCACTAAGATGGGCAGGAGAGTTGATCTGCAGGAGGGAAGGAAAGGTCTGCAGAGGGATCTGGATAAGCTGGATCCATGGGTCAAGGCCAGTGGTATGAGACTCAATAAGGCAAAGATATGTGTCCGGCACTTTGGTCACAACAACCCCACATATCACTACAGGATTGGAAAAAAGTTGCTGGAAAGCGAGAAAATGACCTGATGTGATGGCCAACTGCTGGCTGGACATGAGTCAGTAGTGTCCCCAGGTGACCAAGAAAGCCAAATGTATCTATAGGAGGCGGGCTTAGGGAGCAGTGAGATGACCCAACATGAGTTAGCTACAAAGCTCCGTTTATTAAAATGGCGTTTCTACAATTATAGTGTTCTCTAAGTGTATGTGCATTAACATTACTGGTGCTCACACACATAAACAATC
>JAWWMP010000001.1:95928495-95957000 GCA_035047865.1 Dendrocincla tyrannina
TGGAGGTGTGCTTTTTCGGACCTTCGTGGCCGGGGCACCCAGCACATGCTGAAATACAAACTTTCCTTTTTGCTAAACTTCTTTAAATTTCTCACAGAAATTTGTATCTTAACTAAATTGAATAAAAGAGATTTTTCTCACATGTATGAAATATTTACCTTGGAATGTGGAATGAAGCATTCCACCTGCTTCATTTCTGAACCTCTGTTTTACGGAGAGGTAGTTCAAGATTTTGTGTCTGTCATATGCTGGCACTTGAATCACCAAAAGTTATGTGGCTGAAGAATTGGTCTGAGTAGGTACTGTTCATACAGATGGCAGCTTTGGTTATCGCTGCACCAGGGGTTAAGCTTTCAGGGATTTTTAACATAACTTAAACTTTCCCATTTGATGTGATCTGCAATGAGCCCTGAGTTTGTACTGGAGTAAGAGACTGTACATAAATACTGTAGAAAATTCAGGCTCTGTCTCAAGTCTCTGTTTTAAACACAAGGTAAATGCATCTAAATTGTTCTCTTTCTTATGGCATCCACGTTGAGGGGTCAACTTGTGTTCTTTTTTCTTGACAAATATTTTGCACATACACAGCAACAGCAGCAACAGAAGAACAGTGGCTTGGGGTTCAGATCTTGGGCCAAAAAAAGTTTTGAGCCTATACAAATGTTTATATTACTGAGCTATTGAGCATGTTCCTGCCTGGGAATTACAACATATAAGAATAGCTTCATTTTTCACTAATAAAGGCTTATTTGCAAAATCTTTGTGTACAGGCTTTTGTTTGTGATGTATGTGTATGTTTTGTTTGTTTGTTTGTTTTGTGTGTTGAATGTTACATTATTCAGTACTGTAACTCTGTCATGATCTGCTTCCCCTTTTTTGTTCCAGGTGTTCAGGCACTGGGATATCTGTGCAGTTGGTGCTGGCTGTTAGCTGGAGGTACAAGGACTGCTCCTGAACTGATAAGGTTGGCTCTAAATGGTGACCTTGAGGGGACGGTCTAGGCTATGTTAGCTTATCTGCCAGGATAGCATTCCTCTGATCTAAAATACAATTTCTGAATGTGTTTTTGTGAACTGTGTGATGATTTGCACAGAATGATCAAAGAATGTACCTTTCAGGTTTCTCACATGGCCAGTTTCTAACCATGCAGTTTTGTTGCTTCTTCTTTTCTAAGACAACTTATGATTTCTGTTTTTTAGGCAAGTGGCTCTAACATGGGATGTGACAAAGCATACTGAATAATTGGCCAGTGATTCTTGTCACTGTTTGATATGGTGGGGATGAAGTTGAAAGGTGTGATGGTTTTGCAGGATCTGACAAATTTGCAATTAAATGCTATGTCTGATGAGGAATCTTTTTTTTTTTCTTGCTGGTTATATTATTACTTAGTGATGTGAGGTGAGGGGAGTGAAGTGATGGCATTGAGAACAATAGAATGAAGGAGATTTGATTTGTTTCTAGATACAAGTAAAATGTTGGCTTGTTTATGAGCACAGTCTGATAAATCAATGAATTGACTGGAATTCAAGGAGCGTGAGTTTTATTAGTGGCTTTTCCAGCATCGAGTACAATGGCCTTGGCAGGGGAATTGACTTTTTTTGTAGATTGAAAAGTTGAGACTTGGAGAAACAAGTGATAATTACATCCCTTCTGTAAGTTATAAAAGCAAGCTCATATGTATAAGCTCATATTTATGAGATATGTGCAATAGTTTTTATTTATTTTTTATGGCTTTGTTGAGGGGTGTGTATATGTGCGGTGATGGTGTTCCATTTTATATTTATCTTCCACCATCCAAATCTGTAACAACTGTTTCTGAGTTTGGCCAAGAACTTCACAGCTGCTGCTCTCCTTCCTAGTGTGTTCAAAATAGGTTGTGAAGGGTTTTAACTTCATACAATGAAATAAGAACCCCTAAATGCCAGAGAAAGGCAAGAGAGAAGGCTCTGATACTGTCAGTCTGGATGAATGAATGAATGAATGAATGAATGAATGAATGAATGAATGAATGAATGAATGAATGAATGAATGAATGAATTGTGATGGTTTGAGCCTTGGCTAAATGCCTGGTGTCCAGCAAAACTGCTTCAAGGTCTTTCTCCCCCCCGCCACCCCCACCCTTTCACCTTCCAGAGGGAAGGAAAAAAAAACAGCTAGGAATTTACGACTAGAGATAACAACCAAAAGAGGAGCTTTGATTAATAACCACAGGCAAAGCAGAACTTAGAATAATGTTTAAATTTATTACTAACAAACTAAGAACTAGAAATATGAAATAAAAACTGTTTAGAAACACCTTCCACCATCCCTTGGTCTGTCCATGCTCCCCTCCTTCCTCCAGCAGTGCAGGGGACAGGGAATGGAAGGTTTGCAGTTTATTGTTGTTGCGTCAACCATTCACAGATGTAAGTCCAAAACTTAAGCAGCAGTTCTTCCAAATGTGCTGTCTCAGGGGTCTTTCCTGTGGGCTGCAAAGGGGACAGCTTACTTCACCACAGTCGTCACCACGGTCACAGGGGAATCATAACTCTGAGTCTTTCCCTGTGTTCCATGGGGTCCCCCCTACGAGAGAGATCCTCTGCTCTCTCGTGGGTCATTCCATGGGGTGCACTCTCTTATGAAAAGTTGGCTGTACCTGCTTAGAGTGGGTTTCTCCCTCCATGGGTCTCAGCCTCAAATCTTTTGCTGGACTCTGCTCTATCTTGGGGCCTTCCATGAGGCAACAGCCTCTTTCATGCATCCCCCTGCTCTGGCAGGGGAGCCTTTGCACCCCAATGGATCCCATGGTCTTTGAGGGGACAGCTCATAATCATCATGGTCATCACCATGGTAATCAGGGAAATACATCTTTGAGTCCTTTCCCTGATCCGTGGGGTCGCAACCCCTTCTCCTCCTGCACTGACCTTAATGTCTCCATCATGATGTTGTTAATCCATGGCTGCCAATTTCCAGCTGTGCAACAACTCCTCCATTCTTAAATATGTTTTCATGCAGGGGCATAACTTAATGATTCAAAAGCAGGAAGTTTTCCTCGGAGCTGATCCTCATTGGCTCTGCTCTATAGGATGGAGGAAAGCTTCTAGCCGCTCTTCCTCTTATCTAAAAAACCTAATCAGAGAAACCCACAACATGAATGAATGAACACATGCTTGTGGTCCTCATTGAAATTAATCTCAAAGCTCTAAAAAAGGGACAATTCAAAATCTATTTGTTTAAATTCCGGACTTCCAAAGAGAAACTTGTGTGTTTTATAATTAAGGCTTTGTTATGGGAACAACCTAACTGTCCTTGTGAACTGTTTCTGGCATTCTTAAGTATTTAACTCTAAATTGTGAGGTTTCTTTTCTCTAAGGATTGAAAAGGAAACAAAAAGGTATATGAGCAAACAAGCAGCATGTCTAGGATGGATCCACAGAGACTAGTAGGCCCAGAGTTCATGAATGATCTGCAATTCTTCCAAATAAATAGTACTCCCAATGTGGAATATATTTAAAATGCACAGTCTGATTTTAGTAAATGCTGCAGCACTGTGTGTATTAGGAAAGGTTGTATTGTGCTGTGGGATTAGGATTTAGGATTCTCTTTGAATGCTGATGTTTTCAAAACTAGCTCTTTCCTCTTCCAATTGCTTCCACAGCAGCAGAAAGCACATGCTAGAGACTTTCTTGTTTTTGCTGGTGTAAATAGTAACCTGATTCTGTCCTTAATCACTAAAGTGCTTTATTGTTGCAGTTCGTGTGTTTTAATAAAAATCTCTTAGAGTAAGCAATATACTATCTAAGCTTCTGACTTGCTTTCCTTGTCAGTCCCTTCCTGAGCACAGTGAGGAGGTTGAGGAAGAAGCATTTAAGTATACCTGCAGTCATGCAGCAGCATATAAAATGATGCCAGCTGCAACAGATGTGCCTTCCACCTGCTAAGCCCTTGCTAGCAAGCTGGCCTGGCACCCTGTGGTTGAAAAGCAGGCAGGAGTACAGTTTAAACATACTGTAATCTCAGGTTTTATGGAATATGTTTACTAAGTGAATGTCCTGATCAAACTGAGCATCCTGTCTTCTTTGCAGAACGAAAGTCTCTGGTATCCAGACTGGTGACATGAAAGACAAAACCCAGTATCAATGTAAACACCTCACATATTGTACATTTGTAAGCTGTGTGAATTCGATATGTACATCTTCATACATGTCTGCCTATGTGTCCCGCTCTGCCCAAAAGAGTAAGGGAAGAAGTCCTCTGCTGCAGAGCAGTTTCTCTCCTGTTAGGCTTCAAAGTATTTGAAAAAGAGTGGTAAAAATTGAATAGGAAACACCACAATTTTGCATACAACTGGAGAAAGTACCATTGGTAGATCACTGACTTGATGGAAGGAGACAGAAAAATGGATGAGATTAAATACAAATAGATCTGAGAGAAAAACATGGAAAGGTAAAAGGAAGCACTTGCATGTGAAACAATCAGACTGAATATCTGATTTTTGAAGAAAAAATCTGTCATACAGTTTCACACTTGTGACATTTTCCTCTGTCTTTCAAACTGTTCTTAATTCTTTGCTGAAAAAGAGAAGTCTATTAGATGACTTTTAATTAGTGCTTGTCTTTTGTGAAAGCAGCCTGAGGGGGGTATATAGTTATAGCTGACTCATTCAATGTAGCAGATCTACCATACGACCAGCTGCCAGAAGTTGGACTATGGAGTCACAGGGAAAGGCTTGTAACCAATTTAGAAAGGCATATAGCTGGGCAGAGAAAGAAGTGTTTCAGTTTTAATTTCTACATGGTGATTTGAAGGATACAGAGGCAATTCACATGAAGGGAATTGATTTTGTTTCCCTCTTCTAAACCTAAGTGAGCTGAGTTTAACACTGCTGAAGGATTTACTGTGAGAAGTTCACACAGCTCTGGTGGTGACAGCATCTTGGCTTTGGTTCTGAATTTTGTTCTAAATTTAGGATTCCTCTTTGCTTCTCTCTTGGAAATGTAGTTGTTCCCTTCCCTGCTTAGTATCAATAACAGTCTGCCTCCCTTTTAGCGTTATTTCTGAACTCAGTACTTGCACAGTGTGTGAATCTCTTTCTATCATCTGTGACTATTACCATGTTGGGGACATACATTATTTTTGCTTTCATAGAAGCAATTTACAGTAGATGAATAGATGTTGACAGTTCTGGGTAGCTAGTATCACAACAGTCTCAGAATCAAAGAAATGTTGTCCTTACCACCTCCTACCACATTTCCAGAACTATTTTGTTCAAGTTATCCATGTTTCATGTATTTTCTAGGCCAAAAGTAAACAACAATCAAATAGAAAACTGTCAGGAGATCATGCCTGAAGGACAGATTATTGTTATTCTTTAATTTCTCTGTTTATCAGGTCTCTTGTTAACATATTGCTACAGATTTATATGCAGCTGCATTAGCACCACTAGCATTCCTATTGTGTGAAATGGTTTGTCTGCCTTCAAAAATTATAAAGAGGCAAGCAGGCAGCAAGACAATAGATCAGCGAGAGTTTCTGCAGATGTTTTTAATCTGATCCTATTATTTATATAGTGTCATAGGTATGCATGATGTTTTCTAGATACATAAAACATGAGAGTTTCCTGTCCTGAGGGGCTTATGACATGCAAGATTGTAAATTAAATCCTGAAAGATTTCTGGTCATCCTGTTCAGTGCCCACTGTGCGTAGCTTGCAATTGCAATGTGGAATATCCCCACTTCTCACTAGCTGCGTGTGTAAGGGCGAGAAATATGTTTAAGTCATGCAAGTGAGAGAACTCATGATGGATCTTTAGGGCTTTTAAGTGACAATTCCAGTGTATGAACAGAGTTGGTGTTTGGTTTTGTACAGTTAGTTGCTGTGGAGGAGATCAAAAACATGCCTGGTGTTTCTGTTTAAACTGTGTATGAGCATGTCTTCCTGTGGAGGCACTGCAGGGTGAATTTAAGAACTGTGGAGCAGAAGACAGACAACAGAATAATTTCTTTGCTAATGAAATGAGATTACCATTTTGGAAACCTTTTCATGAGTGTCTTTTCAGGTCACAAAGCTATAAACCAATGCTACTTTTGCTAGCATTTTACAGCTACTGTTCTGGTATGTTCAGAATATGTCTGGTGAAGATTTGTGCACTTTACACTCTAGTCTTCCTTCTTTGTGCCATGAAATATTGACTGGAAAATTTGATGGTAAAATTTGTTCCTCCTTGAATAAGTCCTATATTAGGAGTGCAATCTGATAAGCAATTTTATGGCCTCTACTATTTTGTTCAGTTCTTGACTCCTGACAGATAAGGATAATTTTTCTAGTCCTGAATTCCAAGCCCAAGAATGGGCAGTATTGATCTCATTAGCTTGCTTCAGGCACAATTCCCATTTTTTCACACTACTTGGGAGTGATTTATGTTCTTCAGGATATCTCCATATGATATAGACCTTGAATTTTTTTCAGTTATTTTTGATTTGTGGGGTCATAAAAATAGTTGCTTGATATCTTTGACTATATAAATATCTCTTCCTTCTGCCTGCAATTTTATTTTCCTTCTCCCATGATATTCCTCATTTTTAAGAGTTGAAAACAACTGTAGGATGGAGGGAAATAGGACTAAATCTGGAAGATTAAAGCTCAGAAAAGAGTTAAGTGGGGCTTTTCCTTACTATAAAAGTATTGGGCAGAAGCCAGGTGCACAAGAGCTAGAGAAGAGGAATTGGAGAAGTTGTTTCTCTGTGTGTTGTAGTCTGGGGGAGGAAAGATGAATGCAGCTAAAACAGGGCATGACTCCAGGGAGAGGGAGCCTTTTATGATAGCTTTCAGGGAGAGTGGAAACTAGGAGAAAAGATGGCCAGAAGAATGTGTGTGAAACATGTTCATTTTACTTAGCTCATACTATGTCTTAAAAAATTTGAAGTAGGTTAATTAGCACTTGCAAAATACTGCTCTAATTTGCTGAATTGCTTCCTGTCTTTGGGCTAGGTCATTTAGAGTAGCCAGTTCCAGGCTGAGTTTGCCAAGTTTCTAGCCTGGACTGAGTGTTTTAGTTCGAGGAAGAACTAAGATATCTATGTTGGCCACAAAATAGTCCCTATCCTTTAAATTTGGAAAACAGAACTTTAATTAGGAAAAAATATATATAACCACAATACATATATATATATATATCTCCAGAAAAGAACCAAACAACAACAGTTTGTAATAAACCCCTCCACCCCAAACAACAAGGCAAACAGTCCAAAAAAAGGTCCCTTTGGCTACCCCCCAAAAAGGGGGATGCAATTATATCCACAGACAGCAGGTGGCGCTGTGGCACCTCCACTGCTGGCCGCTCGCTCTCTCCCAGGGGTTGCAGTTATATTTACGGATAGCAGGTGGCAATGTTGCACCTGGCCAGCTGGCCTCTCTCTCAGGGGAATGGCAGGCAGTTCCCAGGTTGGTTCCCGTGAGAAAAAAAATGGAGAGCAAAGCAGCAACAATCCTGTCTCCGCAGGGGCAGGAAAATCGGGGCTTTCTCCCACCTCTTTTCCTCATGGCAAGCTTTGTGGTGGTTATGATCACTCACGGATGAAAACGGTTGAGTTGCAGAAGGGAAAAAAAAAAAGGAGCACAGTCCAGTATCCAGTGATGCTGGGATCAGAGTGTGTGTCTCCCGTCCTCCTACCGTGCGGAGAGCTGAGCTCCTGCCTTGCGCAGAAAACCAGAAAAACCAGTCCCTTCCCCCAACTGCAGTCAGTCTTTCCCCTCCCAGACTGGGGGGAAATCAGAACAAAAGGCTGTGCTTAAGGCAGATAACATCAAGATATGCGCATCCTTTGTATCCTCTGTTAACCATCCCCACCACACCAAGGTGCTGGCTCCAAACTTTTTGGAAGGAATTTCCACTTAGGTTTTGAAACTCTAAGACTGAGAAACTGAGTTAATGGGCTCATACCCATTTAAAACACCTCTGTGCACTTCTGCATGTTCACTTCCTCACTTCACATTGAAAAAGGCACAGTGACAAGTGGCAGGGATACTTGGAGATGTGGAATAGCTTCCACACAAACCCCAGCTGGTTAACCTGGCCTCCTTAAGGCTGCGGGAAATGAGACTGTGAAGAGGACATGGCAGAAGACTGTAAAATCCTGCATGAAAAAGGGGACCAAGGCGCAAGTAACCAAGCTTTCTCATTACACAAGGATTGGAGGTGGCAGGCTGGAAAATGTGGTAGTTACTGTTTGGTAGGCTTGGGCTCAGAAGTGATGAAGCAAATGAAAGCTCGCAAGGGCCTTTTGAAGGCAAAGATGTTCTCTACAGCTCAGAAAGTACCTGAAAAACAGAGGGCTATGCTGGTGTATTGCTTCATGCTTGCCCTGCTCTTATGCTCTTTATCCAGATATCTGTCACTTACTCTTGTCACGGAGAGCCTGGCTCAGTGTGGCCATTCCCATGGGACAGCAGGTAATACACATTAAATATAATTTGAAATAATCACTTTAGGACAGTACGGACTTACTTTTGGATTCTCTTAAAGTATGTAAATACTTTGGATGCTATTTGAATTTGGTTGAATAGTGAAGTGGGTTTGCCTCTTTTTCTCAGGGCTTTCCTGCTTTTAAGCTGAAAGAAAGTAATTGCTAAAATCTAAGGCTATAACAGCTAAATTTTGTTGCTGAAAAGAAGGTTATGCATGCAAATCTGCATGGTACATGCTTGATTTGATGTCTAAGTAAGTCTGAAATATGAATCCAGATGTTAAGATTCAAACAAACTAATATCAAACTTCAGTTTTGCTTCAACACACTGGATATGTATTTTGCCTAATTGTGTTTAGTCCCAACAGTGTCAAGCTGTGTTGCCTTAACTGTAGAGTAGTTTCAGAAGAAGCTGTAGTCTTTTTCTTTTTTTTTTTTTTTCCTTTTTCCTGATGTTCTGTTTTCCACAAAACAGCGGGGTTACTGTGAGGGTTTGGGGCTCCTTAAAAAGTTAAATTTCTCTTTCTTTTAAAAGAATTTTTGTTTGGCTTTACATCCTTAAGTTTTGAGCATAAAATAGGGGCCACTGTTTACACCTCTAGACCTACTTTTCATTGACAAAAACAGTTTCCTATACATGAAGTACTTGACTATGCTGATATTCTGAGATAAGACTCAGATAAATATTACTTCTGCAAATGTAAATCATGATGATCACACCAGGTAATTTTAGTCTCTGAATTTCAGGGGTTACCCTTTTCTTTAGGCTGGCAGACAGAAAGGTGCCCTGTAGGACTTTGGGCTGTGAACCATCTTTGAGAGAAGATTAAAGTAGGACTGTACTCTAAGAAGTGTCTCTTCTTACTGTCTATGTATAAGCACTTTTGCAGGAGTATCACAAAATCACTCTTTCCTTTTAAAAATAGAAGTCAAAATCCCAATAAGTAGGAAACTAGATGACAATTGGGTGATTTTAACAAAAATCTTACTACTGTCTAACTAAATTGTAACAGATTGCAATTCTGCACCATAATTCAGCTAACATTAGCACAGAATTGAAATGTGTGTAAAATAAGAGCTTCTTGTCTTTCTTAATGGGAGAAGAGAAAGAAAACATCCTAAATCATTTCTTGTCAGGTGCAGAAATCTTAAATCATCTGAATCTAAAATGAAAATCTGTCCTGGTTCTGGCCATGCTTTCCATGTAAATAATTTCATTGTCTTATACCTTTTGTTATTAATATTGTTGCTGTTACTGATGGTTTTCTATCTCATTGCTGTTTCCACTAAATTGTTCTTATCTCAGCTTGTAATTTTTGCCTTTTTTGCCTCCAGTTGGAGGGGGAGGGGGAGTGAGCAGCGGCGTGGTTTTAGTGGGGCTGCAGAATTGGAAAACACCATTCCTAAACCATGACAAAATCCTGCAAGCCCATGGGAAGGGAGAGAAATTATGAAAGACACAGAGCAAAATCTGAGGCACTAAAAAATCAGAATGGTGAAAACTAGATGTGTCTGTGTTGTATAAACCTCTGCAGATTTGTTTCCACTTCTGGAACCACAGGGAATGCCTTGACTAAAGACAGCAATAAGGAGAAATGTAGCTTCAGAAAGCATGTGTTTCATCACCTACTATGGGAAAGCTTGGAAGAGTAAAGAAAGTACAGAAAAAAGATATTTCAATTGTATTTTGGAATAGGACATTCTATTTTGTGATACAGTGCAATTCAGTGTGCTGTGAAATCATGGTATTGTGATAATCTGGGCTGGTGTTTTGTCCGCTGCAGACTCCTTTCTGTGTGAGATAGAATTCAGAGCAAGTAGCTCCTCTAATTTTGTGTGTGTGTTTAAACAAAACAAATGACACTTGCATTGTGGTTCACTGCTGTAAAGTAAGGAAAAAGAGGGTTTTTTTGTGGGGAGGGTGGGATGACATTGGAGGAGCAATGAGAGAGATCCTCTGTGAAATGTGTGTCATTTTTTATACATATCACAGGATCACCTTCCATGGGTGCACTTTCATTTTAATAGTATTTGAAGCAGGAATGGCATCAGAGCTCGTGGCAGGTGCACTTACACTTCTATGTTTTCCAAGCACTTTTTAGAGTCAGTAGAGATAGCAGGTGTTTCCTAAAATTCAATTAAAGCTTACTACCTTTTCCTTCTCATTACATACAGCCAGGTTAATTCTGAGGTGATTGCTAACTGCAGTCACTTAGCCTGACACAAAGGAAATGCAATAGTAGTAAGCAGAAAAAGAGAAGAAAAAATGTAACCATTTTACAGGGTAAATACTGTCTTCCATTAACTGAAACTATGAGAGCACTTAAGTGCCCACATGTCTGTGGCCAGTGTATAGTCTTGTCTGTCTCTTCAGTTCTTCCCTTTGGAAATACCAAAATTTATGCTGAGCTTCTATTGAGCATGACAACTGTTATTTCAAGAGAGAATGTCTCATCATTATACATCGTTAATTCTCCTGCCTCAAATGCTCTCCTAAAGGGAACATGAAGTTGCAGGTGCACATCCATGATTGGAGGAGAAACAATTTTAAGTATGTTATTTAAAAAAAAAAGTAAGAAAGATATGAGTAATCCATAAGACATGGCATTCACATTGCTTTTTGAGGTAACTTTGTTTCCCAAAGTCTTCACAAAACCTTTGATACTGTTTAGTATGACTGCTAGTACAGACAGGGTTGCAAAATGAAGTGCCTGAAAGTTAAAAACTGACCAGCTGACCTTAAACTGTCATCAGTGTTTATGTTCTTTTCACAAATATTGATAAATTGTACTTCTGAACTTTGCCTACAAGTATTGTTAAGTTTCAAGTATACCATAGAGGAATGCTTCCTCCTTGTCAAATCTGGTAGGGCGGCTTTAATCCATACCCTAATATTAGAATACTCTTGCTCAAAAATGCACGTAAATAAATCTAAGGAAAATCCACCAAGAGTGGGCTTCTTATGCAGCATGGTTGTAGCTGTAATTAAGTAGTAAATCACAGGAAAACCATTCTGGTGTTTGATACAAGAAGTGACACTTAGCAGACTCAGTATTTTCACATATTGCTGTTTGCTAATAATACTATGTTCAATTTTTACTTCAAAAAAGCTGGATAAGAGACCTGGATCCTAATTTGAGTTGAGTGTTACTTGAGTCATCAAAGCTGTTCTCAAATCAAACCAAGCTCAACAAATGGCTTAGTCTTGCTTATATATGGAGCAGGGAGAGGTAAGAGAAAACCTATGAATTAATTGTTATTCTCTTGCACAACTACACATCAAGATGTGATACTTCATTTGGTAAACTGTCCTCTCAGTTCTGGGGGGAAATGGGCTGCATGCACTTTCCTTAAAGCAGGATGTAGCATGAATTATTTACCCAAAGAACAACTCTGGTACTACATACTGACAAAACTTGAAGTGCTGGGTATGGCTGCATGCAGTCCTGGTCACCACCCTCCTGGCTACTGGAAAGATTAAACTTGTCCTGGCCAGAACCAGGATACTTGGACAACTTCTCTGATTGCCAAAAGTAGTGCAGTTTGGTTGATGAGCAGATACTTTGGCTATTGTAGATTTTTTTTTCCCTATTCTAAAACTGTAGGAGTTTTGCACACGTTTTGCATACATTTTGCCACTCATCTGAGTATCACTCATTTTACCACTTTGCTACCTGAAACATGTGGCAGAAGACAGTATGAAGGAAGGCATCTGTGTCCCCTTATGCACTCTATCATAGTTGTCATGTGCTCAAAGTACATGGTAATTTTTTTTTTCATAAACTTTTATGTTATGATGCACGAATGGTTTTGAGAATGTTTTTCCTAGGAGGAATTGTTTATGTCCAGTTATCTTGCAGATGTGATGAATGCTACTTTTGTCTTCAATGCACAGATAAGCACTGCAGTAAGGAAAGATGAGGAATAAAAGGAATTTAGATTAACAAAATCAGATGGTTAGACTAACTACTGAGGTAACTGAACTGCCTTTATAAAAACTGTGAAAGCAGTCAGTCCTCCAGCAGCAGAACAAATAGACCCCGTGTATTACAGACTTTCATGAGTGGCTGGAGTGTTTGGGAACATGTGAGATCCAGCTGATCCTTTTTTTGCAGAGAGGATGATTCCAACACCTTTGCTATGCATGTAATGATCAGTAGGTTTCTAGGGGTTTAGCCAACTGTTTTGCTGTGATTCAAGGACTTCAGCGATGTGTTTTGGAAACTGTTCTGTAGCAAGCACATGCTAAAAACAATCTATTTTCCAGTGTTGGGGCAGGGAAAGGAAATGAGTGACAGTGACTTATTCTACATAATGTGTTTACATGTAAATTCTACCATGCTGGTTTATATATAAGATTTTTCACAGAGGTATCTTTTTAAAAGTCAACATGATTTCCCAAAGAACAGGACTGTTTTATTTATTGGTGCTCCAGACTGGTTGTATATGCTTATGAAGGCCCAATGTACACATTCTGTTTCCTGAAAGCCAAGGCAAGTTCTCTCCTTGAAGAGAAAAAGAGAAAAACAGCTGAGCTAAAGACTGTAGCTGACACAGGAGAGTTACTAATGTGACAGTACTGTGGCTGTTAATGACAGGTTTACTGCTGTTCTTGCTGCCCTGAAGGACTTTTTGCTGAAGGTAGGAATATAGTGCAAGCAGTGAGAATTAGAGGGCTGCTCGTTGAGATTGCTGGCTTTGCTTATAATACTGCTTGGCATAGCTTGTAAGGAGATCTATTGTATAGCCTGAAGTTTGTCACTGTCAGCTCAGCTGCAGGTAATTCCCTTGTCTCTGATTGCAGATCTTTATTTGGTATATGAAGGGCAGAGATTTGCATTATGTGGGGGAGTGGGAGGGATGTGGAGCTGGAGGCAGGTGGAGAGAACTTCACTGTGCTGACAACAAGGAATTATTATCCAGCTTTAATAATCTGAAATATCAGATAAATGATCACTTTATCATGTTGTTCTCTAGGAAAAAAGGAAAAAAAAAAAGAAAGATTGACCAAGATATTCTTGAGTCACCAGGTATACGGAGGCGGGCTTGGGGAGCAGTGTGACGACTCAATATGAGTTAGCAAAGCTCCGTTTATTAAAATGGCATTTCTACAATTATAGTGTTCTCTGAGTGTACATGCATTAACATTACTGGTGCTCACACACATAAACAATCACTCATTGGCCACAGTTACAAAACTACTGTCTCTGTGCAACTTGTCTTCAGCTGCTCCTGAGTTCTCACAGTCTCTGCAAGCTGCTTATCTTCACGAGTACAGAGCAGTGTGGCCAAGGTCACGTTCCTTTTGCTCTGTACAGGCCTGGCAGTTTCCCACAGGTATCCTTAGTGTTGCCAGCAGAACTAGGGAGATGATTATCCCCCTCTAGTCTCCCCTCATTCCCACTGGTGAGGCTACACCTGAAGCACTGTGTCCAGTTTTGGGTCCCTCAGTTCAGTGTCAGAAAGACATTGAAGTGCTTGAGCATGTCCAGAGAATGGCAAAGAAAATGGTGAAGAGTCTCGAAAGTAAGTCCTGTGAGGAGTGGCTGAGGGAGCTGGGGTTGTTTAGCCTGGAGAAAAGGAGGCTCAGGGGAGGCCTTATCACTCTGTACAGCTACCTGAAAGGAGGTCGTATCCAGATGGGTGTTGGCCTCTTCTCCCAAGTACTATTGACAGGACAAAAGGACATGGCCTCAAGCTGCACCAGGGAAGGTTCAGATTGGACATCAGGAAGAAATTCATTATGGAAAAGGTGGTTAAGCATTGGAAGGGGGCTGCTCAGGATGGTGGTGGAGTCATCATCCCTCAAAGTGTTCAAGAAACAACTGGACAAGGCAGTTAATGACTTAGTTGACATGGTGGTATTCGGTCAAAGACTGGACTCAATTATCTTGGATGTCTTTTTCAACCTGTGATTTTAAAAGAGACTCCAGAGAGAGTCTCTCTTGAAACCTGAGACCACTGAATGGGTTCATTAGTAGACCAGGAAAAGAGGAAAAAGCATGAGCATGAAAATGTATAAAATCTTTAACAGGAAAAGAACAAAATATCTCATTCAGGCACTGTTGAATTAGTTCACTAGTGCACCTGTTAAGAGAGCTGGTGGCAGCTGACAGCTCGGCAGCACTCTGAAAGGGTAGAGTGCAGAGCTTTCAGTTATTGAACCCTCTGCTTGGAGTGATTCTGCTTCACCAGCAAAAGTGTGGAAGGTACCTTGCGCAGGTGGGGCACATTGATGTTTAGCTTCATACCTTGCTGAAGCCCATGTATCTTTCATGTCAACCCGAGTTATACTCTGTGTTGTGCGTAGTCTGCTAATAGACATCCATTGTGCCAAAGATGCCTGAACAACCAAGGTTGGGAGGCAAAAATGATGAGCACTTTAACAGAGATCATGAAGGTCCAAACACATGAAGTACTTGTAGGGAAGAATAGCTGAAAACTTGTAGCCAAGAGAGTGTGGTGAAAAGTATATTTTAGTTCATTTTAGTCAAGTCTGCAGGAAAACAGAAGAGAAGAAAAATTGATATAAACTTTGTGGTTTGCTAATGTCAAAACATGTATTCAACTTTGTACTTCAGTAGTTATTACAAAAATACCCACCAGTCCCTAAAAAAAAAAAAAAACCCAAAACCAAAAAAAACACACCCACAAACCAACCAACCAAAAAAAAAATAACAACAAAGGTGTTTATCTACTTCAAAAACCTAGTGTGCAGGGTTTCTTTTATTATTTAACTTATTGATAAGCAACAACTTATTGATATGACATTATGAAAAGGATAAAAAAATATTGTTATGAAGGTCTAGACCTGCAAAGCAGCAGTACCAAAACTCTGTTGGGCTTGGGGTCATACTGGGTTTAAATTGCAAGGTTTTGGTAGTGGTGTGGCTGCAGCAATGGCTGCTGTAAGAAGAGACTGGAAACTATTGAGTTTATTGAGACAAGACCAGAAACATACTTGTCAGACAGAGCAAATTTCAGCCATCTCCAAGATGGACCAGACTCACTACTGACCAAAGCTGAATGGTGCTGGTGACCCCTCTGTGAAAAAATATTTAAGAAAGGGTAAATAGCTTTGTGCGACAACTGGGTGAGAGGAGTGAGAAATATGTGAGGGAAACAGACTTGAAAAACAAGTCTGGGAAGAAAGAGAGGAAGAGGTGCCAGAACAGAGATTGTTGTGCAGTCTGTGGAGAAGACCATGGTGATAATATTGTCCCCTTGTAAGATTTATAAAGGGGGATTTCTTAAAATCATAGTGTTTAAGGTAACTCATTGGCATACTGACAAAAGGCAAACCTGCACAACTGCTAACAAACAGTCAAACACCTGAAACTTTTATGGAAAAGTCAAGAAGGAGCCAGGAGGTATAGGTATAGGGTGAAAAGAGAGAGAGAGAGAGAGAGAAAGAAAGAAATATATGGGTTATTAAGTGTGGTTACAATCAAACAGATTTTTTTTCCTTAACAAAAAAAGGTTCAAACACCTAATTCTTTTCCCCTACTTTCAGAGCACTTTGTGATAAAAGGAAAGTAGCCATAATAGTAATCATAAAAAAATAAATTACTGCATTTTAAAAAAAAATAATTTATTAAACATGAGCAATGTTTTTTGGTGGAATTACTTTATTTTATTCCTTTTATTCATTGTATCTCAATTGCTGCAGTAATCCTTCCTTTTTTTTGTTTAGAGATCTAGATTTATATGTAGATAAAAGCACAGGGACTCACTGTCTGGGCAGTGTTAGAAAAATCTTAATATAAAGAGATTAATAAACAAAACTAATTAAAGGTATGGGTATCATCTATTGTCAGTAGGAACCACTAGTACCACATCTTTCTGGTACCACATATGCGGTCTTGGAAGAGGTTCTCTGTGAACAGGTTTCCTGAATAACACAATTTAAGATGGTAATGAGATCACTTCAGCTCTTGAGATTTCCCTCAGTCCCTGAAGATTTTTCAGTGATCTAGAAGTATACCTAAGATCTCTTCAAGAGTCTATAGAGAATTCAAACTTTCACGTTCAGATTTCCAACTCTTTGGCATTACTGAAAATTCTGAAATATTTGCATTTCTTCATCCATTTCACCTCTTCCCCTGTTTTTAAGTACTTTTGTTTTTTCTTGAGGTGAATAGATTTTATTTACGTGAAAGATTTGCAGAATTTTCTTGATAGAGGAAGAGACAGATCTACAAGTGCTGATCTAATTAAAGATAAAGTGTGTACATTTTACAGATGTAAAATATTTCCTGCTGTAAGCTTAGAAACTTCTGTTTACTTGCATTTACTTTTAATAAAATCTCAAAGGCTGCACTACAGTGGCTAAAGGTGAAATAATTTCTGACACTTGAGTGTAAATATTCAGAATCACAAACATCCTTTATATATGGAGAAGATTTTACAAGAAAAACAAGTAATGTGAACTGTAGGTACTATCTTACAGATAGAACAAAGTACTTTCCAAATCATTTGTTCTGGAAACTGTGGTTTCCAGAAAAAATCCCAAGGTTTTATTTTGCTGTTATTCCATAACTATGATCTTGGGATAAAATAGGAACAGAAAAAATAACCAGAAAAGATATAGAGATGACACCAAATCAGTTAGGAAAAAAAACAAACCCAAAACTTCTATATTGCCCTTTTTCTGATTAGAAACATTATAAGAAAAGTACTATTTTTAGTCAAATTCTCTAATAATTTATAAATGTTTATATGACATACACAATGATTTCCAAAGTAAAGAAATTTGACTAAGTTCATAAAGTGGTCCTGTTACCAATATTTTTTTCAATATTATTTTTTTAGATAAAACAGCAATAGAAATTAAAGGACAAAAAAAATCTTGTGCATAAAATGCCTATTTTCAACAATTTTTCTTAATACAAAACAAATACAAATTTGTGCACTTTATAGATCTTTGCTAAGAAACAGAGTGGCAAACTGAAACAGTAAAGCGCAATTTGACATTTCTGAGTACAAGTTAAATATATGTGTATGCATGTGTGCATATGGCTTTTGTAGTAATTGAATGCCACAACTAAGCTTTTAATCATTAATCTTCCTGTCAGGATTCAAGAAAGACAGGACTTTTAAGTGTTGTTGGGGCATCATGAGATTCTTCTTCACATGATTCCACTTGACTTTGTAGCCTCTCATCTCAACCTGACATTACAAACCACTCCTTACTGTTAATGACAGGAATTTAAGCAGAATATGCAACAAAGGATGAAGAAGTATATTTTTGGGTAAGTTAAAAATCAAAAACTGTGTAGTATGAATCAGTATTAGAGGGAGAACAATATTTGATTGATTATGCTGTTGTCAATTATAACCATAATTTGCAAGTTAAAAATGCAAGGAAATTTGTCCATTGCAGTTGCAACTATTATTCAATTTGTCTTCTGCCATAGAAAAAGCACTGCAACCTTATATGCAAACAAAGTCTTTTTGTGCAGTTAACAATAGCTAATCTGCTGTCCTCGGTACTGAATTTTAGCTCACACAGAGCAGTGCTCACAAGTGCTGAAGAACAAGGGTGAAAGTTATTATTTCAGGGTGATGGAGCAAGTAAATGGTGATGGAAGATCTGTGATCTACTGTTGTGTAGCATACACTGTTCCCCCGGGTCACACAAAACATACTATTATTGTCTCTAAAAAAATATACTTCTGCTCTTCTTGATATATTTCAGTATTACAACTTTCTTTTTTTTTTTTTTTTTCTTCCCCAGAAGCCACTGAAGTTGTGAAATTGCCATATTTAGATTCTTGGTCATTGCCCTTTACAGCTTTGGAATTTTAGGATTTATAATTAATTAGAACATTGGTTTCAGGACTCAGAATTTGTCCTATAAAGTTGTATCTTAATTCCTTCAGAATTCTAGTGCTGTATGTTTTAGGTTTTAGGCATTTCTTATGCCATTGTGGGCTTTCCAAGGAGTCATAGCCTCCTTTGGGCATCCACCTGCTGCAGCATGAGCATCCTCCACAGGCTTCAGGTGGATGTCTGTTCCACTGTGGACCTCCATGAGCTGCAAGGGGACAGCTGTTTCACTATGGTCTGCATCACGAGCTGCAGGGGAATCTCTGCTCTGGTGTCTGAAGCACCTCCTCCCTCTCCTTCTTCACTGGCCTGTCTGTTGGTCTGTTTCCCCCACATATTCTCACTGCTCTCTCCCAGTTTCTGTTGTACAGCAGTTTCCTCCCTTAAATACATTATTCCAGAGGTACTACTACCATCACTGATGCTCTTGACCTTGTCCAGTAGTGGGACAGTGGCTCTGTTGGACATAGGACAAGCTTATTGCAGCCCCTCACAGAAACCACCCCTGATGTTCCCCCACCATCAAAACATTACCACTCAAATCCAATACCATTAAGAGAGTGTCAAAACTGATAATTTGTTGTAGTTTCCATGGTCTTCAAAATTCAAATGTTTTTAGACGATTGTGTACATGGACTATATGTCATATGGTCATGAGAGCATCATAGATAAGACACATTAAGAAAGCTTGCCTCTTCATACGAAAGTCAGAGTAAATTTCTACTAATGCTTAAGAAAACAGGACATTGATGATTAAGTGGGAATGTCAAGGCTAAGATGCAACCTTTTTTTTTTTTTTTCCACAGCACTTGAATGAATTTTCTTTGACAACTGCTATTTGAAATATCTGCAATGACCAGAGAAAATAAATATCACAGTCTTTTGCTTCTCATATTCTAAGTCTCTATGCAAACTGATCAATTAAAGAGAGAAAAACTAATCAAAAATAAATCAAGTCAATAGAATTGATCAAGAATAATTTCTGGGTTTAAGGACACACTGCATTTTAGAAAAATATATGAAAAACATGAAAGTTTATTTAATTCCATGATTGAGAAAGCTGACCTCTCCAAAACATTTCAGTGTTTCATCATGAAGTCATAACTAATTTTAATATCAAGGAAGGATTGTTTCTTCAGTGCACTTTGTTGGAAGCTTGATCTAATTAATAGGAGGAAGAAGGAGGTAATCTGCAGCTGAAACAAATATAATTATAACACAATTGAAATGCATCATTCAGAATTATGTCCTGTAAGCCTTTGGATTAAATATATTTTATGCAGTTGCTAATTTGTACTTATAAAACATTTGTCCTAAAAGTAGACAAAAATTATTGTAACTGAAGGATGTGAGTTGTTGCTCATTTTACAAAGGTATATGTAGGCAACAATAAAGGTTTTGTACATCTGTTTGCTGGCTTTTTTTTTTTTTTTTTTTTTTTTTGTCTGGATGATTAAAACCTGTTAAATCCAGTGAAGTTTCTTGAACATACACTGAAAAGTGTGCAAAAGAAATTTGTGTTACAAAAATTATGTAAAAATATAATAAGCAATGCGATTTTTGGTAAATTTCACATTTTGCATATTGTGACAAAGCAGCAGATATGTAAACAAAGAAGAGAGAAGAGGGAAAAGGGCTGTAAGTGACAGAAGGGTAAAATAAAGATGATGGGTTCTCCAGGCAAATAACTTCAACAAGAAGAAAACATACATAAAAGTTATTTGGAAGAGGTAGATACTGGAAGCAGACAGAGCATTTCTACAGGGAATTAACTTTCATAGTCTATTAGATAATTTAATTGGAAATATCTGTTTAAATAGAAGTACTTGCTACACATCAAAAGCAAAACAGCTAAGAAATCAGACTTTTGCCAAATAATGGTGGTACTGAGAATAGGACAAGAGATAACAGGCAGATGCACAGGAAGTTTCACCAGAATATGAAAAAGAACTTCCTTACTTAAAGTGGGTGTGACAGCACACTGGAACAGATTGCCCAGGGAGGTTGTGGAATCTCCCCGGAGATATTCAAGAACAATCTGGATACAATTCCAGATGGATCAAATGTCCCCACCAGTGTCCACATTACCCATTCTGTGATTCTGTAATTTAGCTTCTAATCTCAATATGTAAATTAATCAGTGTAGATAAGCTTACTGTAACATCACATAACTCAGTTATATATGCAAAATTTGTATGATGTGATTTTTTTTTTTCTTGATATATTATGTTCCTGCCATTCCCATACTCTGCTACTCCGCAGAACATTTCTTGTGAATATTGTCACTGTTTACACTCTATTACAAGAAAAATTGCTAGGATACTCATATCAGTTTGCAAGAAGGGTAAAAACATCCAGTAGGATTTTGACAAAGTGACTTTTAATGAGCCTGGCTTTTACTTTGAAAATAATGGATAATAGTAACACACGATGCACTTTGTAAAAAAAAAAAAAAAAATTCTAAAAATATTTCTATATAAATATTTCTGTTGTTGTCTTTAGCCTGTTTATTGTCTTCTGGTTCTGTTTCATTTTGTGACAACAAAGTATATGCTATAGCTGTTCTATATCAAAGAGAAAGATTATTTTTTTCAGATGTTCAACAAGATTTTTCTTCAAGTTTGAACTGTTAGATGGAGAAAACACTCCTCTTTTTTCAGAAGCAGGGAATGATAAGTCTTATCTAAGATATGGATATAGCCTATATGTCTTACGGCACTACTGAAAATATCCATTATTCTTTTGGGATCATGGAGCTCTGATAGCATGGAATGCACGAGTATGTACCTAAGTAATAATCATCTCAAGTTTTAAAATACCTTATCATAATATTTTTACATGTTCATTCAAAACCAGTCAATTAGGAACCCCATAGCTGTATCTGTACATAACTTCTGTCAGACAAAATGATGCATCTTTAGTCAATGATTAGTTCTTCCTTTAGAAAGAACCTAACTCTCAAGTAATTAAGATGTATTTTTAAAACCAAGAGACAAGTTTGTGTATTCTTTAAATATACTAGTATTGCCTTGAGATTTCCTACAATTGACTCTAAGTACCCAAGATTCTAAGGATCCAGTTTGCTTCTTCTCCCTCAAGACACAAGTCCACTCACCAACAGAATTTGACACATTGTAGATTTAGTTAGGCTTCAGACACATTCTAGGAAATATTCTGTATCTACTCCTAAAGTGTGTAAAAGCCAATCTGCTACATTTGTATGTATTATTAAAATTTAACTTTGAATATGTAAATACAAACAGGATCCTAATATCATTAGGAATTTAAAAAAAAAATCTTCAATGTAAGCATATAAAATCCTTCATTTCAAAAATAAAAATAAGAAAAAGTCAGTCTGGAGGTGACAATGAATTTTCAGTTGCAATGCAAATTTACGCCAGATTCTGTAAAAACTTTGGCAGATACCTTTGAAAATGATGATGTTTTTCACTTTACCCCATGCTCTTGCTATCTTCCTCCATGACAGGAAATACTCTTTAATAAGTGTTATAAATGTTATTAAATACAACACAAAATTGTAACATTTTTAATGTATTATACATAAATTAGGTTGGAATTACTTCTTGAAAAATGCATTTTTATTTAATCTATGTACCCATTAGTATTGGAAAAATGAGGATTATATTTACAATGCACATTTTGCTTTTGCTTAAAAGTCTTCTGATGTTAATTCCAAATTATAATAAAGTAGTTTAGAGTGTGTCTTTCTAGAATTATCTTCTTTTGAAATTATAGCTGAAGAACACATACGTTGTGAAAGCTTGTGACATAAAATTCATGATCAGATCCTTAAATGTAGTCATAGTAAACATCAGATACCTCACTACAAAAAAGTGATTACAAACAATAACATCAATAACAAAGACCAATCAGGGGTTTGTGCCCAGGATGCTCTCAGACTGGAGTGACTTAAAACAATTTTCACTTTGCAAGAGAGGTTTTCATCTCAAACCTATGGGCTATTTCTGCAAAAAAGAACTACTGTAAATCAAAGGTAAAAAGGGACAGCAGAGGGAAAGAATTTCAAGTCCTGATGGGTTAGTCAAGACATGAAGAAACCAGTTATCAGAACTATGTCTCTGATTCATATTAAAAAAACTGATTTAGAAGTAATCATGACCTTCCCTCTCTAAAACCAAAAAGTTGTCCCGTATAGTGGAATTCAACCTAAAGAACATCAAGATAATTTCACAATGTAGAACCAACAAGTTCTAGTTAATGAGCTTAAAACTAAAGAGAGAACAAAACTTGAGGAGATTTGGGAATTCAAAATTTTCAAATTTAGTGGAATACAAACTATTTAGTCTGAACTTTAGATTATTGAGTTATTTGGGATAACTCAATGCTGTCTAATTTTTATTTTTTTTTTCCCCCTGAGAAGTGGGAATTGAATAAAGATGATAAGACCACCAGTTTGGAATTATGTTCACAGCATGTCCAAACATGATGAGTATAAAACATTCAGAAAATGAAAAAAAAAAAGAAAAATCCTTTGTGTCTACAGCAGGAAAAGTGAGTTTAAAAGCTACAGCAGCCTTCATAGTTCCAAGTATGTCAAGTAATAATATTTCCAAAGTCAACAAGGTAAATGCAAGGTAAGCCTGGTTTTGAGGTTAAGTACTCTATAAATCTTCAAGATTAACGGCACTCAGTGGTTAAAAAATCTATCCAAGTTGAAGCTTTCACTAAAATTACTTCCTTTTACAGCTGCTTCCACTTCAAATTTCATTTAGTCAAGGCAGCCTCTCCAGTTCCCCTCAAGTGTTCATCCTCTTTCTGAGAATAGCTTTCAATACAAGAGAAAATGTTGAGAAATATTTGATTATAGGGAATCTCTACAGTAGGTTGAGTCCTCAAAATACAAAAATGTCTCATGGTTTAACCCCAGCTGGCAACTAAGTACGGTACAGATACTCATGCCATTCAACACCCAAAGGAACAGGGAGGAGAATAAAAAACAGTAACACCTATGAACTGAGATAAAAAAGCTTAATAACTGAAATAAAGCAAAATATAACTGTAATAGTATAGTAATAATAATTGTAAAGACAATAGAGATCACAAAAAGAGAGAGATGAATAAAACTCAGGAGAAACAAGTCATGCATAATACAAATTCTCACCATACACTTACTAATGCTCAGCCTGTTTCTGAGCAGCAATCAGCCCCTCCCAACAACTTCCTCAGTTTACATACTGGGCATGGCATCTTATGGTGTGGAATATCTTTTGGCCAGTTCAGGTGAGTCTCCCACCTTCTTGTCCAACTACTCATTATCACAGCATGGGAAACTGAAAAGTCTTGACTTAAAGCAAGCATTGCTCAGCAGCAACTAAAGCATCATTGTGTTATCAACATTAATCTCATACTGAAACCAAAACACAACACTGTACCAACTAGTAGGAAGAAAAATAAGTCTATCACAGATGAAACCAGGAAAGTACGTGAAGGAAAACCCTAAGAGTTAACAAACTAAGCTTGTCACTTTAAAATATGTCTTCTGTCAATTCTGAAATGCTTCTGTCCAGTCCACAGATTCATCTCTAAAATAATGAAGAAATCTGAAGAAAATATTGCTCAAGTAAGTCTTTTCCCAACCTATCCCCAAAGTTTAAAAAGAACTTGGGAATAATCTTTAATTTTCCCTTCCAATCACTCATTTAGAAGGCTGAATCAAAGACATAAAACTCAATGCTAGTAAAATTTTGCTGACCAGAGATTTTTATAATAAAAAATATAACTAATATATTAATATAAAAAATTAGACACACTACTGAGAACTTACAAATGATCAGTGGAATCATGAAATGCAGAAGACAAATAATGCTAGATGAACTTGATATTATTTTGGCAAATACCATCTTCCCAAAAAATAAATTGGAGGTAAGCTATTTTTTGGTGATATTTTAGCAAGTAGATGGAAATCAAATGGAAAATCAAAACATGCATTCATATATCTGAGTAACTAAATAATTTTTTCACTGCATTTAAAATACTTTTCTGGAGAAGCAATTTGATTACCTAAATTTCTTTATCTCTAAAACAATGAACTCACAAAAATATTTCCATTCAGTCTGAATGAAAATGTTCACAATCTGAAACCAAATATTTGTATTCACACATATATATATATATGTAAATGTGTTGAAAACAAGTATTTTATACAATTATTCTGTTTTACACAATTTACTGGAAAAGTTTGAAAAAAAAATGTATAAACAATGTATGTACTTATTTTGAATATCACTCGATTCACCTAGCAAAATTATATATGTGTTTGCCATACAGTTGTATTGGAAATAGATGAGCAGACTGCAACATATACTGAACAAGGTACTAGAAGAAGAGGTTATAAGCTCTGGAGCTCTTTAGTAACTAATGCTTCTACATTCAAAGAATCTGTGTATGGAAGTTGAATTATTTTCATAATAGCACTCTCATTGATTTGGGAATTTATTTAGTGATGACAGAAAGCTTTCAATTACTACTGTAAACACTGGGTTGAATCAATCAAAAAAAGAAAAAAAAACACAAAAAACTATTGGAAATGCAATTCAAAAGAGAAACAAAACTGGATCCAGTGTTGAGATTGGATCTATTGACACATCTATTAATTTATGTGTATTTTCTTAGGTTTGCTCTTTAATTGAATGTGTAACCACAGAACAGGATGTGACTGAAAAAAAATCTGTTTGTCATGAATTTTATTTAAGAGAAAGGTCAGTGAAATAAAATTTGTAAAGGATTATATAAAGAAAATTTTTTCCTTCCTTTGTGCACATCAGAATTCTGACCATACTGCTAAAAAGCAAATTATAAATATATATATAATACATATATGCGTGTATAAATTGACACATGCATATATCAATGTATTTATAAAATTCTGTCAGATATCAAAAGAAAAATGAACCATATTAAAGACTGCAGTTAGCTGCAATGTGTTATTAGTAGCAGGTAATTTCAACTGCACATTTTGCAAACCAGAGCTCATTTTCACCTGACACCTTGGCAGTATCTGGCAAGTACAGTCTAGAAATTTTATCCAACAATCTCCAAAGACTCTGCAGAACAAGGCAGATCATACTATGCAGGTTTATGGGTGTAGAAAAAACAGTATAACATAGCCAGAAATAGTTTGCATGGTCAGTCTCTTTTCTGACTCCAGCAACATTCTTTTCCCAATAGATCTCAGCCTAATGTATTGACGTAAATCCTAGAAATTCAGATAGTCACTTAGAATAACTTATTGAGTATTTTTCCACAACAATTCAAAATTAGTATGCAAAAAAATAAAATCTCTTTGCATGTTTCCTTCATATATTATTCAAACCCACCTGATATTTCTAACCTATTACAGTGTAATTTTCCATTATTTTCATTAATTTCAAATATATATTTTAGATACTTGAATTCTGTATAAGAAATTAAACTTCATAATTAATTTTCTTAAGACTGAGTTATTCAGTCACATTTGTCTTAACCATCCTTCCCAAATGAAATATTTTGGCTCCCCAACAATTTAAAACCAAGCAGGAGTTCACTTTGATGATTAAATACAGAAAGTTAAAATTCATCACTGAAGTATTTTAAAGAAAGTCATATTTATCTTACAACTCTTGCTTTGAAGAATGATATTTAAGTTGCATGTGATTAATAGAGATTCTAAATGTTACCTTTCCTACATCATGGAATAATAATTGCAATAGATTCCATGTTTTCCTAAGCATATAATGGCAGTCCTTCTTTTCTGTGATGGAATTTGACCAATGAGACTTATATGCTGCAGTCTCGTATCATAACAGTGGGGAGAAAATCTCCCTGGATATTACCTCAAGCACAAAAACCCTCCAGTGGTTTTATACATAAATTCTTTTCACAAAAGAAAAAAGTATACATAAACAAGCAAAATTAAAAATTTACTTTTCCCATGTAATCTTCCTTTTAATTTCTTTACAAGTGAGATGCTTTACACTGAACGAGGCCAGGTTCTTTTGGGAAAGGTGTACACTACTGTGTGTTTGAGAGACCTTTAACCTAAAATACCAAAGTTATCACATAAAGACCTCTTTCCTTTTCTTTACAGTGGATTTTCAGCCTAAATAAGTTGAAACAATAATAGTTAATAATAACAATAATAAATTGTATTAAATAATTTTTTCTCGTGGTTGGTTTAAGTTTGCTAGCTTTTCTTTTCCCCTAACATTAAGTCAGTGAAGATTGCTCTCTACCATATTGTCAAAATTTGACAATGGAAGCTATATCTTATCTATATACCAAATACATAGAGAAAATTACTAAAAAGACAACATTTCTATATATTTGTACTATTAGATACCATTGCCCCTTTTAGATGATCTGTCACTTCCCTGGAGAGGAAAATAATGAAGTTACTCTTCCACGTTATATGCCACATTGGTCTGTGGTAAAAGATTTATAGCTGGAATACAAATTCTGTTCTTTTGTTGCTCCTTACAGACTCCAGGTATTTCAGAGGGTGAGAGGTTTGCCCACTGTCCATGCTTTAGCACCAATGTAAGCCTGGTTTTAGATTGTTTGCACTGACATCCTTCCAAAATATCCCCAAAGAGCAAAAGTCAAATTTGTAAAATGGTGACAGGTTGTACCTTAGGGGAAAAGGGAGCGGAATTTTGTAGGCCAGTTAAAGTAACTGTTTTGCAATGACATTCCCTCAGCTCAGTCTCAAAGATTGATACAAGCAGTATGACTGTGCAGTTTCTTGTATACATTCACAGAACAGTATTTCAACTGGAAAGGGTTAGGAAACCAAAATATAAATGTTTTAACATATTCCTACCCTCACATTCAAAATTACTTTTCTAAACTCATTTGAAATTATTTATATGCTATAAAAACATGGCTTAATATGATGTAACAGGTTGAAGAATTATGTCTATTACTTCATTGCTACATGTTCTTAAATACTGGCATATTCAAACATTGGGTCATCATATTGAAAATAAAATCAGAAAGTAAGTTTTATATTTTAAACTGTATTACTGAGACACAGCATAAGAACTGATAAATGGTAAAATTAATAACTCTCATTCTAACCTAAGTGGGCAGCTCAGCCCCACCCACCCACTCCCTCCATAGTGGGATGGGATACACACTTGAAAGGGTCAAATTGAGAAAAAACTTGAGTCAAAGTCTAGTGGCTACAGGTAACACTGATGACTGTGGTCCTTGTAGCATGTTAGTTGTTGAGGTGAAGGTGATCGGATTTGTGTTTATCTCTTTGTCTGCCTGGTAACTTTCCTCCTTGGATGTCTTTCACATGCAACTACATTCGTTTACCCCTTTGGTGAAGACAATACTCACTTCTGTAAAATTGGGTATGACTCAGTGTCTTAGTTCGAGGGAGAACTAAGATATCTGTTGGCCAAGAAATAATCCCTCTACTTTAAATTTTGAAAACAGGGCTTTAATTAGGAAAAAAAAGTTAGGATAACAGTTCTTAAAGGATAAGAGTTCTTAACCACAATACATATATATATATATATACCCAGAAAAAGAACCAAGCAACAACAATTTGTAATAAACCCCTCCACCCCCAAACTACAAGGCAAACAGTTAAAAGGTCTTTTTGGCTACCCCAAAAAAAGGGGAAATGCAATTATATCTATGGACAGCAGGTAGTGCTGTTGCACCTCCGCTGCTGGCCGCTCGCTGTCTCAGGGGTTGCAGTTATATTTAGAGACAGCAGGTGGCGATGTCATGCCTGGCCAGATGGCTTCTCTCTCAGGGGAATGGCAGGAGCACCATTGCCGAGTCAGCACCTGTGGGGTCAGTAGTAAGAGCAGCAGAAACCCAGCAATCTGCAGTGTAGAAAATTGGCGTGTTTCTCTTCCTCACAGCAGTCTCCTGTGATATTCACGGATGATCAGCGAAGCCAGAGAGGAAAAAAAAAACAATCCTGGTCCCCCAGTGATGTCCCTGGTGTGTCCCGTCCTCCCTCCTCTGTGCCGAGCCACTGCTCCCTGACCTGTGCAGAAAGTCAGAAAAAACCACCATCTTCCCCCCCCCGAGCCCGTCTTCCCTCCCCCTCGCAGACTGGGGAGAGATCAGAACAAAAGGCTGTGCCTAAGGCAGATAATATCAGGATATGCACAACCTTTGTGTCCTTTGTTAAGCATCTTTACCGACACTAAGGTGTTGGCTCCAAGCTTTTTGGAAGGAATTCCAAACTG
>JAWWMP010000001.1:95966471-96013465 GCA_035047865.1 Dendrocincla tyrannina
GGAAACTCCCCATCTTTATATAGCCCTGATTACATGAAGGAATGGTGTGGAATACTTCCTTAGTTATAACCTGGTTAATAGGGAAGGCCTAGAGCAAAACGAAGAAAATTAAACCACCACAAGTTAGAAGAATGTGTTAAAGGCAAATGAAAATTTAACCCAAGACAAATTCTACTATATGTGAGATATGGGAATTATAGGTACGTTAGCACTTTTCAAATAATATTGTCATAAATTCTCATCCACACTCTTTCTCAGTACTTTACTGAAAAATAGAGTTCTCCATTTCCATATACTATACCAATTTAATGGATAATATAGCAATATATTATATCAATTTAATTTCAAGTACTCCACTTGGAAAATGTAAGTATGATATTTTGCTATTGTAATGCTTATAAACTGATAATTCATCAGGAACTGAAAGAGCTGATAGATGCTGTTCAATGTTTTTGGTTTTCTATACACTAATTAGGAATAAGATATCCTTCCCTAAAATATAGCTGTCAAAAGGCTTGAAAGGAGTAATTTTTAGAAGTGATGCATAATCTATTTACTTGACCTGAAAGGCTGTTATAACAAGTGCTTTTTCATGATTAAGCAGTTAAATCTGCACTATGATCCAGCTGTAAGAATCTAACAAATCTTTGTAAATATTTCAGATATTTCAGTCATGTAGCAACCTGTTATTTCAACTAGAATTTTCCATTAGGCCGATTACCTTCTGACAGCAGCAATCAGTAATATTCAGCATTATCTTTGAAATTAATAAATGCCTGTGCTTCTCTTGATATTATAAAGGGCCATATAAACTATGTTTATATGTTTCTGAACAAATTTTGGCTGAATAATTTTCAATTCAATCAGTGATGTTTCAAGCTAATAATATAAAACATTAAGAAAATCAGTCACTATGCTTCTAGTTAATGTGATATTGTATCCTAACAGTTTTCTGTTAGTCTAAAGAAAAAAAAAAATCTGTAAAAGTAAAAAGTATTTAGTTCAGGGGTTTTTTTGTTATTTTTTAAAAAAAACCTGTTATTTCATGGATATTAGAGAGCAGATTTCTGATATGAGGCCATAAACTTTACACCATCTGATTTTTTCAAAACTATATGATTCCTGTGGAAAAAGTCTTACGGAGAATGAGAAACAGTTTTCTGAAAGTAGATTAAGATTATGATTAAAAAAAAAATTAAAAAAAAAAACAAAAAAACACAAAAAAACCCCAAAGCTTTGAAAAAATTAATAGTCTTTGACTGAACAATTTTGATAACATTTAGATTAGATCCTCTACTCTTTACATATACAAATATTATTTAAGATACAACTGAAACAAGTGTTATGCATTTGACAAGATAGATATAGGAATATGCTCAAAAATACTTTCTCTTTTGTTTTAAAAATGGGAATAAGTATGTAATGGTAGACTAGATGCTAGTATTAAATCTCTGAGACTTTCATAGTTCAAAAAATATGGTGACAAAAACTACATGGAATATTTCAATATTTCAATATTTCAACCATTCAGATAATTACCCAAAATTCTGAAAGGGAACATATATTTTATGAAACTCTACTATGTACAGCTTTTCCCTTTTTATTGTATATGACCTGAAGATAGGTATAAGACTACCGTAGGAAAATACTTGCTTTATTTTAGTCTTGTAAAATACCAGGCTAAATAGTGATTAAAAAAAAAAAATCCAACCAAGTCCAAACAGTATTAAAAAGACCAACAATTAAACTTCCTGAAACACAAAAGTGTTGTTTGAAAATGAACATTTCATTTCTCTTGACAGACATATGGCATAGAATGCCATTGACTGACTTGGGTGGAAAGGTTTTCTCTTGTGATCTTGTAGCCTGAAGGACTGCACGGGATGCAGATATGTTTGGATGTTAATTAGTAAATGGTTTACTCTTTTCCATGTTTCTAGATGTAATGAAACTTCTAATGATAATTAGAGGACAGGGACAGAAAAGACAAATTACAACAGCGTGTTTTGTGTGGACTGTGGTGTTGAGTTCCAGGCTTCTCAATATGAAGGAGAAATAGAAATACAGGAGAGAGTTCAACAAACAGCCGCAAAGATGCTGAAGGGACTGAAGCAACTGCCCTATAAGGAAAGCTTGAGACCTCTTCATAATATTTTCATCAGTGCCTGTAGATAAAATTATGAATATCTATTTAGCAATACTTTCATAGGTAAGAAAAGACCCTATATATTTTCCTCTATGAGACTCTTTGTCAGAGTTCTGCATTTGAAAGCTAAGAAGTAAGGGGAGCACAAAACTTCAAATTATAGGAATAATCTTGGGCTGAGCTTTGTGCTGTGAATACAATCCATAACACTGTGATTTGGAGTTTGAAATCAGATGTAATCATTTTGGGGAATATTTTTGACAATTTCATTTTCTTAATGATTTTTTTTTTCTTTTACTTGAAAGATTTACATGGAGACCAAATTTTAGTTCCTTGAATTTTTCTTATATTTTGTGAAAAATAGAGGAAATTGGGAGTAAGAGACACTAGTAAAATGTTAGATTACTTAAGAATAAAAATCTTTATTAATGTTTCAAGCTCAGGATAGACTTCTGTCACTCATTTTTCTTTCAAAGTAAAATACTGCAGTATGGATTTTTACACTGAGACATTAATAATGTAAGTGCTTGTTGTACCTTGCTTTGCAAGCTGCCTACTTGTTTGCAAGTGCGGACAGATAATTCTTAAAGGAAAGCTATCTCTTACTTACTAGATTATGAAGCCAAATAAATCTCACAAAGGAAAATTTTGATGATATTCACTGAACAACATTCACAGAAATCTTTATGTAAATCCAAACATGGGGAATATACTCCCTTTCCTCCTCCTCTCAGAAAATATATAACTGAGTGGATGCACTCTCCAGAAAGGTAACCTGTGTGCCTGCAAAGTTGTACAACAAGCTTCTCTTTTCAGGGGCATCTCTGGTAAATGTATTCTAACATTTCTGATGAGTACAAACTGTATGAATTAATATTAAAATATGAATTACTCCTGCACTGAATATGAATCAGCACATTTACTGAATTTGCTAAAAGCAGATTTGCTTGGATGAAGGTATCTGCTGAATTGAAAATGAAGCTTCTTCATTATATCTCAGTGCATTGCAACTGGCTTATGAACCTCTACAGAAATTCAGTTTATATTTCCCTATGCCATTGTGGAATGAGAAAAAATGTATTTTCCAAACTGTCATTTTATTAAAAGAATTATGCTTGAGATTCTCTAAGAAAAAAATAATAACAACTTGTACTTTCTGTTCTCTGAAGTATTCATGAGTCTTTGTCAAGGGAGCCAGCTTTCTCATTCACATGCTGTTGCAGCTTGTTTTCTGTTTATTTGAAATCTTGTAGTGTCTTGAGCATCACCTGGGAAATCAAGGTCCATGTCAGATGTGTTGAAGCCCTGATGATAAAAGCTGATGATTGGATGTGACTGAGCTTGAGCGTAGTCAAAGGCTATTTCAAGATAAACATCTGATGCTAAAGGACTTAGAAGATTAAATTGGTGCTGTCCTTACTCTAATTTTGGAAAAAAAAAGGTAGAGAATATATTGGGGAAAAAAAAAAAAAAAGTCATCTCTCAAACTGTATTACAGGGATGCAAAATTACCAGAAGAGATATGTATGTTTCTCAGTAAGACATACATTAATATTCATTGCAAAATCCTAAGCATGTCAAAAGATGTCAGACCTCGAATAATAAAAGAATCATTCTTAAGCACTTTCAGCAAAAAAGAAATACAGCTGAATGGAAAAAAAAAGAAAGAAAATAAGAAAAAGACATTCAAATATAAATTTATGCTCATTGAGGGTCTATTTAAAAAAAAGAGAAATGGACTTTTTTTTTCTCAAAGCGCTTTATCTTGTGTCAATGAAACAAGTAGAAGTATCAATACAAGAAATTATCTGAACCTTGTCAATAATTAAAAAAAAATATCAGGGAAATGACTAGAGCTTTTCAATTTAATTACCAGATGTCTTATCAGTTACCACCACTGACAGCTCAAAATTGTGTTTGTATCTTGCTGATTTTGACAAAGTGCATGTAAATTAAGATGGAGAGTTTGTCCCAGTGTGCATGACTGTCCTTGTAAGTTACAAGGAGCTGCATTATTGACCTTCTCAGACACCTCCAGCACCTGATCCTATTCTAGAAGGTTTCTTGATTTTTTTAAAAACTTTTTTTTTTTTTTTGGTGGTAATCATTTCAAAACTCAGATAACTTTAAAGGTTATTTGACATCCAGAACAATACAGTTCAAAAATTAAGCCCCTGCTGTTACTGTTTTTATGTTGTTGAGATTTTTTTAATGCTGTTCAGATATGCTAATATTTTTCTGTAATTGAAAGTTTGCGTAGTCTTTAAATTACAGTGAGTGACAAGAACATGTTTTCTGGTTTTCTGTTTTCTTCCTTGTCTCCTTTATTCTATGATGAAAAACATATAAATAAGTTCAAGTACAAATACGTTCAAGTAATGTGAAGTGCTCTGGTAAAACACAGGATGAAACACTGTGAGTTTGATGTAAAAAAATCAGATAGCCTTTCTTTCCAAGTATATATTTTGAGTTAAAAGCCATGTTTTTTGATTTATTATGTTCCTGAAATCAAAACAGTAGAAGAGGAAAAGAAAAGGAAACCAACTCACTTCATCAGCACTGAGTGAAAATTTAAACATTCAAAGTTCAGCCTAAACATCTGACTTGAAAAAGTAGGATCCTTAACTGAACTGTTGATGTTTTCAAGCAGGAAATTGTCCTTTCTGCACTACTTTTTTTTTTTTTTTCCTGCTAAGAAGCTATTATGGTCTGAGACTAAACAGTTCTCTGAGCATTTGGAAAATGCATTATCAGATTAGCAAGATATTACTTTTTTTTTTTTTTTTAGTTTATTTTTACCCAAACAATTATGTTACACTTTCATTTCATTAAGGACAAAAACCAGTAACACTTCAACAGGGGCAATCTGTAGTTATGTTTTATTTCTAAGAACATAAACTGTATTGTTCTGTACTTAGATTGACAATCTCAACCTGGTGATCCATAGCAAACATTTGATTACTAATTTGTTTATTTCAAGTTTCCCCTCTGCTACCCAGTTGTGACACACTAAACAACTTACTGTTAAAATAATTGAGAACTTTGTGAAATATCTAGGAATTTTTACTTCTTCAGGAAAATCCTCCATAGAAGATTACTTTTGCTACCTGCTTATATTTTTATTCACTGATTTTTGCAGATATAGAGAATATCATTCAACTGACCAGAAAGTGAACAGTTTCTGGAGCATATGGTAGCCCACCCATTGGTCATATTTTAAAAGCCTTCACATAGATGTCGTACTTCATGATGTGTGCTGCTTCTTCTCACAGGAGTGACTTTGCCTAATTGCTTTCCTAATGCTGTCTTCCCCTATTTAACTCTAGTCCACCATGTAGAACTTCTACTGAGCCTAGCTTAGCACTGTAAAAGATGTTTGAGGGCTTTATCTTAAAAAAAAAAAAAAAAGAAAAAAAAAGAAAACAAACAAACAAAAAAACCCAAAACAAACAAAAACCAAAACAACAACAACAAAAAAACCAAAACCCCAAAAACCCTCACATGATGACACGGCAATATTTCCATGGTTGTAGAAATTAGTTTAAAATAGATTTTTAAGATGACTGCCTAAACTCATGGAGTTAAGTGATAACAAGAGTTATGAAGAAGTTTCAGAAAATGTTAGAATTTGGTTTACACACCTGAGGTGCTCACCTGAGGTGATCTATGAAATTTTAGATTATTTAGGATTTTGGTTAAAAAAATTGAAGAGCAATGTATTGATTTGTATTTTATTCACACTAAGAATATTTTGAATAAAGCCAATTCTGCCAAAAAATCCGATTTTTACAGTAGGAAAAATTCCATTATCACATCCTCATTTTATATATATATATAATATGTATATATATGTGTGTGTATATATATATATATATACACACACCTGAAATTCAATACAATTTTGGATAAAAACTGTGTTATATAATGAATTCTACTGTTTTAGTTACAAATATATTTCTTCATTAACATTTAATCATATAAACCTTCATACACTCTGAAATATGATAAAAGAAAAATGAGTAACTCTTAATATGACCTTGAGCTGATAAAACCTCTATTTCTGTGATAAATGCAAGTTTGTATTTATAGTGTTGCTGGCTTTTCAGTTGTCAGTGAAATAGTTTTATGAAAGTAGGTAGAAGACATATAGCTGGTGCAGTTTTATAAGTCATATATCACCCATATAAAAGCACTGTTCATGTAACTATCAACATATGAGGATATATCCAAGGTGAATTGGAAAATCTCCGTGGTCATGCCAATTTATACACTGTAGATGCTTCTTTCAGGAACTGACAGGCCGAGTGAAGAGTTTGACATTTGAGTATATTCATCAATTAATTTTCCAAGGTATTCAAGGGCATGAATTTGAGCTAGGAAAATGCAAATTCCATGAAGTTTCTTATAATAAAGTATGTATTATTTTTCTGAACCTTTTAATATATATTAAGGAGGAGAAAGAGAAAGGAAATTACTGGGGTTTTGTGTTTTGTTTTGTTGGGTTTTTTTTAAATATCAGGATTCACTCAGGTAAGTGTGACATCACTTCTCATTACAACCTCAATAACATCTTAGTGGAATACAAAGTTATTTAACACTGCTTTTTAGGATAGACAGGCTTACAGAAAATTTGTAACTCTGCAGTACAACCTTAATGAAAAAAGATGCTATTGACCCACCTTCTGAGTTGCTTGGGAGATAATTCTGTTGACTGTTCATACATTGAGTGGGTAACTATAGGGCAGGTGGCTTCAATAACAAAGGAATATATTACATCATGGTAGGTAGAACCACATCTTTTCACCATAAAAAAAAAATAAAAAAGATATTCTGAAACATCTTTATTTGAGGGCTGTGGTGTGAAAGAAGGAGCCTTGCTACTTTATTGTGTGGCTTTAATTTACCCTAAAAGATCTACAGTGGGAAATAGATAGCAGTCTCTCATGATGTTGTTTTCCATATCTTAAGCCCTAAAAAGGAATTTCTTTACAAAATAGAGAAAAGGAACTTACTGGGCTTGCACTATCTAGCCATCAGTTCCCAGTGGAAACCAGGAAATGACAAGGGAAGTATACTTTCCTTTTTCATGAAGGTAAAAACAAACCAAACCAAAACAATTAACAAAAACCAAATCACAGCAAAACAAATAAACAAAAAGCAAATGAAAATACAAAAGCCAACCAAACCTAACAAAACCCAAAACAACCTAATAGAAAACCAAAACAAAAAACTAAGCCAAATAAACAAACAAAAAACCACAAAGCCCCCACACACAAAAAAACACAACCTCACAACAAAATACATACAAAACACATACAAAACCCCAACACTGCAATCACCACCAGCAAAGAGAAAAAAACCAAATCAAAATAAAAGAGGTTTAACTAGAGTTGAAACTGTGATCCTGTTTGTTTGATTGCATTTGCGAGCCCCCATCCTAGTGTAATGAACTACAGGTTATTCCTTTCGAATAGGTATAAATGTGTTTTTCAGGATTGGAAAGCAAGCAAATTCTGGATATTAGGGTGTCTGTAAGTTTATATGACACCTTGTTTGAAAATGTTTCAAGAAATTACTTTCCATAATGTCATGGTATAACCACAGGGGGCAACTAAGTGCTACCCAGACGCTCACTCCCGCCCCCACCTCCTGGTGTTCTCTGGAGCTCAAATCTTAATCTTTGAATCGAGTACCTATTAATATTGAACATTTCACCCAAGGTATCTAAAAGTCAAATTGAATCTCTACAAACATATGCAAATACAGGGCCTAGTTATTTATTTATGTTTTTGTGACTGAAATAGATGGGTCTCTCTTTATCAGGAATACTGAGAAGTTTTACGGCACAGGAATTCTAATTGTGTCTTTCAGCACAAAGAAAGACAGCAGAACTGTATTTAGAAGCCGGAAATATGCAGGCTACCTTGAAAAGAACTATTTTTAATCTACAGAAATCCTTGGACCCAGATAGCTTAAAAATAAACACCTGCAAGAGAATTTACTAGGGAAGTAACTAAATAGAATCCCTTCATCCTAGCATAATGAGCTCTGTATCAAGTTAACCTAGTTTTAGCTGACAATGTAAAATATTAATTGCTTCAGTCTTTATTTATCGTGCAAGACACAAAGAAGAAAAAAAAATATTCCCTTACGTTGCAACCTCAGATTTACCAGGAAAATAATTAATCCTAAAATTAACTGATTGAATGAATGATTCGGTTGCTTTCCAAAAAAAAAAAAAAAAATCCACTCTTTGTGGAAAGCTCTATTTTTCATCTGTAAAAACAGTTTAATTTCTTATATATTTATTATATTTGTTTCACTTACAGTAAGCATTCAAAAGACAATGCCTGATTTGCATGTATGTGCTGAAATAATTGAAATACCAGAAACTGATTAATGAAAAAAAAAAAAAAACAAACAAACAGAAAAGGTTTTCTTTAAATACAGGTGGATTTTATGTAAATTTAGAGAAGGAAAAATGCTATAAGAAACACATGGTCCTAACATAACCTAACAGAGGAACTAGAAGAATCATAAAGCATACTAGATGTATAAAACACTGATTTATTGTCATTTAATCAATGGGTGACTCAGAAGACCGCTTGTAAAACTTTTATTTTTTGTCACTTAATTCTTTCTTATGAATTGTTGTAATCATACAAATAGGCATAAGCACACTTACATCTTATATTAAAACTATAACGAAAACATAGAATATCCGGAGTTTGAAGGGACACAAGGATCATCAAAGTTCACTCCTAGCACTGCACAGGACCAGCCCAAGAATCACACTATGTGTCTGAGAGCTTATTAAGGAAGACTGAAACTGGTTTTCAGTTTTTTATACAATGAACAAATCTGACAATTCCAAGAAGTAGAGATGCCATTCATACTTTGTTACTTTATTCTGAGTTTCAGAATGATACTGAAAGCAGAATTTTCTATTGTCTTGTAAAATCTTTATTTAAATAAAAGAATGTTAATTTCATCTGAGGCTTTTCTATCTTACAATGCTAATATAAATATCAGTGAAACAATTTTGTTTATATATTTTATTCAACTAAATTTTGTAACATGCTTCAAATTAACTGAACTCTTTTACCTGAAAAAAAAAAAAAGGAAAAACGGAAAAACTGCTAAAAAAATTGTTTCAGTATTTTCAATATGGTAGCTCATTTCTAAAAGTTGCCTACTTTCAGGTATTTCTTGTTTAACTTGAAATGTTTTTTGTACAGTGTCAGTGTAAAAAATGCATTATTTGAGAGTTTCCTTAATCCCTGATATAATGAAATGTAAATTTGGATCCTGAGAAATAAAGAGAAATTACCATCATTATTTTGTAAGTGAAGAACTGATTCATAGAGTAATTCCAGCCAAGTACTTCCACTAATTCTAGGTATTCTGAATGAGACCACTAGAAGCTAATTTCCCACACGATTTAGCAATGTGTATTCCCTTATATATTCTATATTTCTTTCTCAGGGATGCAGTTTTGGCTAGTAACCAGGGTTCTGAACTTCAACAGAGGAACCCAAAACTGAGAAAAATGCAAGTAATGGCTATCTGTAAAATCTCTGGCCTAAGTGAATTGTCTATCATCAGTGAGAACTTCATACCAGATAGAATGATCTTATTAATAGTCCAAATTCAACTGTCTTCATAGAGATATTTCGTTTTCTAAATTTCCTGATAATCTTACTCCTGCACATAAATAGAGTGTCCAACTCTTTTGGTGGCAGTGACCACCATACTGAACACAGCATTGAAACATTTGATTATAGTTATCTCAATACTTCTGAAGAATCAATTCCCTGTAAGTCACACAACTTTCCCACTCTTCAGACTCTTCACTGAGAAGTGATATAAATCCTGATGTTTTTCTTTGATTCTTTTTTATGAATACCTGGATTCCCTTTATTCCCATAGCGATACTGATCCCTTCTCTAATTAGAGAACTTGAAAAACCTTTAAAACTTAGTCAACTGAATTCTCATCTATATCAAAGTGAATGAAAAGAGTTGGGGTTTTAGCTATCTTCACTGGTAATCCTGATGATATGTATAATGAGTGAAATTATGAAAGGAAATGCATAGCAGTCTTTTCCAGACTGTTAGTTCCAAGCCTGGGCTATGAGGCTGTGAGCTGATCTGGTGAAAGATGAGCCCTTGTTTGGGCTGTGGAAAGACTTTCCTTGTACAGTGCAATATTGCTTCTCACTGACTGTTGCAAATTACAGCTCTAACTGAAGTAAGGTGTCAAGAATAGAAATGAACTGTCTTATTGGCAGAATCTAAACATTATAAAAATAGTTGGGTGAATGCAACATAAAATCCTCAACTTTTGCTTAACATTTATAAGTAAAATAAAATTTATTCCTTGCCATTGAATAATTCCCCTCAGTAGACATCTTCAAAAGGTCTTACTAAATTATGGGAGAACAATGTCTTTGATGAAACATTTTCAATATGCTGAAAGACAAAAATCTTTAAAACTGTAATTTTAAGGTTTTAACAGGGTTAAAAACAGAAGAGCTAAATAGTATATGACGTGTCAGCATGACATATTATTTTCTTAAAAGCAGTTACAAAGACTGAAATCTGCTGTTAAATTGTATAAACTTGTCATGTACTATCACCTTAAAACACAGCTTCCATCTGAATTCAACATTAGGATGACTTTGAAATTTATAGTCCAAAAAAGAACAGATGTATCCATTAAAGCAAACAGGTACAGCCAAAATCTTTATACTGCAACTATGTGGAAAAACACCCACTGGTGCTGTATATAGTCACTGTTTCTTCAAAGCTAATAAAGTGCAAAACTTACCATGTTGCTCTCTAAAGCCTCACCGAGGCATTTGAAAGTCATAAGAATTAGTGACTGGATTTAGGGAACATGAAACATTATTGAAAGAAAAGTTCTGCCAAGTACTAAAGGAGTTCAAAAATAGCTTGATATGACCAATTATGCATAACTGAGTTTTGCTATGATTGCTATCTACTAATTACTTATTCTAATATATATGGCTGAAGTATACCAGGCTTTTACATAAGATCTCAGTATATATAACCTCAAACAGATGAATTGTGTGACCTTTTCCAGGAGAATGACTATAAAGTAGAAGTTATTCAGGTCTTCGTTGATCTCTGGGATCTAGTCATATGAGTCATATGCAAGACCTAAACTAAACAACTTCCTTAAGTAAATGTCCATTCCTATGTCACCTTTAAAAACATGTGGACCAGTCCCAGGTTCTGGCCAATAGTTGAAAGTGTACACATCCCAGTGGAGGCTATTTGTTCAGGAGCAAAGGCACTGACAGACTTTGCAAGACTTTGTCTTTTCTCTGATAAGAACTGAAATTTGGCAGTGTCGAGATGGAGATTTAAAGCTGATCCTATTTCTGATTTGGTAGTCTTCTACTACCAGGTGACCAACTTGGAAAGTCTGAAGCTACAAGCATCTTTCTATAAACCCCACAATTTTCTATGCACACAGTCCAGGCAAGCTGTAATTCTTTTCCTTCTCTGTTCTTTAGCTAAAAATTCCTTTATATTAAAAAAAAAAAATCAGATTAAAACTGTCTAAACGACATAAAATTTTATTCGTACTTATTATGCATGCATATAAGATTGCATGCATTTTTATATGTGCATATATATTTAATTAACATATATTCAAATTTTGGTACTCAAAGGCCTCTGATGCCTAAGCAGCCCTGAATGCTGATGTTTTTCAGAATAAGTGGGTTTCCTCTATAGAATTATTGTTCCCATCTACATAGCAAAGAATTGAGTCACATAGATAATATCATTGTAAAGATGCAGAAGCTGTAACCAGTGCCTGCACAATTATAATGAAGTCTGGTGGTTTTAATAGAGCCTATACATTTGCATAAAAAATTTCTTGTTTTTCTTGTGGCCTTTTCCCCAGTTTGATCTATTTTAGTATCTTAATTTTTGAGGACATTTTTCCTTGTTTAAAATTCACATCTGACAACACCAGTAAGCACTTTGAGCCACTCTTTTAATTCCTTTCATTTATCTTCAATAAACTGTGTAGGCAGACACAGGCACACACAAAAGGCTCCTGCAAATACAGCCGTCTCTGCTCCACAAATGAATATTCTAAATAAAGCTTCTAGTCACCTAAACTGAATCTGAATAATTGAGGACTTCATTCAGTCTCTTTGTAATAATCTTCTGCTTAGATGAATAATTTCCCCTGACTCCAGGAATACATAAAGTTGCAAAAGCCAAAATGACACGTGCAACCAACCCAGAGAGCCCCAGAGCTCAACCTGATGTTCCCCATGACTCAGTAATTACAGTTCAAGGATGAACACAATAGACAGAAGCTTCCTAAATCTTAAACTGTCAACTCATCAAAGCCCAGCTGTCCTTGAAGCACTTTGCAAATTCAGAAACTCTAGGAAAACATCTCTCTTTTTGATTATGCCCCTTCATAAAAAAGAAGTGAGATCAAAAATCTATTCCACTCTTAATTAGGTACTCTGACCCTGCAAGGCTTCCTGGCTGTCCAGACATCTCATATACAGCAAATTTTCTCTTTTAACTGCTCTACAACTGGCTCTGTGTTGCATTTTTAGTGTTGACTGGAGCTCTTCTAAAAGAGAAAGAAAAAGCCTGAAGTCCTAATTAACACATTTTCAGGAAGGATTCACTACTCATCTTAGCTTTGATGTTTGAGGTATCTTAGAGAGAAAAATAAAAAATAAATTAAAAAAAAAAAGTAACTGTACAACTCAGACACTTTCATTTCCAGGGTACCATGGTAGGATGTTTTCTTCATATCCAGCTACTGTTACTACCACTCTTCTATACAATGCTTTTGGTAAAGGTGGATTCTCTCACCAGAAGCGGAGTAGGACATGCCACACAGATCACTGTTTCTTCTAGTGCTCTTATCTATTTTGGTTTTTTTCGGGGGTGTTTGCAGATAATCCTAAAACAAAATCCAAAAGCTTTTTTGAATCCCATTCCTGTGTTGCTTTAAAATACAAAGTGGGTATCAGTTCCTCCATGTTAGAAAATAAATCCTTCTTTCCTTGTCTCTTTTTCAAAAGTTTTTCATATGTTTTCAAGCCAGTGCAAGGCACCAGCAGTGATGGGTTTATTTTATTGTTTGGCACCAGCCATGGCGACCCAGGCAAGGCTTTGACAGTGACTCTGGGCAGCCTGAAACCACAAGCTACTCAACTTGCAGCTCTTGCACCTCCAACAGACCTCCTTGCTTGCTTACTTCCATCCTACTGTCCTTCCAGTCCGAATTGATTTCCCCCATATTTGCCATGGATTTTGCTTCATCTGTATGGAAATTTGATTTCTAATCCCACCTACTCAGCTAGAGGAGTTTGCTCAGGGGTGATCCACTTGTGTTCTGGATATCTCCAATGGCGGAGACTGCACAACCTGCTCATGCAACCCTTTCCAATGTTTGAGCACTTTTGCAGTGGAAGTGTTTCCTCATGTCTGAATGGAATGTCCTGCATTTCCATTTGCATCCACTGGCTTGTCTTGTTACTGAGCACCACTGGGCAGAGTCTGACTTCATTTCTTTAGACCCTCATGTAAGGCATTTAAACATATTGGTAAAATCTCCTCAGCCTTTTCCAGTCTAAACCAAACAGTACTAACATTCTCAGTCTCTTTTCCTATGAGGGGTGTTGATCATCTTTGTGGCTTTTTGCTGGACTCAATTCTGTGTCTTCATGTCTGTGACCCAGTACTCCAGATGAGTCTTATGATGGTAGACGGGAAGGATCACCTGCTTCAGCCTAGTGGTAGCTCTCTTCTTTATGCTATCCTGTTTGGGTATTTGGCCTGCAAGAATGTGCTACTGGTTCATGTTCAGCTTGGTGTGCAGCAGGACTGACAGGTCATCTTCTGAAAAGTCTTCCAGTGAGTAAGAGTGAAGCGTGTATGGGCACATGGAGTTATTCCTTCTCAGTTGCAGGACTTAGCACATTCCTTTTGGCAAACTTTCTGAGATGTCTGCTTGCCCATTTCTCCAAGACGAAAAAGTGCCTCCAAATGGTGGTACAACCAATTCTCATACCATTATGTAGGCAATGTCAGCCTTGCACTGTGTTACTGATATAGTTGCCTAGGTACTGCCTTCCTTACGAGATCATATTCTGCAAAGATTCTCCTGTGCTCCCATCCATTTATCTATACGGTCTGGCTGTTTCTCGTAACTCACTTTTGGACCTGTGAGATCCAGCCATCCCTCATAGTATTATCTACAACTTTTATTAGTTGTTATTCAACATAAATATGATCAGCATTTTTTTCTGTTCTCAGCAGTCTTTTTCAACCTCTTGTTCAGTTATTTAAACTTCATGCCAAAGCTCCCTCAACAGAGTGGTTGCTTGCAGTCTTAATGCTCTCTGAAAATGTATGCAACATATATTTCCAAATCCCATCATTTATGTACTACAGTTCAAGACAGTGTTTCACAGCGTTTTAAACTTTTATATATTTAATCATCTCATTGGGACAGAAGGAAAATCGGTTCTGATTTTAATATTGAAGATCTCCATGCTATTACATTGTTAAAAAAATTATATTACGACAGTGCAGAGGACATTCTGTTCTGTTCTGTTCTGCTCTGTTCTATTCAAAGCTATCTCACAGAATACCAAATGAAGTGTACTCAAATGATCAATAATATATGCAAATTGTTGTGATGGAGTACATTGTTTTTACTTTAACACAGTATCATTTATTTTCTAAACACAATCTTGGTATTGATTAGCTGTGGAATTTATTTTACTCTTTTAAATTTAAACTACTTCAGAAAAAAAACCCATGACATATAGGAAAACATTTTGGATTTTTTTAATGAGTCTTAAGACATTTGTCCCTTCTGGAAGTAACCCACTACTAGCAGTATACATGATTTGAATGCCAATTTTATATAATTTTCTACAAAAAAATATGATGAAGGTAAATCAACATTCAAATCACAGGGTTGACAATCTAAATGTAAAAGAAAATTAAATAGTCAACCATGGCTAGCAATGTATTAAGTTTTCCATATTTTTTTTGTTTATCTTTTCATTTATATATTTATTTAGTCCTCTGAATCAGGAAGACTTCAAAGGCCCAAACTATTGGATATAGCAATCCATTTAAAATTAGTGAATTTGCATCCAGAGTTTTGGAGTGCATGATATATTACACAGTTGGACCAAATGCAAATTTAGTAAGTATCAGCATCTCTAAAATATCCAAGAAAATTAGCTCCATTATACTTTTTACTATTTTGATACTTTTTAGTAGCTTGTTAATTTTCTCAAAGGTGGCACAGCTCCATTGCCCTTCTCTGGACACACTTCAGCACCTCAATGTATTTCTGTCAGTGAGTGGCCCAGAACTGGACACAGCACTCGAGGGGCAACCTCACCAGTGCCAAGTACAGAGGGACAATCACTGCCCTCATACTGTTGGCCACACTATTCCTAACATAAGCCAGGATGCCATTGACTTTCTTGGCCACCTGGGAACACTGCTGGCTCACGTTCAGCAGGCAGTCAACCAGCACTGCAGGCATTTTTCCTCTGGGTATCTTTCTAGCCACTCTTCCCCCAGCCTGGAGGGTTCATGGGGTTGCTGTGACCCAAGTGCAGGACTTGGCACCACACCTTATTGAACCTTATGTAATGGGCCTCACCCCATTGATCCAGCCTCTGCAGAGACTTTCTTCCCTCATGAAAATCAACACTCCCATCCCACTTAGCGTCAGCAGCAAAGTTACTGAATTGGATCCCCTTATCCAGATCATCCATAAAGATGTTAAACAGGACTGAACTCAATATGAGTTCTGGAGAATGACTCTCACAACTGGCTGCTGGCTGGACATAACTCCATTCATCAATGGGTCTAGCCATTCAATCATTTGTTACACAGAGTGCACCAGTCCAAGCCATGAGCAACCAGTTTCCAGGAGAATGTTATGGGAGAAGGTATCAAATGCTTTAGTGAAGCCCAGGTACACAACATGAACAGACTTTACCTCTAAGCATCTCATCTTGTCACAGAAGAATATCCAGTATCTAAACAGTGTTTATGAGTTTGACTTATAGCCTTTCTGTATTTTACATCTAATTTTTCTTTCACTTTACTCATCTGTTTATTTTGCATTCCTAAAGTACACATGCCAGTTTCATATCATTCTTCTCACTTGCCAGGTGCATAAGATGGCTGAATATCTTTTCAGGAGTTCCAGTTTTCCATTATATTCACTGTTGAAAATTTTTTCCAATATAATCGCTGTTGACAATTTGTAGCAGGACATTCCCTCTGGAATGGGAACATGAACCTCAATAAGACAATGCCCTATTTGCAAATCTATAAGTGGTGGGCTGAGAGGGGCACCAGGTGAAATTGAAACCAGTCTGGCTTCAATCCTGAATTAACATCTTGCTGGTTAGGCAACCACCAGAGTCTGGTGAATGTCAGTCAATCACTTTATACTATAAAAGTCCAGTCTACTTTCATACAGTCAGGTTCTTCTAACAAAACCCTGGGGTGTATGAGTGGAGATTACTCCCTTGGGCTGGGACATCCCTCAAGCTTGAGGCTAAGAGAAATGCCTGCAAGCATTGGTATGGTATGATGAGTTACATTGATCTCTAATTAATAATTATTTCTTTTTGATAGATTGAATATAATTGCTTCAATAATTGCTTTAATGTAGTGCACTATCCTGTCTTATACTATACTAATAGTAGTTTTAGCATTTATATTGAGTAGTAAATAATTCTAATAATTATGATTAAGATCTTTTGTCATTATTATTACAATTAATAATTCACAATTATAATTTTTACAAATGATCATTTGTAATAATAAATTATTCATTTTGCCATCAGTTTTGTACTCAGTTTGCCATCTTGAGTCCTCCAGTACAAAGTCTTAGGACTAAGACTGGATCCAGCCTGTAGGGTTAAATAACTCTTTTCTGGAAGTTATTGCTACCAAGAGGGCAGTTATTTTCACTAAGGAAGCTTTCCTGCCTGGAACGAGTCTTCTTTGTCAGAGATAATTTTACATGTTTCTCCACATGCATTCCACAGAAGTTGATTCCCTGGGTACAAGAGAGAGAATGCTCACAGACATGCTACAGGGCCTTAGAAGCCAATGGGGGAGTCAAAGGGAAGGAAGTGATGATAAAAGTGGGGGAATGAATGGGAGTTTTACCGTCTCTCAGGCCCAGTGCTGCTCATGGCACTGCTAAGCTTTTCTTTGTGGGTTTTCAGCATCCTCATCTCCAAGATAAACTGTTTTGAATCCTTTCCATTGCTTTGGCATTTTTTAGGTGGAATACCTGCGTATACTTTGTTTTACACTACTATACCTAGACTCCTCTACAAAAAACAGTGTAGAAAATGAGGGCATCCCTCCTGCACCTCCTGACTCAACAGCAAAGCTTTAACAAACTTTGCCTAAAAGCCCCTACCCCCACCCGCAACACCATTTCATCTACATGGTATTGTAACATGCTTTCACTATCTGTGTGTGCACTTCTGTGACAACAGACCAAGCTGTTAGGATGAAACGAATGATCAGTGTGTGGATTTCTGATGACAAGCAGCTGATAATTAATTCTCTTTGATTATTTTTTTTCCCCTCGCCTGACCTCAAGCTGGAGTATTTAATCAAATATTTAGTGTTGCAAAGACTGTGGCAGTATCCTATTATGTGTTTCTTCTGAAGAACTCAACCCAATCCTCTTTTTCTCAGTTATTGGCAGCAACCTGACAGGCCTTAAGAGAAAATGAAAGGGTGTCCATAAAATTGTGCATTTGTCACCAGGACTTACTGTACTACTAGCAAGCTGGTAACAAAATACTTGCTTGACAACTGAAAATCTGTCATATTTATCATACAATAAAATAGATCCGTCCTGCAGGACTTCAATGTTAGGAAGATTACTACAAACTAGGATCTCATTGTGTGATAGATCATCAATCAAACCTTATTTCATTCCTCCAGAGACAGGGCTAATGAAATTATTTAAGCCATTGATTGTAGTATCTGTTGAGACTGTAATCTTTCAGTCTAAAGGAAGGAAAAAAAAAAAAAAAAGGTCAAAGTAATTCTTAATAAAGCTTGAATTTATCTATTAATACGACCATCACTAAAAGAGAAATTTTTCAAATAAGGAGATGTCTCATCCTTATCTGTTGTTAATGCCTAAAGAATGCTCTCAGCATATACAAACTTGAGACCCCTTTTTATTTGGCTTCATCAGCTGCCATGAGAAGAAAACTTGTTTTTTCTTGAGCAAACTGCAACATTAATTGCTCTTCTCTGGATGGAGACAGCAAGAGGTAAATTACTTCATTCAGGACTGTGCAAATCACCAACATTAAAATCTTGCCTTATTTTATTATATTTTTTTCTATTTTCTTTCATGTTTGTTTGTTTGGGAGGAGAGGGTGTTTTTTGTTTGTTTGCTTTTTTCGTTGGAATTACACAAGTTTTTGGCACAGTAAGACATTGCACACTGTTTTCTTTTCTGGAAGCTCTGGTTTTGTGCTACTGTTTCTTCCAGGAAGACAGGAAGAAAACTAAGACACATGTTCTATGGAAATAACAGAGAAAGTATCTGTCTTCAGAAGATTACTCATGACTGAGATAATTTGATTGACTGACATTTAGGTGATACATCGAAGTAATTAGGGTGATTTACTCAGCTGTGAGTCCTCAATTAAGTACTTTAAGCAAAACTTGAGACAAGAGTTTTGCAGGGAATAGCAGAGTTACATTAACACTCAAGTTTCACATCAACAGATTTCTTATATTCAGAAATGCAATATAAGTAATTTAGAAAAGAAGTTTTAGTATACATAATTTTCCCTTTTTGTAATATAAATTAGATACTACATTCACAGACAATGGAGTTTGTCCATATAATACTATTGTTCCTATATAACTTTAAGTATGTTAGAGTTCTAAGTTGCTAAGAAAGGAAAAATAAAACCTTTTATTCATTAAGGCAGTGAAACATTGTAATGATAAAAAAGGAAACAACTTTAGAAAGTATTGGTTCCTTTAGCACTATATAAACACCACCCCACCTCCCATACCCCTGTGGTTCTTCAAAGGAAAACTGCTTATCTCTGGCTTTATACATAAAATGATATATTTCTTTGGGAAAAAAAGTACATTTAAGCAGTAGCCATCTACTCTCTATACTCATCTGCACAGAAACATGTTCAAACAGAAGCTCAGTCAAGACCGAAAAAAAAAACACAATAAAACCCAAAAAAAACAGCCTATGGTAATACTAGCAAAATATTTAATAACTGAGTCCAGCTAAACTAGCATATTTTAGTTTGTTCTGCACAACTTCATGTTTCTTCTAGCAACTCTGTTTGGCTTTGTCATTTTACTTTATGCACTTGGATCAAATTAGAGAAAAAATGTGTTTACAGAAGACAAAGATGAATAATGTCATCAAGAAGAGTACAGAGGAACATAATGAAAGATTTATAAGGTTATATGAATGACTCCAAAAACAATAGTTACTGTAGATGGAACTAGACACTGATCTTTTAATAATTTTTTAAGAAAAACAGCTCTACTCAAATTGATTTTAGTGATCAATATTGACATTTTTTCTGCAGATGTTTGTTAACAAATGAGATCAAACATGATCAGAACAGAAAGCATTGCAAATACATGTACATCTGAAAAACAGCAGTAAGGAAATCCAGTTACTGCTCTTAATATTTGAGACACCTAACCATTAAAATTTCTTACAGTTTCTAATGGGATTAATTTTCTTAGTTGCAAGGAATATGTAATTAAAATACAACTATTTAAAGGTAGTTCCAAGATTAATTCAAACTTTATACATGTCACATTGCATGGAAATGGACAATAGGTGGTATATGCATTGACAACTAGAATCAATATCTAATTACCTACAGCACATTCCAGCAAGTCAGTATAGATGAGAATCTGAAGTATTTTTTTCTAAGAAAATCCCAAGAGTAGATTCAATAATGTTTTAAAAATTACTTCAGTTAGTCATTTGCACGGTTGTTTAATAAAGATTCTCCTTCCTTTACTCTGATAACATTTTAACTAGTTTTCCTTGATGATTGTTTTCTGAAAGTTGCACTTAACCTTGTAACAATCACAACTGTTTTCTCTGAAATCAGACTATTGAAATGCATCTACTCTGTGTATAACTACACATTAATTTTAGAAAGTCATCAAAATTTGTATTTTGAACACTAATTCTCACAAAATCAGTATACTGGAGACAAAACCACCTATGCAACACTACTACTGGTGTACTTTTGTGTATATTAGAGCATATACACAAGTCATCTGAGTGATGCAATTGGTACAGCAACAAGAGAACAAAACTCAGACTGACGTAATTCCAACTTCTTAGAAGAGCTTTTTAGCTTGTGCAACATTCTTTTCCAAGCCCAATCTAGGTAGTTTAAATTCATAAAATATGAGTCCAGCAGTGACATCACTACAGAAATAGCCTGAAACACAACTTTATAGGTATGACCCATGATGCTCACCACTGATTAGTTTTCAACGAAATGCCATCCATGATACACGGATATAAGGATTCACTTAGAAAAAAATGAATATTTTACTTCAACAACTAAAATAAGTCAGAATTTTTGTGAGAATATTTTTTTTTAATTTGGCGAAATATCTATTTCTTTGAAAAAATATAAACAGAATGTCTGTTCAGAACTTCAGTCATTTTAGTTCAAGAAATTTATATTACACTTCCCTGTCATGGAGGTTCTTGTCAGTTTTACTCTCGCTGTCAGGTATTGCAGGAAGCCATGGCTCTCCCTTGATCCTATAACAAAATTGTCTTTGTAACAACTAGTCAGTGAGGGGAAAAGAAGTTGGGTGGCCAGCCTCTTAACAGTGTTCCAGGAAACTGATAAAAATCTCCCAGATACATAGATACAAAATTATTGCCATGGTTTAGGAATGGCACTCCACCTCCCCTCCTCGAAGTTCCTCCAGTGAGAGAGACAAAAGGCTGAGGTTACAGGTTAAGATAGGAGCGATTTACTGGAAACAACAATGAGATAAGAAAATGAACAGTAACAGCAATAACATTAAGAGCAAATACACAAACAGGGTGATCTACATGCAAACATTTCTCACTGAGCTCACACTGATGCGGCGCAACCCCCAAGACAATGAACAAAAAGGTGAATGTACCCTCAATGCCCATGTTTTTCTTCCTAACCACAACCTTCTTTCTTAGAAGTGAAATTCCCTTTCCTCCACACCCAGCAGTTACATGAGGTGGTGTAGAATGACAACCTAGACACACCCACATAGACAATGACACCTAGACACACTCCAGATTCCGCCCTCTCACAGCTACTGCAAAATAATTAACTATATCCTGGCCAAAACCCAAAAGACTTATGGAAAATATTTTCTTAAGTGACTTAATTAATGCTGTTTATCCCTGAAAACTGAGTTCTTTGAGAAGAAACAAACAAAAAAACCAATAAAATTCTTTTTCTTTCAATTGGTCTCTCTGAACAACACAAATGAAATTGAAATAAAACAAAATATGAAAAGATAGGCTGGATTTTTTTTCTGAACACAATCTGGCACTCTTAAAAAAGAAATGCCAGTTTCAGCAGAAATGGAAAATAATAGAATTCTTTCTTTTATTGTTTCCTTGTTTTATTTGCGTAATTTCCTACCTGGTACTGAATTATGCTAAAATACAAACTCTACTTCTCTTATTGTAATTTTAGATTCAATGAACACTGATTTAAAAAATAAGATTAATACTTAATGTATTGCTTCATTCTAAGACTTCTCTTTCTATGAGTTCTAACCTGTATATAATTGTGGACACAAATTCTTTTTCCCTGCTTGGTGTTCCTGTCATTCCTAGCGATATGAAAATCCCACAGTTAGTCTTTTTATGGGCTGCATGGGTTTAACTCTGTGACTTTTTCATTAGACTGAAGGGTCTTCTTTCACAGCAGGCTAATTTAATCAAAAAAAAAGGCAAAATAAATATCTCCTTCCCTCACTGTGTTCTCTCATCTAAAAAATATTCATCTCTTTACTGCCTAGAATTGAACTAATCTACTGGGTCAATTTAACTGTGGTGATTGTATAGTCATACCTTGAAAAGAACTTGCCAATAACATGAATTCAATACCCAGTTATTAAAAAAAAATAATTAAAATGTCCAAACAAAACAACAACCAAACAAATCCATGCTATATTTCTGCTGCAGATTCTAGTTAGGGCTCATACTGTAGCAACTGCAGTCTATTCTGTGTGAAGACTTTCTTTTGTATTTAAAATAATTTATGAAAACTAAAGAGAGGCTCAAACAGGAATATTATGGAGCAAAAAATTCATGCATATATACTGGGAAAAAAAACCCAAAAACAAAACCAGAACCCCCCAAAAAAAATAACAACAACAAAACACCTCTAAAAGATTATAAATACCTGAAATGTGTACTTGAACTTTTATGAAACATATTCAGTTGTATGCAAGTTACATTACTGGAAAAATTGAAGAAATATGAGCTAATTTTCATCTATTATACATTCTTAAATTAATTTCATGTTTGAAAAGTTTCATTGTTAATATATTTTTCACTTTCACAGAAGTCACTCATTTTTTAAGATACTGTAAAACAAACTTTGATGGTCCTAGTAGCAACACAACCTTTTGTATCTTTAAATATATAGTGCACAAACATCCATACCACATACACAAAAGTATATAAATAAAATTAGACAAGTAAAATAGATATGATCTTTTTCTCAAAAGAATAGGAGAATTTAAACCCAAGCTATACCAGAAATTTGTTCTGGCTCCATGATCAACTGTGCTCTCCCTCTAGTTTCATTCTTCAGTGTTTCCCTACATGTCAGGTTGCTCTAAAAGTTGCTTTTGACAACATTTAAAGCGGACTTAGGTCTTAAATTCCTAACAGTAATAAGGTCTTAAATTCCTAACAGTAATGTATAATCTCTCCCTACTTTTGATCAGATAACTATTTTCTCAGTTAAAAGAAACGAGCAACAGAGGGGCAATTCCTAAAACACTATTTATATATTCTCTAAGCAGATGCAATGGATACCTACCTTCTTAAATGGCTGGAAAAACGATTAATTATCTTTTAGGTAGCTTCACTAAATATTCTACCAACTGCTAAACAGTTCTTAGATTCTAAAATGTTTTTACATGTTTTTTATCTGAGACCATAATCCCATGCTTGCTTTATAGTCAATGGAGAGAGCGTACATAGACTCCAAGAACACATTCACATGAACTGTTTCAACCACTATGCTTAGAAAGTGAAAAATCTTCAATAAAAATTGTCTATTTTTCTCCTGGAACTAAAATTCTAGCTCAGGATTTAGCAGTTATACTACAACTATCTAAAGTTAACATCAAAACAATATCAGTTTTAGGATGATCAACTCTGGAAATAAATGAAATGTAAATGGAAAGTTACAAATAAAGTAGTAATAATAATAATTAAAAAACAACAAACAAACCACAAACTTCCATTTGCCATTAGTATGTACATAAAAGGTGTGTTAGAATTGCATTTCTCTTGAAGATACCATTTTTATATACTAAAAAAAATAGCAAAAGATTCAGTCTATATGAAACTGAAGACGGTGAATGAAAATTAATTAAATTGAAAGGCAAGTAAATAAAAGTTTATCCCTACCTTACCTTTACACTGGCTTTAACCTTAGGTGCAAATAATAGACACTGACTGCTCTCCCTGCAGTCCTCCTGCAACTATGTTGTTTCTATCAGAGTCTAACTTTACATACAGGTCTGTTTGATTCTATAATTCCTTCTCTTTTCCAATGGAGTTGGAGATGGAGTTCTGATGTTTAAATCATACTTGAAAATGATGATTGGTGTAGTTCTCCTCTGGGGAACTACAGAACTACTACATAGAAAGTCTAAAGGTATTCATCTCTGCTGAGGGGCCGTAATGGGCCATAATGGACTCAACTGTAGTGACATAACAGGCAGCTGTAACATCTTAGAAAGTGTAATCTTAGAAAGACTCTTGAAATGTTCTGTAATCCAGTATTAAAACCCTGCATGGACTTTCCTGCCACATGGATTTCTTCTCTCAGCACATGGGCCTTTCCGCACCATGCTGGGCTTCCCTCATTGGGTCCAGACTACAGTTATCACTGACAAGACTGAGACTCTCTCTGCCAAGAAGATCACCAGAAGAGGATCAATGAGACACTGTTCTAATCCACAGAGTGGTGATATTTTTTCTATGTAATCTGTCTCTCTGTTAGACTCTTCTTCTCCCCCTCCCTCTCTTTATCCTATTTCTGTCAGTGTCTCTCTGCCTCGTGTTTACTGTTAAATAAAAATCTGTACTTCAACATATGGTCTCTCTTTCACCTTAATTCAGGCAGGTGCATCTCTCTAATAATTTTAATAACCTAATCATAACATACATTTCACAGCTTTCTGTGACTTTATAGTGGAAGAATTCCCGGAGGTCAGACTCCTGCCAGTTTAAGTTCCCTGTATACTGCTCACATGAGGTAAATTTAACTTGACATACTGGAGTATGCTGCCAAGAACATCTAACTTTGTATAAGATATGGTTTAACCCCAAGATAGTAACCAATTCCTCACAGTTTCTCAGTCCAGGGGGTAGCAGAATTGGAAAGAAAAGGTAAACCTTGTGGATTGAGATAAGAACAATTTAATAATTGAAACAAGATATAATAATAGTAAATGTGAAGATACTGTTAATAATAATAATGACAATTACAAGAACCCTAGAAAGACAAGTGATGCAAAATACAATCGTTGATTGATCCCCAGTTCGTCCCCAACCCTTTGGTTAACCTTCTGGTTTACTCCACCATTTGTATAATGGGCATGGAATACTATGTATAGTATGGTATGGAATACCTCTTTGGTCAGTTCAGGTCATCTGTTCTGCCCATGCTCCCTCCTAACTTCTAGAGCAGCTGTTCTGAGCTGCAAGTTCATCAAAGGGGTTTTGCTTTAAAAATATACAAGGCTTCAAAAATTTTCCTGCCAAATTTATTAAAATGGTCTTCTTTTACACCTTGAGATAGAACAAAGGACAAGACACTGCATGTTTTCTCAGGAGGTAAAATGCTTTTACTAGAAAACTTTAGAAAATAAGGGAACTTGGTGAAAGTTTAACGGGCAACATTCAACCGAAATAAACCATTCCACAGCTTAGCAAAATCCAATACATCCTGTTTAAGGTTAGCCAGAATATCAAGAAATGAGATTAAGAGAAAAGAAGTAAAGAAAGAGAGAGGAAAAGAGAATTATAACTACCACCCCTAGATCCAGTACAGATCCAGCTACCAGGAGCCCAGAAGATGGTAGGATCCGAACACATGGAGACCACATGTTACTGTTTTTATTCCCTCTGAACCCCCTGTGACCACTCCCCCCACCACTGCGAGGTGGGACTTCCAGTGTGCCAGCCAATCTGTGGCTGGGTTAGGGACTCCAGGAGTTGTGGGACAGTGCTCTTGGTGTCCAGTGGCTGACAGATGCTCCAGGGCTGCCCAGGGAGGCTGCAAATGGCAGGGCACCACTTGACCTTCATGAAATTTAACCTGTCTCTTTCCCCCATACAACACACACCTGAGTTAATCCAAGCCAATATTTAATGCATTAATCCAGTGTCTCACAGCAGATATGCACTGGCAGATGATGGAAAACTGAGAAGTCCTTGACTTAGGGTAAGCACTGCTCAGCAACAGCCAAAATGTCAGCGTGTTATCAACATTATTCTCAGCCTAAATCCCAAAACACAGCACTGTACCAGCTGCTAAGAAGAAAATTAACTCTGTCACAGGCACACCTATGACAGATGTCCACAAAGTCCAGCATGGAAGAACTGGTATCAAACTAATAAAAGTTTATAAGAAATAGAATTTGCAATTTTTTTTTAGTTGCATTTATCAACAAAGACATCCTGGTTTATGCACTTTCTTATGATTATTAAAAAAAAAAAAAACCAAAAAACAACAACAACAGAAAAGACCTTTCTCTTTAGGTGCTTTGTAGACTGAGCTTCAGTTACACCTCAGGGGTACTGATCTGCTGGCAAGGACAAGTAGCAATACCAGTGCTCCACTCTCCCTGACTCCCTCCAGATTTTGGAAAATTCAAGTGTTTGCCAAGAAGGAGCATGCAGGAGCTTTGCCAATGCAAGTTGTCCCAGAGATATAGTTAATGAGCTCATCTTCTACATGTTGGCTACATGCTCTCCAGAATAGCACTGATGTCTCTCTGGGCAGCAAAACCAGGATGCAATCCTTACGGGGAAATTATGACAGCAAATGGCTTGAAGAGGTATAACTACAATAGAGTCCTTAAGCTTAAAATAACTCTGGCTTCCATTAGTAGAAACTCTCTGGTGATCTATTTTTGTATAACATATTCCCAGTAATAGATTTTGAACAAAGATTTATTTATTATTTTCTTAGTCAGGAACTACTTTGTTTCAAAATTAACGCATTACCACATTAATTTTATTGTTCCCAAAATTGTTCTCTAGGCCAATTTGTTGTTGTTTAATGGATTTGAGGCATATATTTAGTTAGGAATTGGAGTTCTTTTATGAACTGGCACAATTAATTTGAGATTCCCTGAGGATTTTATTTCTTGGAATACATTTCCTTAGCTACAGATTCTGAAAGAATTACACCTATTGCAGGAAAATGCCTAAGGGAATTCTATACAAACAAACAAACAAGTCATCCCTGCATTCCTACTTCTTTTTTATGCATAAGACATTACATTGCTTGAGAAAATAAAATTTATTCAGTGGACAGGGTGCGTAATGCTACTCTCAAATTTTATGACTCAACTAGATAATAATTCTAGTTCTAACAGGTCTTCATCAAGCCTTCCTCCTTATGATTTTCTCATTTCCCCTCATGAACACAAAAGTATAGAAGTATAGCCTCATCTGTCTTACTGCCTCAGGATAAACCCAGTGTTCCTTGAGAACTCTGCCTTACATCCCAAAGTATTTTGTGTGGCGAGGTTTAGACAAACAAACAAACTAACTGGTTATTTTTCTTTTCTTTTTGATGGAGTGTACACTAAAGATGAAACATTTTGTTTTATCAGAAAAACTATAATTAAATTTTACTGTTTTCCTAAAACTGGATTGCTATTTTTTTTTTTTTTTTTTTTTCTGTATGGTCTTACGTGGAGCTATAAATATTCAGGATAAGGGTCTCAAAACACAAACAGTTATGAAAATCCATTTTATTTATTTCATTCTGTATTGGAAAAAGGCACAGTCTGAAATGTAGTGTGGATGGCTAGACCACTACTATAAAGTGGTTCAAAACGAGTTTCAACAAATGCAAGAATAACTACTCTTTCAGTGTCCTAGAATAACTTCTCAATATAGTACTTTGGACAATTAAAAGTTCTCAAAAGCCATCTAGCCTTCAATGGCAAATAGGCAACGGGGCTTGGTTAAGAAGACATAATTTCAGCTCGCAGATTTCAAAACTTCAGATAAATCCAATTAAAAAGTTTTTCTTCTGGTTTTATTTTCTTTAACAGTAAAATGTTGAAAATAGGAGAAAACAACTATTTTCTTTGAAAAGACCAAAGGTAACTACTATATGCAAGGTGTAGATTATACTGTTATTGCAATTAACTGCTGATTTTCTTATTTCATGAATTGGCATCTCATTTTTTTTTGGAAGACTAAATGGATCTTTTAAAGCCTTCTAAAGGTCAGGTATTTTTCTATTTAATCAGATGGTGGGGGGAGGTTTAAACAGTCTGCATGTTAGAAAACATGCGTATAAAAGTTATAGCCAAGGCAGATGAAGGTTTAAGTGTCCAGATGTATAAATGAAATGGAGCTTATTGGCTTGAATCTAAGCATCTACAAGTGCAGCAGTAGCAGTTCAGTAAAATACAGTTATTTGCTGTGCTTGCTTTTGGGTTTTTTTGTTGTTGTTTGATTTTTTTCTTTCTTCCCTTGCGGTAAGCCTGGAGTAGCGAGAATTGTTGCTCTGTGGTGAGGACAATTCCTTCAGTGTAGGAAGTGAGACCTTGGAAAGTTCAAGCTAAAATGAAGTTTGAGAAAGTCTTATCTCTGTAGAACTTCAGGTGCATCAATAGTATCTTAGAATTATAAAAGTAATATTAATACAGCACACTTCAACTTCTGTGTTCTAACTGATGCAACATATCTAGGCCTACCAATGGTTACTCTGGAGGGTATGGAAACTTGGAAATTTTATGCCAGATAGTGAAGTAGTTTGAGGTATGATCATCTGACTTTAAGAGTAAGCCCAACCTAAAAATATATAAGTAGTTAAAATTAGCTTAAAATTATTGCGTATCTTCTGCACACAATGATACAGCAACTATGAAGTCTCCGTATCATGCCTAAACTTTGCATTAATTTTAATTTCAGTTTAATTTGAACAATAACCTTAGGATATTTACAAGATGGGAAGTGTTTGGAAGTCTGAACACAGTGTATGTGTTACACATGTACTTACACATATACATTGTGTCATCTGTCTTAGATATAGGAACTTTCATGGTATCAGAATAATATATCAAAACTTTCTTCAGTTCAGTCCAGCTTTAATTTCATATTCAACCAACTAAACTTCTTACTACATTAGGAAAGAGTTCCTTGAATTTCTAGAAAATCATAAATAAAAAAAAAATCTGAAATTCCATGTTTAATAGTAAGTGCTGATCTAACAGCCTTGATCCTCTTATAATGTATTATAACAGTAGTGTTTTACAAATATGAAAAAGCTTTCATATATTTTTGAGGTTAAATAGTTTCAGCATTGCCTCTCTACCATTTTTTCCCCTATTTGCTGTTTTCAACTAGGATGAGTTCGCCCTTCCATATGGCTGTTGCAAGGTGTCATTCACCTCATTAATTACACTTCTATATCTCTTATCTTTAACAGAATGCTGCTTTGTGAGCAGACAGAGGATAAATTCTGAGTCTTTTGATAGAGATATCTGAGAAGAGATCTTAGACTTCATTCACTACCCTTCAGTATAAGGAATTTACAGGATGACTGAATTTCTGGGATTAAATGTGAAGTAAAATCCTTTGACTGTCTTTTCCTCTGAGATATAAAATGTTGTGTGACTCCAGTACATGTAGAGATGCACTGAGTTTTCCTGAGAAAATAAAAAGCATACACCCATTATTTATTTTCCTCACACTGTACTTCAGCTGAGCAACTTCTCCAATTAGTTGATATTCAACCAAGTGCTGCAGTGAGATATTTAATCTGGTTTGTATACTTGCAGACATGCCTTTTTTTTTTTTTTTTTTTTTTTTAATACTGGCTATAAGATACTGAAATAGGTATATGACAGGTAAAGAAAAAACAGGGAAAATTACATTTAAGTCTCCTTACTGCTGAAAATGGACAGAGGAAAAACAAACAAACAAACCAAAACAAAAACAAATCCAAAATATATCCATTACAAAAAGAGGAAATTAAATCGCAGATAAAAAAAGATTGCAGAAGGTTAATGTGATAATATATAGGCTGTAAAGCAAACTCGGGAAGCATCAAAGGATCACAAACAAACAAACTGGAAAAAAAAATAAAAACAACAAATCAAATCAAACCAAACCTCACAGAAGTCTTGAGTGAGCACAGAAGAAAATAGCTAAGGATTAAACTAATTTTAAATTTTGGATTCAGATCAAGACATGCAGAACTGCTTGAAAATTCTCTTATTAAGAGCTGTCTCCTCTGGCATACATGCAAAGGAACACTGTGTTCCAGAAATGAACCTTTCCATCCCGTCTTATTTAGTAGAATATGGTGAAAGAAGAATAGTCATAGAATCATAGAATGTCCTGTGTTGGAAGGGACCTTAACAGTCATCTAGTTCTAATCCTCCTGTTGTGGAAAGGGATATTTTTCTCTAGATCAGGTTTATCAAACCCCCATCTAACCTGGCCTTGAACACTTCTGAGCAACCTGAACAGTCTCTGAGCAACCTGTTCCAGTGCCTCATCATCCTCACAGCAAAAAATTTCTTCCTAATATCGAATCTAAACCTGCCCCCTTTCAGTGTAAAGCCATGACCCCTTGTCCTATCACCATCTGTCCATGCAAAAAAGTCTTTTTTACAAAACCCTTTTATATACTGAAAAGGCACAATAAGGTCTCCCAGAAGCTTTCTTTTCTCCAAGCTGAACAACCCCAGCTCTCTCAGTCTGTCTTTATAGCAGAGGTGTTCCAGTCCTCTGATCATATTTGTAGCCCTCTTCTGGACCTGCTAACAGTTCTATGTCTTTCTTGTGTTGAGGTCCCTGGAGCTGAATGCAGTACTCCAAGGTCTGACAAGGGAGTAGAGTAGAAAGTAGAGGGAAAGAATCACCTCCCTTGACCTGCTGGCCACATTGTTTGTGATGCAGCCCAGGATGTGGTTGACCTTCTTGGCTTCAAGTGCACACTGTTAGCTCATGCCCAGCTTTTTGTCCTCCACAACTCCCAAGCCCTTCTTGCCAGGGCTGCTCTCAATGAGTTCTCCCAGTGTGTCTGGGATTGCCTGAACCCAGGTGCAGCACCTTGCACTTCATAAAGTTCCTATGGGCCCACTTCTCAAGCTTGTCCAGGTTCCCCTGGATGGCATCCCTTCCTTCTGTTATGTCAACTGCACTGCTCAGCTTCCTGTCATCTGTAAATTTGATGTCATTGATGAAGACATTAAGCAGTACTGCTCTTAATACAGATTTAATACTGGTCCCAAATCTCCTTTAGACCTTCACTTTCTTTATTTTGACACATTAGCTTCTGTTATGAATGAAGGATGTTTCCCTACAGACAGCACTCTGTTGGTTCACTCCCAGAGTTATTGGTCAAGAATCCTAGAGTGTGTCAGTAACTGTGAAAGAAGAGAATTTTTTAAAAAAAACCATAAAATATGAAATATAAATTGAACCACTATTGTTGTATTTCTGAGATTAAAGTAAAAATTAAGCTAGCACTGAACAGAAAAAAACGTCATTTTGTAACATTTGAACATTTACAATACAAATGACTTATCAAAACTGTTGAACTGTCACACATACTGTCACAGCCCACCAGTAAGAGGATGCGATGTTCACTGTAAATCCTAGTCAGGCTGAATAAAGACATCTGACCACATGTCAGGGAACTTATATCGTATAGCAATCCAATCTCTAGCAACCAGCCCACTGTTTAGACTTAAAAGGTGTTAGCTAAGAAGACCTTAAATTCTTACAATACACTTCTATCTTAGTTCAGTGGAGAACTAAGATTTCTATGTTGTCCGAGAAAGAAAAAGGAAAGGCATTCTTCCCCCAAGAAGGCCAGCCAAGAATAACCCTTCTCGTTTAAATTTCGAAACAGAACTTTAATTAGAAAAATATATAGGAGAAAGATAACATATATATCTATATGTATGTCCAGAAAGGACCAAACAAAACAGTTTGTAATAATCCCTTTAAACAAAAAGGAAAAAAAAGTCAGTGTCCTCGGCTATCCTAAAAGGATGCAATTATATTTACGGAGAGCAGGTGGCGATGTTGCGCCTTGGCCGGTTGGCCCCTCTCTCAGGCGAGATGGCAGGCACAGCCGCCTGGTCAGTTCCTGTGGGATTGATGGTGAAGCGGCAGAAACCCCATCTCCGTAGTGCAGAAAGCAGGCGTGTTCTCTTCCTCACAGCAGCTCCTGCAGTGCATGCGGCCCTCAGAGGTGAACGGTCGAGTTAGAGAGAAAGAGAGGGAGGCACAGTCCCAGTTCTCCCATCATGCCGGAGCAGTGTGTGTTCCCCCCCAGCTCCCTCCGCCAACATGCTGAGCCTGCGCAGAAAATGCAGAAACGCCCGGCAGCTCCTCTCAGCTGAGCCGACTTCCCTCCCCCTCCCTCAGCCTGAGAGACCAGAACAAAAGGCTGTAATGTCTGAGTCATTACATCGGGATATGAATATGCATTAGTTCCTTTTGTTAACCATCTTCACAGAAGTTTAGGCATTGGCTCCAAGCTTTTTGGGAGGTGTTGGAAGTGGAGTTTTGCTGAAGCCAAAGGGATTGCATGGGGGGGGTTAGTTCAGTTTCTAACAGTTAGCAGTTCAAACCTGTTCTTCGTGCCTTTTTTTGGGGGGGTGGGGGTCTCGGGCAGGTAGGTGGATCGGGCCAGATTGTAAGCTTCCTAGTACTAGCCAATAGGAACGTAAGCAGGGACCTCCCGGCTGGGATAGGGTATAAAAACCTCTGTCTCTTTTTGCTGGGGGTCTGTCTCTTGGGCCAGAGAGGCACACCCAGTTCGGCCGAACTGTCTAAATAAAAAGTTTAGTTTTGCTTCAATGACTTTGTCCCCTTCTGAATTTCATTGGCAAGTGTGAGCATTTCTCACAACTGGGGGCTCGCCCAGGATATCTCTGCCTCTGGCCCTACGAGATGGGACATCAAGTACTGAAAGGTGCGCCCTGCTATCTTTAAGCAGCTCATGACTTGATGTCCTGTCCCGTGGGGACTGCAGGAAGGGACCCGGACTGGAGACTCTTGAAACAAAAATGGGGAAGGAGAAGGAAAGAAAATGGTTGCCGTGGAAGGATTTAGCCCATAATTCTTGTGCACAGGACGCAGGTAGGAACATACGCTGTTAAGTACTGCTTGGGGTGGCTGGGAGCAGGACAGGAGAGGTCCTGCTGGAAAATTGAGACATGGGAAGCCTCAAGGGAAGCTGCTTGGGGCAGCTGGGAGCAGGACAGGGAAGGTCCTACTGGAGAACTGAGATATGGGAGGTCTCAGGAGGGGTGGGAGTCACAGAACTTCACCCCGAGCACGGATCCCGACAGCCCGGAAGAGATCGTGCTCAGGATTGAGGGCAAGAAGTTGTGTCTTGTGCCTCGGGGAAGGATCAGGAAGAGTGATCCAATTTTGAGATTAGACCTGACCCCTCATACTGGCCAAATGATGGGTTTGTGGAAGATGAGAAAGATTAGGAAGAAAGAGAATGAGGGAGGCAGAGCAGTGGAGAGATGGGACCCCCAGGACTATTCACCCCCTCCCTATGCACCAGATAGGGAGCTCAGTGGTAAGCAGGGTTGTTAAGAATAGTCCTGGCATGGCGGGGTGTCGGCGGGGAGCTGCGGGCTGTGTCAGGCTGCCGTGCGCTTGGGGCTGGTCCCTGCTGGGGATGGCGGCAGCGCCCCGAGGTGGTGCTGGCAGTGCTGGCTGTGGCGGTGGCCATGGCAGTGGTGGTGGCTGTGGCCGTGGCTGTGGCTGTGGCGGTGACAGCTGTGGCCGTGGCTGTGGTGGGTGGCACCACCCACCCCACTCCCTGGGCACTGTGTGTGGTGCTTATGGGCACGGGGCACCTGCCCGGCCGGCGGCTCTGAGCAGCTTCGGGGGGGCCGCACGGCCAGTCCCGGGTCTCGGGCGGCGTGGGCACCATGTGGGAGCAGCACAGGCCCCTTGGCACCCAGTGGTGGCTCTGGGGCTGTGCCGGGCGGGCTGGGGCATGGAGAGGCGATCGCCGTCCGGCCATGCAGGCTGGGGGAGCCCCGGGCCGTGCCTGTGCTGGGAGCGGGGCTGGGCAGGGAACGCCGTGAGAGGCTGAGTGGGCCCCTCAGGGCTGCTGCTGGGGGTCATGGAGCCCACTCGGGGGGGATCTGGGGCGGTCCCAGGTACAGGTGCCTCAGCTTCACGCCTTGGTGTGGCTGGTGAGGGCGGTGTGCCTTCAGTCTGCGGCGCGCTGGGAAGCACCAGGATGGCCGCCTCTTGGAATGCAGAGTGCACACCCCGGGTCCCTTATTGTAATGCAAAGGGTCCCTGCGGTGTGCCGGGAGGTGACGGGATGACAGGCTCTCATGACACGGGGAATGTTTGCGGCGCGGGAAATGCGATGGATTGGTGTTCTTGTGACTTGGCGGGTAGCTGTGGTTCTCAGGACATGGTAGATCAGACAGCTTGGAGACCTCAAATTACAGAATTAGAACAGCTGATGAAGGATACTAAGAACTTTCCTCTTGTTCCCCCAATCACAAATACCACATCTATGTTTCCCTCGCGAGAGGTGCCTATGCATGAAACTCCAGGAGGGGTGGGATTTGTGAATGTTCCCCTGATAAGTTCTGGGGTTCGGGAATTAAAGAAAGAAATGAGTAATGTATTAGAGGATCCCTTAGGAGTGTCAGAACAATTAGCTCAGTTCCTGGGTCCAAACATTTATACTTGAGAAGAGATGCAATCTGCTTTGGAGATGTTATTTACCTGAGAGGAGAGAGAGTTGGTAATTTGAGAGAGAAACACACACCCCCCCCCCCGCCCAATATTCAAGGGGGACTATCTGGTGAACAGAAAATTCCCATAGCACAACCCAATTGGGATCAAAATACAATTGAGGAGAGAAATACAGAGCATTAATAATTCGACGAATATGGGAGGCTGTGCTGAAGGGACAGAACTTTTAAAAACCCATTTGAAAATAAGCAACAAAAAGATGAGCCACCCACTGCATGGTTATGCAGCAACATTCGAGAATAGATCCTGAAAGTAATGTTGGTCAAAAATTGCTAAAAGTGGATTTTGTTATTAAAGCATGGCCAGATACAAAGAGCAAACTAGAAAAATTGAAGAATGGCATGATAAAGGACTCATTATTGTGGGAAGCTCAGAAGGGGTATGTTAGGAGAGACGATGAAAAACAGAAAAATAAAAGCAATGGTAGCTGCAATGGAGCTGGTGGCAAAACAGCAGCCTGGGAAAGCAATCAGGGGAGAGAAAGTGATAGCACAGATGAGCAGGCAACACATCTCTACAGAACCCCAGGGAAGGGGAATGGGACCCCCTAACTGGCAGACAGGACCTAAGAAGTGTTTATCTATTGCTGCCTTTATAGGATATAAAAATAGACAGTTATAAGGCATTTTGCTAGTAGTTTTTTGCAAGTGTGTGCTCATAATGAAGGTGAAAATCATGCCTCTTGGCTTCCATTCCCTCTGAAAGGAACTTTTTTTCCTGGTATATTCAGATGAATATACCAGTTGTAATTAATAATAAGAGTGTTAGCTAATGAGCTTCTGTTTTCAGAGAGTGGAAAAAGATATAGCTCTTAAAGAAGAAAAATGTACAGATCATGTGTAATTCTTCTCAGTAAGACAAAAGACAGATAAGGATCAAGGAAGTCTTCTCTAGCTGCCTCCATGCCAAAAAGCCTTTTCAATGCACCATTTATCCAAACAGAATTCAAACCCAAAAGTGATTTAATGATATCACCAAAGAAACACAGGAGAACTCTGTAAAAGTTATCAGATAAATACAAATGGAGAAGGATTAAATGAAGTCAGAAGGCCATTGACACTTACAACCTGAGGAAAAAACCCAAACAAGGAATCCAAAAAAAACCAAAAAAAACAACCCAAAGAAGCAATAATCCCAAAGAAAATAAATACTTGAGTAAAAATCAAAGGAAAACTGTATCACTGAAAATATTTCTCCAGGAATGTATTCCTTGTTATAAGTGGCAGGGATGGGGGACAATACATTAACTGCAACTTATGAAAATTAATGTAGTCATTAATATATTAAGCATGAACAATAACTAATCTTTTGCATAATCCAAAATTATTTGATTCTATATTGAATGAGAAAAATCTCCTATAAACACCTTTCCAGTCCATTTCTGTATGATCTGTCTTGCAGAAATTTTATTTACATAACTGAGAGTAGTTTACATTTGACAAAGTTGTTTGCTAGCATACTTGTAACAATCCAAATAATCATTATTCCTGTAATTATCACACATATTGTGCAACCATAATCACTCTTTCTCTATTTATTGAACATAATGTGTTTCCTAATAAGTTAATTTAATCAATCTATATAGAATAGAATAGAATATTTCAGTTGGAAGTGACCTATAAATGATCATCTAGTCCAACTGTCTAGGCTGAACAAAATTTAAAGATTGTTATTAATGCCATATTAATGCTTCTCAAACACTGACAGGTTTGGCATAAACCACCTTTCTAGGAAGCCTTTTCTAGGCTTTGACCTCCGTCTCTAAATAAATGGTTCCTGATGTCCTGTCTAAATCTTCCCTGGTGCAACTTTGAGCCCGTGATTTGTGTCCTGTCACTGGATTTCAGGGAGAAGAGATCAGTACCTCCCTCTCTATTCATCTCCTCAGGAAACTGTTGAGGTCAATCTTCAGTTTCCTTTTCTGCAAACTAGACAAACCCAGAATCCTCAGCTGCTCCTCATAGAACATGTCTGCCAGCCTTTTTAAACAGCTTTCAAGAATCTTCACATCTTTCTTAAATTGTGGGGCCCAGAACTGCCCAGAGTACTCAAGGTGAGACAGCATGGACACTAAATACAGTTGGATAATCACCAGTTTTGAGTGGCTGGTAATGTTGTGTTTGGTGCATCCCAGGATGTGGTTTTCCCTCTTGGCTTCCTGGGCAACCTGCTGACTCCTACTGAGCCTGCTGCCAACCAGCACCCCTAGATCCCTTTCTGCAGAGCTGCTCTCCAGTCATTCCTCTCCCCATTTGTACTTCTACCTGGTGTTACTCAGTTCTAGGTACAGAATCCAGCTTTTTGACTTGATAAATTTAATCCCATTAAACATTGCTCCATCCTATCTATCTAGATCCCTCTACAAGTCTTGTTGTCCCTCAGCAACTCACAGCATCTCGAAGTTTGTTATCAGCAAAGTATCATGGAGTAACATTGACCGTCTTCCCATCAGCAGGGAACTCCTCTGACTCCCAGGACCTTTGGCAGATGGTGAAGAGGAGTTATCCCATAGTGCCCACTAGTTCCTTAGGTAGTCTGGGGTGAATCTCATCAGACACCACGGACTTGTGAATATTCAGTTCATATAGCTGCTCCCTTACAATTTCAGTGTCCATGAAAGGAAATACATTGTTCCCATGCAGGTGATTTCAACTTAGGGAACAGGGAAGCCCAAAGTCTATCAGTATAATTAAAGAGTATGGAAATAAAGCATTGAATGCCTCCACTTTTTCTTCATCTCCATTAGTTAGATGACCACCTTCAACAAGATTGGTCCAAATTTATTTATTTATGTCAGTGCAAGGACTTTATATATATTTTGTAGATGGGAGCCAATCATGTAATTTTTTTTTTCTCCTTCTTGTCTGTCATTTTGGTTTTGATGCAGTCATATGTATAGCCAGACATCTTTAACTGTTTCCAAAGGGATGATTATATTGGTAGATGAAAGAGCAATTGGAATGACTTTCTTTTCCGACAGAAATTCTCCCTAGAACTGCCAAGCTGTAAATAAGTACATGGTCATTTCAACTGAAAAATCAAAAAGGCTGCCAAATACACAGTTAGCTACATCACTGACTTCTGAACTACTGACTGATTACAGTTATGGCATAGCAGTTTCATGTTAGTTCAATTTCTTATTTTGTCTTTGACCTTTACGTGGTATTCCAGAACTAAGAAAAGAAAAGAAAAGAAAAATGTGTCTTAAGCCCTTGCCTAAGAATAATCTCAGTCTGGGTATATGATGAAGTCAGATAGTCAGTTGATATCTTTACAGCTCCATTTACTTACTGAATCTTTGGTGATTTATGCGGCTGAAGACAAGATATAATAATTTGGACAGGTATGTTTATCTTACAAACTTTATAGAAGTGCCTTTGGGCAGTAAAGGTTGTCCATAAACACTTAACTACCTGGATTGCGCAAAAAAGGGTACAAGTAAGCATATAGTAATATGCAAAAAGAAGACATTTATTTTAAAGAAAATACTTACATTTTATACTACTCACACTTGAAAAAATGGTATAATAATGTATATGATATATCTTATTTCTGTAGTGATTTTCTTGAGATTCAGTAGTATACAATAATAGTGTATGAAGACTCTTCTTTTTTTTCTACTCACTACCTTGCCCTTTTTAAAAACACTCAAACCTCTTTTATATTCAGCCTGAATATCTGCTTCTAATACTGTTCTAGAGCACAACAATTTACAGAGAATTGAAAAAGCAATTTTCTTTGGACAGCTAGCTATTCTCCCTAATTTTCACCTGCCAAACTCTTTTCTATGAATGTTGACTCAATCAGATAAAATGCAGGCTTTAAAGATGTTTGATTAGCTGCCTGGCTTACCTTTAGCTACTCACCTTGCATGTAAAATGCCTGCATACCCATACTCTTCAGTTTCCACTGACATAACTTTCCACAGAGCTCCACTAAGCAATGTGGGCATGATACAAGTACCCTTCATTTATGGATTACTGATAACTTACTTCTGTTTTTTTAACTGAAACAAGAATGAAGAAATAGCAAAACCAATATGTGTATTAATTATAATGCACACCTTTTGTTTGTTTGTTTTATGTGCTAGTTTATTTCTTTATATAATTTCATTTGAAATCACCACAATGATGACTGCAGAAAAACCTGTGCATACTTTTCCTGTTGCACTACCACATACTTTCCAGCAAATGAAAACTGACTGATATGTAACTTATTTTAGAAAATTCAGTCTCCACAGGCTTCAGGATTTTGCCACCATTAGGTAAGCTGAATAGTCTCTTTTTTTTGTAACCAATTCTCATGATCTTAGTGGAATAACTCAACCAAGTATTCTGTCTAAAACAGTGACAAAAAATGATTAAAATGACTCACAAATTTTTGCATGGACTCTAAAGGGAAACTGAGGATCTTAATACCTCTAGAATGTTGCCTAATTTTTATGGCACTTAATGGAAAAAATATTACCTGCTTATATTCTTAGCTGGAAACTGTTAAAAAATTCTGAGAAAAGCTTTTAGGTTTATAGAATGTGAGCAAGCTCTTAATATGGTAATGATGAATGTGAACTTGTATATATATGGATGTAATTGGACAAGTTTTAGACATTAAAAACTAAGTTGCTATCAGATGAAAGCAGACCTAAAATGAACTAGATAGCTGAAGGACTTGAAAAACTAATGAAGTAAAATTTAATTAATTAAATTTGGAGGCACGTATATTAAGCTTAAAGGTAATTGTGCTCTGTAAAGGAGATGCTTTGAGTCTCTGGAATACTAGATCAGCATATTATTCAAATTAGTTTTGTAAAACTATTGCCCATCCACTCAAAACCTTGGCTTGCCATGTTTTCTGACTAAGTCAGTACATATGTGATCATACCTTCTGTATCACTTCTGGTGTCCCAGTGTCACCACAGGTTTTATCATTAGAGCTAAATGAACGAAAAATTAAAAATAGAGTGCAACTGCCAGTGCAAGCCAACAGAAAATAACTCAGCTTTTATAAGGGAATCTTAAGAGAGTCTATGGAGCATTCATTTTTTTTTTTATCTAATCAATAAATAATTCTAATACTATATTCAGTATTTTATATTGTAAGTGAGAAAAAAACTGCTATATTTCTGTCATAAAATTATTTTAAACTCTAGCTTTCTGGCTGCACTTTGCCTCTATGGAGCATTGTTTAAAAAAATTCATTAACCTAAAGATTAAAAGTCTGATTGTGAACTTAAATTTGTTGCCTGCTAATTATTTTTCCATTTTTACCTCAATCCTGAATGAATCTTCCACATCTATCCAAATTTTAATCTAGATGCATTTATTTTTCCCCATTCCAGGTATTTCAGATGAGAGCTATCATATTAACTCTTCACCATCATTTCTCTAAGGTGAAAACTGAAGTCCTTTTGGATTACTTTTTCTGGTTTTGTTTTATTTTTTCTATTTTTTTTTTTCACTGACTACTTTTATTGGATTTCTCTGTAGCAGTTTCAGATTTTTTTGAAAATGTGGGAATAAAAATAACCATAAATTTGCAGATGCAGTTTCACTATTGCTTAGTATATATAAGTAATATTACAGCAGTTTGACTCTGTATGTTGTAGCACATTCACTCTAGGATTAAATTTGCCACTTCATGCCAGCAAAACAAAGACAGTTTTGTAGTTTCTTCCTCTATCTGTCTGTCTATGTCTCTCTGGTTAGCTACAGATATGCATCTGTTTAATGCTGACTTGCTTAATTTAAACTGAATTAACACTGTTATGAAAGAGTGATTTTCATCTTAATTATTCCAAAACACAACTAAGTCCTCTCCCTTCAAATTTAGAGGTGAGATTTTTGTATTAATCACTCTAAAAAAAGTCAGAAATTGTGATCTTATATTTTTTTTTTTAATGTGAGTACTGTTTTCAAAACAAAAGCCATCTTTGATATCAATCCCCACTTATTCCTACATGGAACATGTAGTAAATAGAGGCTCTTCTAACTTAACTTAATCTGGTTAATTAAATTCCCTTGATGGGAAGAAGAAGAATACATTTCCAAAGTTGAATTTGTCTCTTCCTAAACTAGGCACTTCAGTAGACCAGTTAAACTTGTCTTAATAATGTACCCTTCCCTGACAGTAAAAGGTGTTTGCAACATTGACAGATTTTTTGGAGTAAGGAAGTTAGGTTTCATAGTGCATACTGAACATGTAAAAGTGTATTTCATGGCATCAATTTACTTTTGTAGCAATTCTGTATTGTGTGTAGCTATATTTATTTTGGCTTCTTGTTAAAAAAATGTTACTGCTTTCATATTGTTGTAATTACTGTCAAAACACTTTGACTATATTTGACTTAGGCACTATTAGGGAATTCTCCTTTTTATTACACAACTTAATCTTCTGTTCTCTTTTTATCAATATAGTTTTTTACTATAAGCCAGTCAAAACTGTCCTCCATTTAAAATGAGTGTGTGAGGGGGAAGCAAAAGGATCAAAGCTACCGGCTGCACATGAATCAGGACAGTACTTAACAAAGATTTTTTTTTTTTATTTTCTGCTAGAATTTGGACAGAAATTAAAAAAAAATAAATACCCTTGAGTGACTCGTTAAAGAATGATCAGACCAAATCGTGTATGTGAGGGCCTCGCATTTTGCATAGCATGCTAGATAAATATTTTTTTCCTTTTTATGGGGCTTTTCTTTTACCTGGTTGGTTGGGGGATTTTTTTCTTTTAGAGGCTATCTTAATAGATGCATTCCACTATGCCATAGATAAAATTATGCTATTTGTGTCTCTAGCAATATTTATCACTAGGAATAGCATGTCAGTAGCTGTTTATTTCCATAGTATTACCGTTCCATTATTATGTTCATTCCATCATTATTTGCTTTGAAAACTATAGAGACATTGGAATAAGAGGGAGAAAGATTCATCTTATCATGAATGAAAGTGTCAATGTTTACACCTCTATTTTCAGGATTTTCTTGTGATTTTTCTTTCTTTTCACCTTTAAGAGCATAATTCTGTAATTTGGTTGATTAGGTATATAAAAGACTGTTCTTTGGTTCTAGAAGTTTGCTTCAAGATTAATTGCAAGCAAGTGATTCAAAGCATGTTGTGAACAACAAAATACCAGAAATTCATAAGAGTCTAGGTCTCTATGACTGGGAGTGAAAATAGCTTCATTTTTTCCTCTTCTTTGTATTTTTTCATCTTTTTTTTCCTTTTTTTTTTTGGGGGGGGGAGGAGTGGGACTGGGGATGATGTTGGTTTTTTAATTTTATTTTTTTCTTTGTTTTATTTTGCTGGGGTTTTTTTAAGGAATAGTCTGACTACTAGAAATATATTTCCTACCCCTTAACACAGTGTTGTGAGGATTAAGATACCTTTACATGTGCCATTGCAAGAGAATTTTTAATTTATCTAAAAAACTGCCCAAGCAACAATTAATCTATTTGTTTTGGCTGGGGTAGAGTTCAATTTCTTCATAGAAGCCAGTATGATGTTGCTTAGGATTTGTGATGAAAATATTGTTGATAACATTGGGATGATTCAGCTATTACTGGACAGTTCTTGCATAGTGTCAAGGTCTTTAAGCCTGGAGATGAGAAGGTTTCAGGGAGACCTAAAGACCTTCTTCCAATACCTAAAGGAGAAAAAAAAGAAATAAGAGCTGGAGTGACCCTTTACAAGAGTATGTGGTGATGACAAGGGGGAATGGCTTTAAACTGAAAGAGGGCAGATTTAGATTGGAGATTAGGAAAAAATTCTTTACTGTGAGAGTAGCGAGGCACTGGAATATGTTGCCCAGAGAAGCTGTGGAGGCTGTATCCCTTGAAGTATTCAAAAACAAGTTGGATGGAGCTCTGAGCAGCCTGGTCCAATGGAAGGTGTCCCAGTCCATTGCAGGGGAGTTGGAACTAAATGATCTTTAGGGTGCCTTCCAACACACACCATTCTATGATTCTATGATCCTTTCTTGCCTCTTATGCTGCCCTGCCTCCCATGCTGTCCCCTATGGGGACACACACAGCAGGAACAGCTTATCTCAACCGACCAAAAGCATACAACATTGTATACAACATTGTGCTCATCATTAAAAGCTGGGGGAAGAATAGGAAGGTGAGGTACACGCTTGGAACCATGGCTTTTGTCTTGGTAAGTAACTCTTGTGTGCAAGAGAATCCTGCTTTCCTAGAAATGCCTGAACATCTGCCTGTGGATGGGAAGTAGTAGATGAATTCCTTCTTTTGTTGTATTTGAGCGGTTCTTGGTTTGTCTGTTGTCTTGGTTTGCCTTTGTCTTAAGCCCTAAGTTTTTCCACTTTTACCCTTCGAATTCTCTTCCCTATTCCACCAGAAGGAAGTGAGTGGCTGGGTAGTGCTGAGCTGCCCACCAGGGTCAATCAACATCAAGTAAAAAATATGTTATATGAATTCAAATTAGCTTAAAATTATATTTTTTTTACACTTTGCAATGAAAGGCAATATTTGAAAACAAGTTTTGTCACCAGAAAATATCCCAGAATTAGGAAAAGTGGCCATTTTTCACCTGAACTTTCTTGCTGAGTGAACTAAGTTCTTCCTTCTGTTGTGCATTTCTCTTTCAATCTGATTTATTTTTCAGCAAGGATCTCTTTCTGCTACAGACATTTAACAGATTTCTACTCCTCGTTGGCAGAAGATAGCAAGATGTTAGGAGACCTCTCTTTATAAGAATCCTGCTGGTAGCACAGTTTAAAATCATGGACTACTCAGAGGAAACAGAGGAAATACATGCCTGAAGCCTAAGACGCATAAACCAAGGGAAATGGAATTTTTCCTTCATTGCCATCATGGGATATTGAACGTATTTTTGTCTTTATTAAACCTTTCAAAATTCTACATTAAAGTGACATGATTTTATTTTCCATAAATGCCTTAGCTAAATATAATAGCGTTAATGATAATAGAATTCCATGTTTATCTTTAAGAGCTGACAAAAGCCGATGAGCCAAAATTATCACATACTTTGATTTGTGCTGATTGAGTTTATGATTGATATACTTGAGTTGCAAAGTTGGTTTTATGGAAAGTGTGAGAGGCAATGTTCAGATTATTATCTTAATATTAGTTGCATTTAAATTTTTCAACACCATTGTGTCTTCCCAAGGACTACTGAGAGAGATGAAGAGCTCTGAGGTTTTCCACCAAAAAGTATTGATATTAGATGTTAGGAACAGGTATCACAAGGCACAGAACATTTATCCCTTTGTAGAGTATTCTAGGGTTCCGGACCAATCACCACCTGGACCAGTCTGGTCTGGTTTGAAAGTTTCCAATGCAAAGAGGTATATAAAGAGTTTTAAGACTGTCTAAAGAAGAATTAGGTCAAGCTGTGGATGCTCCATCCCTGAAAGTGTTTGAGCTGGGATGGATTGAGCTTTGGGCAACTTCTAGTGGAAGGTGTCCCTGCTCATGGCAAGGGGGTTGGAACTAGATGATCTTTAAGGTTCCTTCCAACCCAGGCTTCCAACCTATGATTCTATGAAGATGTAGAAAAGGAAGCGGACATCAATTAATATACACTTACCTGAGATAAGTCCTCAGATTGCCTCATCAGACCAGGGAATTAAGGCACGCTGGAAGATAAGTCTGGGTGAAAATGGGCTGCCTTTTATTTTGGAATTGCCTGAGAGTAATCTTATTTTATGATTAGTGTTTAGCATAAATCAGATTAATTCACTGTCAGAGTTCCTGCTTCTGTCCTTATCCGTAAAAGGAACCTTTGAGTGACTGACGGAAAGCCAAGTGTCTACATCAGAAATCCCTAACCTTAGTTGAAACAAATCTTCAAAGACTAAAGTTAAGTTACTTAAACACCTGTACTTCACACAGTGTGAAAATCCTCTTATGTTAATTTTATAGAACTATATAAAACTGACAAAAGAACGTTGAAAATAAATACATTTAAAATTATTAAATTTTCACAATCAAATTCCTAAATATTTCTACTTTTGATGGTAGTGCATTTTTCAGGGCCAATTTATTATTTTGGGTTTCAAAGAAGTGTTACAGAATGTAAGGAAAATTAACAATAGGTGGTCATGTAGTGTTTCTGCCACTAGAATAGATGCAGACCAAGCTGTGGCAGATATAAGAGGGCTATGCTAAAGAAATTTTCTTTGGTTTAGATATCTTCTGAGCGATGACTTGGTGGAAGGACAAAACTGAGAAATATCAAGGGCATGGGTGAAAAGTTGAGATATTAATTATATATTCTACTCTATTTTATTGCAATTTAGCAGATGATAGGTGGTGTTCCTGTTCTAGTGTTTTCCAATTGAGAATTTCTCCTTTATATCAATCTTCTCTTTCCAGATGCTTGCACTCCCTTAGCAAGCTTTATTTATTAAGGATCCCATACAAAATTAATTTTTTCCACCTTACATACTTAGAGATTATGCTGGTAATGTTTGCTAATTCTGAGATGAAATCCTAGGTGTCTTATCAACCTATTTTTTTGCTGCCAAGGCAACAAGAGGAAGACTTGGAGTTGGCAGCATGATTGCACCAGCTCATATCAAAAAACTGTTATATCAAGGGCAAATAAACATGCTTGTTTTCTGCTTGGTATGTGGTGAATAACTACATTAACTCAATCTCAACTGTCCATCAAAGTCAAATTTATTAAAGCACAACACTGCAACTGAACTCAATTTTTGAAATCAATATGACTGATAGCTAACAGCATGGAATTTGCACCTACATTTACATTTTGAAAGACTGACCTTTTCCACTGTCTTTGATTTTTCTTTAATGGGCACCCTTCTGAAACTCAGAAAGCAAGAATGAATGTCTTCTTATCATTATAGAAGCAATGCAAACACCGTGCTGCTTCTTCCAGATTTATAAACCACAAACAAAAGAAGAAACAGAAAGCAGCAGAAAGAAAACCTCCATTTCTCAACCTGTCAGCTACATAAAAAGGGTCTATTAAAGCAGAATAAGTGGCATAGAGAAAGCAGCTGCTGCTGCAGGAAAACTTCATTGGAAATATACAGTAAGTCAGAGACATTTCATTTTTACTAATTTAAAAATATATCCAAAAATGCTGCCAGGTCAATCAAACTGATGCTCTAACACATTACTTCCAAGCAACTGTGCTGTCTTGGCTCTAAAACACTGTAAGATTATTTGACTGAGAGCTAACTTTTCTTCAATGCTTGAATATAGTATTATATTGCATATTTAAGAAGGTTTTCAGGGCTTGGAAAAGATTAGCATTAAAAAAAATACTTCTTTTTCTTTTTTCTTAACATTTTGAAAATATTATTCATTCAATGCAGAACTATTAATTTTGATTAATCTATTACTAATTTTCCCCCCCTATATATTATTTTATTAAGAAGATCTGAAGAATGATCTCAGACCACTTATGCCTCTATTAAGTGTGACAAAAAAGGAAGTAGCAACAACTCATTAAAAAAGGTTAGGGCTTCCCATGATTAATAAAGAGATACAAGTCTGGACATAGTAATGATGTAGCTATAGGACATTACATTTTATTTAGCTGTGTAACTACATTCAGAAGTTTTTGCCTCAAGAGACTTGTTCTTGATTCTGCAGTACAATTGACAACATTTCCTATTGGGATATTGTAGCTGTTTTATGTACATCTAATTAAAACCCTTCAGATAGAGAAAACAACTCTTTAAAAATAATTTATAATAACTAAATTGCTACAATATAATTCAGGAAATGATTGAATATATGTTGTTAGAATTTTTCAAATTGAAAATAAATCCATTTTTCTTACTGACAGGTGGAGTTTATTTTCCATATAAGAGAATGTGTATCAATATTCTCAAAGTTTATTGACAAAATATTTACTTAAGGTTTAAATTTATTTAATTATGAAACTAACAGACATGAAATAAGGTGTAGTTCTCATGTTGTTTGAAAAATATGATCTGAATTTGAAGTAACTCAGCTAGGGAATATAAAGTGAAAGATAAAAAAAAATATTAAATAATATCAGAAATTTTGTAAGCAAAATTTATCTAGTATTAATCAAACAAATTTTTTTCTTTCTGTTACCATATACTTTTGGATCATAGAAGAAGTTAACTAGTTAACATAAAGCAAAGAAAATTTAACCTCAGAATAAAAGCAGGAAAAAAAATAATAATTTTGTCAGCATTTTCATTCATAAAGCCCTACTGCAAATAATTAATACTAAGGGTGAAAAAAAATTATTTGAACCTAGACTATGAACTAAAAAAGTACCACTCTCATAAGAATTTTGCAGCTTTGCAAGTCACTCTAGGTAGTCCTGCATGAAGAAGGGGATTGGACCAGATGACCCCCAGACATCTCTTCCAACCTCAACAATCTTGTGATTTTGTGATTCTGGTGATCTTCTTCCTTACATTGGTGTTTTTGGTGGTTTTTTTTCTTTTTTTTTTTTTTTTCTTTTTGGCTGTGGCTCTCCACTCCGGGAAAAGTAACAATTCC
>JAWWMP010000001.1:96013565-96032100 GCA_035047865.1 Dendrocincla tyrannina
TGTTTTTGGTGTTTTTTTTTCTTTTTTTTTTTTTTTTTCTTTTTGGCTGTGGCTATCCACTACGGGAAAAGTAACAATTCCATCTGTTCTGGGTAGGTATTACACCATACACAAGGGAAAATAGTACACATTTTATGACAATAATTCAGGAGTAGGCAGTGAGTGTCAGAGACTGAAATGGTTGATGGCTTAAACATTGCTAAGATCACCAAAAGGCTTCTGTCAAACTACAAAACAACCCAGCTGATTTTCATGCAAATCCCACCCCTTCCAGAATATGCCTACTGCGAAAGGATAAGGGGGTGCCATTGTCCAATGATCCCAGGTGCAGCAGGGTATACATACCTGAAGGCACAAACTGGATTTCCGGGTAAGGGAAGAAGCTGATAAGAGACAAATCCCGTGAGCTGGGATAATCCTTCTTATCATGACCTTACATGATGGTTCTGCTGTGAAATTCCCTCTGGGGAACCTCAAGGACATTTCACATCTGGCCTGGTTTGTCATCTCGGATGCTGGACCATGATGGACCATGACTGATACTGATATAATAGGTAGTTGTAATGTCTTAGGAGGTGTCAGTGACTGGTGGCATGTGCCGTGACACCATCAATTGTAAAACTCCCCACCCCAGGAGAGAAACAAGATACTCCCATCTGAGCCTGAAGTGTATAATAACCCATGAAATCTTTGAGTTTGGCAAGCTTCCCCCAACCTCAGTAGATCAAGACTATCACTTCGACCAACAGACATAGAAGCTACAACTACCAAGCTTCATTACTGGATCCAGCGGGTGGTGACTATATATATATCTTTCCACTTTTATCCTTTCTTTCTCTTCCTTTTCTTATACAGTTCCTTGGGTGTTAAGTTTATCCTTTAATGTTGCTGTATTGCTATGGCTACATCTCTTTTCCTTTGAAAGAAAATTGTTCTAAAATAAACACTACATATACATATATATATTTATAAACACCGATCATTTAATGTTGTTTCACTCTAATCCACCCCAAGGGATTTATTAACAGGAACCTGGGTTATCCTCTCCTTATGGAGGTTGTAACAGTGAGTTAAGCTATAGTTGAGCAAGCCTGAATATGAAAATAAATCAAATGCTGCTCAGAGTTAATTTATAAATAAAAGAAAAAAGATTAGATATACCAAGTGTATTATACACTGTGAACAATTTGCCCAGCTCCTTCTACAAGTGAGTCTAAGCTACTGGTTAAAAATATTTTAAGAATACAATATTCCTCCTGGAGCATGTCTACATGCAGAATAACATCTTTCATAAAACAAAGCTTTTAAATTTCAAATGTTGCAATTGCCCTTCTTTTCTCGGAGGAGGGAGAACAAATACATATATGATGAATAATACTACATATTAGCAAAGTACTGAATACCAGATAACACAGAATAGCAAATAATAACTTATCCAACTGTTGAAAGCTATTTATTATTGTTATCATTTCACAGTACTCTAGGTGTTTACCACAAAATTTAAAAGGACAAGTGGTGATTCTCTTTGATACTTAAATGTCAGAGATTAAGACAATAATCTGAATGATCTGTCATTTAACACTTAGGTTAAAATTTTATTTTTTCCTACTTATGCTTGGAGAGATGCTAAGGGAGGAGTATATTTTCCTAAGTCATAATGTCATAATGTTCCACCAACTTTCTTTTCTAAAGAAGGAGTTGAATTGCTACAAATATCCATCTGTTGCAATGTACTTCTATCCCTACCGTGGCAGTCATAGGAATGGAAAAGTCACCGTGTTCTGGATTAAATCCTATACAGCTGTGGGAGGTAAGATACAGCTAATGTACAGAGCCTGCAATGTCCATACTCTGAAATGTGTGGTACTGCACACTCAGAAAAGACTAGAGGGCAGGTACTGCTCCCGGATCTGATGGTGAGTGAGTATTCATGAGTTTTCAGAATGAGGCAACAACAATAAGCCAGAGTGTGGATGACACGTCTAAAGTGTGGTGAGCAAGTGGATTTGGGGACAAACTAGACAGGGAATAAAAAATTTCAGTGTACTGGAAAATATGGAAAGGAAATGTCTTTCAAGACTGAAAGACAAAGAGAATTTTCCAATTTTTTTTTTTAATTTGTCAGCACACATTCTATTTGACCTTCATGATCTTAGATTTCTATTTTGATATGTTTTGTCTTGTATGTTTCCAGAGGTATAGCTTTAGCAGAAAATCCCCAGAAATTTAGGATCACTGGTCAGTGCAAATGTTTTGTTACATATGTACTGCCATCTGAAGTATTTAGTCCCCTAGTTCATTCATTTAGATAAGCGTCCAGTGGTTCAAGTTTGTGTGTTTAGACAAATATTTTTTCGAGTATGGTTTCAGTAGGATAAATGTTACCATACAACGAATTTTACTACTGTAGCTGTAACGGTTAAAAAAAGGATTGCACTACCTCACATAGTTATAGAAGTAAAATCTTCTAAGTGCAGACCAAGCCCCTGCCTGTGGGAAACTAAGATGGAAGATTATGTCTCCCTTGAAAGCACTGTGTAAATTTACAGCACTAGATAAATGATGCAATTGAAAAAGTATTTTTTTATAGATTTCTCAGAGAGTAATGCAGGCTGCCTATGGAAGGAGTATTTTTAGAGGCTGAGAAGCTCATAAAGGGAGATGGTGGAGCTATAGACCATTAATATAAACAAGCTAGCAACCAGTAAAGTGTGATGCAAATGAAATATGAGTTACCTAGGAATGCTTTAATCAAGTTGATGTAATAGCATAGATTTTGTGTACAAGTAGGAACATGGTTTTGTACTTACTGACTTATTTTTATTTCTTTATTATTATTATTATTATTCCAGTTGGGTTACCTTTCTACCAAAATAATTAAAAGGAAAAAAAGAAAAAAAAAAGAAAAAAATGTTACAGTATCTTAAGGCCCAAGTGCAAGTGAACTAAAAAATGAATATGCTCTGAAATTCAGCTTCTCAGTAAACTCAAATACTGTATCCAGTAGAAATGGATGCTCAGAAAGGGTGTCACTCTCCATAATATTGTTGATCTTTTAAGAAGAAAAAAAAAAAAAAAGGTAATTTGAAGACAGTCAGTTGCCACTTTTCAGAGAAGAAATCAGAAAATCTTCCATTTTTGTCATTCTCCAGCATTATAGTAGTCTTCATATTTTCATGTCATTAATAAGAGAATATTTAAAAGAAGTTTGAATGCTCAGATAGGAAATGATATGTTTTTTTAAACAAAATGAAATGTTCATAGATACTACCTGTCTCCAGATTTGGATGGTTAAACAAAGAGAGAAATATGTTCTCCTTTTTATTATTTAGGGTGCACTGTTGTTCCTCAGAAGAGAATGTTGATGAAATTTTCACAGATCTGTTGTATCAAAAACAGGAGTTATCTGATTTCAGTATCAATAATAGCTAATAGGAAATTATTTACATAGAACATGGTTTTGCTTTCAGAGGAATTTATGATTGTTATCTTTGTTGTTATTATTAACTTATATATGAACATTTGCTACTCTGTCTTCACCTTTTTTTATGCCAAAAAAGGAGAAAAAATAGATGTTGTGTTGATTTGTCACTGTTGTAGGAATACTCCATAAAGAAAAGATTATTTTTTAGTAATGCATTTCTAAAGGATATTTTGCCTAACACTACATGGTATTTATGAATATGCTTCTCTGTACTGTGTGGCATTTAAGCATAAATATTGGATTTTGCAACAGTAAGGAAAATTCTCGCTATGAACAGTAGGTAAGGTTTTGTGTGCAGCTTTTACATTTGGGTCTCAGTATGGATGACTATTAAAAAAAGTTAACAAGTTTGAACATACACCAGATAAAATACGCAAACCCATAAAACTGTAAAAGCATGAACTATGCCCCATTCTCACCCTTGCACTGCATGGAGGGTGGGGGGTTGTTAAGAATAGATTCTACCTGTTTGCTCGTCACTGTGAGATCTGCATGATCTCTTCCTTCAAGATAAGATCTCTTTGGTGTGTAGTCTCTGTCTAATATAACAAGTAGTTTTTATCCAAGTCAAACAGTCAACCTCCAACTTATGCTTCCAGAATCAAGGCTTTCCTTCACAAACTAGTTGTATATATGAAAGAAATCATATCCTTTCATTTTCTCAGAGAAAAAGCATTTAGAGGATGCCTATAGGTGCTTATATCACTGATAGAAGATGACAAAAATTCAGCTAAAGAGCTTTTCTTGAAGAATGCTTGCCAGGATCTGGTTGCTGCAAATTAACCTGAGTCCAAGCTCATGTACAACAGTTTTGTCCTAGACAAGGCTTTCTGAACTGGTGAGAATGCATCCTTCTTTTAACAGGTAAAGCAAAACCCACACATGCAAGCAAAAGAAAATAAGAAAATCATTCAACTCTTCCTATGGGGGGGCAGGCATTCAGTCACCTCCAGGAAATCAGGGCTCCATCACATTTAGCATTGCCTTGGGAAGACAGAAGCCATCATTCTGAATGTCTCCCCTTCCCCCAGCTTTATATGCTGAGCATGACATCGCATACTGTGGGCCATCCCTCTGGTTAGTTGGGATCACCTGTCCCTGCTGTATCCTCTCCTAGGCACCCCCAGCCTGCTCACTGTTGGGATGAGGTGCAAAACAGGAAATTCCTTGGCTCTGTGCAAGGACTGCTCAGCAACAGGAAAAACATACCTGTGTTATCCACACTTTTTAGTCACTAATCCAAAACAGTACCATACAAGCTACTGCAAAGAAAATTAACTCCATTGCAGCTCAAAACAGTGAAGTCAGTTTTAGTTTTAGGTATCTTTATTGTGTTACTCATCATAGCTTAGTAGTTTACCCATACTGCAGATAAAACCAGTGTAGCAAAAAGTATCTCTCCCTTAGTGCAACACTCTTTGTGATATGAGGGATAACTTCCTTTTTACTGTGAGAAAGGGTTATTAAAACTATTCCTTAGCCAGAGAAAGTCCTCATCGGGCTAACTGTGGCTGCGTGGTATTCCACTTAGTTCTTGAAAAAAAATTCTTTTTCACTTAGAGGTCTGACCACATCTTTATGAAGTCTAACAGCATTGAAGTTATTCAGTAATGTCATTTAAACAATCCAGTAGGTATTTAATTTGGATAATGAATATGGTTGAAATTGCAATAATAAAAAAAATATGTATTTTACTATATTGTAAAATTTTTGATTAGGCTTGCAGTAAATTCTACATATACAGTGCAGCTAATTTTTCAGCAATGACATTTTGACAACACAATAGAAAACATTGCTTTTCATAACTCAACACACAGAAAGTGAGATACATTTACAACCAATAATTCAAACCAAAACATATAGTTCTCATTCTTAGCATCATGTGCAGAACTCTACATGAGTATTCATATGCCCATAAACAAAGTGTCTTGAAAAATTCAACTGTGAGAAAATAGTCTCTTTTCTTAAAAAAAGTTGCATAAATTGTTGTTGTTGTTATGTAAACCAGCAATACAAAAAACTGTCTTTTGGGAAACAAAGATATTACCAATTAACTCTCCCAATTAACCTTTTCTTTTGTTTCAGAGTAGGTGATCTCACAAGAGAATTACTAGACTTACATTCAGATTTTTCTGTGTACATGAATGAGTACTTTCCACACGCCATTAGTTGTAGTCTCAATAAATATGGATATGGTTTTGGGGAAAGAATTTAAAAATATAGCTAATTTTTTTATGCCTTCCTCTAAGAGGAGTGAGACTATCAACAGAATTTCACACAGAATTCTTGGTTAGAGTTCTACTAATTTCAGTGGGGTGGCAGAGAATTTCTCAGGACTTCTCAGTTTTGAAAATGCTTCAAACTATTTTAATAGCTTAATTTTGGTGCAGACTTGCTGATCCCAGTGTCTGGTGTCCATATTCATAATAAATTAAGGATGATTTTCTAAAATTGAGCCAATGGAGGTGCAGTTTTGTCAGTTTGTATCAGAATGTTTTTTGATAACCTCAAAAGGTAACTAAAAGTATCCTCCATTCTTCTTTAGCAGAAATACACTCATTCTCTAGGTGAATCTACAAATACATGAAAACATATCTAGAAAGCAATTATCTACAAAGTAGTAAGCTGTACCAAATGGGAGGGAAAAAAAAAATGAAGGATTTTTTTTTTTCAAAAAGAGGTAAAAACCCCCTGAATATTAGGAGAAACTCCAAATTCAAATTTGAGAATAAATTATAAATAAGAGAGGAAAAAAAACTTTGTAGAAATCTATTATAACGTGATGTAAACATATTTTTCAGAGAAACTGTAATTGGTACTTGTTACATTGCTTTTTAATGTCTCTTGTTGACTAATATTCCTATGTGAACCATGAATGTGCATTTAATTACATGAATTCTGTAACAAAACTAGTTTCAAATAGATGCTTGCCACGTACAGCACATTATATTACTCAGAAATATTTTATTCTGAAATACTGGGGGAAAAAAAAGCAGGGGAGACTGTGTTGTCTGATGGACATTCATCTTCTATTTTGATCTTTTTTTTTAAAGTCTGTGACAAAATTGATGCACTTCAAATTACCTAGCATCAATTTCCAGTTAAGATTTTGTAACAGATTTTGGTTAGATGGCTCTTACATTCTTGCCAAGAGAAACAGCACCCAAAAATAAAGTTTTCACAAGTGCCTCATAAGATAATTTGTATTTATATTCTTTTTATGCTTTGCTACATATTTTTTCTCAATATTTAATTTTCAAATACCATATCTGCAAGCATATAAATTAATTAAATTAGATTTATATATGCTTTAGTATGATTTTATTTGAATTCTACCTAACTTTAAAGTGTCTGGGTGCTAAAAGTACAACAGAAAGAAAAATTGAATCAAATCAAAGGTAAAACTGGACTTGACTCTATTATCGTACTTCTTAGCTATGAAAAACGTATTTTGCTCTCAAGTTTTTAGTGGATTTTTTTCTGTCTTTTTTCTGATGCTTGCTAACTGCTGTTATCCTATGGGGGAAAAGAAATTATAGCCCTTTACTTGTTTCCTGATGCTTTGAATTTCCTGTAGTCTTTCTGCTTCCTGAATCTGGAGCTTGAGACCCACCCCTATTGTAATTGAAAATCTGGTAGCACTCAAATAGTTATGAAGTCTTCCTGCAGGCTACTGTTTGACAATGAGAACTTCAGATACTATGAATGTTTTCGCCACTCTATGAAAATAGAACTTTATGTATGTGTTTTTTAAAATTCTCAATTTCTAAATTCTGGGACCAAACCCAAGTTGCAGCAAAGGTGTCTTCAAATAAGAAACATAAGTTCTATCTTTACCTGACAAGTGTCAAAGAAAGGATGATCAGTATACTAACGTGACTTTACCAAATGTGTATATACCTCATACATAAGAATATTATAAATCCAATGTCAGTCATCAAACATCAAGAAGATTCCAATCTTTCATCTTAAGTCTCTGAAAAGATATATTGCACACTCAGATGACTACTACCTGGTTAGCTGGAAAGTGCACCACTTGGGATGTGAAATGACATTGAACGTCAAGGTATGTAGGCAGTGATTCCATGAAATACTCAAAAGTTTAAAGGCATTTCTTTTCCATTTGAAAAGACTATGTCTTTACTACTTTACTTTTCAGAATTACATTGTTAAAATCAGTATTTCATAGTCTTCTTTTTCATTAATATGGATGACTTTGCAAGGCGACATTACACTTTGCATTTGCTGAGGTTACTATGATAGTTCATGAAATCTGCATTTAATAATTCCTTAATATCTACTCTGTACCACTGCTGAGCCAAACCAACTGCTCCTGTGACTTCCTTGGAAGTTTCTGTATGGTTAGTACATTACATTTTGTCAAGGGAAGGTCTATTTCACCTAAAAATATCTATTTCATTTACATTTATATAGTTCTATTCCAATCAGATGACTTCTAATGAAAAATTCAGAATTCTATGAATAACAAATTTTCCTATTGAACATTTTGCAGAAAAAAATATTTTCAATTATTTGGTTTTAGTTTTTAAATACTTGACTTCATATTTTTCTTTTCCATCATTACTTTTTTCAATAAGTATAATGCAGTAAGTCAGGAAAGAAAAACAATATATGCAAGTTTCCCTAGCAGCGTCTTTCTAATGGTGTGACCCATCCACCTGTGCTGGAAAACTTTCAACAGTCTTTTTGAAATGCATAATTAAACACCTGCTATTGTTTGCAAGACAAATGCCAAATGCTTCAACAGTAATATTCCTACAGTTATGCTTTTCCAATGAGATGGGAAAATGAAGAGGGTAGAACCCATTTAGAAGTATAATTTCTATATTTCCATAATAACAAAGAGAATCTACTTCTCAAATAAATTTATTTCTTTTTTATCATTCAAAAAGTAAGGGAGTAATCTTGCATCCATAAGATGGAAAGTACTTTGAAAATTGACTTCAAGGGACCCATGATATTTTTAGCATGCTGAGAAAATTCAGTTAATACTTAACTGAAGTTATTCTGCCTGCACAAATCAAACAGTCATTGACAAGAGGATTTGATTATAGGAATTCATTTTTAAAAATCAGATATGAGTATTGCATTAAAAGCTTTTATAATTTTAAATTATAGGAATATTTTTAAATAATAATCTGGGTCAGGCCATATTTTTTTACAAATTAAATTAGTTTAAAAAATTGCTAAACTGTTTATAGCAGTCAATAAGTTGCAATTATATAGAGGATTTTGATAACAATTTAGTGTACATTCAGATACTAAAATAATTTTAAAGTAGAATCATGGAAAAATATTGTTAAATATGAATTACACCAGTGTTTTCTATTTGAATAGAATGCATTCTAAAATACAGTAAATGGATAGCACTAAAAAAAAAAAAAACACAAAAAAAAACCAAAAAACACAAAACTTCTTTAAACCAGAGCAGTTAAGAATTGAAGCTAGGCATTATTACACTTAATGTTAAACTATTGGCTCAAAATACATACGAAGTTTCGGTTGCCTATAAAGACAATCAAAGGATGCTGGCATGTGGAGTACTTCCAGTCTGTAATACAGGATCACTATGGTATAGCCAACTCTCTCCTTTACTTGCAGACAATAGTTGTTCAGTGATGACCCTCTTCCTTTATGACCATTAATTAAGACTGAAGTCTTAAGGGGGAGAAGGAAATTCTTAATGCAGTGCTTACAATTACATGGTCTCCTGCAGAACTGGTTAAATTGCAAGAAAAGTTTTCCAGGCATTTGGGAGAATCTGAGATGCAATATGTCTGTTGAGTTTGTTTGACTGTGGGAGATTGGATTTTATGGTGCGAGAAAGAAGAGGGAGGCTACTGGGGTCCTAGTGTGGTTTTTAGCTGCCGGAGATCATGATTATTCTTTAGCTGCATGGGTTGTGTATCAGGCAGGAGGAATAATTCTGCAGGACAAGGGAGATAAAATCCTAGATTCTTTGATCTTGTGGCTTCTGTGCAGAAAGAAGCTTGTACTCAGGCTATGTATGGCAGTAGGTTTAGAAGGTCTTTCATGTCAGCACCCATAATACAGACAGATTAACCCCCCTTACCCAGAGTCTACCAGACATCCTAAAGACTTTTGTGGAAAACTTTCAGAGCTCCTGGGCATCAATTTGTGTATCTACCTTGAGTGAATTTGTGTAGGAAAGAGTGAATTCTGGATGCTGCGTGGGATGGGTTGGATTGACTATTGTTAAAGCTCCTAAGCATCCCACAACAAAAATTTCTGTCCAGCTTCTAGAGAAAAAATATTTAATTTTTTGAAGTGCTTGTGAGGGCTGCTCATACAAACCTTCTGGATTTGATTTACTTTGTGGGAAAACCTGGAAATTCCCAGATGGAACTTTATGAAGTTTCAAAGTTAGAAGCGCTGGGTTGCTAGGGAAAAAAAATAGAATGTGAAAGAATATGTGAGAATGTTTAACATTTTATGAGGGATATTAGAGACCATTGTCTTCTACTCAAATAACTAATGTGAAACAGTACCCCCTGCCAACAGCATCACTTACAGGGACTGACAAGGTGGTGGCAGATGTGGGAAAAAAAAAAAAAAAGAAGGCATCATTACAAGTACTCATTTGCCCTATAATTCACTGATGGGTGATGTTTTAAAGTTGATTACCAACAACCAAATGCTAATACTGCACCTTTAGCTGCTCCATTCCAAACATTGCTGAGACAGTGACATTGATACAGGTTGCTGCTTCTGCTTGGATCCCTGCTCTAGATGTCAAGACATTTTTTACGACTCCTCTACTTGAATAGAACAGTTTGCCTTTACACAGTGAGGAATCTGATACCCCTTTAACAGGTTCCCTCAGAGGAGTAAACATTCACCCATGACTGCTCATGCTGCACTTGCTGAATTTTTACAGTCTCGCTCACCTCACATATGAAAATACAAATATATGTGATAATATTCTAAAGGGATGAAATTCCTGCAAAAAGGTAGGGGAAGCAGCAGCAGTATGGGAAGCATTAAAGGAAGCAGAAGTTGAAATTCCACCTGAATTTGTCAAGGACCAAGAAAAGAAGTAAAATTTTGTGGTATTTGGAGGATAGCAGGCAGCACAGTAGTTCCTCCAGATGCTTTAAGAAAAACTGAATGACTACAAATGCCTCAATCCAAGAAAGAATTACAACTCTTAATGGGATCTTTAGTGCACTGGAATAAACATATACCTGGATATTCTATCACTACTCACCCACTGTACAAACTTTTTTTAACAGTGGGAGTAGAACTCAGAATATGAGGAGGCAGTCAAAAACCTAGTATGTTGGGAAAAAAATAAACCACATAAATCACTGGGATCTGTACACCCACACTATTCTATTAGAAGAGAAGGGGGTTTTGTGAAGGATGATACTCACTGTAACCTGGACCTAATGGACCAAAGAGATCATTAGTATTTATTTCAAATGCATTCAAAGAGACAGAACAGAAATTTTCTGGGTGGGAAAATAGACTTTTATCTGAGCAGTGAAACAAGCCAAGAGATTACATCAAGGGCAGCCTGTAACAACCAGATGTCCATTTAATTTTATGGAATCTATTTTAAAGGGGAGAACATGCCCAGAAGGAGTTGCACAAAAATCTACAGTCAGGAAATGGTATGCGAACCTAAAGGTAATTGCAGAAGGATTGAAATTACCTGAACAAACCAGGTGCAAACTCCAATCAAAAGGTGGATAGATTGACTAAATTAGGGAGATGGAGAGGGGCTTAAATGTACAAGTCCAAAGACTTTCTCCTTGTTTAGCTGCAGTCTAAATAATCTCCTAGATAAATAACTGTAATGATTTAAAAGTGTAAAACCCTTTCAATAACTTTCAGTTATTTAATCCTAACGGGTCTGACTGCTTCCATTAAAGCAAATCTAAATCTATCCATTTAACAAATATAACCTGAAACACAGCCAGCTATTCTGACATTTAAATACTGATAGATGACTTCAAATAACATTTTATCTTTATAGCCCCAAATTCTAAGATTTGAAGCAAAAAGCCAAACTTTACATACTTGGTTATTTAAAGTTCATTTTGACTTAAAAGTCATGATTTGTTCAACAGAAAAATTAGTCAAACAGCTGTACAGAAGCCAAGATAAACCAGTAATACTGAAAAGCAGTTCACGTTTACATAGGCTTCCTAATACTTGGACTGCTGAAATGTATATAAAACTCAAAGCTGGGTTGTCAAGAAACAATTTAAGTGTCAAGAAAATAATGGTCAAGAAAATAATGATGTATATGCAAAAGGTTTCTGAAATTTCCATGGATGTAACTGGTTAGGAAGTATATGAAGAAAGCAATGAGTACTTTAAGCATGAATTAAATTATGAGAAAAGTAAAAGAAAAATAAATGGAAATAAATCAAGCATATCACTGGAAGGAAAAACAACAGATGGCAGAAGAATTCAAGATAGGTAGAGAATACGTGCCAGCAAGTAGAAAGTTCAGTAGTAGTAACCTGCATATCCACAAGGAAAGACAGAAGAATGCTGGCATTAAAAGTACTCATAGCTGCAACAGATTTTTCTAGGAGGAAAGATAATCATGAATATAAATGAAACAATTTCTAATCAGAAGCTGCCTGATTCTGATATTGATGCTAGCAGCACGTTAGGATGTCCCATAAGTCCTCTAAATCTGGAAAACATTCCAAAATTTATCAAAAGTTAAAGACTAGCTGACCATATGTGATGGGTAGGCTGTAGCTGGATGTGAGGTACCCAGAAAAACTGCTCTATCACTCCCCTTCTCAGTTGGACAGGGGGGAGTCATGATAAGGATAGGGAGAGAAGACAGGAAGAATCATAGTATCCAGAGCTGGAAGGTACCCACAAGGATCATTCAAGTCAAATCCTGTCCCTTCACACGACAACACCTGAGAGCAACAACAACATGTACCTGAGAGCATTGTTCAAGCACTTAAATTCTGGCAGGCTTAGTGCTGTGACGACTTCCCTAGGGAGCCTTTTCCAGTGCCTAACCACCCTCTGGGTGAAGAGCCTCTTCCTAATATCTAACATAAAGCTCTCCTGATTGTGCTGTTCCCTTGGACCCTGTCATGGGTCACCAAAGAGTAGATATCAGTGTCTGCCCCCCCCCCTTTCCATCATGAGGGAGATGCAGACTGCTATGAGGTCTCCCCTCAGTCTCCTCCTCTTCAGGGTGAACAAACAAAATGACCTCAGACACTACTCATACAGCTTCCCCTCCAGGCCCCTCACCATCTTCATAGGCCTCTATCAGATGCTTTATATCTTTCTTATGCTGGGGTGCCAAAAATAGCACACAGTACTCAAGGCAAAGCCACACCAACACACAAGCAGGACAATCACCTCCTTTGACCAGAAAGAGTAAAGAGATTAGAATAAGAGAACAAAAGTTACCACCAGAGTGCTTCACAGGCAATGGCCAGGAATGAAAAATGAAGCAGAGTCCCTGTGCACCTATATTTATGTGGTCTGGTCAGCAGGGCTACTCCTCCCAGGTGGGAGTGACAGGTGGTGCAGCAATCAGAGGCTCCAGGGGGGCATAGTGTGGGCAGGCTACCAGGTGGGCCTTTTGACTGACAGCTTCCATGAGGCTGTGCTATGGCTGCTGTGGGGCTGCAGGTGTGACCATGAGGACTACAACCTGGCCCCTCCTCTGACACACACAAGTTGGTTGATTTGACCTAATAATAAAATAGAACGGCAGGGCTTCATCTGGAAGGAATCTAAGACTGACATGTTTTATTTGTACTGCATGGTTTTTGATGCAGTCTGGTTTTTAAGATATTTAAAAAATTCCAACATTACTTACATGAATTTTATTTACACCCCAAGCAGATTCAAACCTGAAAACACCTTAGATTAAAAATTAAAAATAATTTTACTATAAATGAGTTTCTCTGGTGAAGTATTGAATAGTTTGGACTTAATTAGTATACATTAAAAAACCCCAAAGGTTTTAATTTCAACAAGATCTTATTGACTATATTTATCCTATTGACTATATTTATCTTATTGACTATATTTGCCATGAACTTAAATCTGAAGGAAACTGGATAAATTTACTTTTTACATTGCTACTAACAATTTTAAATTTCTTGAAGAGATTTTTTTCTTCCTGGAAAGTGAGAGAATGTTCTCCCAGTCTAAGCCTGAAGTTAATAGAATGGTCAGAGGAACACATCTGTACACAATCTCTGATTTCCTTTATGTGAGACCTTATTCATGTAAAAAGTTCGATTAAGGTTGTGGCTGACTACTTAGCATGAAAACCCACTGTGAGGGAGAAAAGGAGGTGAGTAAATTAAAATAATATGTCAGTAAACCTTTTTTCCTATCTTAAAAGAAAAAAAAATATAGAATCATTAATACTTGCAAAAAACTAATTTTTAGACAAAGAATTTAGCTTAACCTCTATGCCAAAAATCCTTCTAAATAAAGATGACTTCTGATGTTTTGCTATTGTGTAAGTGGCATGTGGTGCAGAATTAATTCAATGTGCAATTCTTCTCAGCAGTAAGTCATTCTTGACATGACATTTATAACATCAGAAAATATAAACAAGGAAAAAAGAAAAAAGCGAATAATTCTACTTAGACAGGTTGTACTTTTGTTGTGACTAATCATCCACAGTACATTTGTTACCTGTGTAGGAGAAGAAAATCTTTGTGCTTTGGGAGGTTTACAGAGTGTTCAGACAGCATTTAATTGAAAAGACTATGCAAAAGTATCCATAAAATGATGGATGTTTCACCCCAGAGAACTCATGGAAAGTGTCTTTGATATTTTTACAGTTCTGAAACAAACATTTTGTCACCTTGCATTTTGCGGGATTCAGGAAGAAGTTGAAGATTGTAATGCTGTGCTAGAAAAAAATCTCAGGGGCAGATTACAATGCATATTGCTCTTGTAATGTCCTAGCGTATTTTTGTTGTTGATGATAATGATCAGGAAAGAAAGATTTATTTTTCATAAAAGCAGTCTCACTAATGTCTAGAAAAGCCACATAAACACATGCAGACACTAACATGCAAGATGACATACATGTTCAAAACATATTTTTTTTTAAAAGTATAGGCCTACAGCTTTTAATTTCAAAATACGGAGAAAAAATATGAATTCCTATTTCATACTCTTTATATAATCTTTCAACAGAGGCACAACTACTGGACTTCAGTTTCTCCTTCAGAAGAAGGTAAAATTGTGAGGAGATGACCATTGCATGACACCACCAGCCCATTCCTGGGAGCCTGACAGACTGAGGTTTGCATACAACATGGTACAGTTCCTAACGAAAGCCCCTATGTATTCCGGATAGAACACTAAGAGTATTGAAAAACTAAAGACCAGCACTGTGAAACATGTGTCTTAATACATAGAAATCTCATGGTATAAAAATTTTGTTAAGAAGGGTAAAATTCACATACAATCACAGACAGGAGAGGGCCTGGCTGGTGCAACATTTGAGATATCCAGGGATAACCAAGAGAGGATTAGAGATATAACACTCTGCTCGTTTCGGCTGGATTAAATGGCAACAGGTGATTACTTTTAGGCAATCAAGTGGATCTCTAGCTGTTAACATGATTTCCCATAATGGTCAGTAGAAACCTTGTTGATACCATTGGTGGGTCTTTATTCAGCTTAAAGTTAGATATCTAGGACTATTTGAAATTTCTAGTTAACTTGCAGTTTACTGTAGTGGCACAAGACCCACTAGAGTCCTCTGCCTGTTTGAAATGCTCTTATGTTAAAATGAAGGTAGATGATGGAATGAACTGGTATGAGTTACAACTCTCCCTGGAATACTATGTCCATCTCTGGGGTCCCCAACACAGGAAGGACATGGACCTGTTGGAGAAAGTCTAGAGGAGGGCCATGAAAAAGAATAGGGGGCCAAAACACCTCTCCCATGATGAAAGGCTTGGTTATTTGGGATTGTTCCACTTGTAGAAGACTCCAGGGTGACCTTATTGTGGCCTTTCAGTACCTGAGGAGGGTCTGTATTAAAATTGGAGATGGATTTTTTACAAGGGTATGTAGTGATGGGACTAAGAAAGGGTAATAGCTTTAAAGTGAAAGAAGGTAGGTTTAATTTGGATATTAAGAAGGAATTCTTTACTGTCCAGGTTTGATGAGGCCCTGAGCAAACTATTCTAATGTAAGTGTCTCTGACTTTGACAGAAGGGTTGGAACTAGATGATCTTGAGCATCTGTTCCAACCCAAGCCATTCTATAACTCTATGATATGTCAAATCTCCAAACAGTGAGTTGACAAAAGGGAGATCAAAATACAATACCATAGCTTAAGATGCATGATCTCTTTAGTCAAGATTTTTTTATTTTTCTTTTCCCCTTCTAATTCTTTATTGAAAAAAAACATTTTGGCTTCTGTATTCTCTCTGAGGACAAAAGTCCTATTTGTAGTAAAAATCATAACAAATCCTAACACAAAGCTGTAATCCTTAAAGAGGTTAGGAAAAAGTTATATTTCTGCATTTTATTGGTTGATACATATTTTTATTATTATTTATGTTATTGATGAGTCTAATAAAGACAGTAGTACTGTTGTCCCAAATGGAGGCTGATTACCTGGTGTGCAGTGCCAATTCACACACTGAGGCGAGATGTGTGAAAACTTTATTCTAGTTTGTGCAAAGTAAGAAGCTACATAGTAACCTACAAAAGGCTAGCTCTTTGATCATCAAAACTTTTCACTATTTATACGTTTTGACAAACAAAGACATCAGCATTCACTGAACACAGATTACACAACTTTTTCATTAAATAATACTCAAACCCATATTTGCTAGCTAAATCTCTTTCTTCTGATGCTGATTAGTCCACATACATGGATCTTCCCTTCAGTTGTGTCTGGGGGTCCATTGTGAGTAGATGGTTAACAAGTTGGTGGTCACAGTCTCCCACTGCCAAAATTACCTCTCCCTCACTTAACTCCTGGTGGCTATCATCCAGAGAACTCTTTAATCTTGGATTTGTCTTCACCTTTTCTTAAAATAAAAGATTAACTAAACACACAATGTTCACAATGCAGTTGCTTAATCATAACTGGCTAGTTATAACAAATTAAAAAAAAAATTATAAAGTTTGTTTCAAATCTTGAGAGGCTCAAATCTTGAGGGGCTTAATATCAGTAATAAGAAATTTTATTTCTAATCTGAACGATGTTAATACAGGCACAGACTGTGTGCCAAAAAAAAGTGAGTTACAGTCTTTCCTTAAGGAGACATTATTTATTATGGAATAAGTAACTTTTCTCCTATTGCTTTCTACTTTCTGTGCCACCACCCTTCTCCAAGAATAACCAGTAGTCCCAATAATTTTTCTGATCATATGCCAATGAAACAATTAAGTATCTAGGTAACTAAAGCAGCAGTCACTATACCTGTTAGGTGTACAAATGCATACAGGTGTTATAGAAGAAATTCAGTTGTTTGAGACAACACATACAGAGCAAGTAGTCAAAACTGTCAGATGATGCATTGCTGCAAACACTATAATCCTCACTGTGTATATCTGAAATAGTGTTTATGGCATTGATTAATGCACTTTGTGTTGAGAAAAACATGAACGTACTGATTACTGCAACAAGTGAAGCAACTAAGCTGTCTAGAGAGAACTGGCAAACATGCAGCACAATCTTGGGATAAAAATGTTTGTTGTGGGAGAGACGGAGAGAAAAAGAATTGACCACCATAGTCCTCTTCAGTTATCAAAGACGTCACCTTGCCAGTAGTGTTGTGCTTCAACCAAGATGATTTCACTTTTGCATTTATTTCTCACAATGCTAAAATTTGACACTGCTTAGAGTTTACTATTTCTTGTACATGTTCAGTATATAACTATTTAAAGCAGTCTAGTATTCCCCTCTCTATGGTCCTCTATGGTTCTCTTTTGGCCCTGTAACATGACTTCTGCAATTCTTACTGTTTTTCTTTTTAATGACTACATTGTGAAGCACTAAGCAAATATACTTGCCCCTGATGTATATTTTTATATTAAGAAAACCTGGGATGTAATTAAATAATTAGAATCTGACAAGCATTTAATGGCAGAGGAAAATCTAAAAGGTGTCCTATCATAAGGAACAGCTACAATTGCAGACAGATACTATAAGAACTAATTTTTAATTGTGCTTTTTTTTTCTATTTTAGAGAAAATAAGATTGTTGACAATTTGAAAAATGTTTGCAGGGCTTGTCCCTTAAATAATAATAACAAAACCAACAACATTAGCAGCAACAACAATGACAATGGCAATAATAATAATAATGATAACAACAAAAAATTGGGTTACTAAAATAATATTTTCATTCCTCCTCAGAAAAATATGAAAAATAGCATTTTTTCTTTTTCTTTATCTGAATTAAACAACTTAATTCAGTCCAATACTGACATGCATTTCTCTGAACTCTGTTGCTTTACCAGATTTGTGATTCTGATTGTATTGTACATTCATTCTACTTTTTAAATCAAAAATACAGGTTAGCTGGTTGTCTGATGAAGTATAATAGTTGTGGTTTTTTTTTGTTTTTGTTTTTGTTTTTGTTTTTGTTTTTTTCTGCATAAGCTATTAACATGTATCTCTGGTGTCCTATAAATGTAGAAATTATGGAAGATATCATGTGTCTGGGAGTTTCTCACGCATAGAAAATAGAATTGGCTTGAGAAAGTCAAAATTGAATACATCTCCAAAAAAAAAAGACAACTCTATAGTGAGTGAAAAGATATCCTTGAATACTTCTCCATCATTTTACATTGCGCAGATCATTTTTTAAATTGAATTTCTGTCTTTGTATCTTACATGCTTTTGGTTAAAAATATAAATATATCATGAAGATTTGTGTGATCAGTTCTAATTGAACCCAGAAAAAATGTTTTGAAATAAAGATAGAAAAAAAGATACATTTTGAAAATTAGTTTACTTTCATATTTCCTTCCTAATAATCACAAAGTTCAGCTACCTATTACCTAATATAAGCATTTTTAG
>JAWWMP010000001.1:96032200-96047260 GCA_035047865.1 Dendrocincla tyrannina
CTAAAAGAAGAGGATATAGCATAATAATAATAATAATAATAATAATAATAATAATAATAATAATATAATAAATAGCATCATTGTAAGGCAAGTTTACCTTCTGGCACAATTGTCCTGATGCAATTATTTTCATTAAAATTACCTTAAAAAAATAAATTGAAAACCCCAACAAAATGGCATAGAACATCAGGCACAAAATAACATTTATATACTGAGCAGCAATAGACTTAAAATAATTAGTTAACTTAGTCATTAAAAATGTGAAAATTATCCTTTTAATACAGAGAAAAATAAATTATTTTTAAATTTAAGATATAAGCATTAGTATTCTCAAAGTATGCAGTAGGAAATGTGTTAGAAAAAAGAAGTCCAGAATTATACAGACAATACTTTCTGAACAGATAGTAACTTCACAATTAACAAAGGAAAGATTAAAGTAGCACTACAGGGTGATTATAAGTCATGCTGAACTCCAGTATAGGGATCTCATTTCTATTCATAACACAGTAATAAAACTTGCTGACATCAACTAGGACATCAACAAGGCATGTCTATGGGATCACTGCGTTCCAGTCACTCGTTCTGATACTATCAGTTTCAGTCAATTTTTTGCTCCCTTTTTAAAAAAGATAAAAAGCAAGTAAAGCAAGTAATGATATGCTCTTCTTAGAATCAAATTTTCTATCAAAACAAACAGAATAACTTTTGCATTTTCCTAATCTTTTTTTATTACTGTTATCACAGGTAACAATATTGCTCATTTTCATTGTTATTAGCAATCTTATGTGGAATAGATTCACACCTTTTCTAATTCATTTATTTCAGTAAAGTGATTTGATAATGCTATCACTTATCTCTAAGAGCAAACATATCTCATTTCGCATGGGGCTTTTCCAATTATTGTTCTAGTTAATAGTGTTTTGGGTTGGTATTTTTGTTTGTTGTTTTGTTTATTTGTTTGTTTGTTGGTTGGGTTGGGTTGGGGTTTTTTGACAGCTAGTTTAGTAAACTTCTTGCTCTTTGGATACTCATTTTTCTTCCTTTGTTTTTTATCAGGGACTTCAATGAATGTCAAGACAGAAAAGGAAAAAAAAAAAAACAAAACACCAAAACAATGACATATGGTCTGCTTTTCTACAGATTAGGTATGAACCAGAGACTGCATTCAAATACCACTGTAACAGATAGGGTACAAAAGGTAAATATTTAATAAGTTATCCTGTCCTTGCTTTTTGTCATCCACCTATTTATAAGAAAACAGTAGTTAGTGTAATGCAAAATTAACTAATCTGTAGTTCCCTAGGCCCTCTAGTTATTTCCTTTAGTAAGATTAATTGTAAATTGCTTTGAAATGCAAACCAATGAGCCACCTTTTCATTTATTTGTAAAGGCACTTGACTTGGAATTTGCATTTCTTTTTCAACCTGCACTTATCAAATGTATGCTTGCATTATTTTTGTAGAGGAAATTCTCTTTGCTACTGCCTCAATATTTGTTTTAATTTTGTGTGTATATCTTTCCTGTTGATTTCAGAATATATTTTTATTTTGTTCTTATTTTTAATATTGTACATAAATTAGAAAACTATTTTTATTTAGTAACATTCTTCTATTCTGAAAGCTCAACACTGACACCTGAATCATTATTGTTCTTCTTCTGTTTATTTGTGTAGTTTTTATTTCTGTTACCCAGCTTTGCATCAACTAAGAAACAGTTTGAGTGCTTTCTGACAAAGCTCTGTTTCTGTTTCTAGTTAGTATAAAAAGGCTTTGTTACCCGGAAAGTCATTCTCAAGGGCAAAAACTCTGACTCTTTTGCCTTGAGAAAATCAAAGATAGATATTGCTTCTGTTGGAGAAGCCCAATCCATCAAGCATGAAAACTGAACTCAGTATAACAGAAGTGATTTTCTACCTTGTCAGAGTAAAAAAGTGGCACAAGATAGTCACATGTCTGCATAAATTTGCACTCATGGTGACAAGAGGAACAACAAGTAATTCATCAGTACTGGAGGGCGCGTCTACTTTCTTAACAATATAATACATACAATGTCTTTTAATTAGACAAAGACATATACAAAGACTTAATGTTTCCCACAAACTTCTGTCTAGAAACAACCAAAGATATTGATTATCAAAGGACATCATACTTTCTAGCTCAATGTTCTTGAATAGAAATTTCTTAACCATTGAATTATTTAACTGTGAAAGTAATTAGACATAACAACTTTCATTCAGAATACAGGAATACCCAGTGTCCTCTCGCGCCTCAAGCTGGAAAGAATCCAAGAGTCATAATCTAGAACAGTGTAAATAGGAACAACATAGAGACGGTTATTGTGTTTTGTTTTTCAGAAAATTGCTATAATAGTTGCATAGTGGAACATAAATTGAAAACAAACAAACAAAACTACAACCACAAAAAAAAAATCCCTTGTGTTTCAGAGTTATTATATCAGTTTCATACTTTTTAATGTAGATCAATGGGGATTTGTAGAGTTCCTAAGTCTATTAGTTGGGGACCAGGGTTATTTACAGAAATGTAATTTGACTTGTCATATCACCTGGTAGAATTCAGTGTAGTTGTTTGCTAGAATTCACAAACCTGCTAGATAGAGTCCTGCAACTAATGAGACCTAGCTCAGTGTGAAGTCCCTAAGGCACTAAGCTAATATTTCCAAGTTTTGGAATACTTGTTGCAATTTTTTGCCATGCTCATGGAAATCCTTATTTGGTATCTGCTGCTACAGAGGAAAATCAGACAAGATGAAAGTATTGATCAATGGTACAAAATATTATCACATGTATAAAAAAGGTCAAAGCTATCTTGGGGATTTTAACTGCTTTTATAACCCTCTAATGGTAGTTGGGAAATGAGTCTCAGATTCTTATAATTGTTAATGTGAAGACTTAAGCCTCAGCATAGTACTTTCATTAATAACCATAAAAATTCTTATTTTTAGGAGGAAAATATCTGCCTAAACTTCTCTACAATTTTGGTGCATGATTTAAAGGAAAAGTTTGCATTTTGAAATCTCAATAGAAAAAAGGCACCAAAAATCTTTGAAAAAGTATGATATCTTAATTTGAATATCATACTGGCAGTTTTAGCTTCATATCTTCCAAAAATCTTGGAATATAATTCATTCAAGTTAGATGAGGTGACATGAAAAAAGTCATATATGGGCTTCCCTTCATGAGGAATGATAAATGAGTTTAAAAGGATCTTTAGAAGGAAGAAAGGATCTGTAGAAGGAAGACCTATCATCCACTGCCCATAGATGAGGCTAGTGTGGCCAAGGCTATCTAAGGACCATAAGAAGACAAAAGCTCCTAGGAAAAGAGGAAATGAAAGTTGTTGACAGTAAGAGAAAGGCTATAGTACCTGCCACTGTTCACTTGGAGAAGAAGTTCAGGGTCCAGTAAATGGAGATGGAGCTGATGCTGTGAACAGTAAGAAATGAGTTTCAATGACTGTTGATTTGCATGAGCAAGAATTATCTATCTTCCAGCCAGATGCAATATAAGAGATAATAGTGACACATAATGACTGGAGAGGTTCAAACCTGACATGAGGAAAAAAAAAAAAACAAAAAACCAAACAAACTAGTGTAGAACACCTGAAGAAACTGTGTCTGTTCTCATCCAGTTTTCACAAAAGTTGCACTTTGAGGTTAGTGTTGGACTTTATGGACTCCAGAAGTCCCTTCCAATCCATTTCTATTAATATGTAATATTCTACTTCAACTGTCACTTTGTAGCTGTGCAAGTGTCCTTGAAGTCCCATGTCATACCTGCCAGGCCCACAGGATTCTTCAGATACCTTGTGGCATTGAAAATCATGCTAGAACATTATGTTTTGTAAAATAGTAGTCCTCAGTTCCAAATTCAGTCCCATATCAATACTAGGGATACATCTGATAAGCTGACCATTTTTGTTCTTTTGATAATTCATGTGTCAAAATTTCCACATAGTTAAAAAAGTATGAAACATTTAACCTTTAGAGGCTACGAAGTGAGTGGAACCTTTGAACTGAGAGAGAATTATGTGATACTAATTTGCCACAGAAGCAGCCATGACACTGAAACATAACAGTTGTATCATGGCTCTGAAGTTCTTTAGTGCCTTCTGCCCACACACACATTGCAGTTCAAATATGATCACAACATTTTGGGACAGTTGATTAGTTAGTATAGGTATAGAATGAAGACCCTATGTTAAGGAATTAATAAGCCCTTGTTTGATGCAAACTATGCATTTTATTAATTAAAACTCATAAAGAGAAAATACCAAAGACTACTTAACAATAGCACTGAGAACTCACATTTGCTCGCAGAAGTTCCAATACAGTTGGGTGCTGCCTGCAATATATGCTACAGCAACAGTGCAGAGATCACACCTCCCTACAGCTATCCCAACAGATGACACCCATGCTGGCTGAAACCACTGACAATTCTCTCTAATTTACTTCAGTGTTCTTAATTAAATAACAACTAAGCATATGGGAACTCAAAGATTTAGAAATCGTTTCATTTGCCTGAAAATAGATAATCAGTACTGATGATGTGGGTTTTATGTCCTACCTGGCAAAGAATGTCCTTGGTGACCAAACATATATGTGTACGTGGACAGTCTTGAGACAACGTAGTTGAACGAAGAGATTACATTTCCTGTGTATGTAACAATGTAACTGTATCCATCCTCTCTAGAGTGAAGACTTTAAGATATCTATGCACTATGTAAAGGATGTCTGTTCTTTAGCAAGTGCAAAAATTGTTATATAGGAAAATGTAGAAATATAATACTCTACAAATGTGCTATCAAGCAGGGTAATTTAATTGTCCGATAGAAAAGTTAAAAGTAATTTATTTTCTGCATAAACCAAAACATTAATTCTACAAGGTTGACATTTCTTGAGAATGGCCAAGGAATCAAAAAGCACTTCTAATCATAAACATCCACATTTTACTGAACTAAAATTATTTCAGACTCATTGACATTTTCTTATTCAACTTTCAGTGTCTTTCCCCCATCATTAAATCAAAATGACAGTAATTGCAAAGGTAAAGTAAGTTGTTGTCCTTTCATCTGAAAACCAGAATGAAAAATCCCAAATATTTCAATAAGCTAGGCAAGGTGAACATTTTTCCACTTCATGATTTGTATGATGGAAATTTACAGAGAATGAGTTCCAATGAAAGAGATGATTAGCCTTACATTGTTCCTTATATGTTATTGAAGAAATGTCAGACGGTGACAACTTCTATTCAGTACCATCTTGGCTGCATTTGAGTCAGAGATCTAGAGACAAAATATCGTAAAAAAAAAAAAAAAATTAACAACTTGAGGTATGCAACCCTACAATGTGTCTTGTGGAAACCATAAGATAACACATATGGTAATGAGCAATTCTTGTGCTGATTATTATTTCTTTTCCCCTGGAGTAAAAAGGTTTTCTGGTTTTCTTTACTGTTCAAAACCTATTTAGTCACTTCTTTCTGATAAAGTTTTTAAATGACCCTGTCTTAAGGATATATAATTTTATATATATCCTTATACATATTGTATTGTATATATATGTTTTTGTATATAAGGAGAGATATACATGGTGTTGTAGTTTAACCCTGGTCATCAGGTAAGCACCACATAGCTGCTTGCTCACCTGCAACCCCTGTGAAATGGAGGAGAGAATCAGAAGGATAAAAGTGTGAAAAGTCATGGGTTGAAATAAAAAGAGTTTTGTAAGAAAAAAAAAATGCTAAACTAAAAATCCCCAAAGAAAAACAAAACCAAGATAAATTAGTACATTACCAGACAAACTCCTTTCACACCATTTAATTCATGAATATATAGATACTCTACATCATATATATAGTATATAACAATATTAAACTTTTTTTATTGAGATATATTTAATATGTAATGATTTATACATAAACTGCATTTTTAAATTACATTTCATTGTAATTTATTGTACTTTAAAATTTCTAAAATATATTCATATAGTAATGTTCTTAATGATTTACTTTTTCACTTAAGTGAAAGAAGTTCTTATGAAGAAGAGCAAAGAGATAATCTAATATTTTCTGTCATAATACATGCTGTTGTCCTAATATATTTCTATTTAACTTGCCTAGTTTTGCTCATTTATTTAGTTAAAAGGGAAATGGTCAGTTCATAGGGTTGTTTGTTTTCTGAAAGAGAGATGGTCAACTCTCAGGGTTGTTTGTTGTCTGAAAAAAAGACCTACAATATAGGCTGTCTTATAAAGAGGGAAAAAAAAAATATAGCAATAGAGACAAAATCCCTATAACAAGAAATTGCCCACAAACCCCTTTGATATTTAAGTAGCACAATACGACAATGTCCAAAGAAGGCTGGATGAATATGTGAAATAAAATACACTATTTTAATTATATTAAATTGTTTCCATCCTCACTGTTTTAGTGAGTGCATAGGCTAGCATGACTATAGATGTCTCAAGTGAACATTCAGAATTTACATTCATGCAATTCAGAATTATATGTGGAAAAACTAGCTTAAGTTACCTGGGTGACAAGCCCAATTACAAGAACCTGCATTGTAGGTATCTTAATCTGGCCAGATGAATCCCATCTCCATTTAGTTTAGTGAAAGGGAGAATATGCACTTGGAGGTTTTCTGCTCAGGATATGCATTTTATCATACATTTTGGATACTGGCAGTATTTCACCATAGAAGGCAAATAAATAATTTCTAGATTCTTATAGTATTAATTTGGTTTTTCCTTAATTGCCTTTCAAATCCTTATATTGAATGCAAGTATTTCAAAAACATATTTATTTTATTCTATTTTCACAAATACTATTTTTCCATTAAAATGTAGTAAAAAAGTACTAAAAGGCCCATTAAATTGTCATTTTTTGCCTTTGTAATGCATCTGTTAACATTATAACTACCAGTGCATTTGTGCATAAATCATAGCTGTCTCCTCTATTAAAAGCTGAATCGTAGAGATAGTATTTCAGTCCAACATTTCATGGTTAAAAAAGTTGGGGATTTCTTTTTCCCCACAAAACTAATACAATATTTTCGTGCATATTGGCTTGCACTGGCTGAATTAATATAAAAAATAATTGAAAGCCTTATTTCATATCCTGCAATCCATATTTACCATCTGAATAGCAGAATATTTACAAACCAGTGCAGCTACCAACTTCCTTGGTCATCAGTGCTGTATCTTAATGCATTTTAAATGAGGTCAATGAGCTCAATTTTGCCTACACTTCAAAATGTGTGCACACAGCATTTGATTAGACAAAAGTTTGAAATATTCTCCAGGCAAAAAGAAGAGAAACTGCATGTTCCGCTAGTCCTTAGAGACAGAATACCACTACAAGATTTGTACAATGTCTTTTTTGGGACAGCGTGATGGAATAAAAGGGCTAGATAAAGAAAATATATAGCAAGATAACATAAAATTTGTTTCTTAGTAGCTCTTAAAGACACAAAACTCCAAACTTTATAGATATAGACTAAGGGGATACTGAAAGTTTTATAAAAATACATTATGATCTATATTTGAAATGAGAAATTAACAGAAGGAAAAAATTTGGTATGCTTAAGTCATATTGTGGACAAGCACAAACTGCATCTATTTGTACTCTGGGGCAACCAAAATTCATGTAAATACATGTTAAGTGGCACCTTATCAGAGTCTGCCTAATAAGCCTTGCTGAAAGCATGATCGTGTTAACTGTGACAGCCTCAAACATACCTAGAGTGGAATTCATATATAAGGCTCTGCATATGACTCAAACTTGTACACATTTGTATATACCCTATAGAGCTCCAGGTCTAGAATGTGGTTGAATTGAGGGTTGGAAGAACTTTGTATTTTGATTTTTTCACTTTATTTTTTTTTATTTATTCATTAATTCGTCAGTTTCTCATGTGAAGAAACACTGGGCAATTTTTCTTCTTTTTAGAATCTAGCAGCACCAAATTCTTCAACATAAAGACCAGAATGGTCTGTGCTTCTGTCTATCCTGCCTACGCTAAACTAAGGAACTGGCATCCAAGGTAGTCTGTTTATAACTATCTCAGGTGTAACAAAGGTTCTCTACTCTATTGCAACACTTGATAGTCCTGGTAATCTGTTGTAATGATTTTGTGAAGTTGCATGTTATTTCATTAAATCCTTTTTGCCAAAATACCTATTTTTTCACCAAATCAAAAGAAGTCACTTAGATGTGCCAAAATGTGCCATTTTTCTCTGGACACAAATTCAAGATATCAAAAACCTAAAGGCTTTTCACAAGTTTGTGTGGACGAAATCTCTTAATGCCTGAAATTAAAGTGTAACACCCTATAAAGTTGGAGTGGGGTGTAGCACATACCTGTTAATACATCTGCTTCTTTAATAACAACTCTGTTCTTTACAGCATTTGTTGCAGTTTGCAGTATCAGGATCTGGTGTTACAGGTTTAAGATGTAGCACTATCAAATCCAGACACTAGTAACCACGGTAAGATTGTGCAGCTAAATATGTATACTCTGTGTTTTCACATAATGGTTTTCTCCAAAGGCTTCTACACCATTAAAAACAGTACTATTGCTCATGACACCTTTTTCTTACTGAAGTATATGAAAGTGTGTGTGGGAAAAAAAAACCTGTGGGTAAAGAGTACAGAAATTACTTGCCTTGCCACTGTCATTGCTGATGAGGTTTATTTTGTTTCCATTCATAGAGGCAAATTAAAACTAAGAAATTTGAAACTGGCTGTTCCTTGTGACCTGAAAGGAGTAAGAACTGGCATTAAGAAATTAATAAAAGGATAGGAGAAGGGAAGATAGTTCCATTTTGTGAGGTGAGAATGGACAGAAAGGAAGGCCAGTTTAGCAAAAGAGGAGTAGGGAAGTCCCACCCTATGCCTCCCCCATTTGCTCTCAGGGTAGAGCTTGGTGGAGGGGAATTCTAAATGGAGAGTCCCTAGGCAGCTAAGAATGGAAAACACAATTGCTATTTCCTGGATAGAATGCCATTAGTATAGCTGGCCGGTCCCACACAAAATAATGCAATCGGGGGGGACTAACTGGAGGGTGGAATGGAGCGGATACACCACAATCAAGGTCTGTCAAAGACCTTGCATGGGAAGGAACTGGGGGATACGTCATAGCTCATAAGCCACAGAGCAGCTAAAACCCAAGTCTCTCACCTTCAACAGTGCTGAGGGCTGACCCAAGTAAAAGATGACCCTGCAAACAGGGTGTGGTATTGAGATTTTTTTGTTTGTTTTTGTTTTTGTTTTTGTTTAATTCTCAAATGAAGACTAGAAAACAGCGAATCTTAAATTAGTTGTTTGTCCTGTGTTTAGGTAGAATCAGAAAGATATATCAAATTTCAGCCTTTCAATTTGGGAATTTTTACAATAGCCACCTGTATAAAAAAAAAAATAAAAAATTAACACTCTCTTTCCTCTCTTTGGAGTACAGGCTGGACCTTCTAAGTTGAACCTTTCTCAGCTGACAAAACTGTGGAGTGAAATCCAAAATTAATTTCACAGAATTTTCTAATACCTGCAATATTTACCAGCCTATTCACATGCTTAAATTATCTAAAGAATGGCTTATGTATGTTTGCATCCAGATAAAACAATTATGGATTTATTTTTGCAACTATATCAAATTACAAAATTTTTGTTGATGATAAATATAAGCTGCAAAAGCTCAAGATACTTGCGTATGTGAGCAATTCTTGAATAGTCATAAATTCATGCTTTAACAGGAAAATAATACCAACACTCTTTTCAAAAGGACCATATATTTCACATTTCAAGCAGAATTTGTTTAAAACTAACTTTTTCTCCTTAAAAAATATATGCAAAGTCATCTGAATGCATAAAAAGTGAGAAATGCTAGTAGGATTTCTGTGTTACCGAGATGGATTGAGTCTGAGCTGTACTTGTAGCAGATGGAGTACCCACTGAGTTGCTGTTAATCTTTGTTTATGGCAAGCATATGGAAATCCCACCTAACCAAATATCTGATTTACATTAAAACATTCCACAAATTTAAATGTCTGTTAAACATTTAAAGCTACAAAACAGCTTCTGTTTACTGAGGGAAAAAATGAACTGGTAATTTCCTTTGTGGAAGATTTTATAAAAGCAGCCTAAAAGTCTGGAACACTAAAAGAGAAGCTAATAGCCTTGAAAGTGTTCTTGAGTTGAGAGCATTCAGAAAATTGTTGCACCTACTTTCATTATCCTAGAAGTTTCAGGCAAAGAATGAATTATTTTAGTCTTATCTATATCAATTAAAATTGAGTTAATAATTCACTGAGTTGGGAGCAACTTATGTTATAAGTCTGCGTTAGGATGCGAAGACCCCTCATTTCTCTCCATTAACTACAGGTGTATATATAATATATATGAGGTATCTGGCTGTTATGGATGCACATCCCGCACAAAGAGCTGCATTTGGCTGTATAAATCACTATGTCATAAAAAGAATCTGTGTTCTTTGCATCTTCTCTGTGACAAAACTTCCAGGATTACTTATGAAGCAGTTCGTCTTTTCTTGAGAAGAACTTCATTTATGTTTGGAGAAAAGAAATAGCAGCAAAAACCATCTTTTGCACCATTTTTACTTTTAGATCTGTATCAGGTCAAATGCAAACCCTCAAAGGCATTATATTTTTACTTCTCCCCCCACCTCCCAGCTTGCATTTTTCACAAAATGAGAGAACATAAATATTATTTTTCTAACTGTTCAGTTAAGCAGGTGGCACCAGGATAATTATAGGCATCTCCATAGGTACAGCATCTAGAAAAACATAAGGAGGGGAATTGTTAGCATATTAGTGTCCATGAATATCAGTGGAAAGTCTTATTCCTTAATCAGGATTGTAGTTCATCATTGAAAACTTTTAAAGATGTAAGATAGTGCAGATGCAGGATCCTAGCTATTTTTTGAAACTGTAAAAGAGAAAGAATATTTGAAATTACAAGTTTACCTAGAAACTCTGGGAATAAAACAAACAAGTTATTATTCATAGTTTTGGAAGATCATGAAGTTTGTATATCTAGTATAGTTATACAATTTATCAGTTTCAAGACCCTAAACCCATAATTTTTCCAGCCATTTATTTGATTTTTATGGGTGTTAAATATAATGCAATATGTAAATATATTTACTGTATAATGAATATTCAGCTGAAAGTAAAATTTTAAGAGATTCATAGACAAATGGAGTCTTTTAAACTACAATGCAAAAAATTATAATTCCATATTTCAGTGAGCATTTCAGGGAAATAGATATAAGTTCAGGGACATATTAATTATTAATGAATTAATTTGGATTATCCTGGATTATTTTAAGTGCCCTCATAATATTTCTTTCTGTTAAAAAAAAAAAATCAAGAGAAGGGAACAAAAAAGTAATAAATGTGAAAAGCACATATCCTACTCCCTAGTTTTCATCCTAAAACTGTTTGATTTTGCCAAATTTTGGCCCTTAAGTGCTTAGACAGCTGCTGATCTAAACTCCATGTGTAAACAAAGGGAGGGTATCTTCCATAGGCAAATGATTCCTCCTTAAGGCAGACAACTAAGTTAAATAGGACACAACACCATAAAAAGAAGCACCATTTGGAGGAACTCACCTGTGTTCTCTGATGGGCTAGGAGGGGTAAACCTCTGCTCTAGACTTTTAGTCAAGTAGAACTCAGTCAGATAAATTCTCTCTCTGTCTTTTTCCTTGCATTTAAGGATGGGCAACTGTTTAATCTAGAGTCCCCTTCCGAAACTGATGTTTCCTGTGTCTCCTAATCTGTTTCCCTTCTGGTCTTTGTGATGATAATGTTGTCAGAACTGAAGATTCTTATTTTACAGTCTTGTCAAGACCTTCCTTCTGATGTAATTCATTGTCAGTCCTTTTCATAAGATATTCCTGGAGGGTAATAGCTCTAGTTTTGTTTTGCAGAGTACTGACATTAAGAGATGCTCAAACCATTAATTGCTCTCTGGATCCAAATGCAGTAGAACCTTGAAATAATCAAGATTTTTTAAGAGAGGTAGTGAACAGCACAAACAAACAAAGATCGATATTATTCATAACACCTCTCCATTTCCTGTTTTTCATAACTCTCTGGGCTGGTTGAGAATGAATGATATGACAAATGGTGGAGGCAGCTGCAAAAACTGATATAGGATTGGGATGTATTGAAGGAAAATTTTGACAAATATGCAGTACCTTTGTGAAAAATTACATAGTCTAATGCTAAGTTTTAATGAAATCTTTAAAAGACACTTCAAGATTTCTGAAGCTAAGAAATAAAAAAGAAAAATATCTTCATCACTTCTGAAACTCTGTCATTATATTCAGTCAACCTTCCTTCTTAATTATTCAAATAATAGATTTTGAGTAAAAGTAAAAATGTTAATGGTTATGAGATATTGAAATCTATGGGGAGAGACACCAAGACCTAAGTACCATAACTGACAGGACCATGATAGAAAGAATAATTGAAGACTGTATGTTGTATCCAAGGTACCATTAGACCAAACTTCCCGCTCTGAAAACCCAAATAAGATTTTGATATACATACAAGAGGTAATTCTTGTTTATATGGCATTCATCAAATTGCATTTTAAATAACACTGTAAAAATTGGAATATTAATGTTTACAATGGTAATAGAAGAAAGAATTTATTACTTCACCACCAGTGCCTTTCCAGTTTTTAGCTACTATATTACCATGGGAAACAAAATCTCATATCCATTCTACATTTGCAGCTTATAAAGGTATGTTTTAATTTATAAACTATGATGGTCCATATGATGAAGAATTTTTGCCATATTAGCCTAGCCCATCTTTTCCTCCAGCTTGAATCTTCAATGAAGTCGTAGTGATTAGTATGTGACAATGCCACACTTTCAATAGCAACAGCTTGTGCTTTCATAAACAAAGGGTTTTAAACTAATTCAAGGTGTGAGCAGATGGCGAAGTTGGCTCAGGAGTCAGAAAACTGCTTTTTGATGAAAAAGACATTGGGTACTCTTTTTCTTGACAGTCTTGTCTTCCTAAAATGAAAGTTCATAGAAGGTGTCCCTTAATTGTCCATGACCCAGCAAAAGAATAAATCACTCACTGTTAGTTAAAAAGCAAAACTTGAATGAACAAACAAAAAAATCCACAACTAAATGCTTTGTATGTTTACATCCTATATGCAGTTATGTGACAACAACAGTCATCTATCAAATATCCTGCCTTCAACCATGGACAAAAATGGACAGCAATGGACATTGTGTGACACTGAATTTTATTTTGTGTGATATCTTAATATAAAATATATTAAAAAAGTCAGAAATAATAAGGCAGTCAGAAAGATTTACAACATTTTAATATTTCCCAATATTTCATAAGATCTCATCACTACTTTGAACATCTAAACACTGATTTCGTTTTGTTGCTTTTTTTTCTTAAGAAATCATTGCATTCATTATCATTGTCCAACATCAACTTTAGGTTATTTACAAATTTGTTTAGTTGAATTATTAGATGTTCTGATTTGTATTGTGTACCTAAGGTGAGGTTTTTGCATACTTTATTACACTAATAATTTGTGTACTATCTATTCTGCTGAATTTAGTTCATTTTTGAGTTTAAAGCAAAGTATATGCAAAGAATGTATATATTCTTGATTTGGTTTTGGATAATAAATATCTTGTCTAAATGCCAGGTTAAAAGCAGAGTATCAATTTTTCATCATTAAGAGCATCTTTTTCTTTATGAATTCAACTGATATGAAATTATTTAGTTAACTTGAAATATTGGCTTTGGAAAAAAATATTCTTTGCATTACTTTTTGTTCATGGAAATCCTTGACTTAGATAAAATAGCATAAAGACTAAGTCTTGGATAGTTTTCCCTATCATAAACTTATTTTTAACAATTATAGTAATATTATCTGGTGATCTAATAGCTAAATGCCTCTAAAAATATTTCAGCAACAAGGAATGATATTCACTGTCCCAAAATCAAATTTCTCCTGCAATTCTGCATTCATATCTGAAATTAGACAAAATTATTTTATCCATAGCTACTGAATATTTCACCTGATTTTTTTGTGAATGATATGAGAATGGTAGAGTTTAAGAATGTACAAGTAATCAAAATATTGTTTATTTAAACAGATTGCCTTTTACTCTGCCCAATTTCCCTGAAACCAATCAACTAGACAATCAAACTCCTGGCTGGAGGTATTTTAAAATCATACTTGAAGACAGACAAAATAAAAGAAAAATGAGGCTCTGACTTTGCATAAATGATTTTGACTTTACATTCACCAATAACAAATTTTCTTACATTTCTAACGACTCACAATCAAGTACAAATAAAAAAAAGTGACACAGACACTGGACAAGAGTCTGATTATTAAGCTATGGACAAGACTTGCTGATACTGTGCTTTCAGAGCAGACCTGTGAAGGAGAGATGGACAGATCAGTGACTCTGCCTTGGCTGGTTGACACTGATGCACTGGATGGAGGGTTCTGTAATGTCCTGAAAGAAGGTTTGTCACAAATAGATGTTTCTATCTTTTATGCTGAAAATACTTTGTCACTAAAGGCCAACAATGGCTTCTTTTACTTTTGAAAATAGATCCGTTAACAATGGTGACAAAATTTGTATGTGTAAATTGTTTTTCTGGGACAGTAGACTTTATTCCTCATAGTTTAGAACAGACTCAGAGAGAAAATGAACCTTTTGTTTTTCCAGTAGTGTGGGAAATAACACAAAAACTATAAAAATACACAGTCTTTAAAAAATGAAAAAGAGAAGAGAAAAGAGAAAAGAGAAGAGAAAAGAGAAAAGAGAAAAGAGAAAAGAGAAAAGAGAAAAGAGAAAAGAGAAAAGAGAAAAGAGAAAAGAGAAAAGAGAAAAGAGAAAAGAGAAAAGAGAAAAGAGAAAAGAGAAAAGAGAAAAGAGAAAAGAGAAAAGAGAAAAGAGAAAAGAGAAAAGAGAAAAGAGAAAAGAGAAAAGAGAAAAGAGAAAAGAGAAAAGAGAAAAGAGAAAA
>JAWWMP010000001.1:96047360-96107988 GCA_035047865.1 Dendrocincla tyrannina
AGAAAAGAAAAGAAAAGAAAAGAAAAGAAAAGAAAAGAAAAGAAAAGAAAAGAAAAGAAAAGAAAAGAGAAAAGAAAAAAAAAGAAAAGAAAAGAAAAGAAAAGAGAGAAAAAAAAAAAGAAAAGAAAGAAAACCTCTTCAATGATGATGTATGATTTCAGATTAAATCACTGGAAACACTACAGTTTTGAATAATGGAAGAAAAATATGATCAAAGTTTATTTGTGGTGTTAGGTGAACACCACATAATCTTATGAGATAAAGGAGGCTTTATAGGGCCAGAATGTCCTTTAAAAAGGCACAAAAATAATGATGATGGAGAATAATATTCTTTTATATTCTCATTGCACTGTATCTTTGTAAGCTCTTGCTCACATTTATTTTCCTGCCATTTTGAAAACTGAGTTATATTCCATTAGTTTCTAAACTCTGTATTGCACTCCTTCTGAAGCAAAGGTAAAAAAGGATAGCATATACAATAATGTATATATCTTCTTTGCAGCAAATGCAAAGAAGAAAACAGGAATAAAAATTAAAATAATATGAAACCATTCTTATCACCCCATTAATAAATGCTATTAAAATCAAAATGGGCTTTGGTTTGAAATCTTCATTAATGAAGAATAAATGACACCCTTCTCCAGTGAAGGAGGTAAATAGTCAGTATGACACACTGCCTCCTACCAGCTGTTGGACACAGAGATGGAGACAACCCCTCTGTTGGAGATAAGCATGAGAGTTTGTATGTAACTTTGATGGTTGTGTGCCTTTTCTTTTGAGTCTTATGACACGTATATTGTGAGGAGGAGCATAATTACCAAAGAAGCTGTTTGAAGTTTTTATTTCTAGTGTTTATTTAGAAACTACAGTGTTAGTAAAGAGAAGCCCACATACCTCAAGAGAGAGAGGGCATAATCTTGTATAACTGTGATTGAGGGAAAGGTAAGTGAAAGAAAGAATATGTTACAAAGAGAGTAGCAATTAGTTTAGACAGTAATGTTTAGTTGAACATGAATTTACTTTAAAACCTTTTGGGGGCCTCACAAAATCTTGTATTTTGAAGACATTTAGATTAGGCCTATAGATTCTATGTGAATCTTTGCCTAGCTGTTGATCTAACAACTGTAACTAGGTCAGTTCAAGCAATTATAATTAATAAGCATAATTAACTTAATAAGCATAATACAGTTTAGACATACTTTTATTAGGCAAAGGTTGAAGTAAATAAAACAATTCATTCACTTATTATTACCTACTATGATTTCCAGGTATAAAGATGAAATAAGTGATTTGTGGCAGAAGGTTTCAGCAAGATTTGGTGGAAAGCAAAGTTAATCATAGCAAGCACACAAAACTCTGTCCCAGTATAGGAAACAGAGTTCCATAAAGTTTCCTGTCAAAAAGTTTGTCAGTTGATACCCAACACAAAGGTTCATTTATTCTGGTTAGATAATAATATGGAGAGCAGATTAAATTATAGCAGGAGTTTTATTTAAGTTTAATTTAGATTCTGGCTTAGAGACTAATTGCTGGAAAATTTGCAGTTGAAAGTGAAAGTTCAGACTTAGCCAAAACTGCAATAGGAACATAAAATGTATGATATACAGTATTTTCATAGTATCCTGTAGGTGTTTCAGTTTCCAAGTGTTATTTCAAGGAAGCTTTCAGCATATAACTGCATGTAAGTTCAAGAATTCAGAAATAATTGAAGAAACAATAATGCTACAGAATGGTGGGTCCCCATGGAAATCCATTGTCTTTTCTGAGATCCCCCTGTGATCTCAAGTTCCACCCCTCTCAAAAGAGCAACAGTGACTTCAAGGTTAGAGCATTGTCATTTCTACAGACTTCCAGAATTGTATATATCTCTCTGTTCATACAAAAGTGAAATATATAGAAGGATTTTAAATATAATTGAGGAAGAAATAGAGTAGAAAAAATTATTCATGTAAAAACAAAATAATCCCATTTGTTTCTTACAAATCTAGAATTTTTATACTTTAAATTATTATCCAATAGAAGTTACATATTGGAAAATATGAAATTCTTGTCTGAAACCAAAGTTTTGACATACAGAAAAATGACTTCATTGCATTTCTTTTAAGCACTGCGTCAGATGAGGTTATCATATATTCTCTATTTACACATGGGACTATAAAGTAGCCTAATGCTCAAAGGTAGTCTCATGATTATTGATAGTGTATTTTTCCCTAAAAAAACATACAAAAATATAGATTTTTGTATTTTATAACTTCATCATTTACTTGTTTGTGTTCAGTCAGGAACTATACTAAACACCTTCTATGATTTTGTGGTCAGCAAACGTACTAGGAACTTGCAGCATGTCAACAGAGTCTATTTTAAAGCAATTTTGCCTTGCAAAGTCATTCACAAGCAACTTACTTGAGACAGGCAAACATAATCATAAACACTCTGAAGCCACTCTGACCTCAGTCAGACCTGGTGAAAACAGCTGCTTCTTAATGATATCCAATTTCCTTGTAAATCCTGTTCGGAGAAATTCATAAATCACAAGTTGCTATCAGGCCACAGTAAACCTTCCTTTCAAACTATAGCTCTACAGAGATTATTTGAAAGCATATTATACAACCATCTGAAAGGTCAGGTGTTGCCAACTGAAGCATTAAAAACTCATTTATACCTGTTTACTGCAAGCTGGTATCAAAGTACCACAAGTTGGGAATCAGAAATATAGTGTACCCATAATTTTTTCAAGTCACCTTTGACACTCAATGTTCAAATGAAACAAGAAACCTACTGCCTCTATACCACAGGCAAAGAGTCCAGGAGAGGAATTCAGGAACTAACTATACAGAGACAGTTAAGATACTCTGGGGTATCCTACCTGGCACGAAGCTGCTGCTCCAGAAAGATCCCAGTGTCCCTCAGTCCTGTACATCACCCTAGAGATCCAGGCTTTTCTTGGCTGTCTTGCATAATCTGAAACGGCACCAGTCAACGATGTTCAGATATCTCCATTGCTCTTTCAGGGTAAATTCAGGGTATTACCTTGAGGGTAAATAATTTACTACTAATCCACAGATATAGTGTGTGTCTAGAACATTCATGAACAACAGCCGACTGAACATGAGGCAGCAGTGTACCCAGGTGGCCAAGAAGGCTGGCCAGTGGCATCCTGGCTTGTATCAGAAATAGTCTGGCCAGCAGTACCAGGGCAGTGATCACCTCCCTGTACTCAACACTGATGAGGCCACATCCTGTATTCAGTTTTGAGCCCCTCACTACAAGAAAGACATTGAGGTACTGGTGCACATCCAGAGAAGGGCAACAATGCTGGTAAAGGGTCTGGAGCACAAGCTTGTGAGGAGCAACTGAGGGAGTCGGTGTTGTTTAGCCTGGAGAAAAGGAGGCTCAGGTGAGACCTTATCACTCTCTACAACTATGTGGAAGGAGTCTGTAGGGAGGTGGTAGTTGGTCTCTTCTCCCAGGTAACATCTGACAGGACCAGAGAAAATGGCCTCAAGCTGCACCTGAGGAGGTTTAGATTGAATATTAGGAGAAAATCTTCATTGAAAGGATTGTCAAGCACTGTAACAGGCTGCTTATGAAAGTGATTGAGTCGCCATCCCTGGAAGTATTTAAAAGAGGTGTAGATGTGGTGCTTAGGAATATAGTTTAATGGTGGATTTGTCAGTGTCAGGTTTACAGCTGGACTTGATGATTTTAGAGGTCTTTTCAAACCTTAATGATTCCATGATTCTAAAAGTTATGTGGATTCCTATAGTGTTGTTGACTCCACGTGAGGAAACAAATAAAACCAAAAAAAAACCTCCAACCCCCCTCTTATAAATTGTGGTGTCTAAACTTTAAATATATGCAAAACCCTTTCAGATTTCATCGGTAAAGTTTTATAGGAGTATGCAATGTCTGGTATTGGTTCTTTTGGTATTAAACTGTATGTGCAGTAATGTTTGCAGATACATCACTGCATTTATATACTGAAATGAAAAGCTTTTGGAATACATAGCAATTTAATGCAATCCTGAAATCTTTGTATATGCATTTTCGTCTGGTGTTAGCCAAGAAATCCCATTAACCTCAGTGTCAGCAGACTTTTAAAAAGCAGACAAATATTGTTCAACTATATTTCTTTGTACAACATATACCATGCATATTGTTTAAACATTTTTAATCAGTATTTACTCTATGCAAAATACTACTCAGTAAAGGAGAAAAGTATAAAAAAGTGGTTTCAGCTATTAAAAAATGTGCCTACTATTATTCCACATAAACTTTTAAGAAATCATTGGAAATAACAGATTTTAGATGATGAAGAGGGTGTTTGTTTGACGAGTTTAGTAGTGCAGATCATTATACTAATTGCAGTACAGTACAACCAGGCTAATTACATGTTAGTAATTGACAAAACTGTTAATGACAGCAGTTGTGTTTTCAGTCTCTTTTTCTTTCTTTCTTTTCTTTTTTCTTAGAAGAAAACTGAACTGCTTTAGTGTAGGGATTTTTTATGTTAAACCCTTCTTTTAGAAGTTCTTTACTTTTTGAACTAAACCATCACTAGGAAGAATATAAATTAAAATTTGTGGCTTTCACCATTACATTTGTGTGAATGACTAGACATATATATTTCAGTGCTTTATCATGTTACTCACAAAATTAAGCTCACAATAGCCAGCCAGCAGATTAATGGAGGCTGATGTTAAAACCCAAAAACAATGAAAAGGTCCTGTTATTTCTGGATCCATTTAGTTACTTAGTGAAATATATTGTAAAGCCTTTTAGAAAGTGTAAGCTCAAACAGACTTCAGGAAAACCATGATTACATAACCAATACATAGTAGACACCTAATTCAAATTTACTATTAAAATTATGCTGAACTCTGAAGAATAGAAAGATTAGACACAATACAATGTGCATTGACTAAATAATGGTTAAGATGCTTCACTATTTTTTCACATCACTGATAACCCAACAGTCTACACACAGTTCAACTCTACATTAGTTAAAGATTATAGCTAAACTAATGCATCTAAAATAAGGTTTTGTATCCAGGTAGTAGACACATAGTCAAAATGATTGGATGCTTTCAGTAAATTCAGCCCAGTGTCAGTGACACTGACAATGGGATTGAGTCACCCTCAACAAGTTTGCAGATGGCACCCAGCTGATTGGTACACTTGAGGGAAGGGACACCACACAGAAGGACCCTGGCAACCACGAAGACTGCAACCACATGAATCTCATGAAGTTCAACAAGACCAAGCACAGGGCACTGCACAAGGATATGGGCAATCTCCAGTTGTGATTCCACTCTTACTTCACTCTTGTGAGACCATGGCTGTAGCATTTCATCCAGCTCTGGAGCACCCCAGCAAAAGAAAGCCATGGACCTGTCAAAGCGGGTCCAGAGGGGGGTTACGAAAATGATAAAGGGCTGGAACAGCTCTCTTATGAAGAAAAGTTGAGTTGGGGTTGTTCAGTCTGGAGAAGTCTCCAGGGAGACCTTACTGTGGCCTTCTATTATGTAAAAGGGGCTTAAAAGAAAGGTGGAGAGAGACTTTTTACAAATGCCTGTAGTGCTAGGAAAAAGAGCAATACTTTGAAACTGAGGATAGATTTAGATTGGACACAATCACAGAATATTCTAAATTGGAAGGCATGCACAAGGGTCATCAAGTCTCAGATAACTCTGGGCATGCTAAATGGCACCAGACATCTGTGATTGCACGATGGAATAACATTGTGATATGCAGGTACAGACGCCTTTGTTGTTAACATAATCTTAGGTATCTCAGTCTGAAGATAAATGCCAATTAAAAAATTGGCAGTATTAACAATGACTATAAGCCAGACCGGTGAATGAAACCACTATTACAGTGAGGTATTCTACAATTAATGTCTGAAATTACATAAAATACTGTTGTTATTTAATTACCTTATTAATCTGTTCTTTTACTATATTATTTAATACTTTTAAATTTATTCATTAGTCCCTTTTTTTCTTTTTCATGACAAGTGTTCCTCCCTTCCCATTGTCATTTCCTATGTACTGTTTTTTTTTGTCTTTTTTAAATATATATATATATAGTTTTTTTTCTTCTTAATTACATTTAAAAGACAGAAAATTCAGAAAAAACAGCATATTATTGTCTGATGTCCAGTTGTGTCTGTTTGCCCTGTCTTTTGCCTCATCTATTTGGTTTATAAGTTTCACATCAGTAAAAAAAGCTTATTCAAACTGCCCAGGAAACAACTATTTTTCTTCGTTCTTAGGCACTTTTTTATTTAGCTAATATTAACATAAATAGATTACAGTGTTTAGAATTATTTACTGTACTATATAATGTTAACAGAAATTTGAACTAATACTTTAAAAAATAAATATTTTAGTTGTCATTTTATTCAACACATTTTATGGGTGCCCATTTTGACTTAAATATATGACCATAACCGGATAGTAAGCACAGGAGGAAAGTAAAACATTATAAATTATATTGATCAGAACTGCAACTACAATTGTTTCAGTTTTCTTACTCATATTGAACTCTAGTGCATTTACTGCTTCTGATTTATGTATCATAAGTCATATAAGAGGTGAATTGCATCAAAATGGTTATCTGGCTAATTTATTTCTGAAATTTTAAGAAAATATTGGCAATAGCATTTAGTCATCAATCCAATAAAAGCCCTTGTTTTTTTTTCAAGGAAGATAACTCTTTTTCCCTTCTTCTTCCTTGACAAGGAGTCATTAATAAAAACAGCACAATTTCTGTTTTAATTTTGTTGATGCATATTATATTCTACTGTAGTGATAATATTTTTCTCCTTATTCAATTACTCTTTTAATACTTCAGTGCAATCTGTAAAGTAGCTTTTGTTGCTTTTCTACTATGTTCTTTCATCAATCAGTTTGGTAGGTTCAGTTTCTCTGAGCGCATAATGTTGAAGTTTAGAAGAATTGAAGGTTTTGATCCACAGAGAATCAAAAAGTTTAGGTGACATTAAAGCACCAAGTGTTCTTAGGTGCTTACTTTCAATATCTGGATCCTCAGAAGTTAATGTCCTGAGATTCTGGTAGGCATCTATGTTCCCAAAATAGCATGTTAAAGAGTCCTAGGATCACCTGCTATATCATGACCATGTTAAACAGCTAAAACTGACAGCATCTTTCTTATAAGTCCCATTCATATTTGCTATATAAATATTTATTTTTCTATATTGCCTTAAACTTGATCATGTTTCCATATATCTGACTTCTGTCTCAAGTGCTACCAGAGTTCATCTTTGACAAATTAATTGAGCCCTATATGGGTAGTTTTAGAAGACGTGAGCTATTTCTCAGATCTCTTTGTTGTATGGACTCTATAGTCACCATCAATGGTAAGAGATTACACAGTTATCTGATATACAGCTTATATCTTACAGACACATATAGATGCCGGGTTTACATGTTTTAATGTTTTACTATTTTTATATTTGTGAAGAATATAAACAGAAGGTTGTTGTTTTTTTATTTTGATCCACTAAAGCTTAGCAAGTTAGGTTTAATTACACACAGCAGAGGTGATTATTAATTCAATTAATGAAATTATCAGCTATGCAAAAGATTCTAAACAATTTACAGAACTCTGAAAAATATTGATCTATAAGGTGACCAGCACCAGAGTAAACATAAGTAAATGTAGCATTTCATGGTATTTAGCATATTAAGAAAAAATGTGTTATTATATGGTATTCCTTCTGTTTCCTCTACTTGTTGCCTCTTCTCACATCTGCTGTTTGGCAGGTTATCTTTTTTGTTGCATTTGTAGGATACTTTGGGGAGAGGGGGCTGGGGGAGAAGGGATTGAGACATGAAACAAATTAAGCAGTGAAAATATCCCAGTGGGTAAATAACCTTTCCTTATTCTATGGTAAACGATTGCCTATGCTTTCTGATACCATCGTATTTATCAACAGCAATTTCTAAACCTCACTCTGTCACAGCAATCAGTAAATTACATTATTTGTGCATCTGGCAGTTTACTGAATGCTCCCAGATTTATAGTGCAACTCACATTGTTTGTGCATCTGGGTTTGGGATTGTGACCAGAGTTAGTATAGGCATGCTGCTTGTGCATCTGGTACCTTGCCAGACTTACAGTGTCAAATTGGTTACTCTAAAATATATTCTGTGAAGGTCTCCCAGGGACTTAGACAGATAGTTAGTGTATCAACTAAGAAAGGGAAAGCCTAATGGCCCCCAGGCCTGCTACATCTGCAGATAACCTGGAAAGCAAGCAGGTCTCCCTTTACTAATTTTTTTCATGAAAGTAGACAGTCCCCAAAACATTCTATTCCATGTTTCTTCAAGAATAATTTCCAATTAGAAACTCAACACAACCTGTACTGATACTGCCCAAGGAACAAAATGTGAGATGTTATGCTTTAATGAAAACATAAAATGCTTGAAGGATATAGGCAATGTCAGGATGGATGATAATTTTATGCACCAGACAGGTGCACAATGTAAAATAAAAAGGTATAAGAGCAGTTCAGGTTGAGAGCACACAGTTAGAGGGAATAGGCTTTCACAGAAAGAATAATGGGCTTTCACAATGGTCCTGCTGAGCAAGATGATGATTTAAAGATACTGAAATCACTTAGGAGAGACTACTTACCTTGCAGTTTGGCTTTTCTGAAGTTCCCCTACAAAATCCTAAGTCCCACAGAGTGAAAAATTTGGACATTTTCAGGCCTTTGGTGTTCCACAAAGCATGGATGGGAACTCACATCAATGTCTAAATATAGCTGTCAGGTTTATGGAGTGGAGGGAAATGAATGAGTAAACCTAAACCCCAGTTTTCAATTCTAACTTTAACCACAGGTCAATTCACAGTGCTGCCTCATCATGGCATCTTGCAAAACATTATAGAATCTTCTTTAAAGATACTTTTTATTACTGATGTTCATTTCTGGAGAGCTAAACTGTAAAAGGCTGCTATAAATTAAAAAGCATAATTGCAACAATTACTGCATAAAGACAGAGAAACAAATCAATGTCAAAATTATGCAAATTAAATGGTTTGCATCTGTACATGAATAATCTGAAAAGCAGAATAAAATCTCATTTTCTCTCTAGGCACAAATACTACTTAGAACATGCATTCAGTGCAATTCCTTACATTTGTATTAAAAAATCATCAATTTCAACACACATATTGTATTCTCTAATTTCAGAATAATAACATTCCTTTTGAAAGCCCATTCCTTACAATACTGTCAGGTATTGTCAGGTAAATGCAAACAGTGAAAATAAATTGTGAGGCAGGCACAGATCCAAATCAGGTAATTCTGTTCCTGCTGACTCCTGTGTTATTCAGCTAGCTTTGTGTTTGAAACAGACTGTTTTGGTCTGGGAGATGGAAACAGAAAACTGTTAGGACACTTTATTTTAGTGATTATGGTGCCAAGGATAGCAAGTCAATGAATGGCAGTAAAAACTGTACATGGATTTGCACATAAAGTTTTGTACACTCTAAGCTGAAACACCAAAGTGACTGCTGAGGTTTTGTATAAGCATCCTTACTGAGAAGGGATTTGAGGCTTAGCAGAAATCCTGGAAGGTTATTAAGATAGTGATCAGCTTCTGCCTAGAGTACAGAATCCTGAAAAAAAATCCCCAGCATCATCTTGATTTTGTAACGTCTGGCTCACATCATGAATGCCTTGACCACCATCATTCTGTGAACTGAGTACCCTGTGTCAAGAAAGAAAGCTTTAGGAAATAAATATTCACCATGTCAGAATGATGAGGAATATGAAATAATAATAGGAAAAAAAAAATCGATATACAAATGTATGCAGCTAATTTTGTCCACTTTAAATAAATTGCAATAAACTTTAGGATTGCCTGAAGGTGAGTCTGACAGATCCTAAGGAGTTCAGGAATAACTGCTCCTTATCAGGTATCTTTAACATTTAACATCAGCAGTATTGGTATATTTCTTGAAGTTCCTTGGGGATGTACACAGCTGTACCACATAGTTTTTGATACAGGCTTGCAGATCAAAAGCAATGTTTGGACTGTAGCTCCTTAGGCTAGCAGAAGAAACTGGATATATCTTTGCCATGGGCTGATATTTTGGCTTTGTTGGACAACTTGTTCTTGGCAGTGAAAAGAAACAAAATTTGGCACTTGGCTTTCCTGGCTTCTGGAACTAGTTCAGATGTCTGCAATTTGTGGGTTTCTGGGACCAGACTTGATTAGATCACTGTTATTTAATACTGGCAGCATATCTATGACTGTTTGCTAGCCAGGATACTATGTTCTGACCAGAATTCTCCATCAGGGAGGAAAAAACTCCAAAATAAAGGAATACAGGTTTTTTTGCTCCTCTCCCTGTTCAGTTGCTTATTCGAATCAGACTGCACATGGATTTGTATTAAAGGCTATATGGTTTCCAGTCTTCTAATAATTTCTCTTAAAAAAAACCAAACAGAAACAAACAAAACTCACTCCAAGCAAACAAACAAAGCTACAACCAAAACAATTAAGATATACAGACTACTTTTAATTAAAAATAAAGAAAATCAAACAAGTCAAACCACGTGTTCAAACCTACATCCTGTCAAGATAAGGGCTGTTTTTACTGGTAAAAAATAAAATAGCTACACTGAAATCTTCCCCTTATTTAGATAGAAAATAAATAGCCCAAGATATTACCTTCATCTCTGGTTGCATTTATAGTTGTATTACGTGTATACAGAGAAACTTTCTTAACTTACAAGATCAGTCAAAGATTGCAGCACAAGTAATTCAAGTAATTGGTATCAAGCTGGCCATCCTACCTATCCTGCCTGTGGTATCTCTATGTTATTACTAATTTCCTATCTTTTCAGCATTGGGGATTTATATTACTTTAATATTTTCTGGTTTATTCTCCACAGGATTAAAAAAAAAAACAAACTCCATATGAGTGGGGATCCAAATTTGTCAATGATTTAGCCTTTCCAGTGCACTGTGCTTCTTAACATCCACAAGAAGACATCCACCCACATATGACTCTTTGGGCTTTGTAGTAGTAACTTGAGTCTCTCCTAAATGTGATCAAAAGGTATTACGGAGTCATTCATTGTCCCACACTTGGTAGCATTTTGAAACTTTTTGAGTTTAAATTGGAGAGAGTTTAAATGGGACACCATGGAATAAGCAGTTGTATTTGGCCAAGATAATATTCCTTGTCCCAGACCTCACAGTGCTGTGCTTTGCATTGGTAGATAGAAAGGAGCTGAAAAGACACCATTGTTTTTGCAACAGTGCTCAGCAGCATCAGGGCAGTGTCTCCAACTTTTTCCCCTCACCAGCAGACTTGGGGTGGGTAAGATTTTGGGAGGGTACATAGACAGTACAGTCAAACTGACCAAAGGGATGTTCCATTCCATATGACGCCTGCTGAGATATAAAAGCTAAGAGAAAGAAGGGGAAAGGGGTGGGAGCACTTATTATTTATGTTTATCTTCCAAAGAAACCACTATATGTACTAAAGTCCTACTTCCTGAGAAGCAGACATACAACACCTGTTGATAGGAAATAGAAAATAAATCTTTCCTTAAGCTTTCCTTGGCTTCCACAGTGCAAGTTTGCTTCTGCTTTATTAAACTGCCTTTGCCTTGACACATGAGTTTTTTCCATCTTATTTTCTCCCACTCTGTCCTGCTGAGGAGGGGCATGATAGAACAGCTTGTTAGGCACCTGTAATCCAGCCAAGGTCATTCCAACACAGCAATTCTTAGTAATTCAAGTAAGAGTGTAAATGAAACATCATAAACACCTTTTAACTTCTCCAGCTGGTGTTGCCACTGCAGCTTCTGTCATTCTTGAAACTGCAGGAGAGGTTGGGACAGGGAGACAGAGTTGGCAGAGATTAGAAATAATGTGCTATTATGATAACCACACAGAAGCACCTTCAAGGCCTTCAGTATCAAACTGTGTTGCTTCAGCTTTGGTCATAAGGCTGTTTTAAGCACTTGACAGATCTTTCTTTTCATAGATTTTAAACTTACTGTATTTTCAAAAAGGCTGTTGAAAGAAGGGGTGAAATAAAGAGTGTGTATTAACTTCTACTTGCCATTGTTGGGACTCCTAAGTGCCCGGGACTCCACTGTGCTAAGTACTATACAGAAATATAATAAAATATAATTGCTATCACAAAGACATTTATAGTCTCAGTTATAAGACACAATAGATTGGGAATGGGTAAATGTGTATGAACTCATTTTATGGTAAGTTGCTTTGGCGACAGTGTCTGGGTGTAACAAACCATCAGCAGTGTTCAGCACACTCTGCACTCACAAATCCAGAAGGCATCCAACATCATCACTGGCATGTCTCTACTGCATTGCCTTTGGTGGCAGATTGATGATGATGGTGAACTCACTGTGGCAGCTCAACTATTTCTCTTTTTTATCTGACCATTACCCCCAGATCAGCTTTGCACCTGACATCACCTCCATTTTTTAGGTAAATCTGTACAATCTAGTACTGTGTACCTCAGGAAAGTGGAATGCACAGGCAGGGAGATGATATGTGGGAGCAGCAGGTGGGCCTCCCATCCCTTATCCTTTGTGAAGTCAGGGAATAGGCTACTGATAGCAGTCAGACACAATCATGGACCGAGAAGGGCCCAGTGCAAGGAAGGAACAAGATTCTTTGCTGTTTGGCTGTGGATTACCTATAACCCTGCCAGCTACGTGGTCTCTCAAGTAATTACACATTGATAACACTGGTGGGATGGTTTTTCCCAAAGTTAGATCCTTCTCATCATGAAACCATGCTTAATTGTCTTTATATCCCACTTTATGACACAGAGTACGCATATGCTCCAATTCTGTCTTCTCATATGAGGACTGAAATTTTGTCTGATATTTCTTGGTAAAAGTGTCACATTATCTGTTTTCAACTAAGAATTTTCTGAGGAAGTTCAGACAATTTTGGATTGCTCCATATTGACTTTTCTTTTTTTTTTTTGGAAGTGAAAATTTTCTGTGACAAATGAGCTTTGTGTTCTACATGTTCCAATGACTATTAAATGTTGATGTTCACCCTGGATCATAATAGAAACTGAACAGATAAAACTGCATTTACAGAAGTTTTTAAATTTGGAACTGTAGTTTAGTGTTTTCATGAATCTGTCTGTAATTTCCATAGGCTCAATTTGCAGAGTGGTTTTGGTGCAAGCTAAGTTTCCTTTTTAGAGGAAACTAAGCATGTGATCCCAAAGCTGTACCCAAAGGTGGTCTCATCTGTAATAGGGATATATGTATTTTTATTTCCTCCTGTCAGGTATTTGTACACATTGATAAGATCTTCTTGATTCTTCTCTTCTCGATGCTGAACAGCCCCAGCTGTTTCAGCCTTGCTGTTCCTATCACATGCCCTAGTCCCTTTATCATCCTTGTTGCCTTAAGCTGTGCACACTTCAGTTTTTGCTTGTCCTTCTTGTACTGGGGAGTCCAGCACTGAGCACAGCAGTCCAGATATGTCTCTCTGGGACTGAGCAGAGGGAAGGATCACTTTCCTTAATCTGACAGAAATGCTGTGTCTGTGGTAACCTAGAAGACATTTGCCAGGAAGGAATATTACTGGCTTGTATTCAACTTGTCCACCAAGACACAGGTTCCTTTCTTCAGAGCTCCTTTCCAGCCACTCAATCTCCAGCCTTTGCTGAAGCAAGAGGTCATTCCTTCCCAGGGGCTGGACATGACATTTCCTTTTTGCAATCATTATTGCATCATTATTATTTTCTGTGTAACATTCTGTGTTAACAAGAGTGATGGTTTAGAATAATTTTTATACCAGACAGTCTTAAGTTTCTTTACTTTATTTTACTCTTTACTAGATTACAGAGGTTTTATTCACTCATAACGCTGCAAATGTTCAATGCAGATTTTCAGATTGATGTTTTCTAAAGAGAAATTATCAATACTTATTGATTTAACTGTAAATTTTCCATATGGTAATACCACAACAAATTTTTTTGAATATGTACTAAAAAGGCCTGAAAGTATTATTGTGCAGTTTAAAAGCCTGGTGTCCTGAGGCAGTATATTATCACTTTGTTCAAACACATATTGAGCTTTCCCTTTTCTTTATAGTTCAAGTGCAAGTGTTCTACAGTCTTTACCAAGTTTTTGTCATCCTTCCTGAGAGGTATCTAGGGCTGCTTTTTTATTCCTCAGGGAAAGGCGGAATTACTGCCAACAGATTTTCTTTTCTTATCTTGACCTGGTGGCTGAGTAGCTTGTGTGATGTTGCCTGGTGCCTTTCATCCCCACTCCTGCTGCGTGAGCAATCCTGAGCCTCAGCTGCAGCACCTCTCCCCAGGCAGTTGCTTCTGTTCTTTTAGCTGAGTGAGGATAATTACTTCACTGGGATACAGTCAGCTCCCACTGAAGTCAGGGGAGCTAAAAGAATCTCAACTAGCTAATAGAAGAACAGCTTTGTTTCATGTGGGGTTAAATATGATGAAGTTGATTCAATGTGATATCCATTTCAAACCACAGTACTATGACCAAACTCAGCTTCTGGGACAGAATTCTCATTTTATTTGGGCTGTGTATTCCTAAAGATCCATTTGAGTGATACTGGTATAGTTTGATATAACAAATTATTTAGATGTGTGTTTATTGGAGGTTCATAACTATTTGTAAAATAATAGTAGGGAAAAAAACCTTTTTTTTTTTTTCTTTTGCGCATGTCTAGTTGGAACTGTTATAATATCTTTTTAACTGATTATGAACAAAATGTATATGAACCATCACATTTTTCTTCCATAATAAAATAAATATACGAGCAAATTACCCCCCCTCCTCCTATTTCACAACAAAATAAAAGTTAAAAAAAAAATTGTATTTGTTTTTCTTGTACTCCATCATGTCACACTCAGATAGAAAGACTAACAAAGAAAAAAAATAAACAATGGCACAGTGAAAAAAAGAAATGTGAAGTTCCTTATTCTGGTATTTCTATTTCCAAGATGTATTGCATTGTGTTTTCTATTTGAATTGAAATAATTTACTTTTTTACTAATTCATTAAATTAATTGGAAAGTTAAAATATCTCTGTAGATACATAATCATGTATAAATAGGATGTATGCATGCATGTATATAGGTATATATGTGGTATAATCTGATGTACATAGGAGTATATGTATGTATGTTTATTTATTCACACAGATATATATATATGTATATATAAAATGGGAGACTTCTTTACCAAAACCCACAGTGTTTCATAGCTATCAGTGAAAGTAAAAACAGCTTTTTGGATTTCTGAGACCAGGTAACCACAATTTTCCTTTTTTTTACCTATCTAGTTGTAATCAGGGATCAAGCTCTCTATATTATAATCTGTAGAAGAGGAAGAGTAAAAACCATGGAGAATTACTTATTAGTGGTAAAATATCTTGGCTGGATCATAATCCAGAAAGAAATATACTCAGACCTTCAAAGGCATCCTTCCTGTATCAAAGTTTATAACTTCATTTTCCTCTTTAAAGCATCTCTGTGTGATGCTGCTTTGCTCCTGTCAGCAGTAATGGTCTCTGGATGTTGTCTCAGATTCATTTAACATGCAAGTAGCAAGTGCTTCAAATTTTCTAATCCAAGTAGACTCATGGACACAGAAGCATACCATCTGTAAAATAAGTTGAACAGCACACAAATGTTTCCTTGGTGTTAATATATTTGATGCCTCCTTGCATTTTCTCTTATTAATCCTATCTTTTCCCTTTAAGTCATTAATTTATTTTTCTTTTGATCTCTATAGAAATCATTTAAGAAAATTTCAAGTAAATTTGCTACTGGATATCTATGGGAAAGCATTCCTAACAATGTTTTTTTTGCAATGAAATAATTATTTCTGTATGTGAAAATAAGAAGCGACAACAAAACCCAACCAAACAAAAAACCAAACCCAAACCAAAACATAACAAACAAAATGAGAAACTTTAAGGTCATGAAGTTCAACTGTTAACACAGCACTGCCAAGGCCACCACCAAACCATGTCCCTAAGTGTCACATCCATCCATCTTTTAAATACCTCTAGAGATGGTCACAACACCTACCAGTTTCTGGGCAGCACCTTCCAATTCTCAATAACCTCTTCCATGCAGAAAGTTTTCCTGGTATCAAACCTTAAACTCCCCTCATGAAACTTGAGACCATTTCTTCTTATCATTTGTTACTTGGGAGAATAGACCAACCCCTATCTCTCTACCTCCTTTCAGGTAGTTGTGCAGAGCGATAAGGTCCTCCCTCAGCCTCCTTTTCTCTAGGATGAACAACCCCAGTTCTCTCTGCTTCTCCTCATAAGACCCTTCAGCAGTTTCGTTGACCTTATTTTGGACACACCTCAAACCCTGATAAAACATTATATATAGTTTGCCCCAAACCTGATATTTACATTAAAATCTAATTGCTGTAAGTAAAAATAGATTTAGAAGAAAAAAGAACCTGGAAACATTAAATTTTTGTCATCATTAGAGCAATATCTGTAACTATATAAATTATTCTTCTAATGCATGGGAACAATGCAGCCAGATGGTGTCTTTCATGTGCCAAGTTAAGACTAGAAGAAATATTTGACCAATAGCATTCGAACTTGCCATTAAAAGTGAAAGTTTAGCTGTGAACCTCTAACACAGCTGGTACTACATCATAAAATTGTTGTAATATGTTTGTTGAATTTAATGAAACGTGGCACTACACTGGCAAAAAATGACCTTGTTGAGTAGGCAGCAGGTCTGATTTAATCTATGAAACGATGACAAGGAAGCAGACATGAACATTAGAAATCTTCTTATTCATTTTAGTCCCTGTGAAAACTGAATTTTACTGTAGAATCAGAAAGTACATACAACAGCACCTCCAGGAATGGGGGGATGTCTCATCTGCTGGCTACATTAAGACTTACCATTACCTTTTCATGCACTGTGCATCAGCCTGAAGAGCAATATTCAGTCATTAGCATGATCAATAATGGCAGGGAAAGTCACTTCCTATTAAGATTTGCCTCACTATGCTTAGATTTCCTATGCCTGTAAATAGTCCTTTCCACTGACAAGTCAGTTTGGCATGAATAGTTTCAGGGAATCTTAGCTTTGCCAGCATGCCTTCTTCTAAAGTTAAATGTCTTCCTCTGAACACTCTTTTTTCCCACTCATTGACTGCCTTTGCCTTATTTTTTTTTCCATCTGATTTCCTTGGTATCTTTTTTTCTTTTTTTCTCCTAAAAGTATCTATCTATTTAAGCAAAAAAATGAGACATTGTCTTCTGTTATACTAACAGCGCAATGGCTATACTAACACCATACTATGGCTCATGTGACAAAGTTGCAGTAATTCTGAGACATTATACTTACTTAGAGGCAAATAAAAATAAGTGGCACAGTTCAGAGCCTCTGGGTAAGACTCAAGGGGCAAACAAATAATGTGGATGTCATTGTGGGAGTCTACTGTAGACCTCCCAGCAGGACAATGACACCGACAAATTACTCTTTGAGGAACCAAGGCACACTTCCAAGTCAACTACCCTTGTCCTTACAGGAGATTTCAACTTGCCAGTGCAAGCCTCAATGTTCACACAAGTAATCAGAAGGCTAAGCCATGGACTTTCAAGCAAGAAAGGAAGTTTGTTTCAGGAACACTGCCCAGCTGAGTGGCAAAAGACATACACAGGCCGCAGGTCTTCTTGGCTATATATATCAAAGGGCTTTAGACTTGCGCTGTGCTGCCTTCTGAGCCATTCCCTTTCCCCGTTTTTCTTCCTTTCCCCCACTCATGAGGCAAGGAATGCTTTCTTTCAGATAAGAGATAGTCTTACCTAGCTTAGCTGAAAAACAGCTCTGAGGGAAAGACAGACACCATTTGTCCTCACACACATTCTCTCAATGTATGTTTCTTTTAGCTATGACAGATTTCTTGAACAAAGAGAAGTTTTCAAACCAATTTACCTCTTTACCCATTTCTTGCGCAAGGTCTCCACAACCCCCACAGCAGAAATTAACTGAGAGTATCACATAGCTCTTACAACCTGGCCCACAAGATTCATTAGAATCCTGGATGACAGCTTTATGGAACAGCTGCTAAGGGAGGCAACTCAGAAAGATGCTCTCCTTGATCTACTACTTGTCAACAGAGTGGATCTAGTGAACAAAATGGAGATTGGTGGCTGTCTTGGCCACAGTGACCACAAAGTGATTGAGTTTTAAATTTCTGTTGACAGGAGGAAAAGTGCCAGTAAAACCTCAACTCTGAACATGAGGAGAGCAGGAGAGCATACTTCAGGCTGCTCAGACGATTAGTAAGTAACGTTCCCTGGGAAACTGCTTCTGCAGGTGTTGGGATCCATCAGTGCTGGTCACTTCTCAGACATAACCTCCTAAGGGCACAGGAACAGGCAATCACCAAATGTCAGAAGTCAAGCAGGTGAGGCAAAAGGCTGGTTTTGCTGTGCAGGGATCTTCTCTTGAAAATAAGCAAAATAAGGAAAGTTTATGCCCAGTGGAAGCAGGGTCAAGTGACATGGAAGGAATATAGAGGTGCTGCTTGCCTTATGGAGAATAATCATGAGGCCAAAGGTCAACTGGCGTTGAAGCTGACCAGAAATGTGGGGGACAATAAAAAGAGTTTTTTTCAAAATAGGCAGTAAAAAAACATCAGCATCATTAGAGGATGAGGACGGTCACCTCTCAAGCAGAGACAGAGACAAGGCAGATGCATTTAATGCTTTTTTTGCCGCTATCTTCAACACAGATGACAGGCCGAAAAGGTATCAGTGCCTGGTCTGGAGGACCAAGGCTTGAAGAATTATCAACTCCCAATGAACCCTGAAAACCTGTGGGGTTTACTGCTCCAGCTGGATTCCTACAAATCCATGAAACCTGATGGGGTTCATCCCAGAATCCTCAAAGAGCTGGCTCATGCCATTGCAAAACATCTCTCAGTGATTTTTGAGTTTTTTGGGGATTCCAGAGAGGGGATTCCCAGTTGACTGAAAGCTGGTGAACATTGTCCTGATTTTCAAGAAGGACAAGGAAAAAGATCCAGAAACTACAGGCCTGTCAGTCTCACTTCAGTGTCTGGTGAAATTATGGAGAAGATTGTTCTGTGAAAATTGAAAAACACCTGAAAGATAATGCAGTTATTGGCCATGGCCAGCATGGCTTCATGAGAGGAAAATCCTGCTTATGAAACCTGATCTCCTTTTATGACAAGGCAACCCACCTAAATGATCAAGGGAAGCCAGCTGATGTAATCTGTTTTGATTTCAGTAGAGCTTTGGTACTGTATCTCACAAGATCCTTCTGGACAAAAATGTCCAGCCCACAGCTGGATAAACACACCATGGCTCATGGGTTGAGCACAGAGGGTCATAGTGAATGGGGTGACATCAGACTGGTGACCTGTCACTAGTGGGGTTCCACAGGGCTCCATCTTGGGCCCTGTGCTCTACAGCATCTTCATAAATTACTTGGACACAGGACTGGAAGGGATACTAAGCAAGTTTATAGGTAGACAACAGTAGCTGAAGTAGCTGTTGACTTCCTCGAAGGCAGGGAGGCCCTGCAGAGAGACCTCAACAAATTAGAGATGTGCAATCATGAAGTTCAACAAGGGCAAGTGCCAGATTCTGCACCTGGACAACCCCGGATATACATAAAAACTGGGAAATGAGATGCTGGAAAGCAGTGCCATGGAAAGGGACCTGGGAGTTCTTGTCAATGGCAAGTTGAATATGAGTCAACAGTGCCCTGGCAGCCAGGAGGGCCAACCGTGTCCTGGGGGGGCATCACGCAAAACATCACCAGCCAGTCAAGTGCTCTGTTCTGCACTGGTGTGGCCTCACCTTGAATATTGTGTGTAGTTTTGGGCCATTGCAATATAAGCTATTAGAAAGTGTACAAAGGAGGGTAATGAACAAGGTGAAGAGCCTTTTTAACTTGAAATAGTAATACAATATCAAACAAAGGTGTGTAAGCCAAACCTAGACTAAAGATTTTATTTAACAACTCCGAGTTTCATAGAAACTAAGTAAACATGATTATTAATTGTACTGAAATTTCATTCAAAAGTGAAGATGAAGGAAAAAGTTGCTTTTGGCCTCTTAGTGACTTAAATTGTCAAGTTGTAACCCAGTGTGATTTCCAGGCAGGAAATCTAATTATTAAGGGAACTTCAGTTTCATTTATACAGCCTGAGTCTCAAGCCCTGTGACCTCTACAACTATGACTATTGAGCAGCTTGTGTCTGAAAGAGGAACCAGAAAGACAAGGTTTAGCTGTTTTATGACAAATAAGGTATCCTCTTAAGGATGTATTTCACATTCTGTTTGTGTCACAGCAAGAACTGTAATTTGTGGGTGTAGAGGAAAGCTGAATCAAGTCTATACCACTGACAAAATGTTAAAAAGGTAGGATTAAGGGTGCGGTTCAAATGAAAGTATTTTAACAACAACTCCTAGAAATAAATAATACAAAAAAGCTATTGAATAGCTTCTACATAATCTAAGCAGAGAATATGTGTATTTTTAGGAACATTATTTCAAGCTGAACAACTTTTACATATGTCCAAATACACATGCAAGCATATATCTATATTGGTATATGTATATATGCATGATTTTTTTTTTTAAACCCTGGTCTATTTATTACAAAATTTTCATACTGGATTTTTGAGAGATCCAGTTAATTAACTGGCAAACCTGAGGAATTCTTTCATGTGCAGAGTAGTCTAAGTTAGGTTGTGTCTACAAATGAACAGAAAACATCATGTTTTGTTTTCCAACATAGGTATGACACAATGATTTCACAATTCCTCTTACTTCAAGGACATGACATTACATTATCTATTGCTCTGAGTAATTTGTGATATAGATATTTCTACTTCCAAACTGGCTTGCACAATGTTGGGGTTTTTTTTTTTTTTTTTTTTTTTGTTTGTTTGTTTGTTTTTTTCAAATACCACCTTGCTGCTCTTTTAGACACTTTTCCTTATTAAAATGTAAGAGGTATTGCCACTAGTGTTTCAGGTGTATATCTGTGTCACACGGTTGTACAAGTGCCATCAATAGTTTGCCAATATCTTTAGAGTCTGTATCTTTCTACAAAATTGACTCCTGGAACAAGAGTTCTTTTTCATGGAAACTAAGGCATGAGTAAAGTGAAATGTCTACTATTTCATTTCAACTTAATACAATACAAAAGTCATATTTATTTCATCTTTCAACACTTGTTTTTTATTAGAGAACCAAGAAATATTTGAAACACTGCAGACATCTCAGAGCTCTTGTAGTCAAAATATTGGTTTGCACCATTGCTTGCTCAAATTTTTACATTTTTATAGATATTGTGTTTGCTTCTCATGATAAATAACCCTGATTATAATTCATTCTCATTGTTATTTTCACTTTCCCTTTCTACTGACAATAGTCATGGTTCTCTTTCATTGTTTATTCAGTAAGAACATTCATGATTTAAAGAGTTTGATTTTATTTTTTCTGAATAAGTTTTTGAGGATATATAGATTGGGTAGGCAGTAGGACTATAAACAATCTCTAATATCATTGTCTTAAACACTAAAATTTAAGTATCCAGGAGGGAAAATTGAAGAAAGTGTTGTTTGCAATTTTTATTTTTATAGTAGTATTATGAAAAACTTCTTATTTTTAGATTCCTTTGTGAGAATTCATGATCATGTATCAGATAAATTTCTCTTATTCAAACAGACAATTTTTTAAGAATGAAACCACATGGGACACAACTGTTGAGGGACTGGATTGCCTCATTAAGTCCCTTACCTTCTTCAAAAACAGGCAATGAAAAAATAAATATATATTAGAAGAAAGAATACAGTATTTACAAACAGAGTATTTATGAACACAATAAAATTCTCCACACTTCATAAGAAATATAGGTACCAAAGTAAAATATAAAAAAGTTGCATATATTGTAAGTTCCTTTGATTTTTTTTTAAAAAGCAAAACAAAACAAACAAACAAAAAAAAACACAACAAACAAAACCCCCAAATTAACATAGGGAAATAATTTATCATTATTATTATTGTTATTGCTATATATACAATAATTATAAGAAATTCTAATTTTAAAAATAATTTCAGGAAATCCTGATTGTGGCCTGCCCTCATCTGTGATCACTTTTCAGTGTTTTAAAGGAAGGCAGGAAAATACTTCTTTTAGTATGAATCAGATTTTTCTGTGCTTGTAAAAAGGAAAGTAGAAGAAAAGTAGCATTCTGGATTTGGTACAGCCTTATTAAGTGCAGTAAATTTTTTCTGTGGACTTCAGATTCAGATATTTGAACATTAAAAAATATAAAATGTTCTTAGGTGCTTTAACCTCTTTTAGCAAAACAATTCTGTGATATTCATGCCCATATTTAGATGTTCCACAAAACCAAATGGAAAACAGAGAGTGAAAATCTCACAAGTGAACACTTAAATCTTTCTTAATCACAAGCATCAAGACACAGATGTAGAAAGGGATTATTGCTGTGTGGTAATGGGAATGAGAACACTAGTTATTAAATCTTCATTGTGTTTCCCACGTTCAGCCTTACTGATTTTATTCAGTGTTCAGTGATACTAAAGACATGCAGTGATTTGCCCCAGTAAACAGCTGAGGTTTTTTCCTCATATTCTGAGGATGACCACCAAATTTGCCTTATGCAGTTTTCTATTCCATCCCTCCAAAGAGCAGATTGTTTAGTAGCAAGCATGATGAGGATTCAATAATAACATGAACTTCTAATAATATGAATTTCTAGCTAAACTGAATGCCTCTTAGTTTTCCCTCCACCATTTATCACAAAACGCAGGATGGTCAGTCAATTCTGATTTCTTTCGCAATGATTTCCAATCTGGTTCTCAAATAAGTATTCATTTTTTAATTAAGTGCTGACATTCAAGTTTCCATCAGAAAAGTACATTGAAAGTAAAAGGATTGTGTTCTCTCCTTTTTTTTTTTAATTCTAACCCACTTCCTTCCCCCCCCCATTTTTACATATATTATTATGCTTCCTAGTTTAAGCTCTGTAATGTAACAACGACAACAACAACAACAATAAAAAAAGGAATCAGCTTCTTTCTGAGCACGCATTTTCTTTCTCTGTTGCTTCATTGCCATGAAGGCCAGTGCATTCCAGTACAAAAATTTCAAAAAACCTTTAATTACAATTACTAGTAATTAAATTACTAGTAATTAAACTTAATTACTAGTTTAGCTATACTTGGTGTTTTAAAACAAGAAGTCTAGTTTGAATTCCTAACAATTCAGTGTAAATATTACTGCAAAATCATTTGAGAAATACAGTTTGAAAGCTCTGCAGGAAAAATGTGCTACATATCAAAATTCTGGATTGTATAATCCTAAATAGAATTCTTTAAACAGTAGGACACTCACAAGTTTAACTAGAAGCAAGGTGGACTGCAACAGCTGTTTACAGTAATTGTGTATTTGCCTTTAAACTCAGATCTATATTTTTATAACTGGGCAAGAATTGAATTAGTATGAATCCATCTGTTGTTTGAAGAAGAGTAATCCACTCCTGCCTACACTGAGTTACAGTTCAAATTTATGAAAGAAACCTCTTTCAAGTTAGTTTCATAAGACTTCCAGACTACACAGCCACAACTCTATCTCATAGAACAAAATAATTTAAATGTATTACTGTTTAGTCTACAAGACATTTTTCTGCTAGTACATCTTCTGTGAATTCATTTAGCCATTTAAAAACTGCAGTGGATTCTTGGGAAATAAAAAAGCACATATAATCATACATTTTGTATATTATTTTTCATCTATCTTTAAAATCAGCAGGCCACATATAACAATAGCTGTCCCTACTCTAGTGACTGTCTACTTCAACTTCCTTATTAGGATTTTTTCTATAGATTTATTTATTTTTTCCAAGGATGTGCCTCAATGACCAATGATGGCAAATGCCAGTGCTGAAAAGTAAGAGTGCAAAAAAAGTATGAAGAAAAAGGGGAAGGGGAGGGAGGTTTGTATGTGTTATAGAATTAATACCACTTAAAACGTTCCTAACATGGCTGTTAGAAGAAGAGAAATTTTGTTACAGAAATTTTTCTGTAGTCCTGCCGTCCACCTTCGAGCTTTAGGTCTTACTATCTGACTTTTTAATTCAATTACATAGATATTTTCACCTATAGTAATAATATATATTATCAAGGTAATTTAGAAAAGCTACAAGATTCATAAAATAGTCACTATTAATAAGGTTTAATGAGAAAGAAATTTTAAAACCAAATTATTTTATATTCTTCTTAGTTTGCAATCAATAAACATTCCCACTGTTGTTTTGACACCATGAAACTATGTTGGAATGGGTCTCTGCATGTCTGCATGTATTATTCAATGTGGTTTCTAGATATACTCATTTTAGTCCATGCACATCTTTTCTCTCTGCACGAAAAGAACTTGTAGAACATTCTTATGAATTAATTATTTATTTGATCATGTTCCAAAGTGCTTTTTTTCTTCTGCAGTTTCATCTTCTACTCTGAAATTCAGTCTAGACATTGTATTCACATATCTGTAATATATTTGATTTTTCTGAGCAGCTCCTAAACATTCAACAACAGTCTTTCAAGTAATATTAAGAAGACTGTAGCAGTTTGATATTCAGATTTTGGTAAAAATGACTGCCCACATTTTCCATCAACAATTCAGGAAAGGACATGTAAGCATGGTCTGGTGACAAAATGCTTCACACTTCTGTTTGTAGCAATACAAGACACTCTTCTGAACTTAGTAACCTGAACAGATCCCTCATTTCCAGGTATAGAAAGCATAATCAGTACATGAGATGGCAAAATGAATCAGGATATCAAACAATTTTCAATTTTAGCCCTTGAAAAAAATGACAAATGGGTATTATAGCACAGAATATTAAATGCTCCCCAGGACTGTGTTTGTTCTACTGATGTCTTCTAAGAACCAGTAAGACCCAGTGTAAGATTGAGATATACAGACAGATATAAGAGAATTGGTTCTAAAAACAGTTAATTAAAAAAGTAAAATTGCCTGAGAGGTAAAAAACATCAGAACAAATACCCCACAACATTTTTTTTTCCTGTACCCTTAGTCTAAATCAAGGAAGGAAAAAAAAAAAAACCCAAAACAAAACAACCAACAAACAAAAAAACACAAAACAAAAAACCCACAAGAAAATAAGGCAAAGCAAAGCTTGCAGAGGAAGGGGAGGAAAAAAACAGAAAATCAACTGTCTTTGAAATTCAAATCCTTTAGCATGAAAAGATTCTTCCACACATTATTTCTTCTGTCTTTGCAAGCATTCTCTCCTTGGTATCTACTTCAGTAGAATAGGTAGGATACTCCTCTTCATTCCCACTTGTAGAAACAACTGCTTTCTATATGTAATAACTGTTACACATTTAGCAGCACTGAAAAGGAGTGAAGACCATTGTCACCAAAGTATACATTCAGTTTCAATAATAAGATTTGTTTGAAATGTTTTAATGCACTTTTTGACTATATGAACAAGTGCAATCACACCAGCGTATCTTGTTATTTAAGAAGAGCTATAAACATTAATACAGAGGTGAGGAGCTATGCTACAGTTAAAGCAGGTACATTTGGAAAGCACAAGTGTGTTTAAGCTGATGAACAGTTGAAATATGTCAGAAAAAAAAAATAACAAAAAATTTTGCATGCATTACATTGCTCCAAAGCACAAATATATAGAACACTAAAATCTGTTATGAACTTTTTGACTGTTAGTTGGAAAATGTTTAGAAAAAAAAGTTGCTTAATATTTCATATGCATTCAGGAAAACAAAATGAAGAATAACGAGGAATACATAGTAAGATCAGTAACTTTTTCTTCACTGCAAGTGACAGCATCAGGGTTCAATCATCTGTCTAAAATGTCCATTTTTATTGATAATTCCAGATTTTGTAATTCACATAAGTAAGTCTTGGATTTAAAAGTGCTGATCTTGGAATAAAGAAGCAGGGATTGGGAAATTTTGAAAAATTCATGTCTGTGAAACACCTGGCAGCTTGAAAATCTGTGGCTTTGAGTTGTCCCCAGTCTGTAGTTACGATACAGCTTAATTGGGGGTGGGGCAGAAACTAAAATGAAGAACAAGCAATCAAACAAAATGCACAAGAGATATGTGCTGTCTTTCCTCAGTTGTGCCAACCCTTGAATCATTATGTTTTGTCTTGAAAAAAAAATAGGAGAAATCATTATGTTTTGTGTTGAAAAAAACTGCAGTTCTGCTTTGTTTTTTATGTAGACACCACATTCATTAAGTCTGGTGTGCAATTAAGATGATGAAAAGGATTCAATGAGGATATGTCAATTTGTTATTACTGAAGGACCAAGTAGTGTTTATGAAAGAACAAATCAACAATACAATTAGAAAATAACATTTCAGTTCCTTTTCTTCAGCTTTCAAAACAATGTGCAAAAGAAATCTTGAACCATATTGGTTTTGTTCTCCTTTATTCTGATGTTACCCTACCAGTCCCAGTAGACTCTCAAATTAGCAAAGGCTAGAAATAAGTTTGAAGATATAATGTCTAATTTTCAGGTACTCCAAACCAAATATTTTATAATTTCATGAACTCTGCAGACTGAACTACACAACAGAAGCTATTAAATAAAAAAACTAAATGCCTATTAAGTGACACTACTTGTAAAACATTCAGATAGGAAGCAATGTCCAACTTTCTACTCAAAATAGGGTCAACACTGAAAAAAAAAAAAAATATCAACCCTATGTCTGAAGTCTCCCAGCCTTTGCATAAAAAACAATCTGGAAGAAAAAAAAATAAAAAAAACCCAAGAATAAATGCCACTCAAACTTCTACATGGAAAAAAACTGTTCAGCTTCTGAAACACTGAGCAAAACAAAACAAAACAAACAAAAACAAAAAAAAGAGGAATGTTGTTTTAGGTTGTATTAGTTTTGTATTGCAAGGTTTTGGTAACACAGAGTAGGTTGGTTTCTGTGAGAAGCTTCCCCTATATTTATAGCCTCTCTAACTAAATATCTAAAGAAACTCCATAAAAAATGAAAAGGGAAAAAAAGAAAAAAGAAAAGAAAAAAAAAGAAAAAAGAGATATAACCCCCCAACCCAATAAGCAAGTTCTATGGGAGGAAAAAAAAAAAAGTCTTTGGAAATTAAAAAGAAAAAAATAAGGAAGTCTCCCAAAACAATAATCCATGATTTCATCATGATTTCATTTCATAGAAACAAAGGAACAAATATAAGAAGCTACCAAAAAGTTACCCCTTCCCAACTCAGAAAAGTAAAAATGGTAAACACAGCTGTTAAAAATACCTGTATGTCTCAAAAATATCTGTTATTTGTTGCTTGCTGTGTTCCACACAGCAGGGAACTGATTAAAGATGTAAGTAGAGAATGAAATAGCAGTACTGAATCATGTTTCTTATGTAAGTGTACTTATAGGTTTCTTATAACCCTAAAAGGATTCATAAGAGAGACCATAAACCTCTTAAGAAATATCTCACCTTGTTCCACAGTGAGGGGATAAAATAAACCCTGACAGTGTTTTGAACACTTGTCTGCTAGGAATTTGCTATGCTTCTATAGCAATTCTAACCTCATGAAAACTTTCTCTTTTAAATATATCTTGTCAGGGATTTATCTCACCTAATTTCATTGGGGTAACACCATTGCCTAAACTTTTGTTTCCCGTGACATTTTAGACACTGTAGGGTGTTCCTAGCTTGTAGTTCCTTGGCAATAAAATTGATTTCTCCTAGGTTCTGTGTAATATCTGCCTATCCAAAATACAGACACCTCAGGGCCGGAGCTATAGTTTGGAGGTCAACTGCAGGCAATGCAGGTTAAAATAATTTTAGAAAAATGGCCTTAGATTCTTATATTTTGGTAAATTAATTATGCCTAGAAGTCTATAGTTAGTCCACACCTACCTCTGAGAAAGTTAGCTCAATATTTCACTAGAAGGAAGGGACAGAAAAAGGGCATTTTAGGGCATGAGTCATGGGAACCATTTTGGATACCTGCTTTGTGAGATTCCACAGAAGTGCCTATTTCTTCACTGACTGTAAAGCAGTGATAAACTAAGGTGTAGTAATCAACTATAGACATTTAAAGTTAGGTAAGATTATTTTTTTGAGTGAACTTTGCGAGCTCTATCTGGAAGTACCTACAAATACTCTGTACCACGTGTTACACCTAAAGAAAAACTTTGATAAGTACAGAGGTAACTCCTACATGGAAACTGTAGGATTTTTTCATAATAAAAAGCAACTGCTTTTTTCAGCAGTCAAGGAGAGATAATAAAAATTTCTGATATATTTTCCCACTATCTTCTGGAGAGTTCTGAAAGTTATAGAAGTCTCTGTGACTGTTCTGACTAGCTTATCAAACTGAAGATTTTGTCACAGTGTATAGGGGCAATGATGAACTCTTAATTGAACCAACAGATCATTCTCAAACTAAAAAAATATACAAAGCAGTTTTTGAAGTGAATGGGATGGCTGCAACACTGATCTGCCTGCATGTTATCAGAGAAAAATAATGATGTCAAAACCTGTGGCAAATCTTCTTTAAGAAACATCATTTATTCACAGGTCACACAGACAGCAACAAATTTTAAATGCATCTGTGAATAAAAAAAGAGCACCCGGTAAGCAACACATCATAACTTGTACTTGGAAAAGGCAATGAAAAGCCTGCCCTATATTCCTGCCCTTTTTATTTGAAATCCACAGTTTAAAGTAATTGAAAACTACAGGACCAGAGAAGCAAGACAACATTTCTTTTTTCCTTGCTTATATCTACAAAGTTGCTGACATTTGTCCTCACTGGCTACTCAAGTTTCAATCATCAGTGGATTTAAAAAGACCATGGATGCATCTGTTTCAGAAAACTCCAATAATATTTCACTAGCTGTTTCCACTGGTGTGTGTGTGTGTTAAGGCATTAGGTTCCTAAAAAAATCACTATCAGGATATTTCTGGGAGAGTTTTCTTCAAAACAGTAGATTTCAGCACCTAAATTCACAGTATGCCCTAGATGTTTCATCTACTATATTGCCATTTAAGTATGAGCAACACTTAAAAACATGGCTTCTCATTAAAGAAACCCAAAGGATTATCCTCATTGAATGATAAATACGTGTCTTTAGTGAATCAACATAATATTACTTCCTTTCTTGTCTAAGAAAAAAAAAGAAAAAACACATGAACAAAGATCAGCTACTGACTAATTTGGTCTCATCCAAAGGATGTATCCTAGTGAAAGGGGAATTGAAGTTGTCTCAGGGAGAACAGGGGAGAGATGTTAGGGAGTACAAAATATACTGATGGCAAAAAGCAAGCTACATGATCGTAGGGCAACTCCATGTTTTTCATAAATCAGCAATAACTATTTTAAAGTAAATATTCTTATTATTTACAATGCTAAACAATATACATCAATAATAAAAAAAAAAATACCACTTAACGGGAAGAAAAAGAGAGCTAAAGCCATTAGCTAAAAGGCATGCTTACAGAAAGTAGGACCTAAGCAAAGAATTGCTATCTTTGGAACTGTAGACCTCAAAAGCCTCCCCTAGATGTCACATAAAAGCCTTTCAAGTTTCAAAGAAAAGTTTATAAGAAGCATCTGAATGCTAACAAGTACTTTGTTCCTACAGTGTTTGCCAGAATCATTCAACTTATCTTCCTTGATAAAGTTGATCTAACTGGTTTCAGCCAATCTAGCAGATTAATTTCTGACAAAACCAATGGCAGCTCTGAGTACTGCTACACTCATTTAATACTGTACCATGTTTATTCAGATCTCAGCTCAGTTTTCTTGTTTGGATGAAGATAATTAAGTTCACACCTCTCATCCCAAGTGAATGACATCCACTGGAGGGAGAAAGAATGGAAAGTAGAGTCATCCTAAGGTGTAAACCAACATACAGTCTGAAAGACACCATAGCTTAATCTTTGAGAGGACTCATGCCAGATACAGTATGTCCATTTTACAAGTCTGTGTCACATAACTGCCGAGTCAAACTCTCTTAAATCTCTGTATAAGCATAAACAATCCCTCAGAATATGCAATTTAAAAGCAAGGTTAAGACAGCGTGCCTAAATAGAAATACAGCTGGGACATTTCTGCATGTGCAAAACACTCTGACCTTCTAGCACTGTAAAAGGAAACATTCACAGCTTCCTCCTGGGGTTATTTTATTTTACATCATGTCATAAACCAGCAAGCAGTTCTCTGTAATAAATGCTGAGACTACCAACTAGGGATTAAATGAATCTTAATTAAGATAGTTCTTAAGATAATTCTGAATTTGAATATTTTGTAATTGAGAGTATATTACATTAAAAATATTTTCTGTAGAGAAATCATCCTACAAATATAAATGAAAATCCTAGTTTTCTTAATAGAAGAGTGCTTTAAACACAAGGTGAAGTGTCACATTCACACTTTATTTTTTTCCTAAAAACCTAAGGTTTTCAAGCTACATGACCATTTAGTAGCAGAACTGAAGGTACCTTGTTCCACAGATGATAGCATCCCTACAGTTTCTTTCTTCCAGGGGTTTAGTGACATCTAGATACCCACAAAATAGTTCTAAGGTGTTTACAAAAGGTGATTAAGAAAAGTGAGTTTATAAGTATTTATAAGGGAGTTTATATTCAAAAGTAATATATAATTGTGCATGCATAATTCATATTGTGAATTTATAAACCAGTAAAGGTTGTGAACCAAGAATATATTGCCTGAGCAAAAGAAAGGTGTATTGAAATGAAATTATACTTTCTGACCTCCCCAGATCTGGGAAGGGAAAATAAAATATACTGAATACTCCTGCTTTTAAAAGAGTAGTTTAAACACTGTGTAGGGGCAAGCAGGAAGCAAGTTAACAGCATATAGTACACCTGGAACAGGAAGGAGGTATTCCTTGTCAGTAAAAATGCTCCAAAAACATAACGTGCCTCCCTGAGAGCCACCAGGATATTTTCTATAGGTTCAGGCTATCCTATAGCCTGTTCAGCTGTATATAGGTTCAGCTGTAGTATACCTTGACTGTGGTATAAGACACAGTGGCTTATCTTTGGAGCCAAGTGCTGGACGTTCAGGAGTGTACATTGGACAGATACCTAAAAGATGAGGACTGGAATCAGTATGAAAATGGTTAAGGAATAAATCTATTGCTGCATTTTACACATGTTTCCATCTTCAAAAGAAAAATAAGAATGCTGCTGTGCTGGATTCTGACAGCTCTGCACTGATTCAAAAATCATAGTTCATAAGGTTAGTTAAAAGAATAGATGACTGTCAATATATATGCACGATATTTCTATTTTTACTTTAATGAAAGAATAAGCAGATCTCATATACATAATCAGAGTGATAATCTTGTATATTTATAACAAACTACCTAAAAATAAATATAATTTCCAACTCCATGACAATATCTTTTTTAACTGTATTTAAATAAAAAATGTTATTTAAACACAGGATATCTATTCAGCTGACCAGCCTTCAGTTTGGTATGACCAGCTGCAAGAACTCTGTATAGGCAGAGAACTCCAGCAGATCCAAGTGTCTACATCCTCTCTTCCCACCTGGCCTTTACAGAGAGCAGTAGCAGACATTTGTGGATGTTTTCCCAAAGGATTTTTGCTCTCATCATTTATTGCTCTCTAAGTCAAAAGTTAACTAAGTTAACAGTTTGACTAGATTACAATAGATATCTATATATCTATTATGTATCTACCTATATTTTAAAACTATAATGTGTTTTGGGTTTTTTTCCAACACATACCTGAATCACCTTGTAGGTTAGACCTGGGCAGATGTAGTCCAGGTCTTATTTCTCTCAGCAGTGCTTCTGAGCAATCTTTCTTCCATAAAGTCTCAAAGTAGCACAATAATAGTATAAAAGTAACCCTTTTATACTGCTTTTAACACTATCCCCTTAGTTCCAACTAAATAGAGAAATATTCAAAACCACATTTCCTAGCGATATAAAAGCTTAATTCCAGGTTTAGCAGTGGTGAATAAATCATTTTGTGCATTTGCTTTGTTTCAATGCAAACCAATTTGTATTTGGTTAATAAGCTGTTCCAGGACTACCAAACTTCAGTTTTGTCACTGTGTCACTTCTGAAAAGTGCCCTAGGGATGAGAGAAGATTCTCATACATAAGCGCCACCAAAAAAGACCAGGTGATCTGGCTACCACACACAGCACCAAATGTTAGTAAGCACTCCTTATTGATTGTCAAAAAAAGATACTGATTACACTATATGGTTAAGGAATGCAGGCTCAACACATCCAAATCATATAAGTAATAAAACCTGTAAAATCCAGTCAGGGTAGTCAAAAATTGCTAGAAGTCTGGCTAAAAAAGGGTTCGTGGAAATCTCTGAGGAATGTGGTTTTCTTCTTGAATTTTACACCTGGATCAGTTTGAAATAGCTGAAAGAGATCATGGGAAATGTTTTTATATATTGTACAGAAGTAAATTGAAACAATAAGCCAGGGTATATTACCTCAAGGCCAGGAAAAAAGGAAACAAACAAGGTAGCAAAGTAATTTGTTAATCTCAGTAAAATGCTCACATTTTCAAAGCACTGTATAAATACTAATTCTTATGTCAATGAATGCTGTATTTGCATATTGTTTTCATTATTTGACTTTTACTTTATCATATTTCCTGTAATAAGCTACAAAACTTGTTCAAAAATTGTTTTAAGCTTTGAAAAAGGAGCAGAGGATTTAACCCCTACTGGGAGACTGAGTTTTTGGCCTAAATGATACATTGCTTTAATTTGCTAGAGCAAAATTATAATTTGCCATGCACACTATGTAACTATCCAACACACGTTAAGGCAGAGCAAAACTTGGATTTCCTTTACTTAACATACCAAAAAATGCTCCAATTATATTACTTGTAGCCTACAGGAGGGTAAGCACATGCTGAATCATACATTGCAAAATAAGTTCTGTCTGACAACAAGAAAAGAGAAAGACAACAACAACAACATTCTGGCAATGAAGTCATACTTCAGTGATGATTTAAATTTATATGTCAGTTATTAACATGTTCTCTTGGTCAGCAACTTCCTATTTACCCATTCATGAAATATTTATTTTTATTATGGAGGTGGTCAAAAGCAGGTGACCTGTTTAAAAGAAAATTATTTCTTTTAAAAGATTCTCATAATTGTGGAGAAATGTTGACAAAACCTAGCAGAGGTCCACTGACTAAAGAGATGAACAGTGAGTAATAGAAGGGAAAAGTTTGGCTTTTTTATTTTTTTGCTTTTTTTTTTTTAACCCAAGTTCGCTAAGAATACACAATACTTGGCAAAGGCAGGTTGAGGGAATACAATGAGGTTTATTTTAAAAATAAATCCCAAAATATTTCTAAAGAAGAGTATTAAATGTGAGATGTGGTTGATATATGTTTGAATATATGTTTGAAAGCAGTGGAGGGATAATAATTCTGCATGACAATTCTAGCAGTGGCACAGATGTTCAGCTAAGCTCAGACTATAGATTCAGTTATGTTATTATTGTTGTTATTACCTGTATCTCATAGTTTTATAATCAACTCATGCTGAGAAAATCAATATTATCTGTCAACGCATGCATTTTTCCTATAAAACTAGCCAGCAGTCTCTTAAGCCTCCTTTTGATAGTCAATCTCTATCCTAAAATATACTATATATTTTATATATCTATAATATATATGACACGAAAATATATTTAATTGCAGCCAAAGTTTTAAATTACTCATCATACCTAATCTGAGTGCAGTTCATACATAAGTTGAGATATCTTGTTTTTGCAGCTTGAGCTAACAATCTAATTACTATCAATCCAAAGCCTGTGAGATATAAATTATTCACCTTAGCCTTTCATCTTATCTGATCACCTTTACTCAATATCTTAGGGTTTTATCAGCAGTTGGCAATTTGTTTACTATTCACTGAGATAATGCTTTCTTTTTTTCCTGCTCTCTTTCCCCCTCTTTTTTGTTATCTCACTCATTGTTTTTCATCTCTTCTTGCGTCTCATTAGATTTATGACATCTATAGGAGCAGGGACATTAAATCCAAAGCAAGGAACTGTGTGCTTTCAAAGTTTAGATGTGTTTTTACAGAGGGAAGCTGCAAAAATGAGCTGTCTTTCTCTCCAGTAGAAACAAAATTTCTCAGCCATGCTCAATGACCATGATAAAAAATTGCAAAAAGTGGAAAGCTATTTGCAGGAAAACTTCTGGCAGGACGACTCTGCTCTTGTGATTCATATCTCCAAGAAAACCAAATAAATCCAGCAATGCACAGGAGACACTAGGACATTAGCAATGTTATAGTTGCATGTAGTACAGGCAATTTAACACCGGTTTGTACTTATTAAAGACTTTAAAAAGCATAGATACTTAGATTTATATAGTAAAGAATATGCTGAATTTTTATAGTAAAGAACATACTTAAAAGAATGTGAAAGATATTTTCTTTTTTTATGTGTGTTGAAACCACACATCTAAAATAATAATAAGGTTCAAATCAGATTCAAAGCAGTTTCTTTTGCACAGATATTGTACATAAGACAAAAAATCAGAAATTAATCTCTTAATAAATTACCATTTCTCTTTCATCTAAAACACATGAAGCCTTAAGCACATGAAGACAGAATTTTCCTACATACCAAGTACACTACCAAGTATCCTGTTGATTCTTCTTCCCAATATTTTTTCATTTCAATATATGGGATTCATAAGAGGAAGGACACTTATAAGAGTAGGGAAAAGAGGTCTATTTGAGTGCAATGTGAAGAGATACCCTGCAGATTCTTCTAGAGGACTAATGTGGCTCCTGATTCTCAAGTTCTGATTCTCAAGTGAGGTGTGCTTCTCCAGTAAAGAGCGGTAACCTTTTTTCATCTGTACACATACATTGCAGCACCTCTCCAGCTGTTACATTTACTGTCCATCTGCATCTTTTAGTCAAGAGAAATCCCTTTGTCTTGCATCCAGGTGTCGAGATGATGAATTGTCCTTTAACATTACCTTACATAGCTGTAGGTTATTAATCCAGAACTAAGGATTAGATAAGTAGTAAGGACAAAAAATTCTGAAAACTTGTCTAAGACAGTAAAAGCAATATCTCATATTTTTTAATTAATATGTCTTAACAGTAGTGTAAATTCTCTACTATGAAACCAGCATAAGTATTCAAAGGTCAAAGTACTTAAATACTGTAAAGGAAGTTGTAATGAACTTATTATTATTATTAATCATAATGAACATGTAGCATAAATTGTGTAATAGAAAATTTTATTTTTTCCTAGACAATCTATTGTCCCATAAGTTCTGTGAAGAATTCTCACAACGTATTTCCTCTCTGCTTTTATGTAGTAGCATAGGATAATTCCATTTCGAAGGGTTCTCAGAAAGTTCACCTAAAGCAGGACCAGCTCTAAAGGAAGGTCTTTGTCCATCTGAGTCTTGAAAACCTCCAAGGTTGGAGGATTTCAGGGAGAAGAGATGGAGAATTATGATCAATGGAGAGGACGGAAAATACACAAGCTTTTGAAGTCTGGGATATTCCAGTGATCCATTATCTTTATGGTGCTGTTTTTTCACCCTTATATCTAGGCAAATAATCTCTGATTTAATGTATGACTTTTCCCTCATTCTTTCACCATAAATCTCAGTAAAAAGACAAATCCAGCTTAATTATAACTCTATAGATGATGCTGTTTGGTGCTCCAAAAAGTAATTTCTTCTCCAAATGAACAAGCCCAGCTCCCTCAGTCATGTGTTGGAGCTGCTTGATGGTAGCCAGCTGAGCTAATTAAAATTTATCAACATCCATCTTGCATTGGTGGTCTCTGAACTGGATACTGCATTTCAGATGCAATCTAACATGTAATATGTAAAGGGGAGTAATAACGTAATAGGAGAGTTGTACTGTCTTCCTGTTGATAACATCTGGGGTGTTGGTGTCTTTCTTTATTGCCAGGACATGCTGCTGACACCTTGACCTCAAGGCCCTTTTCAGCAGAGCTCCTTCCTCAGCTGTTTCACTATGAGGAATTAATTCCTCCCCAGTTTTTCCTCCAGATATGTTATAAAGATAACAGAAACCACAGAATAGACTTCTGAGGAACTCCAACTGTAAAGAGAGACTTTCAAGCGTTGATAAGGTCAAGGTAAATGACACCCATGGTGCGACAGCTGGGTAGAACGCTCCCCCCTTCCCGTTCCCTCCCAGCCACGTGGTCCCCAAGATGTCCCAGGAAAGAGACCGCAGGAGGCAGAAGCAGAGAGAGAGTTTATTCACATGGTTAGGGGTATTTAAAGGGCTTTAGATATAACCAATAGAAATTGAGGGTTAACAACCAATGGGGAAAGGGTTAACAAAGGACCAATAAGGGGGCGTTTCACACAGTCTGGCCAAGGAAAATTCTTGCATACTAATTAGGGAGATAAGAGATTTCTCAAGGGGTCTTGGGAAGAAGAAAGGTGACTCAAGGAAAAAAAAAAAAAACAAAGGATCTATTTTACAACATAGTAAATGCTTCAGTTTTTAAGGCACTTGGCTGGTTTCTTCATCTTCTTCACAGGCCCATTGCTACACCATGGCTCTCTCATGGATCCAGTCATCATGGAAGACAGTGAGATTGCTAGCCTTGGTACCTCCATGCTATCTCTTCCAAGTCACTTCGCATGCTCAGAAATGTGTTCCAAGAGTATTTTCTCCATAATTTTCTGAGGAACTGAAGTGAGAATGACCAGCCTGTATTTCCTCAGACTGACCTTCTTGTCCTTTTCTGAAGATGAGTAGAACATTTATCTGCCTGCAGTCACTAGGAATACACCCTGAAATCCATGACCTTTCAAAGACAGCAGAAATCACAACCTTTCAATGATAGTAGCCATCTCACTCTGCAACTTCAGGTTCATTCTATTTGGTATACACATATGTGTATGCTACTCTTAAGGATATTCATTTGACTGCTTGATTGCAATTGTTCATCATTATGAAACTTCTCCCATTTCTCTGTTTTTTCACTGGGAAATTTTCATCTTCATTAATGGAACTAAATAAAGAAGGAAATCTTAGTTTGAAGTTTCATGAATGCAGAAATTATTTCTGCGTATTCAAGCTAAGTAAAACACTGATTTAAAAGGAAATGATGGTAAATGTTGACTAGTTCTGTGACAGTTATATTCATTATGTTAAGGATCAAGCAAAGATTCTATTTTCCCATATGTTTTAAAATGCAGATGCAGCCCTGTCCTGAAGAAGAAAAACTGTATTTTACAAGGTAACTCTGCAGGCCATAAGAATAGAGTTTAAAATATGCCATTATAGAAATATTATATAGAGATCACAAACCTGTACTAGGTATTCTAAGGATCTATGATGAAAAATCATGCTTTTCTTGTTTACAGGGGCTCAGTATAAGGAGATTTGTATAAATGTGTATCAAATACTTGGTGCAGGCATACAGGTGCTGGATCCATTTACATTAAGCTTTAAATACAAAATGCTATAATGACAAAAGAACTGGCAGTGCATAAGCCATCTTGGATTAGAGAAAAATAGAGCTGTCTTTTCAGAGTTTTCAGGTTCAGTGGCTCACAAACACTATTCCAAAAACTCTCAACCTTGGTTCTGTCTGTGATGCTTCTTTTTTGCTCTGAATAAACATGTGCTGTATTCTAATGGTTAGAATAAGTCCCTGACTGATGGAAACTTTTTTATTTTTTTGAGTTTCTGTATGAAAGATATATACTCTGCTGTGGTTACCATGTGTATGCGTGTGCATGAAAAATATATTTTTTCCTCTTACTATATTTTGAAACAAGAATGAGAAAAATCTGTGAGGAATTCCATCCCATAAGTTGCTAACCTCAGGTATAAATTGACCTAGAAAGAATTCCATATCTTATAAGAAACTGAGACACAAATACTTGAATATATTACACTGTCACCTTTATACAACCATATATGTTTATATAACGGATATATAAAATGGATATTTTTTCTATATGTATACACATGCATATGCATTTTGAATCTTCCATTTTCTTCTTTTTGAAATGTCTAGTCAGATGAAGAAACATACATATTCTACTTAATTGCTGTGTGACTGAACATTCTGAATCACTGTTTGCTTACTTTTAGTCTGGAAGGATATACTCTGATTTCAGTAACTAACCAAGGGATCTGACTCCAGCTAAGCTCTCCACAGGCTGTGGTGAGGAAAAGTCAAATTCAACTAAAGTTTCTTAATAGAGACCGAAAAAAAAAAAAAAAAAAAACCAAAAACAACTTCTTCTAAGTTGTTTCTGCCTAACTTGACTAATGTCTTCCTCATGGTGTATATCAAATTTGTATGGAGAGAGCAAAATAAAATCATTCTTCAGGCAACTGGGATGGTTTGTTGTTGCATTGACTGATCAATCCACATTGCTGAAAAGAGCAGGGAAATGGGATTATAATCAAATAACCTTGTTCCTTATAAATTAAAGTGTTAATTAGCATTTTAATTGTAGAGCATGTGCACTGTGAATGGCATTTTATATTGTTCTCAGCAGCACAGCACTGTTTTATTTTGAAGTGCCCAATAAGTTAACATCAAATTTAATGATTTGCTCTTCTCATTATGCTTATTAGGATATGAAAAAAAAAAAAAAGAGAACAAATTATATGGATAGCTCAGGGCAAAACATATTCTCCTCTCTTGTAGAACAGCAAACTTCTGATACATTTGACAGTATAGAACCCAGGAACTCTTCCAGTCTTTAGGTGAAACGTGATGTCTTCCTTCTTTACCTGACAGCTGTTTTTCAGGAAGGGTTTAATTCATCTCTCAAAAACCTCCTATCAGAAGTCTGACTCCAACCAAACACAGTCAAAATAAAGTCAGTTCAACGTACCTATCCCTTAAGTCATGCATCTAGATACAGTGTTTCTTGGGACGATGTACACTGGGAAATTACATGAAACAGGACTCCTTAACAGAAATAAACCACAAAGTGTGAGTGAGTTCCTTTATTTGGATGGTTGGTTTGGTAGGGGTTTTTTAATTATATTTTTCTCCAGGTTCTGAGACCTTACAATAGAAATACGAAGAGTATAGATGAACAGGACAGAACACCTTCTCCTAACAACTGAGGTCATATTGCTGAAAGGTCATTTACAGTAAAATATCTGCAAGGTAAAAACTAAAGTTATTGTCAAACAAAACATTTCTAAATCTACTTGCCTTAGTAGGCTTTGGTGTTTAAGTAAGGGTCCTGCTTCCATTCATTAAGATATGTCTGTCTTAGCCTGAGAGTTGGCACATATTTCAAGTAATGTAACAACCCTCCCTTCACACAAACATATCAGATTACTGTCAAATGAATCTACAGAACCTATGAATGATTAAGGTAAACAAAGGTAAACCTTGTCTTACCTTGATTGGAGTGAACTTCACTGTACTGACCCCATACTAACAACTATGGAATAAGTTTATGAAAGAGAAGTAATTAGAATTCACAGGGACTTTTAGATCATTGAATGGTTCAGTAACCCTGGCATTAATTTATAAATTGCTTTTGCTTTCAAAATACCATGCACAGAAGAGAGATTGCTCAAGTAGCTTAGGGAATACAGCTGCCTTCACCTCCACTCTTTATTTAAAAAGATCTGACCTTGCTATGATGAGAACATTAGTAAAGATCTATCTGAGAAAAGACAACAAAGATAAAATCTGTTATATAATTGTGAGACACCAGTTGTGCTAATTTATTTTCTCAGAGAATAAATTTCTATTAGACTCTAGTAAGCTTTTCACTCAACTGTGCAATAAGAAAGCAAGTGGAATGTTAAAAAAAAATGATAGCTTGCTGTTACTTAGCTATTACATCCAGAAATTAAAAAAAAAACAAAAACAAACAAACAAAACAAACAAAAAAAACCAAGACAAAACAAAACAAAAAAAACACAAATGGGGGAAAGGACTGATTCTAACAAAGAAAAGTTCGGAAAAGGTATCAAGGAAGTGGTCAGCTGGAGATGCAGCATTGTTGGAAACTTTGCTTACTTAACAAAAACTATCTGTCCCTTAGTGGAAAAAACACAACAGAACATAGAGAGTAAAAGTAGAACAGAGATATGGACTGGAAAGAATCTCTGCAGGTCATCTAGCCAGCCTTGTTCAACGTGAATTCAGTGTTAGAACAGGATACTCAAGGCCTTGTCTATTCAAGGCTTACATTGCAAGATTTCCATAGATCCTTCTAGATTAGGACATCCCTGAACTTTTCTCTGGTTCTATGAAAAAAGTAATTTTCTGTGTCTTTTATCACTGCCTTCTTCATTCTCCTGAGCTTTCACTTAGTTTCTTTAGTTTTCCTTTCCTGTCTGTACAGGTGCACTTGTTGCAGTCTCTCACACTCCATACCAAATCTAACTCTGTCCCTTCACACTTGAGTAAAGTCTCTGTGTTCCCCATATGTGGCATCCCAGATTTCACCTCCTATGCATGTCTTCTTTCATATCTCAACCTGGTCAGGATTTCCCTGTACAGCCTACCTTCTGCTACTCCTGCTCAACTTCTGCATATCAGAACGGTCCCTTTCCGTGCTCTGATGAGGCTGCTCAGCAAGATCTGTCAGGTTTCCCATGTACTCCTTTCACCCTGCAGACAGTCTCCCATAGGATTTCAACAACTGGTTCCCTAAAAACCTTCAGCTCTTCTGAAATTTGGGACTGTAATTCTACTTGCCCACTTCATTTCTGTCATCATCTTAGTTCATCCACCTTCCAGTAGCTGACGTTGTAGCTGAGGATGTTAGTGACTATTCCTAATCAGTAGAAGTATTTTCTTAGCTAACTCACTGAGTTCCTCTATCAAGAAACAGTAATTAGCACAACCCAGATATTTACCACTTTGCTTGCACCCAACCATTCTGCCCACCCAGTAAATGTCATAATGATGATGTGAGGGACAGAGACTGTAATCATGAAACTTATACTGGTTGTTGAAAAACAACTTCCTTCTCTTTTTGGAGGGACTTGCCAGTTCCAAGCCAGAAGCCTTTGATCTACTCACAACCTTTCCAAACTGTTGCCTTAAGGAGGGGGAAAAAAACTTTCCAAGACAACTTTATGTGGGTAAAGTAGAGAAGAGTTCTTTTACTTATAGGGTTTTGGAGTAACAGAAAAGACCAGTGCTAGGTTGAACTCATGGCCTCAGGAACACCATGAGAGCTCTTTTCCAAGCACCACTGCTTCAAACATGCAGAGTAAATTAATCCGAAAGGCATCCCTTTCATTTCATTCCTGGCTGTATCCATACATGCATTCAGATTGTTTTCCTGTATAAGAAATAAACACCACTTCCCAGCTTTTCTGCTACCTGTATTCATCCATGGCAGATCCAAATGTGAGATCTATCATCATGTCTTTTTGGACACTGTTCCTTCCCAGCTCTCACCAGGGCACTATGCTCTTTAGATAAGGGCACATGTGCAGTGAATCAATCTGGAAGTCTGAAGTAGCAAACAGATGTAATTTGGACCTCTAATTTGAAGCTTTGAGCCAATAAAACAAACAAACACAATCCAAATAGTGAACTCCACCAAAAGCAAAATTTGAGAAGGCTTCTTGGACCATACAGAATCCATGCACAGCTTGATATCTCATAGTACCATATGTACACTAGCTGGGAGATTACTTAATGGGAGAACTCACTGAGTTTTACTTCTAAAATCATGAGATTAATATACTTGTAATATATGGAAGTAGAAAAAACCTTCTGATTAAATGAGAATATATAATAGTCATATATGAGCATTAATTGAAATGCATATAGACGATTATATGAAATATAATGAACATTGTGAAATGCTACATATACATTTCCAGCCCTAACAGCAGTTGTCCTTCTTGGACTTATGACTGAAGAAGCATGGTCCTTTAAAGGAAAAGAAGAGGGAACTGAGAAGAAAAAAAAATTGTTTTGTCAAACTATTTAGCTTGACAAATATACCAATTTGACTTGATTTTCAACCGGGTTAATTTCGATTGAATTAGAACAGTGTCACAAATGTCTACTCAAAAAGGAGCTCCTAACCGAGAGGCCAGTGAGTGCAAAGAGAAATGCTGATCAATACTGACCTTTTTCTGATAAACATTATTGGAGAATGACCTACATAACCATATGAAAGATTGGGACTCTGATATAACACTCCGATTTTATTTTTAGTTTCCTTTTACGTCTTTCTTCAGGGAAGAATAAGCTTACTTGGAGGAGAGCTACAAATGCTTTCAAAATGATAATCACCAATTAAGTGATCAGAGTTATGACTCAGTGTTAACATCCCTATAGGTTAAAAAAAAAACCCCTAACAGCAGCCCTTCATTCTCTAGGTGTAATATTTTTACTTAAAAGCATGAGGAGCTTCTTTTTCTCTGACAATAAACAGTCTTATCCATACTGTAGGATGATTCCTACCATTAATTGGACTGTATGCTTTGGGGGCACTGCTTTCATTTGTGCTTAAATCATACTTAATTTATAAAGAAAATACACTCATTTTATTGCTGAAACTTATCCTACATAGTCATAGCAGTATACACACACACACACACACATACATATAAAAAATTAAAATTACCTTCACAGGAATGCAATTATTATTATATAATTTAATATTATAAATATATATATATATACACACCTTGGACACATGGGAAGAAAAATATTAGTAAATAAAACCACAAACATCTTTGCAAATCATCTTACAGTTTACCAGGAAAAATAGAAAACATTACTGTGTTTTTATGGTGATTTATGATAAATTTCTGCATTCATGACAGAAGATTGCCATACAGTGCATCTACAGCAATTATAAATAGTTCCTCAATTTTAATCTCTAGTGGAGATGCAAATAGATGGGGGAAAAAAGGTGCTCATTTATAAAGAAGGCATTCCCACATTTCTTTTTATCTTCCTTCTCTAAAACATTAAATTATATCATTTATTGCAGAAAATATTCATAAAGTTTTAATTAAAACCCCCTAATGTTTAATCTCTCATGTAAATTCAGAGCTTGTAAACATTTCATTAAAAAGCTAAACCTAAATTTTTTCCCAAGGACAAAAAAAACCTGTTCTGTTTTAATAGGAAAGGTTTTTTTGTATCATGAATAAGTTCAAGTTAAATTTCAGATATATAGGGAAGTCATATATTCCAAAATATTTTAATCTAATTAGTTAGTTACCATTTAATTTTGTTAAATAATCACCAAAAAAATAAAGTTACTTCAGTTAGAACTTTTAAAAGTTTCATTAACAATTCTTTAATGTTTATTGAACACTTCTTTGGTGACTGGCAGATTCAGTAAAAAGACTTCAGTCCCAAAAGAATGTAAAAGTATTTTCTGTGCTTTTAAAAAGATCCATTTAGCAAAACACAAAGAATGATGCTGATGTTATTTAGGAAAATTATTATGCATAATAATAGTAGAAGTTTGGTTTTTTTCTGTAGAAAAACCTGTAGTACATAGCCTCCTATTAATTTGCCACCTAGAATTTTAATAAAAAACAATATTGCTGACCACATAACACAGACTGTAATGTTTTCATCTCAGATATGCTGCCATAATTAAAAATCAAAGAAATTTATCAGTAGAAAACCTCAGTATAAGCTATATGAGGTGGTTTTTACCAGGAAAATGAGACTTTAATTTTATTAGATTTCATTAGTTAATATTCAAATGTCTGAAAATAGGTTTGCTCCTTGAAGTAAAATGATAAACAAACAAATAAACAAACAAACAAAAAGCAGGAATTTATTTCCAAACTCTGGCAATTCTTTTTTCCAACAGTTCAAAATAAAGAAATTTTTGCCTTTTTGTTTGTTTGTTTCATTGTTTTTTGTTTTGGTTTTTTTTTTCTGAATCTCTCTTGCAATTTTGCTAATTTTCATGAGGCTTTTTAATATCCATTGATATTTATTTTCTTTGTAGAACATGTTTTCTTCTTGTACGATCTTACACTTCTACATCTTTGACATATTTCTCTTACTTTGTTTTATTCTATTGATATATAGTCACAACCTTTTGTGGAGGTGGGAAGGTGTTTGACCAGATCAATAAGAACTCAATCTGATTGTGTAAATTCATTCTTGATGCTGGAATAAAAAACAACTGTGCAAGACAGGGTGTGGAGAAGTATCAAGTAATTCCTTCACTTTGCTCAACCCTGGTTGGGTTTTGATGGAGGCAGGTATTTGTTACTATAAGCATGAATAATTAAAAAAACAGATAACATCATTAATCATGCCATTAAAAAAAAAAAAAAAAAGCTCATCTATTTTGAAGTATCTTCTAATATGCTTCAGTTGCTTCAAACTGATAAGTAGTAGTCTCTTCTCTGCATAAAGTGGATTGCCTGCAAAGATGTATTTTCTCCTGGAAAGAAAGTTTGATAGAAATCAGTCATCACTGACGAAAAAAGAAAGGTGCTTGAGCTGTCGTCAGGAATGACTGTTCCAAGTCTCCTTCAGCCTTACGTGTCTGTCTCTGAGGGTGTTCTGACTCTGGAGCCAGATCAGATCTCAACCATCCCATCACCGTGGCTTTACTGGGTAGTTACAGGGCTCTGGGCTAACCCTGGTCATCACCCCCATCCCAGCCCTGCTCCCTCACTGAGTGCTGCAGGGCAGAACTCTGCTCAAGGGAGGTCATGGCCTTGCTGGCTCCATGGTCACTCTCTGCTCCTTGCTCCCTCCAGCGGGAAGCCAGCCCTCAGTAGTTAAATGTCACCCCCAACAAAACAGAGAAATTTTACTATGGCTTTTAAAAATACCTCATGAGTAGATAACATTTTTTTTTATGCTACTGATCATAAAGGAGGACTTGTCATGTCTTAGGTAGGTGGAGATCTCTCAGGTGTCAAGCAGCTGTCAGTTTTTTCCATTTCTAAAGACCACAGGCTGAAGATTAAATGATCTAGAGGTTTACTTAGACTATTAACAGAGAAAGTTAACAACATAGCTGCCAAAAAGCTGTCACTCCTAATTATTCTACTTTGTGAAGAGTCAGACACCAGTACAAAATTTTCACAAAGATCTTATGAAGGTGCTTATTCTGATACAGCATTCATTAACAGTGTATGTAAATGAAGACGTAAAAAATACATTGTCCTTCACTGCTAGCTATTCAGATGAGTGTCTGTTCTTCAGTGCCCAGGGATCTCACCTGACAAAGACTTATGAATATTCTTACATGTGCATGGAGCCAAACAGGCTTCTTTCCCATATCCACTATTCGAAAAGAAAACAAACTGCTGTCTAACCCCTTCTTCAACTCTCATGTTATTTGTGACATATAGATAGACAGTTGTAATGAAGATTTGTGCAAAATCTTTGCATGACTTTGAAGGAACTACTTCATAAATAGGATAGGGAATATAGCATTTCATATAACCTATGAATAACTGAAATATAAAGGTAAGGTAAAGAAGGCAAAAGTAAAGTAAATTGATATCATTGATTTGGTGTTTAGCTCAGGTTTACTGAATGCTGGATGCAAAGTAAATTGAAAGTCTAAACTGGAATGAATAAGCATGACTGCACTATTATTGGTCTTACGCATACAAGGCAGTCTTAATAAATGTCTTGAGTTTTCTGCTCTCAGTTCTGCTATTTGCCTGACCATCAAAGATTAAATTTAAGAGGATTTTTTCCACTTCAATTATCTTTCTGTGGAGATTGTTTCACGTCTTAAATAAGAGTATCATGTTATACCTGCAAGCACTGTCACTTAGTAGTGATAAGCATAACCCATCTCTTGACAAGATTATAGAAAAATTTCCTAAGGGAAGGATTTGAAGACTGAGTTCTTCAGGTGTTTAAACCTAAAATTTGCCAGACCAAATTCTGAAAAATACACTGATGGTTAAGCGTAAACCATAATTGTCAAGAAAATAAAATACTTGTCATAATTTTATTACTAAAATGTCAAATTACTGATTTATTTGTAGTAACTCATTTCTAACTATACAATTGTTTTGGTCTTGTTGATAGGGCAAAATGTCTCAGAAATATTATCTGAGCATGCTCTTCTGTATTTACAGTTCTCAATTTATGAAGAAATAAAATATTTTATTTAAAAGACTAGTGAGGAAAGTTTACATTTCCTTTGCATATCTGGTATATATTTTCTGAAATGAAGTGGGAGACATTAAATTCCTGCACTTAAAGATTTATTGTATAATCAGATCAATCATAAGATGTACTGTGCTGAAAATCATTATCTGCAGCTTTGAACAACCAAATATGTGAAGAAAAGCAAGCTAAGGCATATTAAACAAGAGTAAGGATTTATAAAGGATAATGTGTTCAAAAGTAACTATTTGGATAGTTATTCTTTTATGAATATGAAAATACTGTCTCTGTCATTGATTATTTAAAAAATCTGATTTATAGAATATTGTTATGGGTAGTTGAATAGTGCCCTTTCTAAATTAAATTTTACTACAGTGACTACTGAACCATGGTGGGAGTCTCCTTTGCTGCTTAGGACTTCTGTATTAGCTTAATATTTTATATTCATTTCATATGAATGAGATGAGATACAGAAATAAGCATATACAGCATAACACAACAGAGACATCTGCTTTCTTACCTGACATTCTTGAAATTCTTCACTGGAACCTTATGTTCAATAAATTTATCATTAAAACATTGTTCTGCCTCTTAGTATTATTCCCGGATGGAATACTTTTTAAAGTTTTATGATTTTAGGAGTAGATAACATTCTGTAAATTCACAATATTTGGTTGATGTCTTTTAAGTGAGAGATCTCTGAACAGGTATAATCCCATGCAGTAATGGCTTCTGAGGAAAAGGCTCCCACAAAATTATTTTTTTTTCAACTTTTTTTCTAAATTTTTTTTATTTTGCAGGATCATTTATTGCGAAATCATACTTATTTGTCACTGGAAAAAAGCAAAAGTAACATTGTTTTAGGGGGAAATAGCAAGCAGTAGAGGTTAAATTTCTCTCTTCAGTGTTGTCATTGAATGATCACATACAGTTGACCTTCACTTCATTGAATTCCAGAGAAATTTTCAGATCTAATGTTTCAGCATGTGCATTTTGATAGACCTTCTTTCCTAGTTCATGGTACAATCTATCTGTAACTGCTAGTAACATGTATGACATGTACAGTTATTAGTTCTCATTCAATTATTTTCATTAATTTATTCTCTGTGAAATGGACATTTTTTTTTCTATTTCACTGGCTTTAAGCTGTATTTTTTCTTAATCACAAGCCATCTATATTTTGGAATTTGAATAGTGTCAGACAAAGTCCCATGAATGGAATTTTTATTATTTTATTATTATTTTCATTTGAAGATGTAGGTCTTCTCTGGAAAAAAATATTCTGCCTTTTTAAAAAAGTGCTGAAGTTTTGTAGTTAACTTTAAAATCAGAGAAGTGTGTTTTTTTAATCTTGTTTATTGTTTGGCTTTGTGTTTTCCATGGAGAAAAACATTGCATTTTTGAATAACAATATGTTTTACAGTTGGATAACACTGAGTGTCTGCAGGTTCTCGGTTTCCAAATCCCAATATCTATATTGTAAAATGCTGTATTGTATTGAACTAATTTTTGTCTTGAGATAAAAAGTCAGAACTTTATTTGTTGTTTTTTACTTCACTATTACATGAGTTATATGATTTAATGATGGCAAAAATCTCTGTAACTTCAACATAAAAGAAAGTCATGAGGAGTAACGATATAATATACTTCAGACAAACAACATATACAATTCAGGTTTTCAAAAGGTACAATTAAATATATCATAGCTCAAAAGAAAAATGTCTATAAAGAAGAGTCCTAGTTCCAGCCAGGACAGGGGTAACTTTTTGCAGTAATCAGGAGGGGGCATGGCTAGGACATAGAGTTTATTCTATATCACCTTACATCATTGCCAAGGGTGGCAAGAAGGGGTCCTTTCCTATTGTGCAAGCATGGCACGTGGTTGGGTAACGCTGGTCCCAAGCTGGAGGGTGTGGTTGGGTGGCACCGGTCCTGAGCTGGAGGGAGCATTCAGGTGGTGTGGCTGTGATTGGGTCAAGCTCCATGATGAGCTTTCTGGCATATGAATTGCTGTCTCTTTTGTACAATTTTGTTATTAATATTTTTGCTGTTACTGTTCATTTTCTCACTCATTGCACTTTCCAGTAAATTGTTCTTATTTCAACCTGTGATCTTTACCTGTTGTGTCTCCAATTCTCCTCTCCAGCCTGCCACAGAGGGAGAGTGGGATGGGAAGGTGGAGTGAGGAAGCAAGACATAGCTTGGAGAGTTTCAGTGGGAACACTGAATTGAAGAGTACCATTCCTAAACAGTGACAAGAAGTAAAATACATTTAAAGGCAACAAACTGGAAGTGGTGCAGTCCATGGAAAAGTTTACTTTAAAATGGTTTTTCTTATTCTTAATATTTTCCTTGAGTTCATTTATGCAAAACCAAAAATTGACTAAGACTGATCCTAATTGTGGCTGCCCTTCAATCATCAGGGAAACAAAAATTTAAAATAAATGTATGACCTCAAGGAATACAAAGTGAGAACCAAAGGTAGTTTTACTATTAGCTTACTTGCAAAGCTGCCAGTGATTGATAGTCTTTCTGTATGTCTCCTGGCAAAAATCAATGCTTTCCTTTAAGTAATGCAGTCTTTGGAGAACGAGAATATTTTTGAATATTATAAGATTCCACCTAGCTGATGGGCATCACCGTAAGTGACAATTTATTGCTAAATTCCTGATCTGTATGACAAAGATTTGTGGTCATGAAAGTAAATGTCATTTTAAATTACTGTTGCTATTATACGTATATCAAGTATTATATGTGCATGTGCTTATGTGAAGACACTTTTCACTGGTTTCAAAAGAACTAGGATGTGATTAGTCCATGAAGTTACTTTCCTCTTTTGTGAAGTATTGAATTATTTCCTGATCTGAAGAAGACTAAGGACCTCCCTGCCTAGCACTTGACCTGACCACTTGCTTATTCACTTAGCAGTTTTATGGATATTGTTTGTTTTCTTTGAGTTTTTGCATGATATGTATTTTAATAGAATGATGTTCTTGTGAAACACTGACAAAAATTCAAAGTGATATTGTTACATATGCCAAAATATGGTAATTTGTATGTCAAATTTTCAGAAAGAAAGCGGTAGCTTGAAGCCACAGGTTGATAGAGTAGCATCGCCGTTCACTGCATGCCACTAAAATTAAGTGATGGAAGTTAGGCAAATAAATAATTTTCAACCTGCTTATTGGTTATTAAAAACATATAACCTGTTTTTATATCACTGCAAAAATATTTATCCTAGGACTAACTTCTATATCTGAGATTCAACTGAAACTAGAAGTAAACTAAACTGATGTTTGTGTATTAAGGGTAGAAGATTTGAATGATGAAAGTACTGTTTAAAAAAAAATAAAAAGAGTAAAGCTATAATTAGCCCTGTAATATCATAATGTGCAATTTGTTGACATCAGGTCTTACTTTTGGGGGTGTTTATTCTGTCCTATTATCTTGTTTCTTACAATATGATATGTTAAAGTACTATTATTTACCTCACAAATGTAATCAAAACTGAAGAGGGCCAGGTGTACTTCGAACTGAAACTAAAACTTTGTGTTTCCTTCTAGAGAAGGACTTTTGTTGGGTACATTTTGAGCAATACACTTTCCTTATGTGGGGATCCAAAAAAATGAGACTTTCTTGATAGATTAATTAATATTTTAAGAATGTAATTAAAATATGACTGTGACTCATTACTAGTCAAAATACAAACAGCTAATTCTACAATGAATTATTATTCATACAATCAAGTCCAGCAACAAAACTGTTTACTGTTTTTAATTTGATCTTAAGTTTTCATTCTTCCTACTTATTTTTGCATTGAGTCATCAGTGTTCCATCTCCTTTGCTTGGAGGGTTAAGGGGTTTTCTTTCTCAGACTTCAGTTTCTCAGGGCTATTTTTATGCATTTCAACTCAATATTTGTTAATAGAACGCACTCTTCTTCTGATTGGTTTGAGCAATTAGTAAAAAAATCAAAAAAACCCTTGGTTTTGAATTGATTTTGTAATAAGTACCTAACTTTTTTTTTTTTTTAAGCTGAAATATTTAGCCAAGTAGCTTACTTAATTTTAGGTCATTTATATTCTTCTTAGTTTTAGGTTATTAAAATCCACATTTTTTTCCCAAAAGCAACAGCATGACTCAAGTTTCCTCTAACAGAAGGAGACTTAAATTATCTTACAAAGTACATGTGCTTCACTTAACTTCAGCATAAGTTCAGTACTTTGTTGGATAATGGCAAAATTTGTCATTTATCCAGTCTCACGATTTAATATGCCTTTTATAGCAGTCAGAAAACATTTTGATGTGAATGTCAGTGACAAATTAATCTAATAATTAGTTAATTCTTACATAAAAAATCCCTGAGAAGAGATTATACTAAGTGGCATTTACATGCATAAGGTTCACATGCAATGCTTTTTAAGTTTGTTGTTGTTGTTGTCGTTGTGTTTAAAGTGTTCAGGAAACATTCAAAAGAGAGTAGCTATCCATTATCACTGTCTAGATGGCTGTGTAAGAAGTGTAGTGAAATGGATTACAGGGCCACAAAAATTGTTTCATTAACCACTTCATATGGACTTGGGCTTAATATATTGTCCCAGGAAAATACATAAAGAGCTGCAAGGTTTGTGCAAGCAATCAAGAGTTAACTCTTCCATTTAAATACTAAGATGAAAACCGGTGGAAATTAGAAGAGTCTGGAATAAAATTCAGTCTGTTACTGATGTAAAATCAAAACAGGAAGTTTACGTTGTCAATTTTAGTAGTGTTCATTTTAGAGCGTAAGACTATGCATCACTTTTCCAGCAAGGAATGCTGCTGAATCATTAAAATAGTCTACATTGGTGAAATATCATCAGCAGGTTCAGTTTCAGTGTAGATTTACCTACCTTGTTAATAAAGTGATATTCATCAGAATAGATTCAAAGTTATTCTATTCAGTTGGAAAGATAAGTGAGAAAATAGTCCACATCTTCCATCCCTAATACTGTCTGATTAATCACTTCCTTCTTTACACACTGGAAATATCTGAAGTAAGGGTGTCAAAGGATGGAGCCAGGCTCTCCTTAGTGGTGCCAAGCAATAGGGCAAGAAGCAATGATCAGAAACTGAAGTTCCACCTGAATACGAGGAAAAAAACTCTACTGTGTGTGTGACTACACACTGGAAAAGATTGTAAAAATATTAATTTGCACAAGCACAATTTTTTCACAGCGTTCACTGACATTCTGTCACTGACTCTGTCTGTCTATAGGCAGACAGAGGGATGCCTTGAGAGGATTTTTTTTCCCTGTTAAGGACTATAGTTTGAGACATATATGGAATGAATCAGTTCCTGGAGTTTCCTAAGAAATTATAAACTCATGAAACATGGATAATTTAAAAATCATTGCATTTCTGTAAAAGTTATAAAATATTTTATTAGTACTAATTAGTTTAACATGTGTTATGTAATAGTGAAAACATTTCAGAGGGAGTGAAAGAAGGTACTTTGAAGTTATTGGAATATGACAAGAAAGAACATGGAGAATTGTCTTCAGTTATTATAATCACAGACTTTTCAGAAATGGATCAGAGTTTAGCCCAAAACTATTTATCTGTCCTCATATTTTTTCATATAGGAAGGCTGTTCTGTAATATTACTACTCTGATAGGGGGAAAATACCAGTTTCTCTCTCAGTTATGCTCATGATCAGTTTATAGCAGGTTATACTTCTACCGACAGTGTTGTTTAGTCCAATTCTTTTTCCATTCTTTCTTTGTCATATCAGTTTGGCACAATATATTTTGATATTGCATCCTAGCATTCTTTTTCACTTTGAAATCTCAGTTACACAACTGTAGTTAACATACTCAGGGCTTTCTGCTTCTTCTTTGAATATTACTGACATTTTTCTGGTTTATAACAAAATTTGTTCTTATTAAAATTTATGTTTGACCTTGTACTTTTTCATATCCAGTTTAATAATTCTATTATTGCCATTCTCAGTGTCATCTTTTTCTTTTTTTTTTTTTTGGGGGGGGGGGGGCGGGGACACATTCAGATCTTCTGAAGTAACAATTCCTGCTAGTTTTGAATTATATCCACCATATTAATCAAATTAGGAAATGCATCTTTGAGGAATAAGTTTTTTTTTTCTTCTCTTCCCTCCTCCTCTCAGTACAATTTGCAGTTCTCTTCCCATTTATTAGCTCTGAGATAGTGATATTTTTCTATTCTTGCACTTCCAATCTTGGTATATCATATAGGATGATAAGTTTTACCGCAGTTAATTATTCAAAACTTCAAAGGTTTTCAGAATCCAGAAAAAGAATCGGTTACAGAGTTTTTTAAGCGCACAGTTCTTCAAAATCTATTTAACTCACCCTCTAATAGCTATTTGAGTAAGATTATCTGAATTGTTCTCCTGATATCCATCTGACAGGATTAATTTGTCCATAATTAGGTAGCTAGTGCTACTTTTCAGATCCTGCACTTACAAAGTGTTTGGAATACAGGAAAAATAAAATTGGTTAGAGAGTATTTTCAACACACAGTTCTCAAATTTCTACCCATTTTTAAGTTCATTTAATGGCCACAAGCAAATGGACAAATATAGTGTAGTTTGATGGTAGTTTGTCAACGCAGTCAGATAAGAAATATCTGTCTACATTTCTACAAGCTTCAGGTGTTTATTTTCATGGTTCATCTGAACCATGATCTTTTAAGTATTCCCAAGAATACAGATGTGAGATAATTTAGAATTGTTAACCTCTGATGAAGGAAAACAATGAAAAAAATCATTAAACCACCATTTCTTTGGGAAAGTGCTTGAAATTTTTGGCACTAGAACATCAGAAGTGTTCTGGACAAGAACAAAAGCACTACAAAAATCAATTCCTCTTGAAGCTATCAGATGCAACACAGATACTGTGAAATATCTGGAAAACAAATCTGTTGTACTATGAGAGGTAAGCAGCATTCATCAATTCATTTTTCAGTGCCAACCTCTGTATAACTCAGAAATTATGACACTATCATTCATTGTTCCTTCACAGATGATAATGGAATAATAAATTCAGTCTCTGATGCTACACAATGGAATCTGCCAAAATCCTGAATTAGCTGAGCTAACGTCTGTTAAACTTCAGGTGCAGGATATATTTCTTAAAATATAAATAAATATAGCTCTGAATATGCTTGGAATAAGTTTGCATTCTATATGCTTCCTAGTCAGACAAATGTTTCTACTTAAAATTGAAGCACAGTCACACAATACACCTTGCAGTCTTGTTTAAGATGTTCAGTGATAAATAAGACACTTAAGCTTCATTCACTGTTATTTTTCTGCTGCTTGCATTATGTTCCTTTTTCATTGATCCTTTTTAAAACTCATTGAAAAAAGGTGACAGTGATGCATTCTGTGTCAAACAAGAAAGCTGCGTATCTCTTAACACAAGCCAATTTTAAAGAAAACAGTCACAAAATGCCTGCCATGCATGTTCCTTTAGTGAACTACAATATTTATAGATTAAATAAATGCTTGAGAGGCCGACTTGCTCAGTGAAATAGTAATTTCATTTGGATTACAACTTCATCTTTTGATAGTGTTTCTTTTATACCAGTAATAAGATGCAGTATAATCACTTAATAGGATATTTATGCAATATCCTTACATGTCTACTGTATACATTTTTTTCCAGCCAATCATCTTTTCAGAATCTTATTTTATAATATTGATGACATCTTGATTTACTTAACCATCACCTACAGCAAGTGCAAGTAAAGTGATTGAGTGAGAGTTGATACCTCTGGTGGCATTCGTGGGTGGTGCCAGCATAACTGCTAAGAAGTAAGTGACCTCTGTAGAGATGAGGCATCTAATGCTAAGACAACTTACTCCTTCCCAGCACCAACAATCACATTTTAAATAGCACCCTGCCTTTTCTCAAACATTCAGGAAAGAGATTTCAGGTTTTGACAGTGCTTGATGGACAAACATATAGTCAACTTTTTCCAACTCCTGACTTCTACCAAAGCATTGTATTCATAGAAGCTGTAAAATGGTTTCTTGCAACTGTCATATTTATTTTGAATATCTTTGATATAATAAGAATAATAATTATTAATTAAATTATTATTAAGTATTATTTCTCTGGGAATATGCCAAGAGAGATTAGAATGATGGACATAGATGCAGATTTTCTAAATAGACATATAACTTAAACTGAAATATTACCAAGGTAATTATGAAAGAACTCAGAATCCATAGAAAAGCGTAACCCCAAGACGGAAATATATTTAATATACAGCAAAGTAAGCATATCCCATTGCAAGCACAAAAGTCTGTCAGTTGTTAGCTAAACACCTATAATGGCTCCAATCAAATGAGTTATCATGAACTCTGGAAGACCCGCACTGGTCACTAAATGGACTACTGTTATTTAACCCTGGCCAGCAGCACAGCTCCACACAACTTGCTCAGTCCCCTGAGGTGGGATGTAGAGAGAATAGAAAAGGTAAATATGTGAAAACTCACGCAAAGGCAGATTTTTATTAGTTCACACTTTAGAATGGATAAAAACACAGTAAAAGTATACATTCTTCTGAATAGCTAGATTCATCACTGTAGACTGATTTTTTTTATCATATATTTTGTGGTCTTTGTATATCCATTATATATTTTCCCTTAAAATTCTACACATTACAAGGCCAGAGTTGAAAATTATGACATTCCATGGGAATGACATTATAATTCAAGTGTAAAATTAAAAAAAAAAAAAAATCCAACAAAACAAACTAACAAAAAACCCCAATAAACACCAATACCACTTATATAGGTAAAAAAAAATAATATTATATTCACATTTATAATAATTACTTATTTACATTAATTAATGGTAATTATTCAAATATATTTAACATAGTACAGTTCAGTAAAACAGCAAAACTCTTAGGTCACATCAGTAACTGATGAAATTCAGGTATTGCAAATTTAAGTTTACATGATGTATTTTGGTTCTATGGGTTTAAAACATTTTGTAAGACTATTTTTATAAGACCACTACTTTAGTGCCAAAATGGAAATATTCAAATCCAATGGACAGTGGAACATGAATTAGTTTTCATCACTCCTCTACAACCCTGAATTTGCAAATCAAAGAATTTGGCAACAGGATAATTTGCTGCTGCGTTTCTCTCAGTAGAAAGGAACAAAATTGTAATATGTATTCTGTGTCCTATACTGGAGCAGTTGGATCTGCAAATATTCAGATGGAGCACTTTAAAGTCTTGAATGTATATTTAGATGGTAGAAGAATGCAAAGAAAATCATCAGAAAGCATAAAGGAATCAACACAAAACAGATCACTTTATCATGTTCAATTTATCAATGGAGAAAAAACAGTATTGTAGGATTGCAGCAGTCATTGATGGAAAGTTCACAATAAAGTGAATATAATTAGAATTGGTAGAACAAAATTGTTATCAGAAAAAGATATTTCCTACTTCTTTTTCAAGGATGAAAGCTATTTTTTTCCAAAAGTTGAAAAGAATAATCGGCAATTTACAGTACAAATGTGACTAATACCATCAAAGAACAATTTGCAAAGACATAAATGCTACATGTGCTGATAGATTGGCGTTGCCTGTTGCCCCATTTGATCATTATATGCTAAAGAAAAGTGGCACGTAACCATGTGTGTAACAAAAAGTTAAAACTTTTTGGATGAAATTTGGAGGTCAGAAAAGTTTTTCAAATCCTGCGTACCATCTATGTAAATTTACATTAGGAAATGAAGATACAAAATCAAGTACTCAGATTCTAAGAAACAGTACTAAATCAGCTGTAGATGTCACCTCAGTTCAAAGTCTTCACATTAGAAAAACTGTCTTCCCAGAACCCTGTTAGAATTCATTGAAATTGTCTGACTTAAACTTTGTTGAAAGGAATAGTTGAATAGACATACAAAATATGGAAAATATCAGCCCAAACAAAGGCTTTTTGAGTACTACAGGCACATATTTGTGATTATAATACAGTATTACTAAGGTCTGTTTACTTTGTAGAAATTTCTGTGAAGGCACCCTAATAGATGCAATTGAGATTGCTGCAGAGAAAACTACAGAAACTAATAAAAATGTTAAATATGTGTGATTTTATTTATATACATGATCCGAACTATGTAAAGATAATGCCAGCATCACCAGAGATCAACTACAAGAATGACACTAAGAAATGTAGATTGTCTGTCCCCAACACTGACAAAATAATAAATTCTTAACAGAAGCATTTAGTTTGATTTTAGTTGAAAATTCTTGAGTAGTCATGAGATATTTTTTTTTTTTAATTTTGACTATTTAGTTTAATTCAAAATTCCTTCTTCTTTCCTTTCCCTGTAGGAAGCAACTTATATGGTGCCAAATATGAGCCACTGAAAGAAATTACATTTTTCCCTGTTGATGAAAATCTAATTGTTCCTTCTCTTCTACTTCTTCTTTCACCTTTCTTAGAAACAAATTTTTTAGCAAATCTACTAATTGTCTTGCTGCCTTTAATTAGTATTCACATTATTCAGTTTGTTTGCTTGTTGGCTACTGGCGTTTATGATTTTTTTTTTTTTTTTGAGCTCTAGTCATAAAACACTCCCACAAAAACTTGTCCCACAAAATTCCTAATTAACTCTTCATTTAACAAGATAACCTGTATGCTTGTCTGCTAGTAATGCCTTTCCCACTACAACTAAAGTTTATATGATCAGAATTTGGGGTTTAGATTTAGAATAAAAATCTAATAATTACTGAAAAGATATGAAAAATATAATTTTTTTCTGAGATAATGTAATAGCCAAACTGAGTAAATAACTTTCTTAGTGAAAAAGTGTCACAAGAGGCTTCAGTAATTTTATTTTTCAGTACAGTTCAACTGATAATATAATATTTTCTCAATTTTATGTATTTAAGGTGTATCTACAGATATATTTAAAATGGCTTGGACTGACTTTCTACCTCCCCTCACCTGACTGACCTTAATTTCCTCTGTTAACATCTAGGATTAGGAAGTCATAATGTGCTTATGCAATAGAAAATGCTATAGCCAGATAAGTAATAAATATGAAAAATGCCATACTTTCTGTGCAACATACCTGAAGGAAATAAAATCTGTACACTCTCTAGACAATTTTACAGTCAGAATTGTGTGTGATCGCCCTTATAACACAAAACTTCCCTTTAGAAGACTGTTTCAGCTACATATAAAATTGTATCAATATTTAATTATTCAGAATATGATTCTCCATGCATGAGATCTCCTTAGTTTCGACTTAGTAAAGTGCAGGGAAAAGTGGTTGAATTACTTCCAAGAACCAAAATGAGCAAACAAATTAGGTACAAGCAAAATACATCAAATGAATCTAGGTCTGCCATGGCTCGGAGCAGGAGTAGGAAGCTTTGCAGAGGGATCAGATACCTATCAAGAATGGTTCATTTACTTTGCTGGTGAGAAAAGATATTATGTAAAATTTTAACTCTGTGCATGTTGTTAACAACTTTCTAAAGTGCTGCAATAGAAGTGTCTTAAGATTGCTAACAAGACAAGACTGAGATTTAGGGTCCAACAGATTTTTCCCTGAACTTTCTGTGCACTAGATGGTTGGGACTGCACTGAAAGCGATGCTTCTTCTGGGCCTTGGGTACATTCAAGGATAAGGTAATTGCTCAATTCGCATGTACAAACTATAAGAACTGAATCAAGACGAGGATAATATTTTTTTAGATAACCACAAGAAACCTTAATTGAAGATGGTAAAGTAGAAAAATGCACTACTGAAAGTAGTACAAAAGTCAGAGGAGAAGATGAAATCCATATGGAGAATGAAGATTATGGACATTTTCAAGTAAATAGTGTAGAGACTGGCACTTTTCTTCAAAAGAAACAAAGGGAAGTAAGGCAGGAGGAAATTACTGCTACCCCGGAAGTGAAATGAGGAAGTAATGTTGTGAAGAGATGAAGAAAGAGGACACACACAGGCATGGAAAGAAAAAGCAGGAACCATCTGGAAACAAACAAACAAATTTAGATAGCTTAAGGGGCATAAGAAATTAAATAAAAGGCTCCCAGAAATGTAGGAATCGGAAAATAAGGAATAGTTTCAACGATTTAAATATTTAAACTACTTAAATAGTGGCTGTAGGGATACTCTTTTTTTCACCATAGACAACCAGGTAGGAAGTGACAGGTAGATGTTGATGGTGTTGGGCCTGAAACAAGTATTGACACAGGTTGTTTGATCCATCCATCCATCTAGGTGTTTTCCCCCTAGCCATTGGATGCACACAGTCACTTACACTCTGGTCTGACCACATATTTGACATATGAAGCATGGTTAGAGAAAGAAGACTGGCTTATTGTCCTGATTTAGGCTGTAGTGATCAAACACATCATTGCCAACTCTGAAAAACACTGACCACAAGATTCGGATAGCTTTTTTATTTGATTTCCCACTATTTATTCACTTCTTTTTTCTGCCTTTTATCTTTCTACATTCCAGTATCTTTCCAGTTAAACAACAAGTTCTAATAATATTTTCCTCTTTGCTTCCAATTTTCTTATATCTTCACTAAAACTGATTTTTTTTATACCATCACCTTGGCAAACTTGACTTTGTAAAGTATTATTGGCATGCTACCAAATTTGGCCATATGTAATTTAATTCCAAGAAATTACATAAATTTCTTAGAAATCAAGCTCATTCATGATAGTGCTATCTTGGAATGATAGAATGATTGAGTCTGGTAAGGACCTCAGGAGATTATCTGATTCAATCTCACTGCTCCAACAGGGTCACCTAGAGCTGGTTGTCCAAGTTTGTCACGATGGCTTTCGAATATCTCCAAGGATGAAGACTCCACAACTTCTCCAGGCAACTTGCTTTAGTGCTCAGTCACCTTCACAGTGAAGAAGTGTTTCCTGTTGTTCAGAGGAGCCATCTCGTGTTTAGTTTTTGTCCATGGCCTCTGGCCCTGTCAGCGAGCACCACTGAAGCGGCAGTCTTCCTCTTTCTTGCATTCTACTGGGCTGGTTTTGGCTGGGGTAGTTAATTTTCTTCATAGAAGTTAGTATGGGGCTGTGTTTTGAATCCATTCTGGAAGCAGTGTTGATAATACAGGGATGTTTCTGTTATTGCTGAGTAGCACTTGAACAGCATCAGGGCCTTTTTTGATTCTCAACCCACTCCACCAGTGAGCAGGCTGGAGGTGCACAAGGAGATGGGAGGGGTCATACCTGGGACAGCTGAACCCAGCTGACCCAAGCGATATCTCACACTTAATGGCAACATGCTCAGCAATAAAGCTAGGAGGAAGGTTAGGGTGGGGGTGGTACTGCTCGGGGACTGGCTGGGCATCAGTTGGTAGTGAGCAATTGTCCTCGTTTGCATCATCTGTCTTTCCTGGGGTTTATTTTTCTCTCTTTTTTTTTTTTCTTTTTCATTACAAATTATCTTCATTGTTATCACTGTATTTCATTATTAAAATGTTCTTAACTCACAAGTTTTCTCACTTTCATCATTCCAATTATACTCCCCCATCCTGCTGAGGACGAGCAAGCTGCCGCATGGTACTTAGTTTTTTTGCTGGGTTTAAACTTTGACATCTCCCTTTAGGTATTTACATACACAGATGAGACTTCCCATGAATCTTCTCTTCTCCAGGTTAAACAGTCTCAGGTCCTTTGGTCTTTCTTCACAGTAGAGATGCTCAAGTCCGTTAATCCTCTTAGTGGCCTTTCACTGGAGTGTCACATGTAGCTGCATCTCTCTCTACTACTGGGAAGCCCAGAACTATAATTTTTGCCATTTCTTACATGGTCATCTGTCACATTCAGCAATTTCTCAGGTCATGTCCAATAATTTTGCATGTTAGCTTAAACTCTGGCAAGGGATATACTCCTCTGCCTGTAGTGCTAAACATCTGGTATTATTTCAGAACTACAGAGTATCCAAAGCACCTATGTGAGCCTGACAGCTCATCTTCTAGGTGAATGTCTCAATTGATCAATAGATTTCCTCAATCATCTGAACTCCTGTCCATATTCCATATGCAATTTAACTTGGTGATTTGATTCAATTGCCTAATCAGAAGCATATAGTTTCCTGTGAGATTCACTTGTATATGTACAGCATCTGTTTTATCTGGCACATAAAACAGAGAAGTAAGGTGACACAGAATATCTAAGCCACTCTTGAACAGGACCAGGAAGCTAGAAAAAGACTCCTTAAAAGGTGTTTTAAAGAGTTTAATGGCAACTTAATTTATAGGTTATTCATATTATTCAGTTTTATAGTTGAACTTATGCTCTCCCTAAGTTTCATACAACTGCCTTATTTACACCTAAATCTGTATCTTAATCTTG
>JAWWMP010000001.1:96114219-96144597 GCA_035047865.1 Dendrocincla tyrannina
GAGGTGATGCCCTGTCCCTCCACACCCCCACACACTTGAGTTGTTCCAAGCTGATATAATAATCCAGTGCCTCACACCTCAGCCCCTGCCAGCCTGCTGGGGTGACCCCACAGCAGCTGTCACTCAAGGGCAGGTGGGGCCATACCCACATCACGACCCCTGGAGCCCCCCGAGTGGGCGGGGAGGGCTGGAAGTCCCACCTGGAGGGGCAGGCACAGGGAGAACAAAGCAATAAAAGCAGCAACGTATTACCTATGTGTTTGCTTGAGACCTTTCACCTGACTGTGTGGAACTTGGGCTCTCACAGGACTCCAGTGGTAGCTGTGATCTTCTCTTTCTTTACTCCTCCTTCTTTTTCTCTTAATCTCTTTTCTTAATATTTTGTGTAATTTGGGACCAAATAGATTGGATTTTGTTGTTATATCAGTTGTCATTGTTCTAAATCAATGTCTTGTGGAATGCTTTGTTTTGGTTGTTCGAACTTTTGCAAAGATCTCTTATTTCCTAAAATTTACTGGTAAAGTACCTCCTGAGAAAAAGTGTGTAGCATTTCTCCTTTATGCTCTCTCTGAAGGTCTGAATGCTCTTCTAATATGTTTGGATGATAGATGTTGTTGGAGCCTTGTGTATTTCGTAAAGTGAAACTTCCTTGGTGAGTTTGTAACTTGAGACTTGAAGTCTTACACACTGTAACTGATAATAAGAAAGAATATCTTTGTTATCAAGCCTACCTGTGATTTCCTGCATCATTAAGGGTAATTTAAACAGAAATCCCAATCCCTGGTAGTCTGGCTGCAAGACATACATCCAAGAGTTCTCTGTGACCACTAGAATAACCCCAGCTGGTGCTCAGCAACAGGCAAGATTCTTTTGAGATCTCTTGTGAGTATCTTGTGCTGACTGCATGCTTTCAGTTTGGATATCCTTGCCTGTCTAAGGGGTACCATATGTTCAAGCAATGGAGTCATGTCCTTTACATCTCCTTGATTTTTAGAGGGGGATTTGATAGGACAAGAGAAAATGGCCTCCAGCTGCTCTGGGGAGATTCAGGTTGGGCATCAGGAAGAATTTCATCACTGAAAGGGTTATTGGAATGGGCTGTCCAGGGAGGTAGTGGAGTCACCACCCCGGAAGTGTGCAAGAAATGAGTGGATGTGCCACTTAGTGCTATGATCTAGCTGACATGGTGATGTTTGGTCAAAGGTTGGACTCAATGATCCTGGAGATCTTTTCCAACCTTAATGATTCTATGATTAAAAATTTAGAGTACCAAAGGACTCAGTGAACTGATACTTTAGTTATCCAAATAAATAAAAATATTTAAATTTAAAGTAAAGTGCAATTGAAACAAAAAGGGTGCATATGCAGACTGTAGACATGAAGTAGAAGGTTATGAACTTGGTGAAAGCAGTCAGTCTGGTTTATAAAGCCAGTCCATCTTTAAAATCCCATAAAATGCCTGCTTTCAAGAACACTCACGGCAGTAGTGCACTCAGGTTATGGACTCAAACTCCTTTTCTCATATTTTAAAAGCATAACCCTTGTAACCAATGGTTCTTTGTTATTATTCTTCTCCTTCTACCTGATAAATGAAATAGGATTAAAAAGATTGAAAAAGAGTAAAAGAATTTAAATTCCTTTCTCCTGTATTCTAATATTCTTTTTAATAGTCTTTGAAATTCTAATCTGCTTCATGCCTCTAAGACAGAATTAGGTAGGAGAAATCACATAAAAGAAATTATAAGTCACATGTGACAGTGTCAAACCTCCTCAGTATGCATTCCTGGTCTAAGACAATCCTCTAGGCATCTGGTAAAGAAAGTATGCTTTCCATCACACTTTGTAAAACTCACCAAGTAATTAGGAATACTCTAAATTTACAATAATTTCAACTGAAAGGACACATTGAAGAAAAACCTTCAGAATCCAAAAAATTCTGGGTAATGAATGGAAGCTGAAAAGACACCCATGGAAGTTCTCAGTTTAGTTAGATGGGAGAGCCTTTTTCTGCGAATAAAGTAGATAACAAATATGAAACATTGAAAAGATTCATAACTGCAGTAAAGATGAGGCTGGATTAAGAATTACAAGTTCCTGTATCAACTTATTTTGAACATTTTTGTCTGAATAGTTCTCAAATAATTTAGCAGGTTGTCACTTGGAGAAGAGAGAATGAAATAAGAATTTCTTTCCAGTCTAAAGTGTGGTCTTTTTTCTAGTGAGCTTTGGTCTGCATTATCATACACATACTACATATAGACATTGGCATCCCAGTCTGAAAAATGGCATCACATAGCAAATACAGCAGTAAATTAAGAAAACTAAGAGGCTACTTCTTGTTAAATAGATATTGAAGCAATCTAAACACTGGCTTTACTAAAATACTCAGGAGAGACGGTGGGGCAAGCAAAGATGCAAAAGTGAAGTATTGCCATCACTTAAGATACTATGGAAATAGGAACACAAGGATAAATAGGTTATACTTGGAATATGTGAGGGTCTCCACTCAGAATCCAAGAAAATTATCTGGCTTGAGAGAACTGGTACCAGTCTCTAAGCTGTAGATTGAATCTTATAGACTAGAAAACACAAAAGTCCTGCACCTGGAAAGGAACTCCTGGAACAGTACAGGCTGGGGTATGACAGTGAATCTGCTCTTTAGAAAGGGACCTCAGTTCCAGTGAATGTGAATCAACAGAGTGCCAATGTGGTGAAGGCAACTTCACGCTGTGCTGTATTAATTAACCAAAGTGTAGCTGGAATGTTGAGGAAAGTGATTAGTCAGCATTGGTGATGTCATCTATCAAATATCGTTCACAGCTCAGCTCTCCCTACATGAGATGTGTTGACAAACAGTACGTCCAATGTAGAAGTACCAAGATGCTTACAGGGTTGAAGCTCTTGCTGTATATGATGAGAGAGATGGACATGCTGATGAGAGAGAGGGACAGAGAACTTGGCTTCCCCTGCCTTGGGAAGGTTAAAAGGAGATAGCTTTCTACAACAGTTGAAGAAATAGCTGCAAATAAATTCAGATGCTGAGCTCGAGATAATTACATGAATCTAATTGGAAAGGGTTTAAATGGAGCTGTGGATGTTTTGATTTTTATTTTGTTTTTTAGAAGAAAAATAGTGACTACTTTAATTAAAATGTTTCATTAAAATCTGATTTGTAATCAGAAAATGTACTTTTATTAAAATTACTAAAAATAATGTGATTCCTTGCTGTCAGATGACCTTCACCAAATATTCATTAGCTTTCCTAAGGTTAGAGAGGACACTTCAGAGTTTCTAGACTCTGTTGTGATGCAAGTGGTTTCATTATAACACTGTTTTATACTTATGCTTGCAAAAAACCAGATTTTAATAAACATTTCTGATATTGATTTATGGGAATAAAAAAGTGTTTTGTATATATAAACTGTCTTAGCTCTAAGGTGCACTTGTTATCATTGGTCATGGGCTGGAAGAGACTGTTTTCCTTTGCCTTATAAAGCGAACAGAGCTAGTGAATGCAAACCAACTGTAGCTCTGCTTTCAATATTAATGTAAAGGCTCTTCGTCAGATCCATTATTCATGTGACAATTTCATCAGCAGAACTTCACCAAAGAAAACAGGGAGCTTAGCAGAAAGCTTTTCAGTTTGGAAAATACAAAACAAGGGCACAATATATGCATTTAATGTCAAAGAATGAGACAATACTCCACATCGTCAGTTTTCTTTTGCCTTGAAGATAAGTGTGCATTTATGTGTCTGTATAAATTAGAAAGATATACATAGAATTTTTTGTGAGTTTTCTGGAGGGTTTTTTGAAGACTGTTTTTCTCAGAAATTTGCTATTATTTGGGAATTTACTACAATTTAATTGTGTTGTGAAAAACATCTTGTGTGATAAACTAGGAAATAAATATGCAGTTTTTCTCAGTAGAATTTGCAAAAATAATCTATGATTCCCTTAAACTATTCCATTGTGTAGCACAGACACTTACAGTCCTCATTCTCCTCTAGCTTTTCCTTTCAAATACTCTGAAAAACAAGGCACTGTTGCCTGTGGGAAATCAGGAGATAATTTTCATTATCACTGGAAAATATGCTTGTGAGCTTGTCCTTAGGTGAAATATTTTCAACTATTTATCCTTTGAGGTGCAAATATCAGTGAACATTCTATATTAGAAAGAAACAACAAACACCACCACAGACAGTAATATATGGCTCTGTGCCACGTAGTGGGTTTTGATTTTTCCTTTCCACCAAGTCAGTATATATTCTCCTGAATTGCCCTTCTCTGCTCTTTCATTTGACTTATTCCATTACTAATGAAAGTGATTTTTTTCTCAAAGTCATCTACCAAGACATGTCATTGTAAAAAAAGCATTTCTAACATTTCTTTGGACTACTCCCTGATTATTTCCAGTCTTGAAACATGACAGAGCAGTTCAGCACCAGATAAAATGAACATACTGTACTGAAATGACACTAGATACAGAATAGGTAGAAAAAAAAGTCCTATATTTAGGTCGGTTTTGGGAGGAAAAGAAAACACCACCACCAAATCAAATCACAACACAGCAAAACTGAACCACCTCCCCCACCACCACGACCACCTCCTGCCCAAAGCCATACACTACAGGAGATACTGGGAATTTTTCAGGCAGAATTGTTTAAAAAATTCTTTTGCTTCCACACTCTTACATTTCATTATAAGTAGAAACATTGATTAGAATTCCTTTTGGTCACATAATGTCTTTATTTCTGGATTATTGCTGGCACCTTAAATGTTCTTAAAAATTGAGATAGCAGAATTTTTTTAAAGTGCTTTAATAATTATTTGATGTTTTAATATCTTATTTCAAAATATGTTTTAAATATAAATATTTAAATAATTAAACAATTATTTTTCTTGATTTTTTTTAATGCATGTAATGAAAGTCTCAGTTATAAAAATGTAAAATTAATTGATATTAAATTCAAGTAAGCTACTCTGAAATGTTCAACTTACACTTTTGGTTGATATTCAATACACCTTGTTTCAGAATCGAGCATTCTGTTACATTCATTCTTTTTCTTACACATCTTAATTAGATTCTGTAATGTTTTCTTGTTTATTTTTGACTTTTATATCTATTAAAGTTTCAATATATTGTTTTTTGTAATTCAAAGGATATGAAAGGATTCAAAGGATATAATTCAAGGATATGATGTCTATATACTGATGTGCTAAATTTTGTTAATATTACATTTGGGTTTTTGTTTCAATTTATGTTTAAATTATATTAATAAATATATTCAATCTCAGTCATTCAGAACCAGTTGCAAATGATCCCAGACAAAAGCCTTAGAAATCCAATTACCACAATGAACTCCAAAAACCTCTAAAAATTTGTTCTGTGAGCAATCAATTTGTCTTAATTCTTTAAAGCAAACTAGAAAAGAAATACAGTTCTCAGTGACAAACAAAAACTGAAGACTTGGGCTTGTTGCAGATATGTATAAGGATTTTAACTTTGTTTTAATTTTCTGAAGGTACAGCTTGTGCATGGTGACACTTGGCGCATAGGTAAATACAGTTGTATTCATATGCTGTAATCAAGAGATACTCTTACTTTATTTCCCATATAACTTTTCTTTCAGAATTTCTTAGCATTCATTTCTTCAGTATAAATCTAGGAACAAGGACTTTTTGTGTTTCAGATTTTGTCTTGAGTACACCATAAACAACTTAGATCATTAAGGCAATTTTAATTCTCAAGGGAAGCAGTGATGCATAATTTTCTTATTCTTTAGTAAGTTCTATGTAGTGAAATCCAACATAAATTTCTTTTAATTGCCACTTTACGTGTAGCATGAATATCACAGCTGAAAACAGTTCTTAAAAAAAAAATGAGATTATATATCAGTCAGACAACTTTTTTCATTCTAGATTTCTCTTTTCTTTTACTGATTTTCAACACTAAAAAACAAAACAGGCCAATAGTTTTCAGAGGATAAAAAAAAATTATTAACTTGGGGATCCATAGGGATGCTTTGACATGCTACTTGACCCCTAAGAAACTCCTTTTTTTTTTTTTCTTCTTCTTTTTTTTTTGACTGTCAGATTGTTGAGGAATAACTCTCTCCTAAGAAGATAGGCCCAGGTATTCTGCTGTAGGACATATGTTGCATATCCTTTTAGCTTGAAGAGGTAAACAGATAGTCATGTAGAAGTGTACCAGCTTTTCCCTTGTTCACTCTTTCCCTATTACACATTTGTAGAAAAGATGGGTGACTGCTATCTGCGCTTGTGAAAGATTATTGTGCATATAAAAAATAAAGAAGAAGTGAAAGCAGTGGTAATATACTTGAAGTTCAATGCAACAATCACTGAGATGTTAGCATCCTGGTCTTGAGCGAAAGCAGTTGTAGTATTTTGGTCTAAAGAAATTCTGAAGGTACACTTTTGCTATTTTACAAATTCTGGTCTGAAGAGAAAGATCTAGAAATCCCTACAAAATTACTGTTAATAATGATAAATGATATTAATTTGGTCCTATAATTTTGAGACTTTTCATGTAATTCCAAGATCTGCTGTCAAAGTTAGATATAAGATATGAAGAACACAGCTGCAATTTTCAATCTCATTTTATTCAAAATTAGACAGTCTATGGGTCTATGTTTGTGTTGATAGAGGTAGCTGTAACAGAGAGTAACACCTGGGCCTCTAGCTGCATAGTGAATGTCTACATGTAGGTATTTAAATATATCTTAATCTGTGACCAGAATAACATTTGGATGCTTACAGTGTGTCTGCTTTATCATGAATGCAAGCTGCCAAAACTCCTATAATCAGTTAACCAGCTATAAACAGCTCCTGCAGAGCTGAATCACTTGTCCAGTTATACACTCAGTTAAACTCATGGGTGTTTTAAATATAAGGGTGAAATTGAGTTACTTTTAGCTGCCAATAGAAGATGACCCACTTTTTTTGTCGAATGTCCAGATTCCATGTAGATACTCATAACTCTTTACAGCATTTTGAACAGCAGTTCTAAATCTCTACACAGGATGAGATGTTCACCGCAGATTATATTGACTGCTGCACACTTTAAAGTCTGCACACTTTAAAGTCTACACACTTTAGCATAATTTTTCTTTTTATTTTTTTAGTGAATTGCATTATGACTATGTAAGATGAAACAAAATCAGAAAAATATATCTATGTTGAAGTTTCTTCATGTATTTTTTTTTTTTAAGTAGCTTGAAAATATTTCCAGAGAGAGGAGAAGTTAGCAATATTTCACGTAGTTACTCTGATAGAGGGTGGACTGAGTTAATGAATGACATGAGTATACAGGAATATCTCAATTTAGAATTATCTAAATAATTCTGTTTTAGTGCATGGCAGTTAAATAGAAAACTCTACAAAATAGCTCTTCCAGATGTTTCCTTTAGTTGTTATTGAAGTAGAGAAAGCAAATTGAGTTTCAGCATGCTGCTTATGAAAATAGGGATGCAGAAATAGCATTTTCTTATCAAGTCAGAATGACCTAAATAAACTGTTCGAGACAATATTCCAGATGCATCTTAAAACAGCAGTAGGTATCACAACAGTAGTCCTTGTCCTTTGTGTACAAATTTATTCAGGCTGTATAGCTCTGAAGAGGAGTCTAATGTAATGAATTTTAAACTTCATGTTATTTGAAAGATTTGTCCCCAATGCTTAGTGATAGTTTCCTTTTATTCTCCCCACCCTGCTTCCAATAGGGACTTATAAAGAACATTTAAGCTGAGTATTAAGTTACCAAGTAAGAATTTAATTTATAATTAATAGGAAAGTTGTTCTGTGCTAATTTAGTTACAGTATATTTTTAGATAAATATTGGGAAGTTATTTTGCTAAGTAGGCTCTTTCTTGCTAATTTTCCAGCCTGAATATTTTTTTTTTCGTATCAGCAACTTCACAAATATCCTTGAGGGACCCTAATTTCCTTTATCTTTTATGAAAAATAGCAGTTCTTTCCTATTCCCATATCCCAGTGATTATTCTCAGACAAGAGCAGGCAACTGTCTGTACAATAACATGATGTATCAGGTTTTTATCTAACCTCACAAGGTTTCTTTAAACATTCCTAAGTTATCCTATTCTTTAACCTGCTTAAAGTCTAAGAATGCAGGTTTCCATTTTTGCGTGAATCTAGGGTCAGGTTAGAATATGCTTTAAAGAACCCTTTGATGCTGTAGTGCAAATCTCTTAGTTAGAAAAGGATATGATGAATAACAATGAACAGAGTGGCAACACAAAATGGAAACTCCCAAGTACCTTACTTAAACATAATTCATTTCATATTTCCTTGTCATTTATTACGAATTCACAGCTGGCCTAATTCAGACGTTACCAGTCTAACTACTTGATCTAATTAACTTTAGTAAGGAAAGGATTAGTCTTAGTTTAGAACAGAATTAACCAAGTAGGGAAGGGAGAAAGAAAGTGAGAAAGAAAGATCCACAATTAAAGAAACAGCTGTTAGGAAGTAAGGATTAAAGCAAAGAGCTAGAAAAAATTATATCCCTGTACATTTTATTCACCATATAACTTTACCAAAATTCCTAAATATTCTTCCTTTAGTATAAAACGTCCAAAAATTCTGGAAACTTTAAGCCTCACTGATGTAGTTAAGCTAATGCAAAATCAATATATGTTATCATTTGACTTTCTTGTACCCTTTTTTTTTTTGTTTGTTTGTTTGTTTGTTTTGTTTTCTGAATGAAGTTGTAAGTATCTCAGTAAGTAATATCTGTAAGCTCCAGGCTGCTTAATGAGGTTGTCTAGCTGAAGATTATTAATTCTCTACCACATTTATGTCCCTTTCTCTGATTTTGTAACATCTGTCTTATGATGGAAGGATCCTCCCAAAAATATTTTCTCTCTTTCTCAAAGGAAGCCAAATGATTAGCAGTTACTATGCGCCAAAATTAAATAAGGGTCTATAGCTACTTCTCACTTCCTCACTACAATTTCTTTTACTATTCCTGGGCAGAGTTTACATCACTTGCAGTCTATATTCCCATCACATCTAATTCAAAACTTGTTTCCACACACCTTCCATCTTTTTTGATCCCTAAATAGACAAAGATGTTTTTCAAGTTTGTAAATTAGACAACGATTAGAATATTTTTCATTATTTTTGTTGTTGCTCTTCCCCTTTTAGAGACCAGCAAAGTGAGTAGAGGTTCCATTGAGAGTTGTTGACTTTCACTATTTTTTCATCCTCTATTTGAGAACCTGGAACTTCATTTTTTTTTCAGTGTTCCCTAGTAAGATGGTTGTAACTATCATTATTGTTTGTGTAAAACTAATAATAGAGCCTGAACCTTGGTGTTCTGAATATGCAAGTGTAAATGCAAAATTATAATAAGACTCAAACCATTTTTACACTCATTAAATTCAAAATGGGTCGTTTTTTAATAAAGAGATCTTGCAGCTATTTAGTCACTGATCATTTTGCCAGTTTTAATTAATTCCAGTTTCAAAAGATGAAGTTCTGTATATGCATGGAAGAATTGGAAATGAGGCTTGCCTTAGCTTGGCTTACAGCAGTAATTTATATGTCTGTGGTTATAGAGAATTAATCCTCTCTCAGAAAGTTTAGAGTACTGTAGGCTGAAGACATGATCCAAGGTAATGCTGTGTGTTTCCTCTGGAGATGACTGCTACTTTCATTTTCCTTTGAGGATGCTTTCAGCCTTCCAGGATTAGCCCTTTACTCTGAGCTTTCTGCTACGTATTGCAAATACTCTACTGAGAAACGGAAATAGAGATGGAACAACATACGTGATATTATGTCACTTATATTCGATTTTACTATAATTGCTTTCTTTCTCATAATGAATGTAATGGATTATGATTTTCAGTATTGTCTATTGCCCACTCTGTTAAATAGTGCATGCATGTTTCTCAAAAATTAGCACAATAGGCTACAGTTAATCAGCAGGCAAAGGAAATTTTATTTCAATCAATTAGTTTGGCAATCAAAGAAAGAAGACTATCTTTACAGGATAATTTCTACAGCTAGAAGATACATACTTCCCTTCCAGAAAAAAAAAAAAAAAACACAAAACTAAAAAAAACCCAAAAGGTTATTGACCTGTGTGAAGGAAAAAAAAATCCTGTTCTCTAACTAGGGCAATGACAGTGATCCTCTGTGTTCTAGGAAAACAAGATGAGGATATTGAGAGATATCACTGTCTTTGTCTTCCTGTAAGAAAAGAATTTCTATCCCTTCAGACTGCAAGGATAGCTTTGATAAACACATTCTGAACTTTCAGAGTATGTGAATTCAGAGACATCTCTCAACATGTTCGTCCCTTGCCAGAATGTACTTTTGGAGTTCAACTATAATGGTAAGTTTCATTCCCATGTCTCAAAACATGAAACAAATTATTGCACACTTCATGAACAGAATTTAAATTGAGGGATGAAAGGATATAAATCTCACTTGGTGCCTGGAGAAATGAAATCTCATCTTGAATGTGTTTTGTTTACCATTGCTGGCCTTACATCTGTAAGTTTAATAGTATTTATGCTATCTCAGTATACAAGATAATTCTTGAACAGAAAGTGAGATGCAGCCTTCCTCTAAGGAGCCCCAGAACCTAAATTGTACTAAATTGTATAGTTTAAAAGTACTTAAAATTATAATACGATAATGTGACAAGGAAGAACTATGGCAATTCTTTTTACTAGGATAACTCTTTTTTTTTTTTTTTTTTTTTTAGAAGTAGATTTAAAAAAGTATTTTAAATAGAGGTTATTATTTTTCTACTGTGTTGTTCTCTTTCAGTACCATGTAAAATCCACCACCATTGTAAAATCAGACATTTCCTTGCTTCCTTCAGGGTTTGTATTCCAATACAGCAAAATGTAATCCAAGGGAAAAACACAATATGAATCTTACATGTGTTGAATTCCACTCTCAACATTGTTTCTATTGATGAGCTTTGCTTCTGGTAACAGGAAACAACAGTGTCCCCATTTCTAGCTCTTGGCTGGGCACAGCATGTCCTGGAGTACTTTTTATGTGAGTGGGCAAGAAAAAAAAGGCAGTATCTATCTTCTAAGGAATGACATATATTCTTTCCTGTGCAGCAAACAGGTTGCCCTTGATGGTATATTAAAAAAACCTCTACTCACCTAACTTTCTACTCTCCTTTTAACATATTTATCCCAGAGAAATATTTCTCTTATAAAATGCATAAGATAACTTTGCAAACTATAGAGATTAATAAAATTAGAAAAGCAGTGAGATGCCATTTTCTTCAAAAACAATATGCATATTGATTGAAGAAGAATCTTCTTTTAAAATGTTGGGATTTTAAGATGAAGAATAAAGGCCATATAGGTTGAGGTAGGTCTTAAAGAAACACAGAACTTGTCACATCTCCTTTCTAAAAAAATAAAACCAAAAAAAGTTATGTCTTAGTGTTGGCCAGACTTATGAGGCTATACATTGCATCATTTTCTTTGCTGTCTATAGAGCAGTTGGAAGGTCTGGCACATGGGACATGACATTTTCTTTCTCCAAAGGGCATGGCAATATCAGTTGATAGTAAAGAACTGGTAACTTGCTTTATGGTTCATAAAATAGTTTAGTTGTGTCAGCTTGAAAGACAGGCATACTGGAAGCAGATTTATTTACATGATTTTTAAACCTACAATAAGATAGGTCCTATCATATGTCCCCAAAGAGTTGAGAAAAACTAAAAAACTAGTTGTAACAGATAATAATAACAATTACATTTTACTGTCTTGAATTATCATATTGGGGAAGGCTACTTAGACATCCTGAATTTGAGCCTAGTCTGTGTAATAGCAGTCTTTCACTCAGAATTAATATAAGCCCAGATAAACTCTATTAGGAAATAATTAACTAAAACAACGGTCATATACTGGGCTGATGGAAGAGTACATTTCATTTTAAGATTTAAAATTGCAGATGTGAATATGAGTCACTGATTGTAACTGGTTTTGTGTGAGGAACAAGGACCACCAAGAGGAGCACAGGTTAAGAAGAAGAGCTAGAGGATATGTAACCGACTGGAAAAGACAAGATTTTTGGATGAAGTGGATAAGTTTATACTTAGAAAAAAAATTCTAGTGTGCAATTTTCACTTTTTTTAATTTTTTATATTATAAATCTCTGTAGATGTTTACGTGGGCAGAATTTTAATATGGAATATTAAGTCAAAATTCTGGTTCTGAAGACTTATCTGTCATATTATCTTATTTCCTCCTTAGAAATTTGCAAAAGGATATTACCCTCAGAGATGTAAACACACACATGCACACCCACCCTCCCCCACCTCCCTCCTTATTGCTGTCCTTATGATATTTGCTTTTTATGCTAAAAAATATAAAAATGTTTTTATGATAAATTTTTTGTAATTCTTCAGCTAGTGTTACAAGAGATTTCTGATGTTCCATGAAAAATAATGCAGTAAAAAAAATAAGGATTTCCTCTTAATTTTTGTTCATCTTCTGTGAGGGACACTTACTAGAACTTAATCTCCTATTTTCTGAAATACTTTGTTTGTAATAATTTTACCTCTTTTTGTGTTTAGTGGTGACATGCAAACACAATCTCAACCAGTCAGAAGTTTTGTATTTTTTAAAACCCATAGAAATATCCAAGAAGAAAGAATGTTGAATGAACCTGGTTTGCTGTGCATCCTAATGCAGCAGTGCCTTAGAAAACATGCTTCTGGAGATGCTGCCTACACACTCACTGTCTTCACTGGAAAGATGACATACTTTATTCTGGGTTGATTAACAGCTAGGGAATGGCTGTAGAAGAAGACTAATGGCTTTAGGAGAAGACTATAAATTCCTGGCTTCTTGTTATTAGAAAATATCATTCCTATTTTTAACATTATCTGCATCATGAACAGCTATCCAGTTCTTCTAGGCACTCTGTCTTTAAGGCCAGTTTCCTGAACTGCTATGCAGACAGGACATAGATCCAGCAAAACATTTTAGTTCATTAAAAAATTTGAGTGTCAGCAAACCTACTACCAAAAAATTAGTGCCATTTTAAATTAAATTTTAACACAACAAAATAGTTTTCAGCATGTTACAAAGTACCCTTAACTAAAACATTTTTGAGACACATATAAGAAGTGTTAGAGGAAGTGTTTTTTTAATTATTATTTGAATACCAATATTAATGGCCATCTTTATATATAAGGAGATTACCATGTTTCAAATGCCATGAAACATTACCATGTTTCAAGTGTTACCCTGGGATAAGTTAAACCAGACCACTGCCAGCATCATTGATTTCTCCAAAATACAAATGAGAAACAGCTGTCTGAAAAATAATAATTGTGATAATATTTTTCCTTTTTTTCCCCTTTTGTCCCCAGGTAACTAATGAAAAAATCAGATTTCTACTTGAAACACAAGACAGGAAGATGCATGCAAGGTACTTAGAAATTCAAATTTGGTTTGTTATTAGTGGAATGTAGTTCTCACTAGAGAAACCAATTTGTTCTTAAAGATTACCTCTGTAAAAAGCCAACTGTTCCCAGAATCTTGTTTATACTCAAACAGAAAACACATTTAATGGATAAAGCCAAGAACTCATGGTTATTATTATTCAAATATTAAAAATCTATTTGAAAACTCATTATTAGTCTAGATCTAATTATTACAGAAAAAGGGCAAATAGGAATATTTATGATATTTCCCTACAGAGATGATTTCTACAGTAATAATAATACAATTAAAATTGTAACTTACATATTTGTAGTTGCTATTCCTCTTCTCGAGGTTACGCTCACCTTTGCATTGCTCTCCCAGTAGTTTCAGCTGCTGGAGAGCAGAGCAACATGCTTCCACAGTTCTTAATCAGATAATATATCATATTGATATACATGTTTTTTTCCATCAGCTTGGTGTCCCTTTCACGTGTTTATCAACAGACTTTTACATTTTTGCTTTTTCTTCACTGGCTTCCACATTACATCTATCTGCTGCATATTGTAGATACTATTCCTTCTTAATCTTTGTTGCCACTGAAACCCATTTTTTTCCTCCTTCATTTGCGTTTTTTAAATGGCATTTTATGAATTGCTTTTATCTGTGGGCTTTCCAGTGTCAGAGTGCCAGACCTAAACCCCACATTTTATCACTCTATGTCTGTACTTCTCTACCCCTCCACTCTGTGCCTCTGCTTCTTGAGGCCTTTTGTATTGTATGTACCAGGACAGTATTTCTGCATATTACATCATTGTATTAAAAGTTGTAAATACCACCCAATAATACTATTAAAACAAACAAAAAAAAACCAAATAAAAAAAAAAAAAAAAAAAAACAAAAACAAACCATAAATAACCCAAATTAACCATAGTTACCTGTTCAAGTAGAGAAATTAATGTCTCGGTTACACTAAGTAAAACAAGACTGCAGGCATATAAAGAAAAGTTCAGACAGAGCAAAACCAACAAACCTCAGTTCTGAGGCCTTGCAAATTTAGTACAACACCTATGGCCTGACACTAGCAGTGAAAATATTACAGAGCTACACAACACACAGATTAAATTTTAAGTCCTTTTAGGAGAAAATGAACTTTTTCAGGACTTCTATATGGTGAATTTTACAGTAAGAGAAACTAACCTGTCTTTAAATAATTTATATGTCATGATTCTTTTTAGGAGATCTCAAGCAAATGCACTTTTTTCCCCCAAGGGAAGAAGAATTAATGAAAGAAATAACTCACCACAGATGAAAACTGGAAAATAAACCGGGAATAATTGTACAGCTTTTGACTATTCCAAAATGGAAAGCTGATAAAACAAAGAAAAAAAAAGTTATTCCTATTTAAACTACCTTGACAGATGACATAGATATTAGTTACTCCATTGCTCAGAAACTGATTTCAATATCTGAGGTATTACTTCTGAAGTATGGTGATTTCATGAACCCATGCTACTGTAAGGTTAAAAAAAAGAAGCTTCTAGGGTGATGGTAAGAGAGTTTTGAATTTTATTTTTTATCATGGTTTTAAAAAGTCTAAAGATTATTTGTCTAGGTGGAGAATGGGCAGACATTGCTGCCTGTTAGATATGTTCAATAAGAAGATGGTCATGCATTACTAATTTGTTTAATTTTCTCAGGGAAATGACAATGAGACTTTAAAATAACACAGCAGTATATATAATTGACTTAGACTTCAGTACATCCCAAGGTACACAGCAGTGCATGAAATCTTTAGGAACAAAAGATTAGGATATGAGATACTTCGGATTAAGTTCTTAACTGAGTAACTGAATTCATATCAGAGTGCAATAGAATTTGTATCCAGATAGAGCAGGGATAAAGACATAGGCTCCATGCAGCTGTGATTGATGGAAGACTTAAGTCATGTTGCACAGTGCAGAGGATGAAGGACAAGGAGGATATGGATATATCTCACTTATCTATTTAAAAAAAAAAAGATGAAGGAAGATGGAAAGTAAAGTGTCTGAGTAAAAATGGGCACAGTAAATACAGAGGTTTTATTAGCCAAAATTGTGCCCAGTAAACAATAAAGCATGCACCAGTTGGCCTTATCCCACTTATGAAAGAAGGACTTTTTTTCCACTGAATTTAGTGACAGGTTGTACTAATGATGCTCTTATTACTCCTTTCCATTTTATCTCCAAAATTCTATATTATCTAACTCAAAATAAAATAGGAACCTAGGAAATTCTGTTGCATATATATTAATCTGTTCTGGCTACACATCTGGCCTTCATAACAAACTGTGTCTATTGCCTTCTTTTGTCATGTTATTTTCTGAATCAAGAAGACACTCTGCATGTGCAGTACTGTATTGTATTAAGATAAAATGAGGTATTAATATACCAAAAAAAGTATTTACGCAAAGTGATACCTCACAGAAGAATGAGAAGAAACACTCAGGACTTGATGTCTTATCACAGAGACAGTTTTGCCAATTGAAAACTTTTATGAGTTAAGAGTCAGAAATGTCAAAGAGTCAAAGGAGAAGATTAAAAAGGATAAATGTTTGATTTACATGCACGCTGATGTTTAGGCAGAAAAAAAAAGTGAGACGGTTCTTCATCTTTTCTTCTTTATCATTTTCCTTCTTTGTGTAAGTTCTTCACTAGTGATGCTAGTGATGAAGTAACTCATCTAAAGGCAGCATCCATAATTGAAGTATCATAAAGATTTTTTGAATACTAAACAAATATCTATGGCTTATTATCTATTACAAACTCAGCTGATCTTTCCCCCTTTTAGGAATAAGCTCAAAAATCATTGCAATACTAACACTATTTATGCATACTTTAATTAAATCTAAAATGTCTTGTTGAATTGGAGGATTAATACTGTACTTTAATATTTAAGAATTTGGATAACAGAAGTACCTCTTGTAACTGTGAAGTCTTGTAATGTTAAATCCTTTGAAAATTGTACCTTTTGGATAGTCCAATACAGCCCTATAGAATCATAGACAATCATAATTCATCCATACATTTTTCAAAGTATTACTTGAAAATTAGACTTTTAAATTAATTTTACCTGTTACGATATTCCTTTAATTTCCATCGTAAATATATATTCACAAACTTACCAGATTTACTAGTTTTTTCTTATATCTGCTTTCTTTACAAGTAACTTTTCACTCACACTTTTGTGAAAAGGAGTATTAAAAAAAAAAAAGTGCTAAAATAAATTGAATATTCAAATTATATAAATACTGAAACATAACCTGATTCCAATGTCATTTTCTTTTTTCTCTCTTCCTCTATTCCTCTTTTTTTTAATCTCTGCATAGTTTAGGCAGATAACTTACTTTCTTTTTACTTAACACATACTGCTGGCAAAAATCTCAGTATATTTACCTATGAATTTTCTTAGGCATGGGATTATAAGCAGAAGAAAGTTTGGAATAGAATTTGACTTTGAGAAATGATAAGCTATGGATCTTCATCCCTGAAGTCTTTTTCTTAGAAATTTTTTTTTTCTTTCTTTCTTTTCTTTCACAGGGAGAAAGGTAAATCTGTAGTGAGTCAAATGTTTTTCATAGAAGTGTGAACAGTGTGAGACATACGTCATCTGCAGTGGCTTACTGATTAATGTAGGGTGGGTTATTTATAATTTTACTCCAGTGGGTACAGCTTTTGGAAGGAAGGCTATTCTAATCTGTCTTGTCTGGGCAGATACATTTATAAATAACAGTGTCTGGATCAAACATTGCTCAGCCTTAATGAACTAGGGAGTCACAACAAAGGTTAAGATATTTGTAAGCATTTCAGAGTTTTGGAGGAGTTAACTTTCTGTTGTGTCTTTATCATACTTTTTTTTTTATTTGTGCTGATAACTGATATCCAAGATATTATTCTTCCATTTTTTATATATAAAAGCCCAATCGTAAGTACTATTTGAGTTTTTAAGTCCAGTAGGAAGGGAAAGAATTTCTGATGACCAAGTAGACAAATATTTGATTGGACATTTGATCATAATTATGATGAGCTCTTATTCACTGCTACCATAGCAAGAAGACAGAAATTATGTTTACAGTACTTAATGAAAATCATCATTTTATTTGACAGGAGATATATACTGATTTTTATTTTTGGTTGGGCTATTTTTGGTTTTGTTTGTTTGCTGGTTTTATTTTTAGTTTCTGCTACAGTAACACTGTAAGGTGGTGGCTCAGGCTAACAAAAGGACAAAGAAACTCCTGATGGGTTCCTGGAAAACCCCATCACCTGGGGGAGACAATTCCTGGAAACTGATAAAGGGATTAAAAGGAAGAAAGGAGTGTTATGGAGATAGCATGACCTTTCCTCCCAAATCCTGTCAGACTGGTGGGATCACAAGATGATCCTCAGGCCTATGTCACCTGCCTGCCACTCCACAAAAATCAGTTCATTGACTATAGCCAGCCAAAGTGCCAAAGGAAAAAAGTATAAAAAGTATAAAAATAGATTTGACATAAGCAAAAAGGGAGAAGTTCCATCAAGCTCTTGCAGAGGTGGCCAGCAGGTTGCCTTTTCTACTTCCACTCTCTTGGGGTGATTCATTTTTAGTGAATTACATTGCTGGGTTTTTAGTAAGTTACTGTATTTTAAAATATGTACTTAAGTTGCATTGCTGGGTTACTTTGTTTTAGTGTGTGCGCATATATTTTGCTTAAATTCTTACATAGCGTTCTCAGTATTTTATTGTGCTTTTAGAGGGTGCACTATTTTAGTTTAAGTGTAAATTAGGTGGTTAACCGCTATCACCAATGTCCTGAACCCTTTTAATTGTCACAAGTCTGTATAAATAAACATGTTATTATGTGAGCTGTTAGATTTAGTCCATCTTTCTGGCTCTGACAATCTCAGTTGACAATGTAATAACTCATAAGAAAAGGCTTACTGAGGAATTTTCTCTATTGCTATTAGTGCAGTCTCCATAAAAGATATCAAATGTCTTCACAGTGAATCTGTTAAGTAAAGGGTCTCCTACGAGATGCTAGAAGACTGTTTTGGGACGTTAGAAAAGGCTTTGATAGCTTGGAGGGACCTTAATAGACAAAAATAAATTAATGCAGGTTGGACAGAAGTCTTTCTTTTCACATGACAAACACTAAAAAAGGAGAAAGGGGAAATGCAGAGGAATTTTGGAAACAGTTAAAGACCTGTTCTAATTACCGCTATTGTAGTCTGTCCTTAGGAATTGTGAAAGTCTAGACCCCTATGCCCATTGATCAATATTAGAGTTTTCAAGTTTTTATGTTTTTCAGATACATATTTCCACAGTATTTCTTTTTTCAGTTCTATGATGATGGAAGAATGAAAAAAATTCCAGGGAAGAAAAGCTATATTAAACTTGGATTTTATGATGTATCTGCTAGGTAATTGGGCTTTATTTGAAACTAGGTAATTTTAATAGCTTTTTTCAGGGGGCACGCCCGCGCACGTGTGTGTGTGTGTGTGTGTGTGTAAAGAAAGTCCTTTTGCAGTTAAAGGCTTTTGGCTGAAGTAAGTCAGTGGACCAGGCTTTTATTTTTCACCATTTAACTGGATTCTGTCAAACAAAATCTGGTAAGTAATTATTTGTTTTCTTTCTTTTTCAATTCCTGCAAGAAATAAATAGGTTATTTGGAAGAAAGATTAGGTCAGTATTTGGTTAGCCCCAAGGATAAATGTTTTCTCTTGCTTCAGTTGAAATCAATGGCGATATTCAATTATTGTTGTTATGTAGGGTTTTTTTTAAAATGACAAAATATTCTACTTTTATTTCTTCAGATGCTAGACTTGAATTATATAAAGTCCTTAAACTTACTCCATAATGCTCATTCTCACCTAGGTTTGTGAAATATTTTTCTTGCATTGATTTTGCTATACATCTACACTAATTTTTTAAATACCTAGAAATACTGCAGGATTCATTATATCAGAATAGTATATGTAGAAAAGGAAAGATGGCAAATATGAAAGAATGAAAAAGAAAATTTAAAAGTGAAAGACAAATATATGCTAACACACAGATTTTATGGCATGCCATGTCTGAAAGAGTATCCAGATAGAAAATAATCCTCTACTTACTTTGGAATGGGAAGTAGTCAAAGTACTGAAATATTCATAAACCACGTAGAAAATAGATATAACTAAACCAAAACTGCCAACAACAAAACCTCTTCAAAAACTAAGGAGGATTGTTGATACTCAATTGATACTCATCCCAACAATCATATAATTATAAAATGGAAACATAATGTCTATGCAACTTTTTCAGGATGAGTAAAAAGTTGTTAGAAACCCCAAAACCCCCATATTAAAAGGATAGTTACAGTTCACCATAAAAAATGTAAGAAATATAATTTTTTTTTTTCTCAGAAGAATTTTCATTAATCCAGTTTTCATTTGATATTGTCACTAACCACATAGATCATGGAAGAATGCATTGTGTACATTAAATGCATGGATTAGAATTTTCCAGTACCCTGAGTCTATTACATCCAGTCAGGAGTCCTATATTCAACATGGAGCATTGTACTCCTAGACCAACTTGTGGATCAAATTAAGTGTTCAGAGGAAATAGGAACCGAATAAAAAAACTCAAAAGACTTTATAAGAAAGAATGTATAAACTGAAATTTCTTATAAAAGACAAGATTATATGATAAAGCACTTAAAAACTCACTTAGCCAGTGTACCCAAATTAGGTGACTAGTTGACATGGCCTAGTCTGCAGAAAGGTCAAAGAAAGTTGTCCTTCCAGATTAACATGAAACTCAGAAATGAAACTCCATCCTTCAGGATTCCCTTTTATCCAACTGTGTAACTTTCATGAATAACAAATACACCCAAAGTTAAAAAAAAGTTCATGTGCAATTGCATTTTAAAGGTATAATACATCAATAATGGCTTATAACAGTTAGCAATAATTGTAAGAATCAGTTAATTTATGTTAAAAACTCTAAAAATAGTGTTGAAATATCACAACAAATACCCCCCCAAAAAAACCAGATTAATGGATGATTGAAATAGTTGTCATTTATTTGGCAATCCTAGTAATTTTCAAATTAATTGTCTTTTGAATCTACCTATGCACACTAGAAAGACAGGACTGCTACTTGGAAGAGCCCCAGTTAGACTCAACCATTTTATATGTAAGATATTCTGCAGAACCATGTTTAAGTCAAAGTCAGGGAATGCAGAAACTCCCTACTGATTTCCACTCAGGAAAAACCAGTTTCTTCATTTGTCTATTGTCGGTGTCTTTTCTTGAGTAAGGAGAAGATAATTGTTAAAAATATTTAAAGCAATCTTAACAGAAGCCATCTGATAATTAAAGAAAATTCTAAAAGAACATTACACAGTTATTTGTGAGTGATGTGAGAAAAGCTGTTATTCATAACTATAAATTGCATGCAAATTATGGAACCAAGTGTAGAAATACTTTGGTTAAATCTGGATTGCTTTTTGGAAACTGTTTAATAAGCAACTAAGGTAATGTATGCAACAGAAATCAAGCTACATCCCTAGGCATTTTCTTTCAAGGAATTATCCAAAGCATTATGACACAGGCTGTAATATTCATGACAATACAGATTATAGTATAATGCAGTTTGTTAAAATAGAACATTTCATATTCTGAATAGAGAGAAAGGAACATGGAGTTATTTAAAGATACTTTAGCCCCTGAAAATGATTCTGCCATTATCATGTTTAGATATGTTTTAAAACACAGAACAAATATAATTAGAAATATAAATGAAAGTTTTCCATTGTTAAGAACACTGCTGCAGTACCTAATTATATTACAGCTTACAAAATCCTGCTTAAAGCATCCAAGCTTCCTTTTATGAACTTCTGCAAAAGCATTGATCTTGGTAGTGAGTAGAGTTCTGCTCAGTTTTACTATTAATCTGTCATAATTTTAGATTTCTTTAGGTTTTGTGGAGGAGTTAAGGTAAGTTTGCACTAACAACCTTCTGTCTTTTTATTGCCCTTATATATAATAGAGTCTTATGAATCCTTATGAACTCAATATCTGGTTAAACAATGTAAACTTTTAGCATAATTACCACCATTTGAAGAACTATATATCTATATAGTATGTTGTGCATCCAGTACGTTTTTTTTTTCCTTTTTAGAAGTGTTATAGTTCTACAGTACGACACAAGTTATGTTTAAATTCTTTGCAATAGCTTTATGCATATATATAAATGTGTTTGTATGTACACAAAGCTCACAAGGAAAGAGCTCTAAGGTAAATTTATACTTCTGCTACCACTAATCAGACCCTTCAGAAGGAAACATCCAATTACTGTTCATCCAGTTCTCTTTGGGACCTATTTCTTTTGATCTTTTATAGCAGTTTCTTTCCATTCCAGTGCCCATTTCCACATCCTCCCTGGATTATTTTCCACATCAAAGGATGTCTTTCTTGCCTCTGTAGATTTCTCAATTTTGATCTCTCCACAGTCATCCTGAGTGAAAGAAAGAAACAAAACTAATACTGATTATAAACTATGTCAACCTCTATTGTATGCAGTAAGCTTACAAGGGCTTCACAGAAAGCAGTATCAACTAAAATTCTACAATACTAAAACTTTTGGTTCACCAAAATTTTTGCTGCCAAGAGAATTTTCATGAAAAGAAATAAGATTACTCATTATGAATCTGTCATTTCCCCTCCATATTTAACCAACCACTGGTAATTGTTTTTCAGTCAAGAAGTCAATGTCCTGAGAAGGGAAACTAATAGGCATTTTCACCTCTAGTGCTTTAATAAATAAACAAACCCAGTTCCTGCATATTAGCTGACAAGTATGGAATTGTTGTATTTTGTTCAGCCTTACCAGAAGTAGCAGGATACTGAACCTAATGGTCACCAACCTAAGTGACCTACTTGGGGATGTCAAGGTTTGAAGCGGCATGAACTGCAGTGATCACACACTGGTGAAGTTCCCAGTCCTGAAGGGTATGAGCCAGATGAAGAGTAAAGTCAGGACCCTGAAAGTTAGAAAAGCAAAATTCCAGCTCTTCAAGGAGGCAGTCAATAGGACCCCTGGGGAAATTTCTCTTAATCACTTCTGGTATCTTTCAGCTTGCACTACATTTCCATTAACAATGGTTTCAAGGGAAACAGTGTAAAAAGGCATTAAAATGTGTTCCTGTGGAATACTTTCATGGGACCAGGTACTAAAGTTTGGAAAAGATAAGAGTTTTTAAGGAACTTTTCACAGAATCAATTATGTTGGAAAAGACCTCCAAGATCACCAAAATGTCAACTAGACCATAGCACTGTGCCACATCCAGTCTTTCCTTAAACAAGCAACAGTGTTAGGAAACAGTAACAGTGACTCTACCACCTCTCTGGGCAGTCCATTTCAATGTTTAATCACTCTTTTCATCGAGAAATTCCTCCTGATTTGCAACCTGAACCATTCCTAGCACAGTCTGAGACTGTGTCCTCTCACTGTGTTGCTAGGCCAACCCCCACCTGGCTGCAACCTCCTTTCAGGTAGCTGCTAGAGAGGGATAAAGTCTCCCACGAACTTCCCAAGCCCAGCTCCCTCAGTTGCACCTCATAGTACTTGTTCTCTAGACCCTTCACCAGCTTCATTGTCCTCTGGACTTGCTGTAGCATCAACATGTCTTTCCTGAATTGAAGAGCTGAGAACTGGACACAGTACTTGATGTAAGTACAATAAACATATATGAATATATACACATACAGACATTCAGAACAACACAAACAGGCACAGTCAGCATTCAAAGCTGGCACCAGTGGTTTCATCCAGTTCCCTTCACTGTCTGATCAGAATAAAGGTCTGTTATTGGGCATATGTACATATGTATACACGTAGGTGCAGTGTGGATACCTCTAACAACAGAGCTCAAACACTCATTCTGGCCAGTTGCCACCCCTGGACCCAGTCTCCTCTCCTCCTCAGGGCCTCTCACTGTACAAAAGAATAAGATGGAGCAGAGCGTACAACTCAGGCATGCCCATCTGTCATCATTCCTCTGTTCTCCTTTCTGAGTGAAGTTTATTTTTTCTGTCAGATGTACAAGCAGGCTGTACAGGATGTATATTGTATTTTGATGTTTTTTAAAAATAAGGCTGAATGATCTAACACTCTGGCTTGTTAGAAATATTGATGACACAAGTCCATATTTTAAAATACAATTTGATTTACTAAAATATAAAATCATAGGAAAATTGCAGTATAAGGCTAGAATAAATTAAAAAAAAATAAAATATTTTAGCAGACAATAGTAGTATTCCTTTAATCCATCTAATGTTTTTAGTGCTAATTTTTTATATTATTTTTATTTTTTGAAAGTGTACAATTACAAAAGAAGCTAATCATCCACACACCATGCATCAAGTGTGTGGATGCATCTTGCCCCTACAAGTTAGAAATATATTTCATGATACTATTGAAGAAAGTACTTATAAAGATTTTTCTTTAGAGATAAAAATCTTACAGGGCTCAGAGTCTGTCAACCACTGCCTTTTTTCAGGAAATACTTTAGAAAAATACTCCGAACACTCCTGTTTGAATTGCTCCCATTGCTCCATTGGGTTTAGTCCTTGCTCTCTATTTACTCTTTCATTCTAAACCTTTTATGATGTTATTTCTTGTCTTCCATCCAAACCAAGTTTTTCACTCAGCTATAAGTTTCCAGTGCCATTGGAAAGCTAAAACAATTGTTATTCTTTTAGAACTGAAGCCACTGTCCACTTACATAAGTTGGGGGCTTTATTCAAGACTTTTAAGTTCATACATCCTTGATCCACAGAAACTAAAGTTTTTCTGTAAGTCCCCATAGCATTTTGTTCTTTCTACAGTGTACTTTCTGTAAGTGTGCAGCTTGTGTTTACAGAAAGGTAAATTGAGCCAATATGTGTTTCAATGGAATCCTAGTCTTACTGAATGGTGTCAGTCAAAAGGGAACTTCAAAGATTATCTAGTCCAACTGTTCTGTAATGGGCATGGACATCTTTTCTTGGATTAGACTGCTCAAAGACCCACTGAACCTGACCTTGAATACTTCCAATGATAGGGCATACACAACTTAGGGACCTTTCCTAATGTCTCACCATCTTCATCACAAGCAATTTATTCTTTATGTCCAAATTAAATCTACCACTTTTCAATTTAGATTCATTGACCATTTTTTTTTTCACTACAGGCCTTGGTAGAGTCTTTCTCCATCTTTCTTACAGTGCCCTTTATTTTTTGAAAGGCGGGATAAAGTTCTCCCTGGAACCTTCTCTTCTCCAGACTAAACAATCCAGACTCTCTCAATCTTTCTTCAGAGAGGTATTCCAGTCCTCAGATCATTTCCATGACCCTCCTCTAACTTGTCTACCACAGTGGAGTAGAACGGAGAAATCACCTCCCCCAATCTGCTGGCCACACTGCTTTTGATGCAGCCCAAGATATGTTTGGCTTTCTGGGCTGCTGTTGGTCAGTCAATAATCTACACGTTCCCAGTTTGGGGGTAGAAACTGAGACATTTTATTGAACATTCGTGCTACAACATATAGGACCGAGAAAAGGGTATGTTAATGAGGGGGTTTAACTATGTTAAATAGGGTTTAGGCAATCCAGTGTCTGTTTTTCATCATAGGGTAAACACTTGTCCACACCGGACCACCTAGGAGGAACAAGAGGTTATCTGCAAGTCTTGTAGCATCTCATAAGAGCCTTTCCAGATCTTGTGAAAGGAAGAAAGGGATTATAGATAGCTGTAAACTGTCCTGGTCTTCTAGTGATTTATCATGGCAGGCTCTTGTCCCATCGAAGGGAAGAAATTCTTTCTTTATCTGCTGCCAGGGCTTGCTGGACAATCCCTCCAGATCTCCATTTGTTAACAATTTTTTATCTTCCCCAACAGGCTGCAAATGCACATTGCCAGCTCATGTCTCTTCAATTGTTCAGCCACCATGATGAAACCGTTCCACAGTTTCTTGGTTTATTAATTCCCCAACATATACTGATATCTGACCGAGGTACCAGACCTTGCACTAGGCCTTGTTGAACTTTTCGAGGTTCACATGGGTCCACACGGTCCCTCAAGGTCCCTATGGATGGCATCCCTTCCTTCCAATGAATCATGTGCATTACTCAGCTTGGTACCATCTTGAAACTCACTGATGTTGCATACAATCCCTTTGTCACTGATGACTATATTAAATAGTATTGATTCCTCACACATACACACACTCACAAAGGGAGTCAGGGGCTTAGAAACCTGCTCAAACACCTCACTGATATCTCACAACCCTTGCAGTCTTCTCAGCACTAGGCCATTGCTTTATGAAGGGAAATGTTAGCAGAAAAAGAATGTTAGCTAAAAATTGGCTAATCCAGTTGCTTTTATTCTTATAAGCTTAGCCTATCTTAGTGACAGACAGGTGATGTAATATGAAACAACACCAAAAATAAAATGGAGGAGCCAATTGACTCTTGGGAGTCAAGTATTAAGTTTTCTTGGGCTTTTGTATAAATAAAAGCTTTATTTTTTTTAAAAGAATAATAACTGTATACCACCACACTTTCATAAGCAGTTACAGTCTATAGATCAACAGTTTTGATCGAAAAATCTCATTTAATATATCTATTCCCTTTGCATTTACAAGACTGGTTTTTCCCGTTTTTGTGGCAAACCTACCCATGTCCCATAAAAATGGAACTGGAAGAAGAAAACATGGCCTCAGATCTGTGCCCTTATCCAAATTAAGTCATGAAGCTACTATTATTTCTGTTATCTGCTTAGCCTAGACCTGCTGCAGATAATGGAACCTCTGTCGCAGTGGAAGAAGTTACCTGGCCTGATGTCACCATTTAAAGAGATACTTTAAATATAATAGAGACACAAGTTACAGACATTAATAGAAATCTCAGAAAAAGATTAAGAATTATTCTTCTCCTAACAACAACTAATGAACATCCTTATCTAAGCAGCGTATTAAAGTACATTGACAATTTGTATAAATCTTATGTGTACCAGTCTTTAAATCAGATTGCTTCTGTTAACAGGAATCCTTTTATTCACTTTATAAATGTCAACCTTTTAGGGTATTAATTACCATTCAGCTTTGCAATGTCATTTATGCCTCCTGTTGCAAAATGCTGGGAAAAGTATTTAACAGCCATTGCATCATTACATATTCAAGATTGCAGATGTAGTATGGTAAATTGTTTGTGCAATACTTCTTAATAACAATATTAAGAACTGTTCCTTTGCAGAGGCATGCTTAAATAACAGTGAAGGTATACCATAAATGAAGCAACATGACAATTGTTTGATTCATTCTCTTCAAGGTGGGCATTCTAAAAAAACCCTGAAATAAAACCCTACAACCTCAAAACAATTGTATCTTCTTTGTAATTCCTCAGCAGACCACATGCTGTTGCTCTTAGGACTCTTAAGTATTTCTCATATGCTGGAGATCAGCTGATGGCTCAGTGAAAAGGTAAGATTTTTTTTTTTTCAATTTTTATGTTACTTTGAGCTGTTATTGTCCATCTCTTCCTCTGTTAAGCTGTTGAGTAAATTCACATGGGCCACAGCATGGTACTTAGTAGTAGTCTTTGTACTGTTCCTTAATTTTTAAGAGAATAATTTGTTTCTCTATCATTCTCACATCTCTAATTGAAATGCCACAGTTTTCTTAACTTCAGAGTGGCCAAGATTTTATCCTCTGTTCTTTCTGAGCGTATAATGTTGAGAAATACCTTCAATAAATTACTACCCCCCTTCATTTTTATCCCTACAAATTTAGGGAAAAAGTATAAGGTTAAAAAGGACTCAAAATCTGTAGTTATTTATGTTGTGCAGGTGCTAAGGACTTCCCTTTTGTAAGAATGATGCTTCAAGTTAGAAAGATTGGAGGACTGAGACAATCTAGCTGTCTAAGTAAGTGTAAATGTAGAAAGAAAGGGGGAAAAAATAGACACACATGCTTTCTAAATGAGGAACTGAGAAAAACATGGATTCTTCTCTCCAGTTTCAGACATCTAAAGAGTAGACCTACATCAAAGATAATTGCCTAGACTCCTGTGAGAAACTGCTTTGACCTAAATGGCTTCAATTTCCAGCTCTTTAGCTCAAAGCTTTGCAGTCTCCCCTTTCAGTTCATAACCTTCCACCTACATGCCCCTGCATACCACTGTAACTACCTTTTACCCTCATATTCCAAATACTTAATCGTCTTGCTCTGCAGTTCCTACTAATAGTAGGAAATTCTTTATGACTGTTTAAAATGTAAATATTGCTACAATGCAAGTTCAAAGAAGTGGTTCCAATTAATGTTTGAATTGCCTTCCGCCCCCTCCCATTTTACACATCTTGCTTCTTAATTTTTATTTTGCAAACTTATCATATGAAACAAACAGAACCTAGTAAACTAGCATTAGCAAAGTAGCCATAAGAATTTCACAATAATGCAAATCCACACAGCTTTAAAAGTCAATTAGCTCTGCAACATCTGCAACTGATCAAAGCGTGATACAATTGAACACTACTACAATAAGAAACCAGAGCAAAAAACTACAGTGTTTGGACCCCTACAGACACCTGAACTTACATATAATACATGTAGAAATGTTCTTTATGTAACTTTTCAATTGTGATGGACTATTAGAACTTACATGTACTGCTCAGAACATGTAAATCGCTTGCATGGTTTATCTCATGCTGTTTGTGATAAATATAGTATTACATATATGTGTTCTAGTGTTTGGTTTTGTTTTTTTTCTCAATTGTGTGCATACTAACAAGCGTATTTGAAAACTAATAATGTATATTTTCTTGCTAAAATAAAATAAAATAATAAAATAAAATAAAATAAAAACAAAAACAAACCAACCAACCACAAAAAAACCAACCAACCAAACAAACAAAAACAAACACAAAAAAACCAAACTACACTGTTTTTGGAATACAAAACTGATGACAATTAAACAACCTTAAACATTTGTTTCACATCATTGGACCAATCTAATTAGCTATGGCAGAAGGAGAAGCTCTAAAATGTCATAATATGCACAAGTAAAAAGAAACCCTCTCATGACTCATTTTAGTAAGGTCTGTCACTGGTTTAAAATAACGTCCTATGCATTCATATGATTTGTGCATTCTATGACTGGTATATCATAATAAACTATGCAACCAACTTTCTTCTAAAATGCCTAGGTACACATATGTAGTGTAAATCATACACAACATGAGTGCCCCATAAAACACTATTGGCAAGATATCATGAAACAGGATAAGAATCACTGGCAGCAATTCACATATAAACCGAGATAAGGTGGAGTAGATCCAGAGGTGCAGATATCTAGGGCTTCACCTTTCCTTCCTGAAAGAAAGATTTGTTCATTTAAAATATATGACATAAGGAAAGATTTGTTCATTTAAAAATTGTGAGATTTTAGAAGCCACATCATCTTGTGTGATGGATTTGCAAACCCTATGTCATATAGAGGAATGAATAAGTTATCATGTGCCCAAAAAAAGTTGAGCAACAAGTTTAGTAAATAAAAAATTAACAAGCCATAGCTTATGTCACTGTCTTGAGAACTGTGTTGCTGCTCCCATATGTCAAAGCTATATTACTGTCTGCTAATATGCAAATTATATTATATTATATATAATATATATTATATAATTATATTACAAAATGAATCTTAGACTCTACATTATTTTTTTACGTGATCTCATTATATTGCTTAAACTGTGTCACCAAGGAAGAAGCAGAAAAGTCTTTATTTTGTCATTTATTCTGCTTGTAGGTTTTTTGTGCCATTAGGGTTCTCATCTGACCATATTAGAATAGTTTAGGTCCCAATAAATATTATTGCTTTCCTGTATTTTCATTTTGCTTTGTCTATGAAAGCGAACCTTATCCTAAAGCAACGTGGAATAACCAAAACCTTATTGTAAGAAGTTGGAACATGATAAATGTCTCCTAATCCCGTATGCCATTCTGGAAGATTCTGCATGAGTCCCATGCTTGAGCAAAGGGAAAGGAAAGGGCTGTGGTGAGTTCAATCTTTGCTGGCTTCCAGGTTTTCACTGGCCCTCATTCACTCCCCTGTCCTAAGCAAGACAAGGGCAGGAAAATAAAACGAAAGAGCTCATGGGTTGACATAAGGACAGGAAAATTTTCATCATGGGAAAAACAGACTTGACTTGGAGAAATTTAATTTACTGTCAGTTAATAATAGGTATGACAGTGGGAAATAAAAACTAAATTAGAAATAATTTCTCTCCACCCCTACTTTCTTCCCAGGTCCATTCCTCTCCCACCTTGAGTGACGAAGTTTGGAATGGGGAAAGGTTTTGCTGTCAGATCATAACACTTCACTGTCACACCTTCCACACACTGATCTCTGCTCCACACAATACAATACTTCATGAAGTTCTCCAGTGTAGGTCGTTTCCATGGGATACAGTTCTGCAGGAACTTCTCCAGAAAGGGTCCTTTCTATGGGGTGCAGTCCTTCAGGAACAGGTTTCTCCAGTGTGGGTTCCCCATGGGCCACAGTTCCTGCCTGAAAACTTGCCCCTGCATAGGATTTTCATGAGCTGGCTCCTGGATGTCTGCTCTGGTGAGGTCCGTCATAGACTACAGAATGACAACCTCCTTCACCATGGTCTTCTCCCTGGGCTGCAGGGAAATATTTATCCTGTTGCCTGGTGCACTTCCTTCCCATGACTGACCCAAGTTTCTGCTGACCTCCTTCTCTCAAATTTTTCAATCTCTTGTACAGTTACTGTGCAACGTTTTTTACCCTTTCTGTGGTAGTTTAGTTTTCTTGGTTTTGGTCTGGGCCTTCCTTGGTAGCAAGGTTGTAACTAAGGAAGTATTCCACAC
>JAWWMP010000001.1:96153533-96242122 GCA_035047865.1 Dendrocincla tyrannina
TCACACCCAGCCTGAGGGGTCCTGTCTGCTGATGGGCCATCAAGGAGTATCCCATGACTCACAGTGTAGTAAATCACCCATTGTGAAACTCCTCACTCTGGGTGAGGTACTGGGCACTCCCATCTGAGCCCAAGCATATATAACCTTGGGAGTTTGGGACCTCTGGGACTACTTGTGGGATTCAGAGGAGACCAGGACCTCGACAGGACTGCAACTGCCACTCTTGACCAGACTGTGGACATCATCCTCTTCAACAGCTTTTCTCTTTCCTTTTACTTTGTGCTAAGTGTGGGCCATGTGGTGCTCAGCAGAGGGGCTGGTGAGCTCCATTTTTTTTGTGCCCCAGGGTGCTGGGTTGTACATCTGTTTTTTGTGGGTTAAACATATTTTTCCTCTGCATCATTGTACTTGTGATCTTTTTATTAACTTGTAATTCTGACTTGCAATCTCTTTCAGAGTTGGTTTCATTTCTCTTTCTGGTTTGCCTTTAAACCAGTATACTGTTTCTCTCTCAGGATTAATGAACCATTCCAGGTTCTTGTGTGCTGTAACTTGACAGAAAATTTTCTTCTTTATAAAAAATATTTTGAATTAGTTCAGACATCTAAAGTTTCCAAAACATTGCTAAAAATCTAATGGTTTTGTTATATTTCAGTTCATGTAGTCTTAGCATACTGACCATATTTAGTTTTCTATTTATTTCTTTTCAATGCAGCATCTTGCTGGCATTTATAAGACATAACTAGAGTTAAGTGTGAATCTCCCCTTCAGACCTGGCAGTGATAGAGTGAGGACTTCCTTTACCTTGCAATACTACTTTTAGAGTTGGTGTATATGACTTGCCTCTGAGAAAAATCAAACCTCTTATTCTTCTGAAGTGCTGGTACCGCTAATTAGCAAATTTTACTGTTGAACTACAGCAATTATGATTAACCAGTTGTTGAATGGGCAACTGATAGTAGTTCTTTCTAGTAACAGAAATCACCACCTTCGTTCTGTGAGGACTCATACTCATGTTCTCCACTTCCCATAAAAATGATCCCTGTATTATAGTCAGGAAGTAATTTAGAAGTGATACTGGACCATTTCTGTCTGTCAAACTTTTGTAACCAATATTTTGCGTCATAGTTTGTTTGTTTTTTTGTTTGGTTTGGGGTTTTTTGTTTGGTTGGTTTTTTTTAATTTATTTTCTGCTGCTATGAATGCATAGGGTTAAATACTTGTTTTGACTGGGATACAGGAGTTACTTTTCTTCACTTAGCCTGTATAGTGCTGCATTTTGGATTTGTAAGAAAACAATGTTGATAGCACAGGGATATTTTGATTATTTAATTATTTAGTTCTTAGAGACAGTTAAGGCCTTTCCTGCTTCTCATGCTGCCCCTCCCAGAGTGAGCAGGCAAGGGGTGCACAAAGAGTTGGGAGGCAACAGAGTTGGGACAGCTGACCCCAACAGACCAAAGGATATCGTACACCATATGGTACCATGCTCAATGTATAAGGCTGGGGAAAGGAGGAAGGGAGGATGGACAGATGGCGTTTTCCTTCCAAGTAACCATTACACATGACAAAAACCAGCTTTTGTGGAGGTGGCTGAATACCTGGCTGTTCATGGGAAAGGGGGAATAAATTCCTTGTTTTGTTTTCTTGAATGCACAGCTTTTGTTAATTTGTTAAATTGTCTTTATCTCCGCCTGCAAGCTTTTGCACTTTTACCTTTTGAATTCTCTCCTGTAACCTACTGGGGAAGTGAGCACGTGGTCATGTGGTGCTGAGCTGTCCATCAGGCCTAAACCACACTTTGCAATTGCGTTCCTTAGTGTTTAGGAAATAGATCTACTGAAGAATGTCCAACAGACTTAAGTTTTTGGGGTTTTGTTTTTGGTTTTCTGAGGACAGGTATTAAGGGAAGCACAGAACTGCAACTGCAGAAACAGATGGTCACATGATGAAAAGTAGTTACCGAAACCTAATATAATGCCAAGTACATTTTAAATGTAAATCTTGATTGTGTTAAACAGTGGTGCCAGCTGTTTCAGCGTGCAGACTGCACTTAGTGGTGTGCCCTGGGAATCTGCAGGTGCTACTTGCTCTGCTAGTATCAAATTATGAGCAGATAGTTTTAAATGGACATTTCAGCCATCTATAGCTCTGGGACTAGCAATGTATGAAAAAATAAAATATGAAAACCTGAAGGAGATATGCTAATGGAATGTTTAGTTTTACTAAATTAAAAAAAAAAATAAATAAATTGGAGTTCAATTCCTTTCCCATTCATCTTTCCCCAACATTTTTTATTGCACATTTACCTGTCCATGTTTTTACATGTAAATATGAATGTTTTTTACAATAATCAAATGTAAATTGCTGCATATAAGTTGCTATTTGTCCTATAAAATCCACAGTCACAACTGACACACTTCTATGAATTCCACTTTGGTGGGTTGATCCTGGCTAGATGCCAGGTACCCAGCAAATTGCTCTATCACTCACCTCCACAGCTGGACAGGGAGAAAAAATATAAAAAAAGGCTCGTCAGTTGAGATAAGGACAGGGAAAAATCACAAATCAATTATCTTCACAGGAAAAATGGACTCATCCTGGAGATATTAATTGAATTTATTACAAAATTTCATATATGTTTCCTCTTCCAGAGAAATATGAATGTCTTAAATGTAACCTCTGTCTTATTGAATGACTGCTTTATCCAGGAAAACAAAAGAAAAATTGTGGCTAGGAACCTTACCATTTCACTGTGACTGCTTTTGGGATGCATGGGGGAAAAAAAAAATCTCAGAACAAAAATGCAACCTCTTTCTCATTGTTTAAGCAGCTTGCCTAGTGTCATAACAATTTTGTCTCATTCTTTACGACTTCAGTGCTCTTGTCAATCACATTTAAGCACACTACAATAGTGTCAGCTTTTATTTTTAGAATCTTCATGCCCTGAAGTAGTGTATGCTCCAAATAGTGCATGCAATTCCCTGGTGAAACTGTTCTGAGAATCTAAAAAACAGATCAACCTTGGATCCTACTGGAGGTGACAAGGAGGGTTTGGTAGTAGTATGGGTTTCTATTTAGATCTGAGTGTTTTCTTATTTGCCTGTTTATTCTTTCACATAAAAAAATATGGGAAAATGCATTTTTAGAAGGATAGAAGATATTTTTAAATATAGACTGAATTTTACTAAAATAGGTTGTTAAAATAAAAATCTCAATATTCTTTTGCTGAAGGAAATGTTTCAGAAATATAGAAACAGTGTGATACTCAAATGAAACTTCTGAAGTTAAATTACCATTTTTCTTGTTGTAGAAATGATTAACAATGTGAAAAAGAGAAAAGGGGAAAAATTTAATTACTTCCATTATAAATAGAAATCAGAATTATCACTGCACTTCAGTGATATGTGACATCAAGACAGGATGTGTAAATATGCTTTGTAAAGCTCTGTGTATGTGTGTGGTTTTGTTTGTTCAAGTTCTTGGAAGTACATTTGGTTCGATCAGAACTATTTTCTGTGATTTACCCATTACTCTAATAAATTTGCTCATCTTTACAACAGTAAGCTTTCTATGCAATGAAAGAAAGCATTTTCTCAACAGTTGTGGTCAATCCATATATTTCCACCATGTAAGTAGGTTTCTTTCCTGAAGAAATTAAAACAAACAAACAAAAAAACAAACCAAAACAAAAACAGCCACTCCAAATCCACCAAAAAAACCTCCAAAAAAACCTCCAAAAACAACAACCAACCAAAAAATTATCTATCTGAAGTTGACACAGTTCCAGTATTTCAACTCTTTTAGGAACACCAAGTAGTTTGATATAGAAGGATCTAGAAAGTTGTTGATTTTACACAGCTTGTGTAAAGGAAGATAAAATTGGGGAAGATAATGTTTCACTGGAATAGATAGTTCAATTTTATGTCCACTACACAAGTAGTTTTTGTGGTTTTTTCCCAAAGAAAAACAAAACAAAAACCCACCCAAAACCAATTAAAAAAACCAACAAAAACAAACAAACAAACAAACAAAAACAAAAAAAAACAAACACCAAACAAATAAAACAGGAAAAAAATGGACAAATTCAAACCCTGGAACATTTCTTTTTGCATATTTTAGGATGGAAACCTCTGAACCATTGGTTTTTTTCATGATATTTATGAAGTGAAATTCTAATTGAAAATGCATTTAAGGCATATATTCAAGCTTAAACATCTTTGTGAAGTAAAAAAAATACGTGCTATAGATCTATTAAGTGCCTTTAAACTCAACAGAAAAAGACCTACAAATTACCATTTTCATTGACTGGTATGATTCTCATTCTGTCAGAACTTGTAACTAAAGCAGTATAGCATCTAGGAAATCAAAACAGAATCTCTGCAACTTCTTATTTTCATAGGTACCTTTCAAATATGGTTATTTTGCTTATTTTCTTCTTATTCTTTTAAATTATTGACTAGTCTTATCTCTGATTCTTGTGTTTCATTTTGATGGCTATATACCTGAATGAAATTTCTATCTAACCAGACCCTTTTCATTTTTATTCTAAATATTGTCAAATAAAAATTAGTATTGAATTTTACGTGGTATTCTTCACCCCCTTTCAGTGAACACTTGAAAGAACCCATTCTTACTTTTGATTTTTTTTTTTTTTAAATTCACTTTCTTGTTCTCATGTCACTTTCTTCCTTTCTTCTTCCTCCTACATTGTGAGCAAATTTAGTATAAAAGCTGAAATGGAACACTATTATAAAATAAAGTTACCATGGCAGCAAAAAGTAATTTCAGTTTATAACCTACAGCAAAAATAAAAGGTAGGTTGTGCAGGATTCTTATCAGCTACAGAGAAGGTAATCAGACAGAATCAATCTGCATCAATAATGAATGAACTGCTCACACAAAGACCAATCGGTGTGGTGTCGAAACCATCCTATTGTTCCCGGAAACTAGATGTTGTTTGAAATAGTAGCAAAGGTACTGCAGAACTTGCAGACAAAACATTCTTATTTTTAATATCTGATACTAAAATAAAGGTATGTTGATGCTTACTTGAATTCATAATTTGTATACCAATCTTGCTGTTGCATCTTAGCGGGAGTATCATATTCATTATATGCTAATTTATCAATCCAGATATTGAAAGGTTTGTTTCTTTTTTTTTTGCCTGTTCTTAATAATTTATATGTATAACATCAGTGACTGGAGATATATTTGGAACAAAGCAACATAACAAGTTTTTGGTTTTAATATACTCTAAGAAATTTATATTCTGCTCACAGAGTTCATTTCTGAAATTCAGGTATTGAATTCCATACCAGAGTTTTCACCCAAACAAGGATAAATAATGAGATATTACTGGGCAATTACAGGAACATTTTGAGAGACAGGTGAAAAAATATTGGCTTATAAATGGAATGGAACTTGCTGAGAAAAATAGCATATATATATTTAAACAAAATATTTGGATGGATATATATATTATCTATCCCTTCTGGAGCTTCAGACTGTGATAGTGACATAGAAATTGTAATATGTCTTTAGTGGTCAAAAACACCACATACAGAGGTGATATATTTAATGAATGTCAATTTTGCAAGGGATCATTGGATTTTATTCATTTTTGAATAAAAGTTGCAGGAATTTGAGAGTGCAAGATTCCCTACATATAGAATTTCATCTTTGATGATCTTTGGGTGGGAATCAGGCCCCAGTATTGTCATTAAGAAGTTTTAAAACAGATGTGTGATGATCAAATACATATTACTTAGAGCTACATACAAATGTCTTTGCTATATAAAGCAGAAACAAAATCATACCTGTTTGTGTTCATAGGTCAGAAATGTTCAATAAGAGGAAATTTAATTATTCAGCACCTGCATGCCAGAGTTCTCTGTAAAGGTGATGGGTCGGGTAATTATTCTCTTTGAGGATGTTATGAGAAAAATTATTATTCAGGCCATCATTAATTTTATTTCCAAACACAATGTATTTTCATTTTGAACTCTAAACTGTGTCACGGTTTCACCCCAGCCAGTAAGCAAGCCCCACGTTGCTGCATGCTCACTCCTCCCACCATCAGGATCAGGGAGAAAATCAGAAGGGTAAAAGCCAGAAAACTTGTGGGTTGAGATAAATGTGGGAAAAAAATAGAGAAAGCAAAAGCCACACACACTAGCAAATTAAAACAGAGAATTAATTCAACTGCTTTTCATGGGCAGGCAGGTGTTTAGCCATCTTCAGGAGAGCAGGGCCCCATCACGCATAACGGTTATTTAGGAAGACAAACTCCATCACTCCAAATGTCCCCCACTTTATATACTGAGCATGATGTCATATAATCTGGAATATCCCCTTGGTCAGTCGATGTCAGCCATCCTGACTGTATGCCCTCCCAAGCTCCCATGTGCTGGAAAAGACTTCTGCCACAGCATACGTGGAGCAAAGACAGAGGAGCATCCAGACTGCACATTGTGGAGGAGGAAGCCCCTGGAGACAGGATCACCACTATGACAACTTCCAAAGGACCAGAGACTTTATAATTCAACATTACCTGTGTCATTTATGTACGGGTTTCCCCCTGTTTAGATTGCAACCCCTAGAACCCTCTGCACACATGTGAAAAGAGTGTTCCTTTCTTCCCGGGTATCCAGCCCCTCACCCCTCCTGACCTTATTCGATGTATCACCTGTTATTCCCTATTCTTGGGCTCCCACTGGGTTTTGGTCCTCCTGCTCCCTTATTGGCCCCTGTGCCCCCCCAAACCACACCACTCCCCCTGAACCCTTACCCAATCACATCCTACCTCCCAGACCCCATCTGAAGGGCTTAAATACCCTTGAGTCAAGTAGTTAAAGGCTTTTTCTATGACCTCTCTACCTTGGGGCGTTGTGTCTCTTTTCTCCTGACCACGTGGGGATTTCGCAATCCCCTCCAGACCCCGAGAGGCCGGGGAGGTAGAGGAGCCGGCTCCTCCCTCACAGCTGTTACCCATACACCCCCAACTTCCTTGCCAGGGTGGCAGTATGAGAAGCAGAAAAGGTCTTGGCTCTGTGTAAGCACTGCTCAGCAATAACAGAAACATCACTATGTTATCAACCCTCTTTTCAGCACAAATCCAAAACATAACCCCATACCAGCCACTGTGAAGAAAGTTAATTCTGGCCCAGCTGAAACCAACACAACTGCAATTAATTTCTTTATTTATCCCTGTGACTGGGTGAGGAGAAATAATAACTACTAAATAAGGATTGCCAGAATTTAAAGAAAGGTCTTACAGGATGTAATGAGATGTAATGAAATAAACCCTCAATTTCCACTAATTCCATTTTACTCAGTTAGGGATGGGGTTTTTTGATGTTTTGTTTTGTCTTTTTCTTCAATTTCTATTTGGACATAATAGGCTATCTGAAATATAGGATGGTAGCAAATGGTGGTTACAAAATCCCTCTGCGGTCAAATAGTCTGACTGATTCAAATAACCTTATCATATAGTCCCATCCACATTTTAATGAATCTTCATTTTAGAACAAGATAAACTGTTAGCCTCTGATTCTTCTTCATCTCCCTTTCATATTTATTCTAGAATCTTGTTTTTTCCTTAAAAAAAAATGGGGAACAAAAATCACAGAAACTGGTTTCTACCAGCAATGTTAATCCTGCTTGATAGGCAGTGTTAGTAAATATATGTAATTTCAACTACATAAAAATAAATCTGAAACAGCTTTATTACAGGAAGAATGGATGAGAGCTCTCTCTTAGAGATTCTTTCCTCATAAAAGGTCGTTTCTGTGATTTTATAAAAATTGTACAAATGAAAAACAATTAAAAATACAAATACAGTAATGTAATGATAACAAGAAATAACAAATTATTTGTTGTTTCCAGCTCCCAGGCCTCTTTTAGATGTATTACTCCTCTGATCTTGCTGCTTTTGAAGACTTATCTCAAATTTTTTTTCTGTGGCAAACATCTCAATTTCTAAATATGAGTTTTAAACAAACACAAAACAAAAAATACACTGTCCATTCTTTTCTCTGCTGTTTTTACATCCATTCTCCCTTTCATCTTCAGATCCACTGACTAAATTTTTGCCCTGACTTTCTCTGTACTAAAACTCTTTCATATCTTCCCTTATCTGACATCTTCTCTCTTGGGCTATCATCCATCTCTGTGTCTGACATTTCTTTCTGGATGGTTCACTGTCAGCTCAATGTGAGTATGGTAGAGACAGAAGCCCATTACTTTTCCTATCTTTTTTTGTATTTATCATATGCCTGGAAATTATAGAATCTCTTTTTTGGCTTCCTTGCCTTAGCTAAAGAGAAAAAAAAAAAAAAGGAACTATTACTTAATTACATTTAAGTATTTAAAAAAATTAATTTAGAGAAAAATAAAAAAAAAAATGTTTTTCTGTATGCTGACATTTTCTAATACTCAGATAACTGCTCTAAGATAGCCCTTCAGACATTCCAAAATGAAGATGACTAAATTTTTCTTGGCTGTCTAGCCCCATTTCCTGAAATTTGTGACTCATCTCTCATTTGTGTAGGTAGCTTCTCATTCCTACCTTCAAAGTCCTTCACAGTTTCATTGTATTATCATATTAGATTTTTCCTCCACCATTTTACTATTTTCTATGTAAACAAAACATGAATACTGATTTTTTTTTTCTTTTTTTGCCAATTTTTCCAGGCAAACTGAATAAAGGTGTTTCCAGAGTATTATCCTAGTTGTATCCAATTGTCACATAACAGTTGAAAAGTGGATAACTGGTCTCTCAACATGCTTTCAAGAATCAGACTTTAAACTGGTTGATATTTATGATTTTAAATTGACTCTGATTATATGATATTATTTTAGTCCTTCTTCTTTCCCTACTCAAACTATCTTGGACTGAATATTTCAACATGCTGTTAATCAACATTTTAAAAAAGTGAGAGCTTTGTTTATAATAATATACTCATATTTCATTATAGTCACTAATTTATAACTACCTGGTAGTGCAAAGTAGTAATATCACAAGACTTCTAATGAGTTTCTGTTTCAGGAAAGTCCTTTACTTCAAAGAAAAATACAAATATTTTGGTTTTTAAATCTTTTTTAAACCAGCTGGAAAAATGCTGTATCAATTTTCCTCCATCAACAGAAGATATTAAGTGATACAGTGAAGGATTTTGTCCTTCACCATCTTTCTAACCAATTTCTTGTAAAACACTTTTTTTTTTTTCCTTTTGTCTGATCAACGTCTTTTCTGCTGGACTCATCAAAATAATATGATTCAACATGTGCAAACTTGGGTTTTTTCTTATATCTCTGATAAGTTGTCCATCTTTCTGGACTAGGTAGGTGTCCAAATATATTTCAGCATTTGTTTAAGGGATTAAGATTGTGCACACTTGGAAATATTTATTTATTTATTTATTTTCTGTGACTTGAGATGCAGACCTGTTTCCCGCCTCCCCCCCCCCAAAAAAAAAAAAAAATCAAGAGATAGCTACTAATTAAAAAATCTGTTGATTATTGCTACCCAGATAATATTTGCATTAAATAGAAATAGTATTTTAAAAAATCTCATTATTTTAATTGATTTTTAAGATATTTACATTGTGGTAGTGCTTCAAATTTTCACGTGTCATGACATTCTGATTACAGATACCCTGATCATTTATGGAATACACGGATTGTTATCCAAAATACAACACTAGTAAGCTTGAAAAATTCCAATCTGAAAAAAGACTTCTCAATAGGGAGAAGAATTTCAGTGAGACACCTCACTCATGGAATTCCAGCTATCCCATGAAATATAAGGCTATAATGAAATATAGACTCATTTTCAAGTGGGGAACACTTGTTTCTTATAACAAGAACTGATAAGTGCAACCAACAGTGCTGAAATCTCAAAGGAATTATGAAATGATACTACTGAAACAAGTACATCCAGGCTACACTATAGTTAACCTTGAATTCTGCTGTACAATTTGCTGTAGCTCTGAAAGGTCACTTGAAAATCAGAGATGCATGCAAAAGTTTCAGTTCCAGGACAGCTAAGTTCATTTACTTATCCCCAGCACTCATACACTCGAAACATATACAGTGCCTTCAAGTCCTTCTTTTAAGAGCATTTATGATCTTGTCTCTTTATTGACCTCTTCAGAGGTTTCTAATATTGTAAGAAGATATTAATCTATAAAATATGAAAATTGCTTTGAGAGCCTTGCATGACACCTATGGAAACCCTTTGCTTTCATAACTGCTATTCTTTTGATAAAATGTGATGCAGATAAGCCCATGTCATGGCAGTCTGAACTGCAAGACATTTCCCATCATTTTGTACCTGAGAAATAAGATTCACAGTGTAAGAACAATTTTGTACACTGTTCTTTTTTTTCTTTTTTTTTTTTTTTTTTTGACTGGGAAACAGAAGTCAGGATGTAAGCAAATCTTTTAATGATAACTAATGTTTTTGAATGCTGCTTTTGTTATTACATTGTTATAAAAGTAACTTTGTGAGAAGAAACTTTTCGTATACTTACTGGGAATATGCTTCCCAGTCTGGAGCCACTGGTTCACTCATGCGTCTTACTGTATATTTAAATTTCCATTTGTGTTTATACTATTTTTTTATTATTATTATTTAGACTAGTAGCATGATAAATAGCATTGAATAGTAGGAATTGCCATAACCTGCCCAATTCAGTCACTGGTAATTCTATTATCCCTTATCTTCTCTAAATCCTCATGTATTTCCTTGGTAGAGGATGGAAATAGACCCTTTATAAAATCTGATTCCTCTGACATACTGCTATGGTTTAACCCTGCTGACAGCTAAGTTCCACACAGCCATTAGCTCACTGCCTGCCTTTGGGAAGGGGGAAAGAATCAGAAGTGTAAAAGTAAGAAAACCTGTAGGTTGAGTTAAGAAGAGTTTAATAAGTAGAGCAAAAGCTGCAATAGCTGCACACAGAAGCAAAGCAACACAGCAAGTTCTTTCACCACTTCCTATGGGCAGGCAGCTGTTCAGCCCTTTCCAAAAAAGCTGGAGTCTGGCACACAGAATGATGACTTGGGAAGACAAATGGCATCACTCGAATGCCTCCAATGCTCAGCCCTTGCTCCTTCCTCCTTCTTCCCCAGCTTTATATGCTGAACATGGTGCCACAGGGTCTGGAATGTCCCTTGAGTCAGCTGGGACCAGCTGTCCTGGCTGTGTCCCTTCTCAACTCCTTTTGCATCCCAACCTGCTCGCTGATGGGGTAGAGTGAGAGACAGAAAAGACCTTAACGCTGTGCAAGTGCTACTTAGCAGTTAGGAGAACACTATTGTGATATTAACACTGTTTCCAGCACAAATCAAAAACGCAGTTCCATACTAGTTACTCTGAAGAAAATTAACTCTATCCCAGACAAAACTACCACATTTGATTTCAGCTTTCAGGTACTGAGAAATATCTATCCTGTAAAAGCAAACAAAATAAAATACTTTCCTTATGATGTGTTTAGCTGACAAGTTCAGTTTAGATGTGGATATCTATATTGTATTTACAATAAGTACTGGTTTCTTCACACTTCAGTTGACTTTCTTTTTTCTTATTATGTCTTCCTATTATGATTTATGTCTTTGTAACTGTGTCAAAATTTTGCAGCTTTATAGCACTGATATTGTTTTGCTAGAAAATGACACAACATCTGGATTATAGTTGGAGATTCCTTACTACTACTTGCATAACCATAACAAAATAATTTACTTTACTTTTTCTGTGCTTTATTTTCCAACAGTATTTAGACTTGAACAGTACTGTAGGGAGTCTTTCTTTGTAAGGTTAAAAATCCTAATGCCCATCTTTGCAACAGACATTCGAATTAGTACTGAATATAAATATTAGTAGTAAATAAAATAATCACTACAGAGATGCAGAGATGTTAAGATATTTTAAAGCCTTTTAGAAAAACATGTAAAACAACACTAAAAATTGAACTAACTTCTAACACAACCTGGCACCCAATTAGCTTCATATCCGGTAGACAGGAGAGACATAATTACATGTGAAATTTTAGTGAACTTTTTTTATTATTATTATTAAAATGACTATTGGTATTGTCATTATTACTGTTATTAATTCATGATACTCAGGTATGGATAATCAGAACTTGACAAAAGAATGTAACTTTTATTTCAAAGAGTCCAAAGAGAACATTATACCTAGAAACAGTTTCAGCTTAAATACTTAAAGGTTTTACCATTTACAACAATGACCTTGAAATTCAGAATGAATTTATGTCCTAAGATGAACTCTTCTTCTGATTGTAAATCTTAGTGGCAAAAGAAAAAATACAGAATCACAGAATCAATCACAGAATGGTTTCAATTGGACCTTCAAAGATTATCTCATCCAGCCCTTGCTGTGGGCAGAGACATCTATTACAAGATCAGGTTTCTCAAAGACCTGTCCAACACTTTGATGAATGGGGCATCCACAGCTTCTTGGGGTAACTTGTTCCAGTGTCTCATCACTCTCATCATAAACAACATCTTCCATATATCCAATATAAATCTGCTCCCTTTCAGTTCAAAACAATTTCTCCTTCTGCATTCTTTACAGACCTTGGTAAACAGAACTATCTCTCCACCTTTTTATAAGCCTTAAGTATCAAGAGGCTGCAACAAGGTCTCCCCAGAGGTTTCTCTTGTCTAGACTGAAAAATCCCAACTGAACTGGCTGGGCAACAGCTCTGCAGAAAGGGATCGAGGGGTGCTGGTTGCAGCAGGCTCAGTAGGAGTCAGCAGGGTGCCTGGGGAGCCAAGAGGGCAAAACACATCTTGGGGTCCATCAAACAAAAAGAGCTGGTTAAAAATTATTATTATCCTGCTGTATATCCTGGGTTGCTGCGGCTTGACCCATGGGAATGGCTCAAAGGTTCATCAGGGGAGGTTTAGATTGGACATCAGGAACCATTTCTTTACTGGGAGGTTTGTCAAAGCCTGGAACAGCCTTCCTAGAAATTTGGTTGATGCCTCTTGCCTGTCAGTGTTTGAGAGGAGTTTGGACAATACCTTTAATAATATGGTTTAAGTTTAGGTTAACCCTGAATTGTTCAGGCATTTTGACTGGATGATTGTTGTAAGTCCTTTCAAGTGAAATCTTCTGTCCATCACTCTCAGTGTTTCTTCAGAGAAGTGTTTTGGTCTTCTGAGCATTTGCACGACCTTCCTCTAAGCCCGTATCTTTCTCGTACTGGAGACTGCAAAGCTGGAGACCATATGCCAAGTGGGGTCTCATGAGAGTGGAAGAGAGGGATGGAATCACCGTCCTTGACCTGTTGGCCACTCTGTCTTTGATACAGCCCAAGGTGTGCTTGACCTTTTGGGCTGCAAGCACACATTGCCAGCTCAATGTCCAGTTTTTCACCTACCAGTACCTCAAAATACTTGTCTGCAGGGCTGCTCCGTAAAAAGGTACTGCAGGCAACTCTGACTTACAGGGCCTGTGAAAGTCTATATGATCTGTTTTCCTAATTCTCAAGAAGTAAGGTCTTGAACATGTTTTGAAAATAGTTCTATCCTTGATTTAGTTTTTTGCTGTTGTTGTTTGGTTTTTCTGTTTGTTTGTTTTTGGTGGTTTTTTTTTTTTTTTTTTTTTAATTTCCTTACATAAAATAAGACATAGTGGTTGGATAGTCAGGCTGTTTGTTTCCATGGAATCTACTCAGTCACCCTCTCACTCTTTCTCTCCTCCATATATATATATATATGTATATATACACATGCATATATATATATATATGAGGTAAATATATTCCTCTTGAACCCTTACTTTTCCTCTACTACAAGGCTTTTATGCTGACCCCTTGTTACCCATTTTATAAGGAAAGGACTTTTTTAGCAGAAAAAAAAAAGATTAAAAAATCAGATATAATCCTTTAAAAGGTTAGCTGCTGACCTAAATGAATTATTGGTTTATACACATTTATTACTTGTCGACTTTTTTGTGTATGTTCTTCTGAACAACATGTGCCTTTAAGTGCCTATTTTAAATATATTTGCTTAATGTGACCATTACAACATTTATGAGCATTTATGAGCAATAATTTCAGTGTATAAAAAGCTGTTTGATAGCAATTTTAACAAAACATTAATTTTTATTAAGATTCATTGGTTCTTGTGAGTAGCTTCTCACATATTTGGCTGATTTATCATGTTTGTATAATGTGTCATTACAACAAAAATTGTTGATAATGATATGTAAATAATTTGCTCAAATTCATATCTTTGATTATTCATGAGGAAGTTCCATGCTAGCAAGAATCTGAACTAATATCTTTATATTGGTCTTTATTGCTTCAAGTAGTAGCAATTATAGTCCTTACCTTCACTACCTTTTAATGCACAGTGATTTTTAGGATATATTACATTCTCACTGCTGACCACGACTGAAAAATAAAATCAGTTACATTTAACTCCAGAAATTTAGGAATCTAATCTTCATTAGGAGCTAGCTGACCCTTTTGTGCAGCACAGTATTTCAGTTTTCCTACAGCATTTACAGGTACTTTTCTTGACCTTCAATCATACAATCAAATTTCAGGAACCCAAAAGTACTGCAAATTGAGGAAATCAGTTAAATAGATTATTCTCTCCAACATTCAGAACTGTTCACATCCCTGATTATGGTTCTATATGCACACACGTATTCAAATATGTACACATATATATATACACAGATATATGCATTTACTTATATATTTATATGTACATGTAAATGTAGATAAATCTTATTCTTGATGATATCCTATTTTAGCAAATATCTGGTCAGTAAAATGCAAAGACACAATTTAAAAATTACCTTGTTAAAAACATTTGAAAAATTAAAATATCTTTACAGAAAAAGAAAATAGATATCCCTATATAATATTACGTTTTCCAGGCAGGGTTCATAGAAAAAAAAGATGTAATAGAAATAATAATTTCAAGTTTCTTTGTGAAAGTAGAATTTTACTGAATCTGTTGATGACGCTGTCTAATCCAAGTTTTCAAAATCTAATTAACCTTATTCCTTAAATTTATAAGATGTAGATTATTCATAATATACTCCCTCACTCCTTGTGGTCTCCAGTTTCTTTATTCTTTTTCATACCACATTTTTGAAAGAAATTGAAGTACACGTGACCTTTCACAGGTAAGTCTGAGTCATCAGATTCACTTTCTGTTTGGTTCACTGAGTGCTAGAAATGTAGGTAAAATACTATACATTTAAAATGAAGACTTTGACTTGTGTCAAGCAAAGTGTTTCATTTAATTGAAAACATTTTTTTCTTAGGAAGAAAGACGAATCTAATTTGCAAAAATTTATGTATGCTATAGTTTTCCCTATATCCCTCCATATGAATATAGAAAAGCATTAGAAAGTTTTATTTATTAATCTTTCTGTATGTATGAAGGGTTAATCAAGGACTTATTGATGCAACATTTTTGCACATATATGCTGGCAGTGCTATATCTGGAGCCATTAGTGTGTTTCTAGGAAAAACGAAACTCCCTCTTTTTTATTTTTTTTTTTATTTTTTTCCCCTTGCCTTATAATTCAGTGAAAGAAACTTCATATTAATTTTGAGAATTAACTAAAACGGATATCTTAAAAATTGATTTGAATGTGCAGGTAAATGAGGGACATTTGGGATCAATTTTAAGCATCAGGTCAATTTTATTCACCAGGTCAATTTTATTCATAGCTATCAAGAATTACGTGTTCTTATTCATTCTCTCATCTTGGACATTTAATTACATCCAGTGTACAGGAACACACTTCCAGCACATAATCAATAAATTATGACATATCATCTTTAGTTTAATTTCCTCAAGGGTCAATTAATTTTTTATTATCATATTCTTCACCCTGGAGAGTCTAAAAATTCAGTTCTTCTCCCTCCTTCAGAGCAAAAAGTCGTGTTTTAATGTGCTTTTGAAATGGACTATTTAACACTTTTCTGCTTCAGTTATTGAGCAAAATGAATTCAAATTTTTTGTCTATCCACAATCCTTTGTCCTTTAACCAAAAATGTGATTCCACAGTACTTCAAACAATGATGATCAGTTTAGAATTGTGGTTGGTGTGCCCAATTCCCAGTTCCATGTAAATGTTTATTTTAAGAAATGGGGGAAAAAAAATCTTTGAGAATGTCAGAATAAGAGGTCTGCCAAACCCTGACACTATCCATGTTTTTTGCACTAGGACAGCTCTATGAAGATGATAAGGTAACCAAGAGCTTACAGTCGTTAGTCAAGGTAGAAGGCTTTATGTCTCCCATGCTTAAGTAAATATAACAGTATGCAATTGCTTTGTGCTACACTTCCTAAGAATTAAGTGATATATTCAGTAATTATGGTTATTACTAGTTGTATAAAATATCAGATCTCTTCATAGTAATTCAGAAAACTTTTGCAGACTGCGTTTTACAGAAGATGCAAAGAAAATAAGATAGGTAATCTTATGTCACATGTATCAGAGATTTCTTATATATTCATGAATTAGTATAATAAAATCTTTAGATTATAAAACATCTCGCAGCAAGTCTACAGTACTCAACATTTTCTTGATTTTGATTTGTTTTCCTCCTTTTTTTTTTTTTTTTTTTTTTTGCATATACCTGCAGTGCAGTTATTCCTAGGGAAAAGTTAATGGATATATGTACGTTTTTGTCTTGTATGTAGGTATTTTTGAGTTATTTTCTAGAAAATTGCCTCTTCAAAGATTTCCACCGATACCTTCGACCTTTAGAGTGAAATAAGAGTATCGTAGAATCATAGAATAGTTTAGGTTGAAAATGACCTTTAGACGTCATCCAGTCCAACTTTCCTGCCACCAGCAGGGACACCTTCCACTAGACGAGGTTTCTCAAAGATCCCTCCAATTTGACTGAATATTTCTGGGGATGAAGTATCCACAATTTCTCTGGTAAAACAGTTCAGTGTTTCACCATCCTTATCTCTTACTTACATTTAGCCTAAATTTGCTCTCTTTTAGTTTAGAACCTTTATCCCTTGCCCTATCACAACAGGCCATGTTAAAAATCTGGTGCCCATTTTTCTTATAAGCCACCTTTCAGTACTGAAGAGCTACAATAATGTCTCCCCAAAAAAACCCAACCAAACCAAAACCCAACCAACCAAACAAAACCCAACAACCCAACAACCAAAATACACCAAACCAAACAAAAGCCCAAACAAAACACCTTTACAATATATGTTAGTTGCATCATCTCATGATACCGTTGCCTCATTTACAGATCTGAATAATCTATTTTGTTACTGCTCATACTGGTAAGCCACAAATCTCAGATGAATGTACTAGTGAAAAATAGATGGCATATTTTAAAAATACTGCATTTCAGGAGCATATCTACCCAACATCCTGAAATGTAGGAGTTTAAACTCATTCTGGTTTTGCTGTTTCACTTTTCTGTGGATGTTTACATTATTGAAAATGGCTTAAAAGCTGAAAATTCTGAAGAAACTTTTCAGTGAACTGTATTTCAGTGAAAAACTGAATTCTCCAACCTATGTGAAGGGCTGCAAACAAATTTGGGTAAAAAAGAAAAAAAAAATCATTTCCAATCCCATTCAAGTAGTAACAAACAATTACAATTCAATCACAATATTTATATGTTTTCTATCTGATTTATTTGAAATTAAGTGACTTCTTTCATCAATCCTGCCTAAGCAGTTAGTCTAGTTTTTAAAATGCAATTATCTTAAATGACAAACCATCTTATTGTGTCTCAATTATACCTATTGATAATTATTATAATAAAAATTGCATGCAATACTTAGGTGATGCAAAAAAAGAAGAACTAAATGTTGTAGAACCAAGCTAGTGTTTTATTTTCAGTGAAACAGAAATTGGTTTCAAATTTTATGTGGGTGTATTGGCAACACAAAGGTGAACAGTACTTTTCTGACAAATCTATATTACTGTAGCACTAAGAAGCTAAGGAGTGAAAGGCAGAATAGTTTCTGTTGTGAGGAAAATACAGATTTTGTATTTTTCGTTATCTTGCCTTCCCATTTAAAAAAGGAAAAAAAAAAAGAGTATAAGCAGATGATTGGATAATGGGTGGCTACTGGTCTTCTTCCCTTCAAATTTATAGACCTCTGTTGAAAATAGTGGAAATATTGCCATCAGAATCAAATAAACAATAAATGGTAACACAGCAGCTCAAACAACCCATACAATAATTTGTTGTTAACTACATGTGGTTGGTTGGTTCTAGTATCTTGCACCAAGGTTTGGAGCTCTGAAAGAACTTTGAAGGTTGTACCTCTACGTGAAGAGAATAATACACAGACATACTTTCAGCAGCCCTTGGAAGTTAAAGAAGTTAGCAACACAGCTGCAAGTATTGGGTCTGGACACTGTTGATAAAGTAGATAAAGGCAGTTTATATAATTATGTTCCAAGAATAAAAAGTACAATAAGGATAGCAATCCAAGCAACTCCCGATAGATTTCTATTTTAAAATCTAGTCGGTGGGTACAAGACACCTAGAAGAAGCACACATTAAATCTCATACAATATCACTGTATGTCTTGTTCTATCAAACTGAGGTTTCATGTTGAAACTGAATTCATTGAAAATTATTTGCTCTCTTCAATGAGCTTTTGCTTCATATATTTCACTATTTGAAAATATATTGAATAATATAGTCAAGGGACCAAAAAATAATTTAACTGTGACAAGAAAAATTTTGGTTAGTGGACTTAAATAATAGTTATATCAAGCTGTTCTCATCTTACATGCTATCAACTCAGCAACATGAAAATGAAACATGCACAGCATCAACAAATTGAACATATTTTCAGTGTAACTCTAAAAAGATAATAGTTGCAATTATACGTTACCTGGTTGGCATTTATAAGTTTTTGAAAATTATTTTTTGGAATGGTAAACACTAGTTTTATTTTATAGTGGGTTACATTACTTTATGTGACACCTTAAAGCTTTCAAGAGCTAAGGCATGGTCTAATGTTTTTATATGTTGGTAGCTTTACTTTTGTAGGTAATACCTTTTTACCTTACTTTTCAAAACGGAAGTAAATAAAGTTTCATTCATCTTATGAAATCAGGGGCTTTCTCCATAATCCACTGCATAACATAAAGTATAGCCAAAGAAAGAGGGTTTTTTGTTGTTGTTGGGTTTTTTTGTTGTTTGTTTTGGTGGCGGTTTTTTTGTTTGGTTGTTTGGTTGGTTGTTTTTTTTTTTTTTTTCTAATAAACTTCAATACATAATGTCAACTCTGGATGTGAGGAGAGCAGACCAGGCTGCTCAGGGAACTAATAGGTCCCCTAGGAAAAAGTCTTTTTGGAGGTACTGGGATCTATTAGTGTTGATCACTCTTCAAACCTCACCTCCTAAGGGCACGGGAGCAGGCAATTCCCAAACGTCAGAGGTCAAGCTGATGAGACAGAAGGCAAGCTTGGCTGAACAGGGATCTTCTCTTGGAAATAAGATGGAAATACAAGGTGTATGTCCAGTGGAAACAAGGTTGAGTGACATGGGAAGAATACAGAGATGTTGTTTGCCACTGTAGGGAGAAAATTCGTGCTGCCAGAGCTCAGCTGGAGATGAAGCTGGCCAGAAATATAGGGGACAATAAAAAGAGTTTCTTCAAATATATTAATGGCAAAAGGCAGTGTAAAAATAACATGGACAGTTTCAGGATGATAATAGTCACCTCACAAACAGGGACAGAGGCAAGGCAGAGATGTTTAACATTTTCTTTGCCTCCATCTTCAACATGGATGACAGACAAAAGGTCTCAATGTCCTCAAGTGGATGACCCCCAAATTGTGCAGGACCTGCTGTTTCAGCTGTATCCCTACAAATCTATGGGGCCTGATGAGATTCACCTGAGAATCCTCAAAGAGTTAGCTGATGTAATTGCAAAACCTCTCTGGATTATTTTTGGGCAGTCTTGGAATTCCAGAGAGGTCCCAGCTGACTGAAAACTGGTGAACATTGCCCCAGTTTTCAAGAAGGGCAAAAAGGACTCCAGAAGGTACAGGCATTGTTTGATTCTTGGGATGTCCTGTACAGGGCCAGGTATTGGACTCCATGATCCTGATGAATCCCTTCCAACTCAGTGTATTATATATCTTATTTTTTTTATTATTATTATTATGCAAAATCTAGGATAAAATCTATATTCTCAAGCCAAGGACATCTTTCAAGGTTTTCAATGCCAAATAGTAACTAATTAATTACATCACATATGCAAATTATTATTATTTTTATTATTTACTATTTTTACTATTATTATTATTAAATATTTAAACTCAACTCTTTTTTTCCCAGAATAACCAATGGATCAAGGCCCTGTCTATTTTTAATACATGATCCAACATACATTTTAATCATTTTTTTGTCAAAAAATAGCAATGCTGAATTTTCATAAGATTTAATAGTCATGAGTCATTTATTTGAGTAAGCAATGCATATAGTGAGTTTACACTTGTCTGTATCCCACAGCACTAAACACCAAGAAAGCGCAGCAATTTTGGCAAAGCCTTTCTGTGTGATTTTATACAGATCACTTATGCAGCTTCTCATTCTTCAGGTCTTTAATTTCTGGTTGTTTTGCATTCCAGAGATTATGACTTTCACTAAATATAATGCCTTTGTATAATGTAAAAATCTAGATTAAAAGCAGGCTTGTTATGCTATGCCCTTGTGTCTGGTGTTTCAACAAGGAATCTTTGCTGGAGTTCTAAGGAGGAAGAATATTTCTCCTCCACTCTTCCAGTAAGAGATTCTGTTCCTTCATCACCACTTCCATTTTCCTCATGCTAAGTGCATCTATACACTATCCTGACAATCTGTCTGAGGTTCTTTAATTCACACTGATAGCCAGCATTTTGTTTTGCCTGCAATATGCCTTGTTCTACCTTGTATCCAATATGGCTTTCTCTTTCTGCAAAGGCAGAATTCTTCCTCCAAGCCTCTGCTATGGGTACCAAATGATGAACAGACTCTGAAAATGGTCATTTATGTCCATGAAATTAAAATAGTACAGATTAACATTATATGTTAATGACATGAAGAGGGCACTTGCAGTGGTACTTCAGAGTTTTTCTGAGTGGACAGGTATCCATCATCAGCTATGCTAAGAGACCTGGGAAAGGTGAGACAGTGAGACATAATCTTGTTTTGAGAGTCCAGTTACACAGAAAAGCTAACAAAAAGCTAACTATAGAAGAATTAATCATAGGAAATTGAATTATGTGAAAGCTAAAGACGAGTTAACTATGTTTTCTTAGGCCATGTGTTAAGTTCTCCAGAACCCAGAAGCCATCAACTGAGTATTAATAATTGATATTCCAGTTATAAACTAAAAAGAACATCTAATCTGCATAGAAAGTCTGTCTGATTAAAGGTTCTGATGATGTGCATTTATTCACTTCACAACTTTCAAGATGGTACTTCTTGTACCATTGTTACCTTATTTAAAGCTTGAATTTGTTTAACTTCAGCTTCCTGCCAATAAATTTAATTACATTTTCTATGCCTGATTAAATAACGTTTTCCAAATAACATTCTTTAGGTGCTTGAAGACTGTCATCAAATCACCACCTGCAAACTTTTTTTAACAAGCAATTAGATCAGAATCTCTGGGTTCAGATCTCAGGGGAAAAAAACCAACCAACCAACCAACCAAACAAAAAAAAACCAAAAACAAAACCAAAACACCTCTCTGTCAATAATGCCTATGACTGTTTCTTTGTAACCTTCATTTTTGACAGCTATTTAGAACTGGAGATGTCAGAATCAAAAGCGGTGGTTCAATTTTGGTCATATACAGAGGTGATGGATTTTTTCATCTGTGAGGTTATGTTCTTATTGGGTGAGCTACTCAGATAATAATGTTGCACAGGTAGCTTGTATTTGGTTGATTTTTCCTAACAACCAAAAATCTTCTGCAAGTCACTGTTTTCAGAGATAAGGTTGCTGTAAAGAAACTATAGCTGCTAACTCATTAATTTTACATGCAATTGTATTGGGACAAACCTTGTTCCCCTGCAGACAGCTTACTAAATAACTCAGAGCACTATATAATTAATTTTCTGTGTTGCTGAAAGCCTACATCGTCTCCAAATTAAGATATGGATTATTTTCTTTCATGTCGCTTTTACAAATAATTACTGAATGGTGTATCAGCTTCTTCTAATCAGCATGTCTTCATTTACATTGTATTTTTACATTAAGACAAAAGTAATTTAGTAATTTGTAATGCCATTTAAAATTCCATTCTAACTTTTGCTGGGATGTGATGTGCACCTTGTGATAATGAAAGTGAATTACATCAGAACTATTACTAGTACAAAACCCAAAAAAAGTAATTTTGTCAAATATGTTACCAAAATAGTTCAAAAGGATAGCTTGGGAGTTTTTTTTTATCCAAAAACTACATTCACTGAAATAATTTTCATTGAGTTTCTTTACTTATTTTTTCATTTTTTCATTTGTAAGGTGTTCCTTATTTTGTCCAAGATCAATATTCCAGTGACTCAACATCTAAGAAAGATGTATATGTAGGCACTTTCAAACACTACAACATTGGTTGTCTTCCAACTCTAGAACTTTTCTAATGCCTTTATGACTTAATGAAAACCAATAGAATGGATTCGATTCTTTTGAAATGTGAATTATCTTGATAGCAATAATGTAATGAGACAAAATTTCACTTGAAATTGTGGTAGATCATATTGTTGGGCTTTTTCCTACAAAGTAAATTCATTTCTTTTCCAGGAACTGAAAAGGATGCAATCTAAGATAAATTGTGGCAAAAAAACACACATATAAGAAAACACAGCAGTTGATGCAGACTTCTAAGGGGAATTATTTTTCTTATAATCAGTATGTGTTTTGCTATTGACTTCAATTAAGACAGAATTATATTTCTCTTCTTTGTACATTAAGATTTTGATGTGTGAGGCAGTTTACTTCCCTTGAAGTACATAGGTTTGGGGTTTTTTTAGCACATTTATGTATTCTTTGTTCTCCAGCTTCTAAAATGATTTATTTGGGCAGTTGTAGAAGGCCTGGGAAAAAGCTGATTTTATTTCATACTTGAATTGTTTCATAAGACCACTAATGTGGTCAACCAGATATTTGTAGCTGGTGTGCAATTTAGTCATTATTTGTTTAATCTAACATGGGCGCTTTGACAAAAATCAGTCAATAACTATCACTAAACCCAGTTTTATTTAATGTACAGGCATATTTGGTTAATAAGTGTCATACAGAAGGGAATACTTTCTGAGATTGCTACTAAACACACACACAGAAAGAGAATACCTTATAATAAATAGCTGATTAGCCACAACTCTTAAGAAATAAAAATAATTAAAAAAAAAAAGTTGGGATGTTCTTCTACCATCTATTATTTCCTTGAAAACAGAAAAAGGTATGAAGCTACAAAAGTGAACAATATTTGTGTATTTAGTGTCTATTTGCTTGCAGGGTCATGAAAAAATGCTATATTTAGAGACTGAGGTGAGTAGAGGTGTTTTTAATGGAATTGAAGGTCACAACAGATGATTTAGTAGTTTTATTGCTACTGGGAAGAGAGCTCAGTGTAATGTCAAAGTGAAACAGCAGTACAAGTGGAAACAAAAGTAATTATAATATACATGATTTAGGGTTGTGTTCCTGTGCGACATTTCAATTCAGTTAAGTTAAGCAGTCCTTGGACAGTACTTGTTCCAAATCTAAAACTCCCTAAGGCTAGTCTGATAAGCCTAGAAAGAAAGCAATTCGTAAATAAAGGATAACTTAAAAAAAAATCAAAATTTGTTAAAAAATGTATAATTACATTACATTAAAAGCTACATTTGCAAAAGAAAAGGTCTTCACAAATTCAACTAAACTGTAATCTTATTAAGGTCAAGATAAATGTATGTGATTATTTCCTCACTTTGAAATAATGCTTTACTTACAAAATCCATGTATGGCCAAATCAGGAAGTCTTACTTTAAGTAACGGTAATTTCTATTGGTTTCTAAGTAATTTCCTTAAAATAGTCATCCAAAACTAATCTAGAAAAATTGGAAAATCAGCCTGTCCCTTATAAGACTATAAGTATCTCAGGATGTTTGGAATCTGGACAGACAAAAGTTCCAAAACTTAGCAAATATATATTTACATTTTCAGAGCTAATCATTAGGCAACAGCTTAATTGTAGTCATGCTTAAAATTTCATTAAGGTAAATGAGATTAAAATGCAAATTTAATATATATATATAGTATATAATAGGTTTTAATAATAACACTAATAGTATGTATATACTTATATTCTTCCAAGAGAAACTTTAACTTCCTAATATGAGCAAAATTATTTTGCTTCTCTTGAATAATATTTGCAGTTTCTCTCATTTAGTTTAGAAGTTGTGAGTCATGTTAATAATTCTGAAATGGTGTAATTCTCTGGATTTTACTATGGAATAGAGTTGACCCAGAGCAATTTCAGTTGCTTTTAGGGAATGAGCAGATTAAACCAACTAGTCTTTGAACAAGACCTTTGAAGAGAAAGAAGATATTTACTGGGGAGTGGAAAACAGCAGAGCTGAGAGGAAGAGAGAGGAAGCTGAAAAAAAAAAAATTGTTCTAACTTTGCCCAAGAAGGAATACAATAAGATGTAAAATTATTTTGCTTAAAAGAGGTATCTGGAGGTCATCTATTTCTACTCCTATTAAAACCAGAGCCATCTTAGACCAGGCTGCTCCAGGTCTTGTCCAGGTGAGTTTTAAATATGTCTATTGATGCACAATCCACCTCTCTGGAATATACAAATATTCCAATGACCAATACCTGGTCACTCTCATTGTGATTTTTTTTTTCTCCCATTGCATGGCTAGGATTTCCCTTGTTCCAACTTATTTCTATTGTCAGTTTTCCCACTATGTGCACTTCCAGGAAGGAAAATACTCTGTCCCCTCTGTACCTTTGCATCAGGCAGTTGTCAGAAGAAATAAGGTCAAAAATTAGCCTTTGTTTTTAAGGCTGAACAAAACCAACTTTCTCCACCTGTCCTCTTAAGTCATTTTCACCTGTCCCTTTGATGGATTTGCTACTGGAAAGCCAGTGTATCAGTGTGTTTTTGGGGAGCCCAAAGTGGAACACAAACATTTAATGGGCATTAAGGGTCTGTGATATATGCATAAATTTAGCTATTGTTTCTACATATTCTGTGATAATCCTTCTCAAATGGTATTACACATACACAATTAAAAATAACTATATAACTGATATGATGAGTTAAAAAGAAATAAAAAAAAAGACAGATGAAGGAGCTGGATATGAAACAGAATAATCACTAAAGTATTTCAACAAAATAAAGGTACAGAGGTGAAAACCAGGCTAACACAAGAGGAAAAGTCAATAGATTTTTATGTTCCAAGAAAATAATTTGGCAAATCTCAACAAGAAAAAAATTGAAAATGTTATGGAAAAATGGTCTTTCCAGTGTGTCACTCTTACTAATGTAAAACCAGTTTTATTGGCTTGTGTCTATTCAAGAAATGCAGAAAAAGGTTAAGATATAGACACCTGAAGAGGGATTTTCGCAGCCTAATCTAAACTTAATTTTGTCATTTTTTTTACAGAAATGAAGAAAGCATTCGACCTTATATGAATATTTAAAAGATAAAAGGTGCCTTATACTCTTAAGGCACTCCCCTCATTTCCTTCTCTTTCCATGGACAGTGGAGGAACCCCAGACAACCGGCTTCATCTAGATCACTAACATTTACTGACAACTAAAACCAGGTGAATGTCAACCTCAGTGTGTAGCAACAAAGCAGGAGAAGTTATTAATTGAATATTCTAGGCTTGTTCTTCCATCAAATTGCTTATTTTTAACAGTCTGACCCATAAACACTATTTTCTTCCATTTCTAAACATACCAATTTTATACAAAATGTCTGAGACAAAGCAGGACAAAGACTTAGCAACATTGCCATTACTTATTCGTTTTCTTTTTGGTATCTTGAATCTACAGCAGTCCTCCTCTGGCAAAACTCCATCTTCCTCCTTTTCCTTACTCTTTTTTATTTTTTTTTTTAAAGAGATATATATTGCGTATGTCAATAAATCTCTGCTGAAAGCTACTATTTGGTCTTCTGAGATTTTTGAGAGAACAAAAGAATTTGCAGAATTAATAAAACACTGATACCCATGGAAGAAGTTTCAGCAGGGATGTTGATTTGACCTATGAAGATGTAGTGATGCCTTTGCATAGAATTTGCATAGAAAACAAACAAAAAGAAAATATCCTCTCACAGCTGAGTGGTTTGTGGCAGTTGAATGATTCTGGCACTTTTTAAACCTTTAATTTGTGTCAAAAGTAATAAATTAAACAGTGTCACAGAACTAGGCACTAGCAAGTTGTATTTAAACTGCAGCTCCTAGTACACTTTTATTTCATTAAAACCGCTCTTCCCAGTAATCCTTGTGCACAGTTTGGGAGATAGGCGTGGAGCAACTCTCAGTAGGCAGTTTACAAGAAGCCACGCTTTTCGGGGGTCCAAGAGCTTAATGGCATAGATGTGGGCCATGTGTGACAAAAGCTGTAGTGCCAAAATATGGTCCCAGTAAATTTTTAGTTATTACTGCAATGATCTAACCGCAATAGTTTGAAAAGAAAATTTGATAGGAACTCCACATAACCAAACCCAAACAAAAATCCTCAGCCCATCACTAAAGGAAAACAAACCAAAAAAAAGCATTTTACACATTGAACCAAAACTATCTAAAAAGACCATGTTTAGAGAAGCATAAAGAATAAGATAATTGGTCCAAGCATCTATTGTTTTCTAGCATGTCCAGTACTCCTTCAGACAGGTATTTGCTTTATGTAGTGAATCAGAATTTAGATCAACTTTTCAGGGTTTATATAATTTGATGTATGTGTATATATACACACACACATATAATATTACTCTGACAAGATTTTTGTTTCTAACATTTATCAAAGGTAGTTAAAATATATGTTAACAAGAAAGGAAACCATGAAGAGAAAAGTAAGAAAGTTAGCTGGAGAGGAAGAAAAGAAAAGAAAAAAGAGAATTACCTTAAGGGAAAGTTTCATTAATTTCTTATATTGTGAGTTGCACTTTATGTTAAAATCATATAAATAAGATGCAGACGAGCAGGGAGGGAACTGTGCCTGGAAATGCCTGTTGAAGAAGATGGTTTTGAGAGAGAATATTCAATAACTCATTAAAACGTTCAGGCTATTAAAAGGCCACCAGTAGGACTAATGTGATTTTTTTCAGGGTCTCAGCATTCTGTGAAGGAGATGGGAAGGTAATGACCCACAAAAATTATTAAATTGAGAAATGAAATTTTCTGTTCTAACTTCTGTTATCCTTAGTTGTGAGTGTTGTTGAGGAGAAGGAGGAGAAGAAGTACATATGCTTTTTATCTCAGCCATAGCACAGAATGTGAGAGACTTTTCCATAGCCACCTTATTGGCATTTTTGAATGGACTTCCTTATTGTCATTCACCACTGGAAACACTGAAAAGTAATTTTTGCTGAAATTGGTAGACTATAAGGAAATGGCACATTTTCTGCCAGGACTGAAAATGGCTTAAAGATAAAAAAAAAAAATCCGTATGGTTCTAGAGTAAAAGGGAATTTGATGGAAGAAAAACTGCATGAGAAGTTACATGTATTTTCATTAAGAATAATTAAGTCATCACAGAGAAGAATTAAAAAAAAAATAAATTGAAAGATTGTGCTTAGAGTTCAGCCTACTTTGGGCTGGAACTGGCCATCCTTCTATTCACCAACAGGTCCTGAAGACTTTCATCTCTAAAACTTACGTATGTAAAACTGCTTAAATGAAAAAAGGCTGTCTCTGTTCATTTTTATCCTAATTCATGTGGTTTTACAGATTTGAAGATTATCGTTCTAGCTTGTTCTCCCTTTAAATTATCAGTCTTCAAGGTTTTTCCTGTAGCTCCTCACCAGATGTTTGGTTTTGATTTTTTTGTTTGGTTTTGGTTTGGCGGTTGTTGTTTTGGTTTCATTTAGTGTGGGTTTGTTTGTTTATTTGTTTGTTTCTTTTTTCTTTTGAAGCTCCTTGCTGCAGACAACCATCTTCTGCCAACCACCAAAGTTATGTCTGCTATGCTACTCAGAAAAAAAAAAAAAAAAGTACTTTATTTCCTCCCTTACTCAGATATACCTGTTAGGCAATAAGAAGGCAGCAAATATGGAAACTTTCCTTTTTTATTTTATCAAGCCATAGCACATACATAGTGTAGTAAACAAAGAAAAAAAAAAAAAAAAGGTAGTTCCACCATGAATGTTTGCTATCCCAGGTGAATAAAGACTGATTGTTCTTCAAGACTGCATATGCAAGAAATCTTTGAGTTTTCTGCTTATCTTCAAACAAGTTCAGCCAAAAAATTTGCATTTAAAAATTAAATAAATTTAATAGGAACCATATTAACTATCTTCTGGGCAGTATTAAAGCCTTTTAATTATTTTTTCTTTAATAATCAAAATTCATAATCTGTGACATACCAGCCTAATAGTTCCTCAAATCCGTACTTGTCAACAGGAATAATGGTTGCTCTTTCTTCTTTTGTTTCTCCTGTTTTGCTATGTTGAACCATGAATAGCTAAATTAACTATATGATTTGTACATTAGCTTACATTATAAGCTGAAAACAAACAAGTAGCTGATTAATTGAAATTTCATTCAGACCTAGGGCTAAATATGTGGATGTTTCTGAAGAACAGGATTCTTAGTTGCCAGTGCATCAAAGATGGCTACTACTAGCTAAAGATATGAAACAGGGATTATTGTCTTCATCCAGTTGCTTTCGCAAGTGCTAACTGATTGGCCGTGTTCTGTTAATGGAAATTCAGGGAGTTATTCTGTTCACTCCTATATTTAACACCTCACTCATACTTACACCTAAAGCTTGTGTTATGCTCAAACAGAACTTTTATGAGACAAACCAAAGAAAACCAAAAGCTGCATTTCTTTTTACAGTTAAACATGCACAGGAAGATTTTCAGATACATAAATAGAAATAGCTTACAAAGAAACTGTTTACAGATGCAGTCATTTGAAAGCAGAACTGGAAAAAAAGGGCTCGAATGATTTTCAAGAACAAGCAGCAGACAAAGTTCCTATATAAAAGCTCTGACAAAACCAAGCAATAAAGATTGAAACACTGCAATGAGCACCTGACATTGGATATTAAAGGCAAAGTATTAAATTGCTGAAACCCCAAGAAGCCTAAGTCATCTTGTTGAGTGCTGGATTTGTAACTATTTTAAAAGATAAATCTGCCAGAATCTGTGTGAAACAATTTGGAGCAGTTTCCCATCAAAATGCAAGGTCTCAAACTAACCCAGACATGCAGTTTAAAACTGTATGTTCCTTAACTTCATTGGAACAGCTGTAAAACCTCAGAGTGTGCAAGATTCGAGCAGAGAAGGGCTGGCTGTGCAAAAGATAGAAACTGGAAAGATTAAAACAGACCTTGACAGATTGAACTTTTTTTCATACAATGAATCATAAACAAATAGCAGAATCTTGCAGAAATGACTGAAAGATATAATGTGACAATATCTATCCAAAGCAGATGTAACTTTTTTTAATAATCAAAATGTTAAAAAACCATAAGTGAAGTATAAACAGAATAAAATTGATATTTTGAAAAAGAAAAAAGCAACAAGAAACAGCTCTTAATGGATAGAATTTCTTTAACTGAATATTAAATATTTTTTCTTCTGGTTTCATATAAATTGGTGCCATTTTGAAGCAATTTCATAGCAATCAAAATGGAATCAGAATGTAAACTAACAAAACAGAACCTGCTGCTGTGTTGGCAATAACAGTTGTGTTCTCAGTCCAGTTGACACTGTCAGATAGTACAACAAGCTTCAGGACTCAAGCATTATATTTTTGTTCTTATCTACTGCACAGGGAAGATTTACTTACTGTGAAATACTGCATTACACATTTTTAATTGACGATCAGAGTCAAGTTTTAAAGTAAGGACAGGGAAGATAAATCGCCACATTTCAGATCTAGCAGTCATGTTTATGGCAGAGTAAACTCAAACTGGATTTGATCCAGAATGGAGATTTACACAGCTGAATTCACACACTGTCTTTTCAATGGCAGGTTCATGTGGCTTTTTCAGGATCACTTAAAGTATTTGTTTTAATAAAGACTTCTTTTGTGTGTCTCTCTGGCTGAGTAAGTACAAAATAAAATTTGAACTAAAATTGATCTTTGGCCTTTTGCAGTTCTTGTCTTAGTTCTATTTAAAAGCAGTGGAGATAAAGAGAGTTCATATTTTTCTTTTTTTTTTTTTCCCCCTATGTTTTTTGAGTCATTTTTCATTAGTGCTCTTTCTTATCATGTATTATTTCTTTATAAAACTCAGTTTCAAATAGCATTTTTTTTATTCCATTTCCCATACATATTAATTATAAACAAGATTCAAAGTTCGTGAACATTTCAGAACATATATATGTTTTGTTTTTTTTTTAATTCAATTCAGAGGTCCTCTCTTTTTGCAGAAAGAACTCAAAATAATAGAACAAGATTGACTTAATGGAAACTATATCTTATTTACTGCACTTGAATATATCTATTTTTTTTCTTAAGCTAGTGCCATAAATACTACTGAAAAAAGGTTATGACTTTTAATCTACATTAATTTGCAAAGTTTTGTCTTCTACAAGCACAGCTGAGCTATAATGACTTGACAAGTTTCATGAGCATAAGGATGGGAGTAGGGAGAAAGATTCAAAAGAATTTGCATGTGTTAAATATTCAAAATTTTTTGAATATATGAAGTAAAATTGGTTTTATATAACTTAGTATTTGCTGAGAATATAAATCTTGATCTATATAGTAAATCTGATGCATTAAGTGGAAGCAAAACACTTAAGAAGGTAAGAGAATATGTAGTTCCAGTGGCTTATGCTTTCCATTATTAAGACATATACTTAAAAAGTATAATGAAACATTTGCATTACAGCCTCAACATTCTGAGTTGCTTTATGTTTTAACCCAAACTTTCATTGTCTTCTATGGCTGGCCTGCAGATTCAACCCTTACAACAATCTCTGTTGCAGTAAACATTGTCAAAAAAAATATCTAAGTGAGTTCTTACAACTATTAAAAGTGTATATTAGATTTTTTCTTTGTATCTACTAGAAAAGAAATACATCAAAGGTATTTTTTTTCTCTCATGGGAGATGGATCATTCTATGAAACTCTAATAAAAGTTGCCTTAAAAATGTCACAGTTAAACATAATACAAACACAGAGCTGTATTTTAGGTTGCTGGCTTTATATGCTTTCTTGCAAAGAAAACACAAGGTTGCTATCAAGAAAAAGAAATACATCTTTTCTCATTATTAGCTTTGAATTTTAATAATATAGTGTAAAAAATAATCTGTTATATGGTTTTCATATGCTGTTGATATATTCTGAGGAAAACAAGAACTTGAAAAATGTGAGGGAACTTATCCAAAGATTCTTGAACTTCAAAAACCTTGTTCTAAATACAAGCAGTAATTAGGAAAAAATAACTTTATTCACGCAAAACTAACTTACAATTCATCATCACTGTCTTTGACACAAAAATTAGTTTTGCTAGTAAATCTATGTAATACAAAAGTTTTCAACTCCAGGTTGCTCAGAACTTCATCCAACCAGACCTTGAACTCTTCTGGGATGGGGTATCCACAGCTTCTCTGGGCAACCTGTTCCACTGACTCACCACCCTCAAAGTAAGGAATTTCTTCCTCTAATCTAATCTAAACCTAGTCTCTTTCAGTTTGAAGCCATTCCCCTTTGTCCTGTCACTACATGCACTTGTAAATAGCACCTTTTAAAATAAAAATATAATTGTAGCCACGATTCTGAAAAAGAACATCAGAAGTGCTCTTAAACTTGTTTTGATAGGTAAGAATTAACCATAACCTCTGAACTCTGTTTTGTCTTATGGCAGAACCTCTGCCCATATGTTTTTTACTGTATCTGTAAAGCAGCTTGGTCTGCAAGCAACTCAAGATGCAGGATGGTCTGTGTGTTTGCTAAACACTGTGATGTATATATGGGGCATCAATATGCTATCATAACACCATGAAGTTTTTTTCTAAACCTTGAATGGAACCTGAAATAGCTTAGTGGCCCAGTTAGCTATAAAAATTTGCTCATACTTACAACATATTTACTTAAAAGTGAAATAACCGTGAGGTGATACAGTTGCCAGTGAAAGAATACTTATGATGGAACATTTATTTGCAGAATAACCTTTTTATATTGAACTGACTTGTCACTTGCCAATGAGATATGACACTCCACAGCATTAAAGGTAGGGTACTAAGAGCTAGTAGGTAGTCAATTCATAAGAATACAGTTAAACAGCATGATTAGACTTAATTGTATGTGCAAATGGGAAGATATACATATCCTGTGGCTCAGACTTGTTATTATATCAGTGTTTAATGACAATTTTGAATAAGTTCAGGTAGAGTTGTGCTTTAAATAGAGGTAGGGTTCCATTAAGAGATGGCATCATAGTATTTTTCCAAATGTCCCTGGGGAATGTTCCTCCACCTGCAAAATCTAAAGGCAAGTATCTGCTGAGAACAAAGAAGAAATTTAACATTGAAAAAATATTCATTAAATTGTAAATAACTGTTTCACTGAACAAAACCTATTCTGAAAAAATCTAAGACAGAAGATGAAATAGGTGGTAGTCTTGCTTTGTGTAAGTACTACAAGTGGCCCTCAATATTGTTAAAAGAGGTATTAGACTGTGGAATTTATGAACAAAGCCTTGGTTACTGTGCAGAGACTTCCTGAAAATGTAGCCAGTTGCACAGTTAGATTTGAACATTTCCTCAAATGGATGCAAATAGTTTTATCCATAAAACCTAATCTCTTAAAGAATATCTCATCAGCATTAAGTAATTGCATCATGACCAAGCAGAATGAATGTTATATTTATTTTGAATGCCACATTAATGTGGCATTCAAGTGATATAAAATATCAACTTGATTATAAATTAGTATCAACCAGTACCCACTCATTCTGTACCTGAAAAGTCGTGGCAGATGTTTTCTAATGAACAGTTTTGTAGATCAGCCACAGACTTCAAGCATCCGTGTACAGCAAAAAACAAACACCTTGAATAAGTAACATTTTAGTGACTCTAGCACAAGCAATTCTGTTTTACTAAAATAAGATGATAAAAGCCTTCTCTCTTTTTTCCAAAGTGGGGTATGTAGTAAAGAAGAAAATATTAAGGAGATAAAAAAATGTATTTTATGATGCATTCTTCAGAGTAAAGATTTTCTCTCATAGTCAAAGACTTCATGACCTTTTCACTTTATCAACACTGTTATTGACAAAGCATGTCAATATTGTACTAACTTTGGTACTAGTATAAAATTTACAAAATAGTCAGCTAAGTTGTTGCCATTTTGAGTTTTAGTGCAGTGAGGTTACTGTAATATTTTTGTTAATACATGAGAAGGCATTGTAAGAATTGTTGCAAAGCTTTCTTTAGTCTTCATAATTATTTTAAAATATAGATAAGAATACAATTTGTGATGAATTTTTCATAAAGTCTGAATCTTAATACCTGTTAATTTGATGATAAATTATTTTCTTGTGACTTTATTATTAAATTTTATTGGCAGAATTCCACTGAGTGGAGTATTTAACCAATCTCTGTCTAAATTAACTTTAAATTTCATAAGAAGAATCATAAAATAGCCTGAGCTGGAAGGGACCCACAAGAACCATGCAAGTCCAACTCTTGGCCATGAACAGGACCGACCCAAGAATCATACCGGGTAACTGAGAGCATTAAATTTATTTAATAAGGCTTGAAGTTGTTACTGAGACAATATATTTATCTTTGAGTGAAATTAAAATAATTACATTTATTGAAGTCTAGGTTTCTGTTCATGGTGCACTTTTTCAGTATAAGACACTCCCAACAACAAGAAAATTGCTTCATCAATCATGAGTTCAAAATATTATTTTTTTTTCTAAAACATTAGGAAGAAGACATCTGAAAAAAGTAAGTCATACAATTCTGAGATGGATACTTAAAGTAGTTGGTATGAGTAGGTGGATTAAATTGAGTTTTCTCTTTTTTACTGTATCACAAAACTTGACAATTGGTTTAAATTGAACACATTACATTTAGACAAAGCATTAAAAGTGAACCTGTTTCTTGTCAAACCATATTATAGCACACTACTACTTCTCCATAAGATGTAACATGGCCAGAATGAAAACTCATGGTTTGAAGGATGGGCTTTGTTTAGGTTTTGAGATGGAGAAGAGAACACTACAATAGTGATTCTGGCTTCAAAATCAGTGACTCTAACTTTTATTCATTTTAAATTTAGAATGTGCTGCACAGAAAAAGTGATCATGTAAAATACATTCATTAGTGTGGTGGTTTAGTTTTCTTGGTCTTGGTCTGGGCCTTCCTTGGTAGCAAGGTCATAACTAAGGAAGTATTCCACAGCATTTCCTTCACGTAATCAGCGGTATATAAAGACAGGAGGAAGGTTTCCTCCCTCCTTTTTTTTTCTGCCCTTTTACTCTCTTCTCTCTCCTGTTCGTGTGCTTGGAGGACATCAGCTCTCTGTCAGCTCAGCTCTTACCTCTGTGAGCTGAGGCCCCTCAGAGAAGCTGCTGTCCCAGCCTTACGGAGAGGAAGGATCTGCTTTCTCTTAAGGGGAGTTTGGTGAAAATTGATCATGTTAGTTACTTATTGAGCTTCTCCCTGAGTTTACGAGTGTGTGTATTTGTTTTGTTTGGTTTTACCCATTTTTGTCCAATTTCCCTTTCCCCCTCTTCCCTTTTGAGGTTGTTCTGGGATTTGTTCTGTAGATTCATAGTGTTTGATTGCATATAATTGTAATATATATGAATATATATATCTATATATGTACTTTTACTAAAATTGTCTTTTTGGGTACCTCTTATTTCCCTTCTCTCTTTTTGGCGGGGGGGGGAGTCTGTGTGGCCAGCAGTTAGGCTTGGCAGGGAGCCAACCCAAACCTCCACAATTAGAAAGAAAATGAACAGATTTTTTTTTTACTTTTCATGTGTTAATGAATATATTGCATGATCACTTGTTGCAGGTAAAAAAATAGATAATCAATATTTCTAATTCCACTTGCCAAATTTCTGCAGTTCCAGAAAATTGTCCCCCTAATATATTAAATATTCTCTGTGCTAGCTTCTTATAAGGTGTTTAGAATATAAGGTTATCAAGACAAGATTTTGGCACTGTATTATTAGAATAATGGCATCCAAATGCAATTTCAGCTTCTACCAGCACTCTTTCTTAGCTGTGATATTACTCAAACTCATTATTTGTCCAAGAAGTGCATACTACTTATTTACCATAAACGTCTTTTTCTATGCAGGCAAAATCTCTTGAAAAGCATAGATTTGTTTTACAGGTGTAGATTTAGGAACCAGATTTTGCAAAGATTTGAAGCCGGTTAACAGTACTTGTGAGTATAATAAAAAAAATTCTTGGCTTGTGAGGAAAAAAAAAAAATAGGGCGATGTTGGGAAAACAATGTCTCAGATTGGAGATAGGGGAGAGATTGGGATGCTGCAGTGTTTCCGTGTTTGTAAATGTAGGGAAACAGAGAAGGTCGGGTTGTAGATCAAGACATTAGGTATTTTCTTCTAATCCTTTTTCGCCTTATTGTTTAATCTTCAATGAGGAAATACTTTCATTGTGCTAACAGCCAAGGATAATAAAGAGAAAAAACACCAGCCCATGTTCCCCCTACATATGGTCAATCCTACTGGAATCCTGAAACTAGAGAACTAAATCTTGTGACAAATAAACTGTAGTGTGGCTGCACCATATGGGTTTTCCTCTTTGATTTCTGTGTGGGCATGTTCTTTGTCGGTAGAGGAAATTTAATTTTTCTGTGAAGTCCCACAAGTAGGTCAACATATTCCCAAATTTAGCTGCTTATGCTACTACTAATTTTAGCAGACACTTGTAATCTGGACCTATTTTTAAGACAATATTGTGATGACAATATTGGTAGATAATTTCCACAACTTGTGATATTCAGAAGAATAATTATGAAATATAAAGTAAAGGAACGATAGCCATGGACAGCTGGAACTTTGTTTGCATTTACTGAGCAGCCACTTGGACCACTAGTAATCTGTGGACTCTCAACATGTCCTTAACCTCAAACAAGTTTAGCTTTGTCCTGCACGTTAAAAGATTATGATTAAAGCACTGTGGGAAATACTGACCTTATTAAACTGCACATGTGTAATTTGCATTTGAGCATGCTCCTCAGTGTAGAAAACTAGGTATTTGTGGGGCTTGACGTATCCTGAGTAGATGTAGTAGGTCAAGGAGAATTAAAACATGAAAATTCTGGCTTCTCTGCATTCACAAGCATAGGAGCTGAAAGTGACTTACATTAACAATTAAGATGTCTTCAATCGAGCCAAACAAAGCACGCCTTCAGTGTCTGTAGTTCCAGATTCATCTCATTGGATTAAACTAATTTTTAAAGGTCAACTAGAAATATATATAATGCATTCTATCTTTTGTATATATATGTCTTTTCATATAAAGACATATGTTAAGAAAACAGGAGTTTTCATTAATTACTACATTTTTTACTCCTTCAAGACTCAAGCAGGATGTTCAGCTCTGTGCTCCTGATGTTTACAGTTTCAGAAGTAATTAAAGCACTAATATTTTAAACCACAAGCCACTGATATACAGTTTCAAATTTCATACTAATTTGGATTACTTCTTTGGCTCTGTTTCTTGCTGTAATATCTGAGCACTTCAAATCAGTTTAATCTACAAAATTAAATGTGCTTGTCCATGAGCCAGGAGACAAACATGCCTAGGAAGTTAGGAAAGGAAGTAGTGCAGAATGCCACACTGTGTACAGAATGCCACACTGGGTGCCTAAACAGTCTGACTGATGGTACAGGACTCACCAGCTACAGATGATAGGATCCATCTGTCACTTTCCTACTATCAGCGGGATATTTTTCTATTTTTTTTTTTTTTAATATATTGTAACCTCTACTGTTAACTTCAAAATTAATGGTTGTACAATGCCATTTATGTAAACCTTACTTTGTGACAACAGTAATATGTAATATTTTTTTTAATATAGAATCAGAGAAAACAAACCTCTATATAACATTTTTCACTTATGCAACTCCTACTCATCTGATATGCTATAGTCATGGGATTTTCTAACAAGATTTTCTTTAAAATTATATTAATTATCAGCAGGCTAAAATGCTCAGTAAGAAATAGCTGACTAATAAATTTATGGACATTTCAGAAACATTTTGAGCTTTACATGGATATTCTTGACTCATACAGTTCATTTCATCTGTACAAATAATAGTTATTCACTGAAAATATAATCATAACTATTTTGACTATGATAGTCGGCTATTCATGTTGCTTACTGTTTCAGTAAGCCTTATATCAATTACAGGCTGATGAAGAAGGAGTCATGAACCTTACAGACCTGGAGGCAAATGTTGACAATTTCTGTTAGAGCTCAAGAAGGTTGAAAAGAGGAATATATTTTTTTGTTTAAGATTTCAAGTTTGGAAAGGCAGAGCAGGGGGTGACAGAAGAGGCAAAATATTTGCACATAACTTTTTTCACCTGAACTAGAAAAAAAATGCCAGAGAAACTTATATCTTTTATATATTCAAGTAATATTTTATATATTATATTACAGTATGGAATAAAAGTTGTTAATTTTTTTGTTAATTTTATAGAGAACTTTTTCTCTTCTTTCTTTCTAAAGGTATTTTCAGAGTGTAAACCAACTAGAACAACAACCTGAAGCAGGTATGATTTTCAATATTGTTACAGAAAAAGGATAGGTATAGCTTAACTATGCATACCTTATCTGTAGTAGATTCAAGCTAAAGCCAAATCCAAAATATTCTTTAAAATGATGCAAGAGGCAAGGCCTTTTCAAGACAGACAATGCAAGACCAAAAGAAATGTGGCAGCATTTCCAGCATTATACTGTAGAGGCAATTTTTAATGTTATATCAAAATTGAATAAACATCTTATATACCAAAACATGTAGGCTTATGATGCAGGGATTTCTTTTTTAACAACATTATAAAATAAATAGTAGATTTTTTTTAATGTCTTTCAAAACTTTGTGTATATTTTGTCCAAGACTGCTATTATAAACCAATTGGTGCTATTGAAATGGAAATGAGGATATTCCATGATCTCTCTGCAGGCAGAATAAAAAGATTTGGTGCACCTATGGTTTGAACTAAATCTCTCAGCAGTTAGCCTTCACTGTGATTGTTTTCACAAGAGAATTGAAGGGATAAATTAATCTGAATGAAAACAGTTCTCAAATATCAAGCATAATTTTCTACACTGCTGTGGTTTGATGTCTTAGAAGGTACTACAGTAATACAGATGTACCCACAGAGAGACAAAATGGAGGGTTATGTTCCACTACAAATTAGTCAGGAAAGAAAATCTCTAACAATGACACTAATAATGAAAAACAAAAAATAAAGAAAAAAAGAAAGCACAGAGAGGAAAACAACAGGATATGTTTTGTTCCTTAGGAAATTATTTTTCATAAGGGTCCCATACAGTGACACTGTTAAAGAATGCCCGGGTTTGAGATCAAATTTTTGAGACTCTTACAGAAGTTAAGAATTGACAAAGCTCATCAGGTTTAATAAAATATATTTACACATTGTGAAAGAATTATATAGATTATAAATTAATGGAAAATTTATATCACTGTATACTAAGAGTTCTTTTAGCATCCTGATAATCCCTGGCTGTGCTTGATGGAGGTATAATCAGTGGGTATATACATGCTGAGCAGTGCCACCCAAGTTACCTGTCAGAAAGGAGATTGTTGTTTTTAACTGCAGGTCAATTGCTCTGACCAGTCAGATGCGTAGTGCACCCACCATAAATGCTTTCTCCACACAATGTCCAATCTCCCACCCCACACCTCCCAAGTCATTCTGAAAAGAAAGATGCATGACTAAATATGAATATAGCAAATTGCCATGAACATCCCTCAACCAAATTCATGATTCACTCTGTTTGCCTCTTCATTCTTTGTGCAGCTATACAACTGCAGATCTGGTGTTTCACAACTTCTTTGTGACTGACTAGAGTTTGATTATCTGCAATCAAATATTGTGCAGGTAACTTTTTTTCTTTTTTCCTTTTCTCCACTTTAGCTAAGAAGTAAAATAATGTATTGATGGTTGTTTTGGGTTTTGTTTGGTTTGGGTTTGATTTTTGCTTTCAATTCATTTTGTCTTTCCTCTGAAGTACATGCAACAAGCTGTAGGAAATACATGTTGTGAAATAAAAGAGGTAAGGCCATCTCTTTCATTGCAAAGTATGGGCTAGAAAACTTTAGACAGTGAGGCAATTCAAAAAGTGATAAAATCAGGAAACAAACTGACCAACTTGTTCCTCAGACTGACCCTGGATGTCCTTACCTTTCAGTTTGCTGAGGCTCACCCAATGCTACCAGATCACCCCATTTCAGTGAGAGTAGGAATTTTAATGGTACTCCATCTTACTTTTCAGAGTGAAGATCAACTGACTTGATGGCTTTATGGAATTCTTGGAAAACAACGCAGTTCATGCAGAATCCTCTCTGTGTCATATACTGAGCATGTAGTGGGAAGATAATTTAAGCAAGCCAAATAATTCAAGGCTTAGGATGCATGAGACCAATATGTAATATTCATTGTGTCAATATTGGCAGCTTCTCTGTTCTTCATCGGTGAGACCCAAAACCTCTGGACTGCTAAGTCCAGTGAGTAAAGGTTGTTTCTGCCTCTTGGTTGTCTAGGTCTCAAATTCGCATTTAAACTTGGTATCATTTGTGAAGAATCATTTTAGTATAGCAGCCACAATTGTAACAATTTCTGTAGATTGCAGCTGTAGCAATTTTTGTAGATAGAGGCCATGGCTGTTAGTCTCCATGACTAATGCTGAACATAAAATAAGGACTGTACTATGTTTTAGCAAGCATTCTGATACATCATTTACTTGAAAGCCAAAGTCAATGATATGAATTAAGCCACAGCATGTATCAAACTGCCTTTGACTTCTAACTTTGTGTTGTTTGAGGTTTATTTTCTCTGTAGTGTTTGGTGGAGGGTAGGGAGGGAGGTGGTGTTGTATGGTTCATTTTTAAATTACATCAGGTACTATTGATCAAAATATTAGCTCTTCTGTGTATTCAGTAGCTATTTGGGCAGGAAGATCAACTGTTTCTAAAGAATCTATTTCCTTCTGTTACTTTGTTTATTGACTAATAAGCTTTCACTGCACTTGTTATTGTTTGGACACAGGCATTTCTTACTTATGCTACATTATAAATCCTTCACTTTGGGTGAACCTTTCACATTCAGAGAGTGCTGATGTGCCTTGACTTCCAGACAGGCAAGGGCACAGTGGAGTGCTCCTTTGCCAGACTGCACAGCTGCACTGGTAGCTATTGCCAGCTCTTCAGTAACTTCACTGTAAATAAAGCAGTCTCTGAGCAGTTTTAATTTGTTGCTCAACGTGACAGTAGCACAGTAGTGGAAAGGCATCTGAGCAGTTGTCAGTGCTGGAAGGCACACCTGTTTTTTCAATGTTTGAGACTTTTTCTGTTCTCTGTATTACTTTTAGGGTCATGAGGTTCACGGCTTCTTGGATTGATGGTTCTCTCATGGATCATTTAGCATATGGGCTAGATTTTTGCTCTCTGTAAAACCTCCCCTTTCATATAAACCATGATATACGTGATTTTGAAAAATTGGTAACTCCTGATTAGTTTTAAGTTTACATTAGGATTGGATTCTGAGTGGCAGCTCTAAAACTAGATCTCTTCTTTCCATTTCTGTTGCTATTAATTGTGAATTCTCTTAATAAAAGTTCTATTAAAGAATTTATTGCATATTTCATTGTAAATTAAATCAAACTTAAATATATTTTTCTTCTCTGTTTTCAGTTTTGCCATGCAATTGTAAAGCTATTAGTGCATCACTGTTATCATTGAACTATTTGGTTTTTATTTTTGACACTAGCTTTGCAATGTAGTGAAAAACACACACAAAAATGTGTGAATGTCTTATTTTTATGTCATGCCATTCAAATGTCAAAGGACAAATAACCAATTAATTTCATTTCTGAGGGAAAAGATTAAAGAAAGTGAATAACTCAAGGAAGTTAAGACAAGGTAGGTTTTCTGCATGTCAAAATGTGGAAAATATAAAGCCACAGAAATGACAGCTTAATCCGTAATAGATACAAGAGGGGAAAAACAAGGTAATATATCAGGGAAAGCTAATCAATACTGTAGAAATCTATGACAGAGGCATGAGTTGGTACAGATAGAGCTGGAAATATAGAGGCGCTCGAAAGAATTGATAAAAGGATGCAGTGAGTGTATGAAACCTAAGGAACATGAAAAATTTACATGAGAAGGAATGATATTATAATCTATAAAAGTAAAGAAACAGCACAATATGTCAGAAAAACTACTGTCTGGATATGCCTACTAGACTGCACTGAAAGTTTACAAGTCTTATGTGCTGATTGATGCATAAAGCGATAGCTTTGATATACCAAGCTGTTGGGGAGTCTCAATAGAAAGGTTTCTCATAGACTTGAATGCAAGAGTGAATGTTTTTGCAAGGGTGTATGTGTGTGTGTACATGTAAAGAAATGGAGATTTCCAAAAATACTGCACAACACAAAACCAGTACAGGTTATTCATTATCAAGATAATGATAGCAAGATTTGGGGATTTTGATGATTATCTCCAAACTGATATGGACTAACATACAAGAACTTTGAATAATTGAAAGGAGGTGTGTTGGAGAAAGTTCCTTTGCTAGATTTCCTCCCCTATCCCATTTTCAAAGCCATATTTACTAAATATTGTTTCGTCATTAGTATTCTAAGCAGTGTATAAACCATACTGGTCTTTATTTGTATGATACTGTTCTCTTAAACATCAATGGTACAATGCTGCTGTTATGTTACTATGTGTTATTAATAGGATATAGAAAAAAGAAATCAGGTATGTTTTTTTTAAGATCTGGCAGAGATGAACCCTACTATCCTCAAGACAGCATCCACTGTGTGTAACAGTATGAGGCATCACATACAAAAATGTCACAAAAATAGCAGAAACGTAGGAAAATGAAGAGGACCGAAAAGGATTACAGTAGTGTAAGTTACATTATCTACTTAATATTTTAGAACATGGGTAAATGTCCTGACACTTAGAAAGCAAAGTGCACACCACAATATAAATCGTAGCCACTAAGCTATTTAAAGTTATAGGTGGTATTGCAGTTCCCCTTTGTAATGTTTGAAATTGAAACCATTCCTGATTTATTTAGTTGGTTGATTTTTTATGTCTGTGTGTGTCTGTGTGTGTTTTTTTGTTTGTTTGTTTTGGGGTTTTGTGGGTTTTTTTTTGTTTGGTTTTGATTTTTTTGTGTATGTGAAAGCATAAGACTTCTCACTTGGAATGGTGTTTCAAACAAGAGTAGGTCAATGTAGTGATTTCGTTACTTCTTTATGTTTAAATTAAGGTTTTAATTGTAATAGAATGCACCTATTTCTCTCTAAGATCCTGTTAAACTTTTATTTGAACTCTGCAATCAAATCTAAACTCTGGCTTCAGCAAAAAAAATTACTCTTTTCCTTCTCTTTGCTAGTAATAGAGTAATTTTTAAAAGGAAAAGTTATCACTCAATATCTAATGATCTAATGTTACTAGAAGATATGTTTGGGGAAAAGAGTTCTATCTCCTCACAATTTAAATATTGAGTCTGACAGGCTCTCTATTGTAAATGTTGTGGGCTTTGTTTTGTTTTGTGGGTTGTTTTTTTTTTGGTTGGTTGGTTGGTTTTATTGTTCTACCTTGGTGGGGTTTTTTTGTAGGTTTTTTTGTATGTTTGTTTGTTTTGTTTTGCTTTGCTTTGCTTTGGTTTTGTTTTTTTTTTTTTTTTGTTTGGTTGATTTGATTTGGTTTTTTTTGTTTGCATTTTACCCCCTTAAAATCTCTTCATATAGAAGTAGAAACACCTTACTCCTATACCAGTAGGCAGTGCAACTCAGTTTTACTGGTTTTCTGCTATCTATTCTGAGCATATAGGTATATTTCCCAAAAAAAGTTTTATCTGAGTGATGTCCAGTAACAAGGCAAGAGGCCATGGGCACAAACTGAGACCCAGGAGTTCCTTCTCAGCATCAGGAACTATGAAAATAACTGAGCACTAGCACAGGTCACCCAGGGACCATGTAGTTAAGAACTGTTATCCTTTTCTATACATTTTCTGACTAAAGTTTCTTAATTTCAAAATTAGTGGTGTTTTTTTGGAAAGAGGCCCTCTTCCTAGTCCAGATAAACATCTTAGTTTTCTTTTAAACTGAGACAAATGGTTTGACATGTAACTAGAAGCTCAAATAAATAAATATATCAGAAAAAAGGCTGTCCTTATCTAGATATATTAGCAAAATAAGCTGAGTAAACCAGTATTCATCAGAGAGATAATTTTATAAAGAGAAAAAATATTTATGCTACCTTAGTATTGCAATAATTCCAAAATTAATGAGATTAGTGTACCATAAAATTTTCCTGTATTTGGGATCTAAATATAGGGTCATCAATATTGATTACTGATAACTAAAAAATGTAATATCAAATGAATGTTCAGCAATCTTTCTATTGGAATTAAGTGAGGGTAAGGTGGACTTTTCAACAATTATAAATCTGTCCCTACTATTTGCAACTGTGAAACTTAAATTCATAGTTTGAACTGCAAGTGCATTAGTCTCAGTCTTCCCCTGGAGTTCAAACAATAGCCTCTTATTTTGAAATACAATGAAAAATTATTCTGGAGTTTACACTTTTCTCAATAGAATATTAGTCCAAGAAATGAGAAACCAAGCAAAACTACATTTCTGTAAGGATGAGGTCCCTTCAATCTTATCTTTGCTTTGACACTCAGATCATCTTTGGAAGTAGAATGTGCTTCAGACTGACAGGCACACCGCTTATGTCTCTCAGGTCTGGCATGAATACACCAATCTTGCAGATACATACTTATAACAAGAGCACAATTATGACAGGTTTGATGTCCATGCTGAGTTTATCTGTGCAGTGTATGTTACTCGTTTAAATAAACACCCTTTGGGGGCGCATAGAGATGTTTCTATTGTGCAGGTCTGAGTAAAAACACAAGAGGAACTCAGGTTTCCAAAATAACTACCATCCAATATAATTAATTTTATTATAAAATTAATGTTTTTCTAAAAAATATTTAAGGAAAAATGTGAAAATTGTTCCTTAGAAATCAGTAGGTAAATTCCAACACTATATACTACAGTTTTCCTTAATATTTTTTTCTTATTTTCAGTCATATGGACAATGTCTGTATATATCAATTAGTACAGACAAATCTGCAGTCTTTGTCAAAGTAAAATATTGGCATGAACCAACTTCTCAGTTTTTGAATGCTACTGAATATAATTGTTTCTATCTCAAACTTTCCTTAGTCCTTTATTCATTTTTTTTATCCTTTATCATGTAATATCAATATGGTACCTTTTAGAAGGCGTAGCCTAATTCCTACTCATTTTTAACAGGGATCAGAAATTTATCAGTTTCGGTCACTTTCAAACCTTGAAAGCTCTTTCACTCAGCAGCACTGACCTCCAGTTCATGACTGGGAGCATCAAATAGTAAATATAAGAGAAACAAGAGCAATACACTAGCATCTATATTTTTTTTAATTTTTTTTTAACACTATTCTACCCCAGAAACAGTAGCCCAGGCAACCAGTGTTGCAAAGAGGAAGAGTTTCCCTTTGACATACATTAAATTGCTCTTTTTAAGAGTATAAGTCATTAGGAGGAATTTTAAAGTTTGACTACTTGATTTGTAAAATATAGCACCTTGTTTGCTTTTTTTTGTGAGTTTTTATTTCCATGAGGTGGATTTACAATCATTTAAAATATAGCAGCAGCAGATGTGACATGATGGTTTTATAATTTAGCACTTGGGATTGCTTTCTTATACACATAGTAAGTAATTTCTAACCAGAAACTAATAAAATTTCTGCACAATATCATCCTCCATCCTCTGTATTTTACACTTTGTACAGGAAAAGAAGATGCAATCCATAAAGTCGTTTAACATGTGGAAAGTATGTGCATAAGAGTCCTGGAGACAAAAATGTGGAAAGCTACACAGACATAAACTTACTGCAACAGGATGTCTGATTTGGCTTTGGCAACTACGATGCTTTTTTTCTGGAAGGTTGAATGGGTGGAAGACACTGGTGTGTATCTCTGCAACTCATTCTAGTCTGAGAGTAGAAGAGCCTGCATACAGTCATGGTTGAGGCCCTGCACCTTGCTTCAGAAGTTTTACTCTAAGAGAATATAGAAGAAATGGTAATGTAATGCATAATAGCAAATATAGGTATGTTTGACAGACATTACTAAGTTTAATTTGACAAACCCCAAAACACTAAAAAAATCCTAATTATTAGAATTTAATTTGTTTTGCTAAGAAAACAAGAAAATTCATCAGAGGCATATTTACTGGGAAAAAAAAATCAGTAAAAACCATTATTTCCAAAATACCTTTTCTTAGGTAGTTCTTCCTACTTCACAGCAAAAATCAAGTCAGAATCAAAAAATGAAATGTGGAGTTTTCTAGGGAGAAATTCTTAGCAAATACAGTCTTCAAAATCCAGTTCCTCAAGGTTTTACAGAGAATAACTATTTAGCTGATAGTTTAAAACCAGTCATTTTGCTGGAGCTTTACCTCTGGAAAGCTAATTGTTTGCAGCAGAATTGTGTTGGTTAACACAATCTTGTGGTTTTCCACTGCTACTTTAAGAGCAAGATAAATTTTACAGACACTGTATAATGTTATGGAACGGACAACAAGAAAACACTTAATGATGTTCTCTTGCTATATTTTTTAACTCAGATGTAGCTTCAGTGACTTAGAAACGTTCTCATTAGGACAAAAAAAATTATTACATGAATTTTCAGTCATTAAAAATGATGAGTCTTTTTCACAGTTCATAGAATGTCTCCATCTAGTCTTTAGTGCTAGTTATTTAATTTATTAATTATTCATCTTTTGTGTTTATCGTTAGCTTTAATTCTTATTATAAATGAGAGTGACAGTGCAGGAAATGAGGGGTGAATAGGTGAGTGGAAAAGAGCTTGACTGAGGTTCTTAGAATTATCATCTAATCACAAGATATGAAATGCTTCAAGAAACAAAATTATTCCCACTCATATTTTCTTTATTCTAGAAATTCTCATAAAAGAAATTTTAGTCAAATATTAAGAAACCCCAAATAAGCAAAACCACAGATAAACACAAAACCCAAATAAGAAAACAAACAAAAAAAAGAAAACCAAAGAGAAACTAAAACAAGTCAAACCTTCTTATTCCTCCCATCAAAAGCAAAACGAAATAAAACCTCAAAATAACAAACCCCGAAAAAAATGATCTTTCAAAACCTGAAACACTAAGATGTTGCATCCTTTGTTATAGGTTAGGAGGAACTATGGGCCATGGGTGAGTCTGTAATCCTTTTTTCATACTGTGGCTTTGTATTCTGGCTCATAGACATCCCTGATTTTTGGAAACTGACAACTCTTTCATCCTTGCTGTCATTTAGACCTTTAATATAGGAGGCCAAATATAGAAGGTCTTCACCAAGACCAGAATTATGTCAGACATAATTTTTTTTTAAACAAATTTGTTATGTCAAATTGGATTGATAACAGAATAAATGTTATTTATCTCCTGCTGACCTTCAACCTTATTAGTTAACCTAAGAAGTTTAGACTTGGAAGTGAAAATTCTGAGTCAGATAGTGCACTTCAGGAAACACTCTATGTTACATCTAGCCTACCTTTTTTTTTTTTTTTTTATTCCTGATTTAATTTTTTTCTCTTTTTTTTTGCCTCTTCTCAGGATCCTGAAATCCATCCTTTCATGGTAACCATAGACAAAGCCGCAGCCAGCCTTCCCATCCCCGTGCAGTTCCTCCTGGTAACTAAGTATCAGAAATCAGGTCCAGCAGAGCGATTCCTCTCCTCATCTGTACAGTCACCTGTGCCAGGAAGTTGATATCAATGAACTCCAGAAATTTCCTGTCCTGTTTGTGTCATGCTGTGCTGTTCTTCCAGTAGATATGGGAAAGGTATGGGGCTTCTTCCAGTTTTCGAAGAAGGCCTCATCAACTCTTCATCCTGAATGGCGAAGGGCCTTGAGGGGAAGCAGTATGAGGAGTGGCTGAGGTAGCCTGATCTGTTCAGCTGGAGGAGACTGAGGGGAGACCTCCTTGTAGTTAGAACTTCCTCATGAGGAGAAGAGGGTAGGGCAGGTAGTGATCTCTTCTCTGTGGTGAACAGTGACAGAACCTGAGGGAACAGCCTGAAGTTGTGTCAGGGGAGGTTTAGGCTGGGTATTAGAAAACTGTTCTTTGCCCAGAGGGTGGTTGGGCACTGAAACAGGATCTCCAGGGAAGTGATCACAGCACCAAGCCTGACAGAGTTCAAGAAATGTTTGGATGATGCTCTGGGGCATATTGGGTGACTTTTGGGGATGTTGCTGTGCAGAGCCAGGAGTTACACTCAATGATCCTTGTGGGTCCCTTTCAACTCAGCATATTCTGTGGTTCTCTAGGTCTGTAGGAGATACTCAACACAATGTTGCCCGTGTCGTTTTGCCTGTTAGTCCTGATCTACAAGCTCTTAGCTTGCTCATCACCCATCCCAAGGTGGAGATCCACACATCCACGCTGTTTTCTCACAATAAAACCAAATCCCTCTCCTTGACATCTCAGCTCACCCTTCCCAAAGAGACTGTATCCCTTCATGGCAGCATGGCATGATGTAATGAAGTCATAGACCTCTGATTCTTCCTGTTTCCAAAAGTCTTTCTCTAATTTTGAGAAGGAAAGGTCCTCTTCCCAAATCACATTTTTTAAAAAAGTTGTTTTCTCCTCATTTTCTTCTTTATGAGCATGTAGAAGATACAGACTCAAGTTCTGACTCTTTGTAATTTGGAACAAACTAAGAATTTATTTTTTTCAAAACTTCATTTTATTGACTTTCAGTAACCAACATATAATACGCATACTAGCAAATGAGCTTTCCAGGGAACACAGACTCTGTTAAAAAAAAAAAAAATAACTCACATGTCATTTTAAGACATTTAAATGCTCCATATGGAGCTCCAGCCCAGAAGCCAGGTACCGCATTCTGAATTGTCTGATCACCCAGCTCCTTATGCAACAATAAAACTTTTACATTCAGAACAGTCTCCCTTTTTACTATGCTGCTAGCTATAACCAGGGAAGAAAAACCTATTTGTGTCATTAATAAGAGGTGCACAGAAGTGATCAAAAGAACAGAACTTGGATACCTTAGGACATACAAGAAGTTTTTCTTTAGACTACTGTTTAAAAATTCTTCCTTTGGAATAGTGACTCTGGAGAGTGAGATTAGGGGGTAGCACTCAAACCATCTAAGAATGGAGTCCTCATAAGTAAACACAAATGAAACCCGGGGTTTAGTGATGCTGTCAGCTCTGGCAGGTCAGCCTCAAGACTGTGCTTTTTGGTAGCTTTCTCTGTAAACAACTCATTTCAAAATGGGCATCTGGATTCTCTTAACTTCTAGTTAAGGCAAAGCATCAGATCCAAGTACTTGATGTTTTCCTTGTATATTTACCTTCAGAAATATATAATCTTCTGAAATCAAGTAAATTTTAAAAGCATTTAATAAATTGTAATATTTATTGTGAGTTACAAAAGTAAAAGTTAAAACACGCATGTGTGTGTGAGGAATACAGTTAAAGTTATAGACAAGATAGTAACAGTATCCCTTTACTGTGTATTATGCAGCAGATTTAAAAAAAATAAACCAAACCAAAAAAAACCCAAACAACACCAAACCTGTCTGAATATTGTCTTTCACTAGGTTTTCCAGTATTCTATCTTCAGGTCAGTAAGACAAGCAGCCAGATACCAGTGCAGACGTAGAACAGCTGAGCAGACATATAGTTATGACTACTTTCCATAGGGATGTAGAGCTGGTCATAACTGTTCAATAACTGAGAAAGATGGTAAAGATCTTTTCCAAAAATAAAACAAACAAACAAAGTCAAAAATATATCTGATTAATTTCCTTTGGAAATTTTGATGATGATGATTGTATTATTATAGTTATTGTTGACTATAATGGAAATGTGATCGTGCTTTTATTTTTTTTTTTTTTAAGTCAACCTGCCCTAAAAAGCCTACCTTCAGACTGAAAAGAGCAATACTTTTCTATGTGTCTGCCTTTGTCTCTTTTCTTTTTCACTGGAAGTGATAGAAACTCCTATATCTGAAATAATTTCTATTGAAAAGGTCAGCAAAATCAGTACACTTTTCCAATGTTTCAGGGTTTGGTGCAATGTATATTTTAATGAAAATGTGTTATCCAATTCTAATATGAATATCTTTGTTTTACTGATTATAGATTCTCAGAAAGCTGCCACTGGAGAGTTGCTGGTGCTCAAAGAGCTAATTTAACTCAAAATCTAGGTTGGGACTTAGTTATGTGACTATTTTTGCATTGCTGTTTATGGCTTAAAGATGGATAGAACCTAACTTTTTTTTTTTTTTAATAAATAATTGCCACAAAAATCTTGCAGTAACAACAACTTCCAAATAGACTAAATAAATATTTTCTTCATAATCTGTGTGGGACATGAAATGTTAATTGTCATTAGCTCTCAGCCTTATACATTGTGTACTAATAGAAATCTTGTTCCAATTCACAATGCAGGATTGTACTTCATTCCAGTCAGACACTCAGAGACCTCTGATTTTATAGACATTTTTGTTTGTTTCTCAAGGAGTCTGAGCTTTTTCAGAACTTGTCCAAATCTGTAGCACTCACTTCCAGTCAAGGTACCCAACATATTTCTTCATCTTTTTTAATTTTAGTTAAAGTTTCTCTCTTGGGAGAGGCTTAAAGAAGAAATATAAGATGACAAGTGCTAGTTGCATCATTTAATATGACATGAACAGATATGATGAGGACATAGGCAAAGGTTCCTACATAGATTACATTCAAGTTCCTGAACAGATCAAAATAAAAGCTTAAAAATTACTTTATATTCGTTCATGTTTCCAGATATTATTCTTTTGCTACTAGGAAAACAGAAGGTATTTTTAGAATAAAAATTAATAACAGCCTTGACATTTCTGGGTCTTCTATACAGCATGTGCTTGAAGGCTGTTTCTAGTGTGGCTAAGTCACAGAAACAGCTTTGTTCAGTGCTGTGGTTCTTTGATGGACTCTGACAACTTCCTACATAACTTTTGTCCTCCTCATAGCATCTTCCATATCTTCAACTATCAGAAAGTTAAATTTAAAAAAAAAATCATTTTTTCCTCTCTTGTTTGCAAATTTAGGTGTTAAAAATGGTGCATTTTATACTGTTTCCAGCCTTGTGTCCCTACCACTCCAAATAGACAAACAAGTGGCCCACTTCTCTTTCTTCATCACTTTTTTCCACCCTAATCATGACTGTTTTGTTAAGATGGGCTTTAAGCTTGTAGAATGATTTCCATTTCATTTATAAAAGTTCAGGAAGCTCAGTACAGGCTAACGAAAGATTCACAGTCACATATCTGTATGTAGCTCTCTATGTTTTTGCCATGAAGTTTACAAGCAGAAATATTTAGAGATAGTAATATAGGGGGAAATACTACAAAGAATTTAGGGGTTTTATTTATGAACACCGGACTCCTTATGATTTTTTTTTTTTTCTTGATGAAGAAAGATAAGTAGAAAATTATAGGGAAGTTGGTTTTGTTTTATTTTCCAGATTTCTCACTAGCTTTAATATAGATAGCTATAACATAAAAGCTAAAGGACCTCGCTCAAGGGATAACTTGTATGCTGACAGCAAATAGGTTTGCATTTGAAAATATAGGGTTCTGGATTATCAAAGCTTGTTTGCAGTCCACAGAACTAAAAACATTTAAACAATAACCTTAAGTTTCCTGTTTACACCAAACAAATCTTGCAGTTACCACTACTGCAAGCTCAGAAAGAGCACTTGAAATACACAATTACTGCTTCCCCATCCATAAACAGTGTATTTCTAGCAAAATTATAAGAGCTGTATGGTCTGTTGGTCTCATAAGGGCTCTTGGGCAGCCTGTGGAACCAGCTCAATTGAGGATATGTGGTTCCGCTTCTGGCATGACTAATACAGTTGGGAAATATGCCAGGCATCAGACTCTTGAGGGAGGAGGAAAGAAGAGGAGAAAGCTAGAAAGAGCCTGGAGGGGAAAGATCCAAGCAAATGAGCCATCAGGCTTCACCGGAACACCATTTGACATTTGCAGGGCTGTAATGTTAGGAAGCCTGAAGCGATATTGAAGTCCTGCTGCTCTAAGGGGCAACACTACTGCAAAGTAAACAACGGACCCCATGGGAACAAGGTTGAAACGTGGACATGAAAATGAGCAAGTGTAACACATCAAACCTTGTGTTGCACAGGGATATAAAGCAGTACAGGAATGGAAGTGATTGTGAGGGACATTTATTTTTCTTGTAAAAAAAGCAAGATATTTTTGTCCTACAAAAAAAGCAGGTAGCATTTTGTGATGGGAAACAAAATGCAAAAAACCTTAGCCAGACACTTTCCCTGTGAATTTCAATCTGAAACATCAATTAACACAGAGGAAAAACTGCCAGCTATTCTTGCTCCTAGTCTGGCTCCTTTAAAATAGCATGGCAAAATAAGGTCAGTGATGTTGCTAGAAAAGATGCCATGCAATTTCTCTGTCTAAGCTACCTTGGTGCATATCAAATATAATTCTCTTCAATGAAATGATAATTTATAGCAAGCTGCTGGCCTCAGTGTCAAAGGGGTTAGGTTGGTGACTGCCCAATTTGAACCATCATTGTTTTCTCTCTGTTTTCTTACTTCTTCTGTATCTGCTTCTGAAATGCTGCCTACCTTGGGAAAACAGATCTTTATTTATAGTGCTGCAAAGATATTAAGGCTGCTAAACTGAGTAAGTTCTTTAAGGTTCATGGCCAAAAAGGCTGACAAAGCTCTGTCTGTTTTCCTCCCCTAGAGGGAAAGCAAAGAAAAAAAAAAAAAAAAAGAAGAAAAAAAAGAAAGCAAAGAAGGGAAAAAACCCATCCTAAACCTGTATCTTTTGTTCTAGATGATAAAAACTTCAGTACTGAGTATTGACTAATTTGTCTCCAGTGTACTGCATGAGAAATGAATTATAGGGTCTTATGACAACTGGCTTTCTACATGACTGGGAGGTAGCATTAAAGGCTGTAGAATTTCAGAGGAGTTTAACAGTTGCTCAGCTGCAATGCAGGTAATTTGAATGAATTATTCTGCTTTCAGTACGCAGTGTGTAGGCATGCTCTTTCCTATGAAATGGTCAAGGTTACAGTGTCATACAGTGTATCATTTCATAACCCACATCTGTTACAGGGCACACTGGCTAAATGTAATCTGCATTTTACAGATTTTTTAGGAGCTTTACATGGCTCATGATCACAAGAATACTTTGTTCCTCTTCTGACAGAGCATTTCCACATTCTCTACAATAGCTACATTCCCCTGTTCAGCCAGTTCATGCTGTCTCTTAGCCAGACATGTCTGGCCAGCATATGCATATTATTCTGCAAATGCAGAGAAGTTAATGTGATGAGCACACCTGCGGGAGTTTTTCTTTGTTTTGGTTTTCTTTTTTTTTGTTTTGGTTTGGTTTGGTTTGTTTTTGTTTGTTTGTTTTGTTTTGTTTTGTTTTTTCTTTTTGTGTTGTGTGTGCAAGATGGTGTGTTTCCATGTTATATTTTTTGATTTTCGTATGATGGGTCAGTACGACTCAGGTCATATAACTTTCCACAAAAAAAGTTATCAAAAATCTGCCTTTGCACCTTCTTCTCCACAGAATATTCTTAGCATTGTAGGTCATTTGTACATATTCCAGCTTACAAGGAAAAAATGTTATTACTCATTTAATAAAGACAGTGATAAGAAAATTAAATCACAAAATATCTGGCTTATTACCCCATTCCTGGAACACTGGAAAGAAGATTTGGATGTGTTCAAAACTTCAGTTTACTCCTGGAAAAAAAAGAAAAAGTCTTTAATAACAGTGTTATCACATTTCTGTTAAATAAAATAGTTTTGTACAAACAGCACTGGTAAATGAAAAAAAAAAAAAGTTATTGTTATTCCTCTGTTTAAGACATATGTGAATACTTTTGCTGTCTGTTACCTAAGAGTTTCATTAAGCTCATAATTATACCAATGCTAAAGAAATGAGTTACCAAAGAAAATTGTTTTGTAACCTCTATTTGCTTTTTTATTGCTGACATTTCAAAATCACACTGAGAACTGTCCTTTAATAAAAGCAACTTCTCTGCATTAATTTATCTAATTTCTACCAAGGGTAGGGTCTTCTCTAAAACTTGTCTTTTGATTGCAACCTTGATATGAAGGCACTTTGCCTAACACTCTCTTTTTACGTTAATCAATGAACTGGAATTAGTATGAGAAATTGTCTGCCTACTTCTGAACATTCTTGTTTAAAATACTCTTGCTAAACAGGCATGAGCTGGAAAGTGTTTTACAAGGCTTGTAAATGAGAGAAGTATGGGTTTCTTCCTCTTCTTCTTAAATCTATGTCTGGAAGCCTGATTTTTTTTTTTTTTTTTTTTTTTTAATATACCTCTGCAAACTACTTTATGGTCAGGTATTACAGTGGACAATGTGAAACATCACACCCCATTCTATCAGTCATGTCAAGAGAGAGGTTTGTCGCATAACTGACTGAAACTGCAAAGTAGAAAACATTGCAGAAAAGAAAATGATAAATGTTGATCTGCTGTGGAAAGGCACCTCAGGCTATAACAAAAATAGACTTTGTTGTGTGCCACTGGCAGTGAATACTGCAGTGTTCATTGTTTGTGGAAAGGATTTTGCTGATGATGAAACCAAATTGAACACTAAGATCTCTCTACAGAACCTTGAAGGCACTCAGGCAACTTTACTAGAACAGGCCACAGTCCAAAAAAGGACAAAATGTATCTATAAGAAGCATCCAGCAAAGAAGCAGTATTTAAATCACTATGTGTTTCTCACCATTGCTGTCAGTTTAACCTGGACCAATTATAGCGCAGATAAATACCAGAGAATGCAGTCTTTCACGTTATTACTGCAACAACTTCTAGTCCAACTCAGAGCATTATCTGTATAACTCTTTGCCAGAGAGTCTTGTTCAATGGTACCACATGAATAGCAGTGATAGCAATGGTGCAATGACTTTTTTTTGTGTTGAGACTTTCCTGGGCTTAATTACTCAGCAAGAGTTAAGCTTAGAATTTACTCTTGACCTTACAACTTGTCTCCAATGGTAATTAATATTGCATGGTTGGAGGAAACATTAACCTTTTCACAAATATCAATAACCAGCATCTGATATGTGTGATTAGGTTTTGTAAAATGACTACAGAGTGGTTAAACACGCACTATCAAAGCACCTCTAAGTTTTTTCCAATTGTAATACCATAAATCTGGATATTCTTATATTCACATAAACATCCAGTACCTTTTAGAAACTTAGTACATAGTACTTAGAAACTTCCACAGCTTCCTGAGCAGCATGTCACATTGGCTAATCCAGTGTGTTTCATGCCAGAACAAAATAATTGCACAAATAACCAAATAGATCAAATTAAAAATTTGCTTCATTTTTTGTCTTGTTTAGGTAAGTCTTTGCAATATGATTGTTTATGCATGCTAATCTTGGTGTTAGAACAAACATTAAACATCATTAAATATTGAAGTTACAGATATGATAACTACTTGTCAGTTGCAAGAGGAATACAGAACTATTCAAAAAACTGCATTTGTAGAACCAGTTACATACTTGTGACATTGCTGGAGCAGATAACTATATTCCCTCATTAGGTATTACTGTCTTTCATTTAGAATTTGAGAGTTCCTAAGCTCTCACATTGAAGGTGATTTGCAAAAATCCATTTTACTGGCAGAGAAAGGGATATTGTGCTAAAATTCTGAAACACAGTTTTGATCATGTATTACTTCATCAAATAAATTTTGGGAGTTTTCTGTTTGTTTGTTTGCTTCTTTGTTTTTCTTTTCTTTTTTTTTGTGCTTTGATGTTGTTGTTGTTTGGGGTTTTTTTGTTTGTTTGGGGGTTTTTGTAGATATCATTAAAGATTACGTATTTTCTGCTTTGGGACACTGCAAAAGAAAATCAGGTGCTGAAGGTTACAAGTCTTATTCAGTGATTTGGTACACAGTCAAGACTCAGGCTCTTTTTTGGTCTCATTGTCACTGCTGTCAGGAAATGACCATAGCAAATTATCTTCACACCTTCTTCGTACTTGTCTCAAACACAAATAGTTGATTTACTCCAAAAGGCATCTCAAAAGCACATTAATTATAAGACTCTGTGCTAGTGCTCTAGTTCAGATCAGGAGGGCACTTTTGAAGCATATATTGCAATGATCGCTTTGAATGTGCTGTGTTTCCCACTGCAGAGTAGCTTTGGTTACAAGCATCAGGATTATTCAGGAACAAATAGTGAATCGGGAACCTAAGTTACTTGTTTTGGGGATAACCCAATACACATAATAATAATTCATTGCAATAAAAATAATTTAATTTAATACAGAAAAAATGGTGAGGAGAGTGCTAAAGTAACTTAAAATATAAATAAAAACAAAACAAAACAAAAAAATCAAAATCCTTTTTTTTTTTTCCCATAGCAGAAACAGCTGAAGGAACATATCACTTGCAAGAATCCAGATGGGGCACCTTTTCTCTTTTCCCTGAGTAGGTATCATTATTTGCTTACTTTAAAGTACTCTTTCTTACCTTTATAATACTAATTTAAAAAGGAGTGAAAACAAAACACTCTTAAAGGATGGTTTTTGTGAAGATTCTGGGATTTACTCCACCATGCCCATGTAATTGGGGACATGGAAAGGCAACAAAATGTAGAAATAAGTAGAGCCTTTACAAGCTGTTTACTTGGTAAACACAGCTTAGCCCAGCTGTACCACTTAATTCCTTCACAGTGCCTATGCTGTCTAAGAGAAAGCACAGCAAACTGACCAGCTATATAGATTGTTAAGTTTCAGTCTCTCTCTCGAACTTACTGAATAGAATATGTTTCTCAGGTAAAACCTTGGAGTTTCTAAATATTGTGAGTACTTAATTGCATGATAAATTTGACCTATCTTTAATTCATATCATACAAAGTGATCGCTGTCAGGACCCTGAGGGCACTTCCCTAGAGCTCTCAAGTCTAGGAGTTTACCTGAGTTGGAGGACAGGTTTGATGTTCTGTAACTATGTAGCCTGAAGAAGAAAACTGTGGATGAAAAAAAGCTACAAAAAACAAACTCTGAGAAAGAGCTTTAAAAGGAGACTTTCTCAGGGTCCCCATGATTTTGGTAAGGTGTCCTTAAACTCAGACACCCACATCGTGCCACATTACAGGTATGCTGACTCTTGGCAACATACTTTGATGGTATCAACCTGGATCTTGATCCCACAGATGGGAGTTTCATCCACACCAGGAATTATTGACATCAACAAAATGTTCCTCTCTTCTCTTATCAAGAAATGTTTTTATCTTCAACCCATTATATTCAAGTTTTGCTTTAATACTTTTTACTGATAAGAGCTAACAAAGACTGTTAATGTACTTCACTCTCATTGTGAAATCCAAGAAACTAAACTACCCATTTTCTATCTATTGGCAAATTGCAATGTAAATTGCAGTCTATTGTGGTGGTACGGATGCTACAATACACAGAATATTAATTTTTGATGAAACAAGTATATGAAAATTGCTATTGCTGACCCTTTAGTTATGATTCAGGGTTATTGTTTCAGTATTCTATGATATTTTTTTCAATAATTGAAATGTATTTTATATTTCTATTTCACAAAAATAAAAAAAAAATCATGAGTATTTATCTTGAGAATTTCATAACTTCTCAATGTATATTTTTTTTTTTTTCTAAAGAGGTCTGAACTGATTTAACACATGTATTAATTTAAAGAAATTATTATTCTGAAGAAAATACAGGCATGCTGAATAGAAGAACAGAATCAGTTTCTATGGGTTCTCTTAATAGTATTCATGCTAACTTCCTCAATATATTAATTTGCATCAGTTTCTGAAAAAAAACAAAACAAAACAAAACAAAACAAAAAAAAAACACAAAACCAAACAAAAACAGTTATCCATTAAGGATGCTGAGGCCACCATTATTATTTTTTTAATTTTCCTATCATTCAAAGCATAGCATATTACACAACAATCTATAAACAATAACTAAATAAATTATTGTTCATTTCAAAGTACTTATTATTTAGAATACTTTCATGGGATCTGCAAATTAAACTAATCCCTTACCACGTGACATATCACCTATCAGTTTTGACACGACATTCTTGTTTTTTTTTTTTCTCATTTTCAGTGTTCATAAGCACAGTCAAAACAGGAATGCTCATTAGTTTTTCCTCATCTCTAAAGGGAATTGAACACATATATTATTGGAAATTGAAATTCATGTGCAGAAATACTGCATACCTCAATTCATCTTCTTTGAGATGTATTTCTTCCCTTGATGGTTTCATGTCAAGTTGATGTCTTTCATCCATATGAATAATTAAAAAATAATTTTAAGAAAATGAAGAAAAATTAAGTACTGACATATTTACTCATTGTATGATCCATCATATGACCTGATCTATTATATTTTCTACTGTGTAAAATCATTGTTGTTTGCAAGGTATTTCTAAATGGTGAACTGAAGGTTTTCTCTCCCCTCCCACCAGCATTCAGTAGAATTATTGTTAGTTTAGACAAAGATATATAGAAACAAGACCATGGAATACTATGAAAGATAAGATGAATGTTCAAATAAATTTTAAAATCTACTTCTATCCTTATATGAGCATTGTGTCTTTTAGGTAGCAACTGCCCTGGGCTTAACAAGGGAGATAGGGTTGGTCCAAATAGGCACCAGTGAAGACCCTAAAATAAATCTTGGAAAATTACACTATTCAAATATTATGTGTGTACTTGGTTGCACACTAAAGTTTTTGAAACAATAGAAAAAATTAAACTACTCATTTGGCTTAAACACTAATACTATTGGTGCCACGCCAATATTGGCTCCAATATTAATACTGTTAAATGGAATTCATAACCCACTTAGAAAACAACTCAGAGAAAAAGGGAAAATTGTGAAGAACCCACTACATGAGAACAGTGTGAATCTTTGATCTACTCTTTCAAATCACTGAACATGACTGAAGGTATTAGAGGATACAATCCTGTGCCATGTGCTCTATGCTGACCCTACCTGAGCACAGAGGTTGGATCAGATGACCCACTGTGATCCCTTCTAATCTCACCCATTCTGTGATTCTGTGACACACAAAAAGTTTCTTAGATATTTGCAAAAGCCTTTGGATTTTTGCCTCACATAGATATTGATCAATAAAATATAGAAAATGCTCTAGGTGTTCTTGCTTGCTTAATATTGGAAATTCTAGTAATAAAATATTACTGTCTTTAATGGTCCATGAATAAGATAATTGAGTTTACTTTTTATTTTAAATGTATACAAGAAATGTTTTTATTATTAAAACACACTTGATCCTTCAAAAAATTATTTTAGATTTTCTCAATAAAGCATGGAACTTGTCACTCATGAAAAATAGAGTTTATGTTTGCAGTAGCAGCATTATGTTAATCACACTAGCTTCCAAAATCTGTTAATATGCTTGTTAATAACTTTCCTGATCTTTCTGAAACCAGATATCTCCATGGATGTTAAGGAATACTGATTTTTGTCCTTATGTGTTGTGTTTTTTGTTGATTTGGTTTGGTTTTGGTTTTGGGGGTTTTTGGTGTTTGGGTTTTTTTTTTTTTTAAATCAGTAATATGAAGAAATATCAATTGATCAGTATGAAAGTGCAGTACTTATTACTTATGATTTATACTATACAAATATGAAATCCACAAGGTCCGAATGCATCATTTTACCATTTATGCAACATAATAACTGCTATTATAAAATAATTGATACCAGGAAGTCAATTAAGAACTCGTATTTTCTGAATATTTGTGGAGGGCTTGAAAATGATGCATTCACTGGTTTATTATAATTTTCAGCTTGAGATGCAGCAAGTCCATGGTTCATTTGGTTATGCTAGATATGCATTTCATCTGCTCCATCTACATTTAAGGGTTATACTCCAGTAATTTTATCACCATCCTGGAAAACAATAGTTTCTGGGGAAAAATGAATTAAATATTCAGAGGCAAGAGGGTTGTTGTACCAAACTGATAAAATAGGTGAATAAAATAAAATTATAACTTTAAAAATAAATGAATTAAACAAATGTAAAAATAACTAAATTACAATGACAACAAGACAAGTCTTTTCCATGGATTAATATTGATGTTGTGCAAGTAGATCACACTCCTTTGAGCTTTATGGCCTGTATGAGGTTTTTTTTTTCCTTATTCATCTCTTTAACTTTGGTGAAGTGAGTGGAAAAAAAAGTATTTCAGAGTTGGAAACAGTTCATCAGTAGTTGTGCTGCTGTTATCATTCCATTCAGAAATGTTCAGCGTGCTCTGATATCTGATTCTTATCTCACAGGCATCATAGGTGCTCTTGCACCCTGCCAAAATCCTCCCTTCTTCTTGTTTTTATATCTCATCCTGACTGGAGTGTTTGAAAGCATCATTCCAACCTGAAGGATAATTTGATTCAACCATATACTGAGACAGTTATCAGACAGATGCTGCCATGCCTAGATTGGACATAGGTGTTTTTTTTTCCAAGCATCTGACAGTGATATAGGCAGACTCCCTGGCATCTGGACAACTATATAATTCAAGGTATCTCTGTTGAAATTATTTATATAACCAAAGAAATATCAGAGAATTAAGATGAGTTTTATAGCTCACAGTTCAGTGTTTCATTTTTTAACATATGATGATTTTTTTTTTCTCATCCATTACTTGCTTTGTCTCTTCTGTATGTAAATCACCCCAGGCAGTGACTGTCTCTTCTCACTCTTTTAATATTCTGAGAACACAGAGACCCATTCTGACTGTACCTGCATTAGTATTGAATACATGCAATAAATACATTTAAATAAATCTAACAGACCATCTTTAAAATAGGCTTTTAAAACTTGGTCTTTTTAATAAGATACAACCATGCTTTGAAATCTGGTTTCCTATAGATCTGTATAATTAGTCTGGCACCTGGAATATCCAAGCCTTTAATCTTAAATGTGACAGCCTGAATTAGTCAATTCATGTGCATGGCCTGTTTAGTTATTAACAACCCTCCATAACTTAAACAAGTTATTCGACTGTGTTGTGGCTTCTGATGGTAAGGAGTTAATTTTCTCTACAGTAACTAGGATGGGACTATGATTTAGTTTTGTGCTGGAAACAGTGTTGATAACACAGGGATATTTTAGCTATTTCTGAGCAGTGCTTACACAGATCTAAGGTCTTTTCTATCTCTCACCCCACCGCACCAGTGAGCAGGCTGGGGGTGCCCAAGGAGCTGGGAGAGGACACAGCTGGGACAGCTGATATCAACTGACGAAAGAGATATTCCAGACCATATGACATCATGTTCAGTATATAAAGCTGGGGGAAGAAGGGGCATGGGAGGGACATTTGGAGTTACAGTGTTTGTCTTCCCAAGTCACCGTTGCATGTGATGGAGCCCAGTGTTACTGAAGAAGGCTGAAGAGCAGTCTGCCCATGCAAAGCAGTGAATTAATTCCTTGTTTTACTTTACTTGTATGTATGGCTTTTGCTTTATCTCTCAAAATGTCTTATCTCAAACCATAATCTTTCTGGCTTTTACTTTTCTAATCCTCTCCCTCATCCCAGCAACGGAGGAGTTGGTGATAACATGTAAATGAATGGCTGTGTGGAGCTTGATTGCTACCTGGGGCTAAACCATGATGCATCACAAGTTGTTCTCAAAATTATCCTAGGACCTGTGGTATTAGCAAAAAAATAAGTTCATACTTCTGAAAGGAAGATAAGATAGAAGAATATAAAACATTATTTATGATTTGAAAGGAATGAGAAACAAGAATAAAGTACTATGCTACTGTCATCAGAAGCTGAGGTCAGAATGCAGACTTGTTCTAAGTTTGTGGCAATATTTGACCAGTACCAAATCCACGCTGTGTGACTTCTTTTGCTAAGCACCTATGGGTATAATTGCATTCAGGCTTAGCCTGACCAAGACTTCAAGTCAAGTAAACAACACAAAACAAAACAAAAAACTATTGTGGTAGGTATTAAAACTCAATTCCCTTTAATAGTGCTCAGTTATCTATAGTTGGTTCTCCAGAACAGAAACATATGCACAGTTCAATGGAGATTGCTACAATCCAGAAAACACCCAGATCTGCCTATACCTGTATAGGTATATATTACTGTATATATTACAGTTATACCTGTTATACCTGCTATTAGTTATAGTCAATCTTGATGATTCATCAATCACATAGTTAAGTTGTGTGATTCCTAGACAAGCTTAATTTGTTTTTCCACAGAAAGTTTCTGTTTTCTTTAATTTGGTATCATATTATTCCCAAATGTAAACTTTTACAGATAACTTGCTTGTATCTTGTGGAGAATACCTTTTCTTAGTTGTTTCCAAGGGCATCTGTATACCACCCATTAGGATATATTTCTCTACAGATACAGATAAACATCCTTTTATCATGTCATCTTCTGCAAGTTCTCTTATAAATGTAATTCAAAATAGTCCCAAGTCATATTTTGCAATAGGCTTCCAACATTTCTCAGGATCTTTTGACATTCAATTTACCTTGTAGTGTTACAAGATTAAATAGATAGAAATATACACATGGACATAAATAGGAAAATAATAGTAACATGTTCAAGACATATGTGTATGTACCTATATGCACGATATGAATATTTGTAATACCTTTCTAACTACTTATAAATTCCATCTTCATACCTAAGTATGGTACCATAAGTGGCAGCTGCTAGACTTGCTCGTTTGAATTTGATTCTCTTCAGCCTGCAATATGTGTGCTCAGGGTCATTAGATAAACCATGAGTTTCAAGGGACATGCAGGATCAGGAGTTGATCAACATAGAAGAAACCAGGAAGTCTGTATTTACTGCAGATTAGGCATGTAAAGGCAGAGCAAGCAAGGATAAACAAGTGTAGGAAGATGAATCCAGAGCAGGAACCAGAAATCAGGGCTGAACAAGCATGTGTCAAGGCAGGAATGAGAAGAATGATTGCAACTGCACCCTACTGAGTAGTCAAGCATAAAATTGTCTCAAAAACACATTAGTAACATTTCTAACCTACCCCTGAAAGCAGACTGCAGCTGCATGGGAGACTGACAACTTCAGGGAATTTGGTGCAGACAGACCTTCCAGCTCAGGATTCAGGAAGAAGGTCACAACCTCCATCTTCTCTGTTTTTTTCTGTCTTAACCTTCTGCATACATCCCACATATGTCCCATAAAAATCAAGGTTTCTTTCCTTTTCTGGTGTGTTCAAAAGTGTAAGCACTGAGAAAGGCTTTCTCACATCTGTATCATTTATACAGCTTTTCTCTTTTCTACTGAACAGAAATAGGGAGAATTTTAATTATCTTTGAGTTACTATCTCTCTAGGAGATTGTTAGAAAGAAGCCAATATGATTTAAAAAGAATGTGAAATTAATTGAAGAATGGAATGAAGAGAAACACAAAGGCTAAGATTACAAATGCCTTACTGCCTTTTCTTTATATAATCAAAAGGCTGAAGGACAAAGTTGAGCATGAAGAAACTATCCTTAATATCACAGCAATAGGATGTTATGTAAAAAGCAGCCAGATTGAGCATATTTACTTTAAAATGTTAAATTTAACTGTGTCCTTCTGACCATTTGTTGTCCATCATAGTCTGGAAATAATTTCAATATGTATCAATACATCATTATGTATGAACAGTAAAAGAAGTAGTACTGCTTTGTATTTTCACAGATTTTTTTCTTTTTACTCCTGTGTGTTTTTCTCTGTGTGTGTAAAATTTGTACAGTAGTAAGACAACATCTCCAAACCAATGAAGTACAGATTGTGGCTGTGGCTATTAATACTTACAAAATCCTTTATTACATTCTATAATTATACTTTGGAGTTTACCTGAAGTATTTTGCTGTGATAATCTGAAAATAATCATTTGGTCTTCAGGATTGTGCTACACATTCTTTTATGTGAGTTGAGCTAAGACAGATAACAAAAGGTATTGGAGACATCACCCAGTTTGCATCAGCAGTGATAGCGCCATGTCCATGGCTTTATTTGGAAGTAAAGTAATATGAATTACTTCTATGTCATAATAATTTTAAGAAAAACACCACCTTTAGGAGTCGACAATGCAGGTGAGCCGTGGTGCTGACAGAAATGTACACAGCATGCTGTGGCCTGATTGGAGGTGAATAGAGTTTTGTACTATCTTGTAATTTCCATGTTCAGAAAGAATTTAAGATCTGTAGAATAGAAGAATTACTGCACCACTTTGTATGTATGAATGAAAGGTCCTTTATTGGAGAAGTTCTAAAAGCAAGAAATCTGTCCTGAGTGCCCGACATTTCTCAAAACACAACTCTATCAGCCAGAAGATTTTTTTTCCTCTTTTAACAAAAGCATTTGTGAAGCACACACATCTTTTTATTAGTTCATGGAGTTTATGGCTTGTTATGATCCTTATAAGAAAGACATTGAAAGTCTGTATTTCAGTACAAGACATGGGGTTCTTCAAGTGGGTCCAGGGGTGCAACACAAAAATGATAGGATGGAACACTGCTCCTATTAGGACAGGGAGAGAGAGATGGGGTTATTTGGACTACATGGAGATGGGAAGGCTCCAGGGAAACCTCATTATGGCCTTACAATACTAAGAATGGTGAAAATAGATTTTTTGGTAGGGTCTGTTGCAAAAGGAGAAGGCAAAATGATTTTAAAGTAAAGGAGTATAGATTCAGACCAGACATAAGGAGGAAAATTTTTATAATGAGGATGGAGACATACTGGAAGATGTTACTGAGAGGGGTGGTAAATACCCCATCCTTGGAAATATTCAAAGTCAGTTTGAATGGGGCAACCTGACCTAGTTGAAGATTTCTCTGTCACAGAAGGAGAAGTTGGACTGGATGACCTTTATCGTTCTATGATTCTGTGAAAAGTCACTTATTGGAGCTTTACAAAGAAAGAGGGTAGCGATGACAATAATACATCCCTTCAGATTCTGGGAACCCAACTTGTGCAGTATTGAATGGCTGACAGCCAAGATGCAGTGTACTTGTGAAAAAGTTACTTGACATTTTGTGCTTTTGAATGGTTTTAAGGCCTCTTAAAGTGGACAATCCTACTGATAATTTTTACTGTCCAATAGAAAGAATGTTCACCTGAGAACTTACTGATGAACTGTGAGATAAATGCAAAGACACACAGGTTACTTAATTTCCAATACCAAGCAGGACCTGCCTACAGGCTCCTCTTACAAGGAGACAGTCAATTTTGCTTCGCAGCTAAAGGATGTGAACAGCACAGCACACTCTCATGGCTGCTCAGGTTACCTGTTATGTGAACCACTATTTCCTCCATGAACACCTGACTTCCAGTCTGTGTCATTACATCCATGAATACTGCATGAAAGTAAAAGAGTTTCTCACCATTCAATTGTGGTGTTTTTTTTTTTTTTCATCTCTATGCTCATTAAGTGGTCCATTCAAAATAAAAATATCCCTAAGTATAACATTGAAAAGCAGTAAGAGAGGGTGTAGCAGGTGAGGGGACAAAGGAGAAGACAATCTTAGTTCTCTGTCTTTTGTATTTCCCACATCCTCTTTTAGATCAAATATTTTCTTGTAAAAACAAGTTTGGTGGAACAAAATGACTCTTTTCATATCAACTCTACTGAGAATATAGTTTCTAGGGTCTCCACATGAAGATGTTGTTCATCAGTCTTGACATTTTGGTTTTTAAAACCAGAGCATGAAATTAGAAAAAAAAAAAAAATAATATGCAAGCTTGAAAATTTCAACTACCATTTTGAAATATCGAATTTGCATAAAAGTTTTTTATCTAGGGCTTAATTCTTAATTTCAAATAACCTGCAAACCATTACTGAAATAAAATTACTTTTCACAGTGGTATGCAGTGATCTAGCAACTCAACTGTCACTGGCATAAAGAGTCATACAACTTAAGTCCCTGTGCACCACTTGGAAAGTTTACTGTCACGTGTCTCCCTCAATCACATCATAGAGGGAACATGCCATATAAGTTTGGGGTTTTTTTTTTTGTTTTTTTGCTTTTAATTAAAACTGCATTTTAATGTTCCATTTAAATGTTTTAAATTATCTTACTATCAAGTACTGTACAGAGACCCTCTCTCAAGCAATTATTTTCTATGAAATTTCATTTTTATTCATATTAGCTATGGCCTTACTCTAGTGGAAAGCCCAAGGTAAAATTGTAATGCCACTTGGGACAGAAGTGGTAACTGTAGCTATTTTATGATTTATTGGTTCTGTAGTAACAACCATCTGCAGTTGACTTAATTGCTTTTGCAATTTATTTACTCAAGCACAGTTAATTTCTTTTCTTCCTTTTTTTTTTTTTCCCCTCTCCTATGATTATGTTGTTTACAAGAAGGATATTAAGCATCTTGGTTCCGGGGATAGTCAGGAAACTTGAGATAGAAGAGTGAGCTGATTACAAAGTAAAGAGGATGTCTTAGGATACCCCTTAGTACATGATTTTTTCTGACAATTTTACCTCATAAAGACAGGAGAAAACAGTGGATCTAAGTCTATTAATGGAAATGTAAAAGGTAGTCAGATACCATTATTACTTCAAGTACTTAAACACACTTGAGTTGTGTAGGCAACATCTCCCATTAAAAAAATCATTAAAAAAAAAAAAATGACCCAAACTATCTTTCTTCACTTTTATTTTACATTTTCCTCACTATTTTTGATGAATAAAAAATGAAGAAAACCAAAATCTACAGTAAATCAGTATGCAAATAGAAATATATCTTTTCCTAGGGAAAATCATTTTCATCAGTTGAATACTTTTGTAACCATCATTTAGTGTCTTGCAATTAATCTATCTTCTTGGAAAGTTATTTTAAACTAGCTACTTCCTCAGTATTGGCTAAACATAAAGGTTATTCTCAGTTCCTAGCACAATATTTTCCCTTAATCACTAGGTCAAAAGCGTATCTTGAAATACAGCAGTACAGATCCTAAATTGTGACAACTGCCCCCATATTTTCTTACTCCTATTTGACATTTGTAAACACTATTTTCAAAACGAGCTTTGCCAAAACTAGCATTTTGAATGGCTGGTCCATAGAAACAGTGTTACTTCTTCAGAGACTTAAAAATATATTGCCCTCTGCTTAGGACAGATCAGAATGTTTGTGAGATGGGTATGGCTGCTGAATGAAAAGAGCTTTAATACCAGTTCAGAAACTACTTATTGAATAAAACGTATTCATGTAAACTAAATAAATATAGTGTTTACATCAATTCAGAAAAAGAAAGATCGAATGTTGCAAATAGTTGTATTGATTTGTTTTGGTGTTAGCTCAGATACCAATGATACTGACTATAAGTGCATGTCCCTGTGGATGGGGTACTTCAATCAATATTTTATTAGCTGTGAGCATTTTTTCAACAACAACAAGACACAAACAAAAAACACCCCTGCATTATATAATTTGCCATCATCTCCTTTCATTGGTTGTCAAGACTTTGTCCAAGAAAGCCTACAGTATATCATAATCATACACATACTTTGTTGGATTTGAATATTTTTAGCAAAATTTAGTTTTTTCACCAAAATGTTTATATTCTGAGGCACTTTGAATCATTGTTTCCCTGTCAGATCCCTTGAACCTCTAGCTGATGCCTCCTAAATGATAATTCACTTGTCAAGAAGAAGGTTTCCAGAAAAATATGCAAATGAATTACTACCTACATGTATATATACATGGGAAACAATACAGAGAGTTGAGACTGTGGAATTAACTCCTGAACTTAATCACAACATTTCTTTTGCAATAGGTTTAAATGAGCCCTACTGCTTCAGTGGCAGCACTATTCATTTCTAAATACACAGAATATTTCTCACTATGATATATGTCTCAAAAACTTTCACATTCTGGTTACTGCAATAAAGAGGATGCTGTAAAGATAAATCTTAAATACTCAGAAGAAGCAAAGAGACAGAGTAATGTCCATCTTTAGTCTTGAAAGTCCTGAAGAACTAAATGTTTGAAAAGTCAATTGGTTTTTTTGCCATCATTACCACTGAATCTGGAAATGAAAATATTTGGAGATGCACAGGGTACATTAAAGTTCTGTCCAGAAATATTTTACTTAATACAGCATTATATTTACAGAGTATTTCAATAATATTCACACTCACAGTGTGTGTTGTTCTTCTAATACTTAGAAAAACCTGACAGACTCATGGCAAATCTATTGTGAGATCAGGTTTAGAGCATAGACTCCTGCCTCTAAGAACTGCATTTGGGCAACCAGATACTCTTTGTAAAACCTGTCAGTGATAACTCTGAAAATATTGCTGATCAGAAGGGACTATACAGTAAACAAGAGATTCATTTTCTTTAAACACTTTCTGGAAAGGAAATACTAATCTTATTTCATAGTTCTCTAGCCCCATTGTTAAAATATTCAGTAAGAAAACTAAAGTCAGTAACTTCAACTTGCAGAAAGTAGAATCACATAAAGTATTTATAATCTCATGAAAAGTAACCCACCAACTGCCAAGATTAATGAAAGTCAAAAGGCAATTTTAAGAAACTATGATCACTATAAAATATGAAAGATATTGGTTAGGTGTCTAGAATTTGATTCCTTACAGTAGCTGCTTAGCTACTATCCAAATACACAGAGAATCATAGGATAATAAGTTGACCTGTCGGGTTCCTTGAAAATGTAGGTCAGGTGTTCACTGCCTGAAGAAATTACCTGCTAGGTGACTCAGGTTGCATGGAGCATTAGCTCATCCACTGGCTGGTCATATATCACTGTCACATAGTGGAAAGAATGTGGCAAAACATGATAAAAGTGAGGAAAGTAATTGCAAAGGAGGACAAAAGGATGACATCTATTTTAATTACTCTACACAGAAATGTATGGTTGTATATGTGTTTTTCAGGGAAGTGGATTTGATAAAATCCACAAGATTGTCATCTAAGCTAAACAGGACTGCAAAAACAGTACTGCAAAAATAAGTGTGCCATACTACATGTTAAATGGACTAATATTATAATAAGAAAGGACTAAGAATTATCCTAGTGTTACAAGAATTTTGTTCTAATTTTGTAATAAAATTATAAGAGATAGTTAAGATCTGTACTTAAACTCCCGTGAATTTAGAGGAAAATGTACACTTCAACAAGTAATTATATAATTAATAATCTTGTTAGAAAATGTCCTTGTATTTTTCCAGTATTAGTCTGGCAATTATTTATGTGCAAATGAATTGTATCTGACATCATGCTCCACTCAAGTCACAGTAAGAGGGAAAACCTGGAGTCCTGAATTGAGCAAATTAAAGTCTTAAAACTATTATGGGCTCAAAGGATTTTAAGCTCTATCATATTGGTTTATGATTTACTGAATTAAAGATTCTTTCCCTGTAAAGTTACACTTAAATAATTGCTGGACCTGAGCAAATCATCTTTGATAAGTTCCACTTAATTTCCTTAAACTTGTCATTGAAAAGCTTTGTTTATGTCATTTTTTTTCCTGAAAAAACTTTGCTTTAAGATTCAGGTAGTTTGATTTGCAAAATAACAGAATGAAGAGCAAAAGAAGAAATGGAAAGCCACACTGGAAAAAAAAAAATAAAAAGGACTATAGAGTCAGAGAATTGGTGGGAAGGGACCTTCAAAGGTGTCATGGCTTATCCCCAGACAGCCACCAAGTACCACACAATTGCTCATTTATTCCATCAGCAGTGGGACTGGAGAGAGAACTGGAAGGATAAAAGCAAATAAGCTTGTTATTTCCCAACAATTCAAAGAGTACCTTTATATATCAGATTGCTTTGCAATGCAATTGCTTTTGCAATTTGCTTTGCAGTCAAACCTGAACTATTCAATTTAATTTCAATTTGAGGAAAATGAAGATATGGATACTGCATCATGTCCATCACAAGCATAAATTATTTTTCTAATCTTCAACAGCCTGGAAATGAATGCATCCATGGCATTTGTTTCCTGAGTCACCATATGTTTAGAAATATTATTGCCTGATCTATATACATAATAAGTGGCAGAGATCTTTGCAGTGTCTCTTAGTTTCCTCTTATAGCTGTTTCATATAGATGTCAGTATAAAAATATGCATTTTACTCATTTTTATAAAAAAAAATATCTGCAAAACAGGAAAAGTAAGCTGTAATTTAGTACATACAGAAGTGGAAGTTTGAGAATGTCTGCATGACATCAACTTATCCTACTTTTGTAGGGTTCTGTACACAGACAGGGAAATTGGTCAGCTAGGACCAAACAGGTATCTCTTACTGTTAAAAGAAGAGAGAATGCAAGCGCTACTTTGAGCAGTGGAAACTACAAGACCAACTACAGTGAATGACAATTACCTACACTAATTATGCTCTACTTTTCTTTCTCTTAATTAATTTCACAACAACTTCATCAGCTTCATCCTAATGAAGCTATTTTTATTCAGGAGTAATGTCACAGAAATGTATCCTTAAAATTATATAAAATCAGACTAACTCAGAGAAAAACATGTTTAAACTACATAGTTTTTATGAATTACTCTAGTAACAAGTTTATAAACCAAACACCTATGCCTGTTGTAGATTGTATATGCATACTTTGGTTTTTACCCAAATAAGTCAATATGGAGCTTTTTTTCACTTTACCTTTAGTCTTTTCTAAATGAAGGCTTAAGATGCCATTAGTATCAGTAAAATCTGAGAAATTCAAAAGTGAGTTGTATAGATATGTAATATTAAAATTAAGAACTTTGCATTAGTCGGCTATACATTCTAGTGATATTGTCCTTGAGAACGCAGAGATATAAACATATAAATCTCAAAAAACTTTTCAAATCCTGCAAAAAGAGCAAGTATGAGGAAGAGGAAATTACAATTACTCATGAATAGTGGGAATTAGTTCCTCATTCACCACCTAAATTTAGGTGTGTATAGAAAACAGTGGATGGTTCCTGAAGAGGTATTCAAGATACCCTGAAGTACATATGTTCTTTTGGTGAGTTACATGGTTCTATTTGTAGACACTAAAATTTAGGTCAATAGAGTTGAAGTACCACATTAACACTTTTTTATTCTATGTTTTTTTTTTTTTTTAAACACGACTTGCTATGTAAGGTACTAGTCAGATTTTGGTCTTACATACTATATTCTATTTGAAGGGTGATTCTTACACTGATATACCAACTTTTAATTCAGTCTCCACACATTCAGTTTCAGTGCATCACATCCCACTAGGTATGAAAAATTTATTAAGAGTTCAAAAGGATTCTATCTAATCCCTGGAAATTTAAAAATGTTACCTTTTATTTTAAGTCAGTAAAATATTGGATTAAGGAAAGCATCAAGGACTGGGGAAGCCCCAGCTAAATTCTACATTTAAATGTAACTAATTGTTGAATGGTTTCTGTTATATTTATTTTCAAATATAAGCCTCTTTGCAGTAAGCCAGTTATAGTAGTGGTGATGCAGTACTCTTGATTTAGTGGCCTATGAATTAAATCTACAGTCATGCTTTTTTGTCCTGGGATTGGTAATACATGGTTGATTTATATATTTTGAAGAGATTAAAAAGGTCTGATTAACTTGGTAAATAATGACAGAATATGTAGCAAAAATAGCCACAACATACATATGTCATACTCGAATCAAGAATGTTACCAAAACATTCTATTATTACATGGCTGCCTTGGTCAAAACCACATGCTCTATAAGGAAGGAAACATAGAGAAGCACTGTTATTTTCCTCCCTCAGCTAATTTGTGTTTTTTTTTCCCTAAAATTAGCTGTCATTTATTTTTATTTGAACCTGTTCTCTTCACCTCTTGGGCTCTATCCCTCTGTTTCTTCCAGATTTTCACTTTCCCCACCACCCACCAACTTATTATCTCCTAGTCTTTTATATATATATATATATATATACACACACTTAACTAATCATTTTTTTTTTAATATGGATATACACATACAGATAAATAAAATGCAGAATTCCCTCCATCATTTTCTTCTCCTTTCACACATTTTAAGACCAAAGGTAAGAGGAGAGGGCATGGCTATTCAGGATTGTAATTCAGGGTTGTAAAACTCTTCCCTGTTCCATGGTACACAAGTCACAAAGAGTGAAGTTCATCCTAGTTTTGCCTTTTTCTTATTCTGCGATGAGTACTGCCAGACCTAGAAGTAGTAGGCAGAAACCAGAACACAACTAGGTAAGTCTTGTGCTGATAGTTATTTTTCCCCCTGAATTATGTTTTGAGCAATGACAGTTCAAGTGAAAAGATTAATTCTAGACACACATTTGATTGAATGTTTCTGAAGCCAAGAAATAAAAATAAAAACATGATTATTTACCTTTTAATATGAATAATCAGTGTGATGATCAGCATCTGTCAATAAGCAAACAAGTGCTTTTTCTAAACCTATTAAATGCTCTGGTTGCTTTATATTCTACATTAGAAAAAAGTTCCTACAAAGCTGTTGTGCAGAAAAATATCAGATTGCAGTAAGAGCATCTTTTAAAGTACATTAACATAGATGAGAAAATAATCCATTCATGTGTAAAGGACCAATTAGAAAGTGGTACTACTATTCCTGAATCAAACTGAAAAACATAAATATTTAAAGGAAAGGGAGAAGAGGATAAAGATTTTGCAAGGAATAGTGAGGAACAAGTTAAAAATCGCTTCATTATTAATTACTTTTTTTTTAAAAAAAAAAAAGTGCTCTGAAAAGAGTAGGCAGCATCACACATACTGATAAAACTTGCAGATTTATTAGAGTGACTGTTTTTAAATTAAATGTAGACAACCACAGCTGAGTAAACCTGATTGTTTCCTTAATTTGGCTGCTTGCCTTTGCATTCATAGTACTGAGTTTGTATTTGCTTTTCTCATTTACACTGATGTGAATCTGTATAAAATTAGCCATGCCTGAAACCATTTCTAGTAGATAATTTTGTATCTGGGAAGTGACTGGCAAACACTCCTGCATTCCTTTCTGCAGCTAAACAGCATGTTCATCATATAGTAATAGCAGCCTTCATTTGATGGCATCCACGGGAAAAGCAGGTAAGGTTGGCCTATACTTTGTGTTGGACAGATATCTGGAATTCTTATAATAATGATAGAAAGTTTAGAACTGTGTGGACTATTGTTGGCCCAGACCACTAAAACCTGCAGAGATGCATGAGATTAATATTTTATTTTAACATATCTATGGTTTCAGGTGTAAAAAAACCCCCTAAAACAAACAAACCAAAAAACCACCACCAACAACAAAACAAAACAAAACAAACAGTTCTTTTACTCTCAAAATTCAACCTTCCATTCTAATAAAAAAATGATTAAATTATCTTTAAAAGCATCAAAATAGTGCTGAGTTAAAAAAATCCTCAACAATCCCTGTACTATAAATTCAATCATTCTGACTTTACATTATATAAACTAATAGTTAACACCTAACAATGGGATAAAAACTTTGCTACATACCTGCACTTTAGCACATAAACATGAATTCAGATGCAGTCTGACTCTTAGCTGATGTATATTATTGCTAACTTTCTAAATATTAATTACTTGGAGAACTAGAAGAAAAGTGATTAATTGCATGTTAAAATGTCCACCTCGTTTAGCAACTGCTTATATTTTTTTTCAATTCAGTGCTTATCAATGGAAATAACAAGGAATAGAGGTCTAAAAACTTTTCTTTGATATCATTTAAAAGGACTTCTTCTGTTATTCTGTTATACAAGCACTTCAAACTGCTATCTCCTTTCCTATCCTCCTTGTCTACTCTTCACTTTTGGGCTACTAAGTATTTAGCAGGAGTAAAGGAACAGTATTAATTAATTAATCTCTTACAGAATTTGCTAAATATGAGTAGAACTGTGAGAATAATACTTTCTTTTGAGCAGAGATTTTCCTTCAGCCCATGGAAAGACCATGGTGGAGCAGGCAGTATTTCTTGCTACATAAACCTATTTTATTTGGCAATAAATTAAATTAAATTAAAGTAAATTAATTTTTCGCAAGTTCAGTTTGTCTTGCCCATAATGGTAACTGGTGATTTCCTTGTCTTCATCTTGACCAGCAAGTGGGGTTTTGTATGATTTTGTCCATTTCTTTGTTGAAGAGGGAAAGTGAGTAATTGAGCCACTGGATGGGCATCTGGCAGTCAGCCAAGGTCAAGCCTCAGCATCATTAAGAGTAAAGAATACAGAAAGGACTAAAGTAATAGCTACAGAGAAGGAGCTTTAAACTGGAGTAACACAAATAACTACAGTAAAAAATAAGTCATTAACTCCTTGGGTATATAAGAACAGATTCCTACTAGTTTACTGTGTATTAAAAAATAAAGTAGAAACCAGAAGGGTATTTCAGAATTCTGATGATGTCATAAGCATCTATTTTTTATGTTATGTTTTATTTCAAAACTATCAACTCTTCAAAGAGACTCATACTGAGGCCACCTTCCTATCTGATACAAATTCAAATTTCACTGGTTTTCATCTTTTATTTCTGATTGACCCACAATGAATTCAGATTTCATATTTCTGTCTTTCTCCTCTGCCTCTGACTTCTGTGCTTGGAAAAATTAAGATGTACTCTTCAGCACTGAAAATGTACTTTACTTCAGAAATACTGGAGCTCAAGCTACAAATGATTTAGAAGTGTGCAGGATTATTGTAGTACTTAAATATTTTTATAAGTACTTGAGTTTGAAAGAGATCTCAGGCAGTATGAAGTGATTTAAAATTACTGGAGCTGTTTTTCTAATTTGGGAGATTTGTAATTTCCCAAATCAGAAAGTGATGTTTTGGGGGTTTTTTTTGTTGTTGTTGTTTGTTTTATTTTTTGTTTGGTTGGGTTTTTTTTAACACATAATGAACTACAAACAGAATTTGAAATATTTGATCACCCAGGACTGGACGTAGTGTAAATCAAATGTCAGGAGTCTAAAGGAACTACTGTACTAATGAGAGTATTTCCATGGACTATTACCCTGTTTCCTCTGCTGATTCTTGCTGCTATGATGTATATGGCCAGATCTTTGATGTCACATTGATGTTAGCTCTTCTGGCCCTTTAATGGCATAGAAACAATAAAGGTTTTAGCAGCTGGACTTTTCTTTTTTTCTTTTTTTTTGATATTACTTTACTTTCCTCACAATTATCAGAAACTCTTTGCGTATTGTTTTGAAACTACCTACTACAGTAAATTTCAAAGAGTGAAATAAAGGAGGATAAGTAAAAGTTTCATGATCTTCAGAACATGAAACACTGAACACTGTTCATGAACACATGAACACTGGCAGTGTTCCTGTTTATCTTTCAATTCATATATTCTTCTCTTTTTATCTCCACTAGAGAGGTTTGTCTTTCCCAGTAATTGTCTCTCTGCAAATATGTTTTCATATACATACAAAGCCAACATTTTTTGTTTGGTTGGTTTTGGTTTTGTGTTTTCAGTTTTTGGTTATTCATTTTTTAATAGAACTGCATTTTCACATAACAGTTATTTCATGTTTATGGCAAGAAGATTCCCCGAACTTAAAAGTTTTGCCTATAACTTGAATGAAGCAGTAGACATTCTTTGCCCATAGTCCTTCTGTCCCTGCTTCAACAACCAATACAATTGTCTTCCTTTGAAAACAGAGACAAAACTCACTTAGATATGAGATAGTATTTAGACTATACTTAATTTTATTCAATTCTAATTTTCTGATTTGTAAGTTTTGTTTGTTTGTTTATTTGCTTGTTCTGATGCCTTAAGGATTGAGGAAAAAAAAGTCCAGGCAACTTTTAGTAGGAGATAAGTGAGCAGGAGCTTTTATGAGCCTACAGGCTCCAGAAATACATTTACACAGGATCTCCCATTTAGACCCGTTTCAAGATTTTATAATAGTGTCTATTCCATCCCATTCTGTAATTTCCCCCAGTCCTGCCACGTTCCGCCCCCGGCACACCCCATCGGGAATTGGGTCTGGGGGCTCAGGACCCTTCCTTCATCGCCATTGTCTTCTTCACAGCACGTCAGGTCCTTGGAAGCCTTCCAAAGCTTCAGATTTGGAGGTCTTTCTGTCTATTTTATCTTGTGGTGCAGAATTCATGGTGCTTCTCTGGAATTCTACCTTGAAACAGAGACTAAACAGCTACTGGAATTTTAAGGGGTTGATATAGGATGGGGTTGGTATGTATAAACATTCAGCTACTGAAGTTATTTTACTAGTACATTAGATCTACAATAACTTCTAACATCTATAAAATTAAAAAAAAACCAAAAATCAAAGAAACCCTTAGGCATCAGTTCTGCTTACTCTTCTTTTGTCTACATAAAAAGGAACCTGTTTGGCTTGATGTCTTTGCCAGGTCTTTCATCTAGGTCTCCATCTTGAACTATAAAATAGCTTCCTGGATGGTCCACTTCCATTTGCATTGCTTATAAACCTTCTGCTTGATAATTTCTGAGATTGAAAGTATTATTCCAACTGTAATGGAAATTATTTATGAAAGTATCAGGGTTTACTGCCTCATTTGTATTTTTTAGGAGTGAATATACATAATTTGCCTGTTTGTGATTTATATAAATCTCAGCTTCATCTTTCAGCTCCTTTAATGTCTCATTTTCATTCAAATACTCTTTTCTGAAAGCAGAACTTTGAGATGTGTAATTTGGTTTAAATTAAATAAACTTTTTATCACTTCCATTTTTTGCTCTGATCTCGTCATTCATCAAAAGGAAAAAAAAAAGCTGAAATTACATCTCTTAATTGTTCTGTGACTATCTGATGAAGACATCACTTAATTATTATATGTAGAAAAATATTAAACCAGACATTACCAATAGTGTTTGTTATCTAGAATGTATTTCAAAATTTAAAATCTCAATAATGACATGTTTATTTCTATTTGTCAGGGTAAACAGCTATCCATTTCTAAATCCAGTCATCTGGGAATAGAACAAATTTCAGCCCAGCTTGTATAAGACATCTTTTAACATCCTACCTTACCTGAAAATTTGACCCAAACAAGTTCTTTTTCACTTGTATTACCTCAGTTATTTTGGATCTTTATTGTATAAGTATTTCTCTTGTTCCTGAAAGTTCTCCTCTACGACTCATCAACTGATGTTTCTGCCATTCTCAAGCATCATGACCCTTCAAAATTTGCATTCTGTGACTGATAGTCTGTTTTGTTTCTGTTCCTCCAATTATATCCAGTTTACCCTTCTTCACTAGTTGCTCTAAGTTCTTGATTTTGTATTTCAGGTTTGTGGCATCACAGCTGTTTCACTCTGACCTCGTTTAATTTCCTGGGGCAAAACTGTTTCACTGGCAGTATCTTTTATACAATGATACAAATGTAATTAAAAGCTGTTGAATTCAATTTGGTGGAACTAATTTGTCTCAACTGATCAGATTCAAAATTAATGAGGTCTCAATTTAAAATACTTTGATTTTAAAATATTTTATGGCATTTAATTTGACAAAATTTAAATCTATTCTTGTAAATAAAAGAAAATTAAGAACCCATGCTAACTAGGAGCGTCATTTTTAATATTGAACAACACCATTTTCCTGTAGTCTCTAAGACTATGGCACATTTCTTACTTTCCAAATCACTAAAAGAATCAATTCAATAATAAATATCTGCTGTTATCATTAAAAGGTACTTGAAACAAATAAATTAATTTTCAATACCTTATTAGAATATTGACTGAAATGTCATTTCTATGACATGAAATGTAATAGAAATATGATTCTATCTGCATTAATTTTAGCTAGTATGCACTGAGATTTACTGGCAGAAAGTCGTGTTACAAATAAACTTGCCACGAAAGAGCAGGACTCTAGCTAGGAAAAGGAGCTATTGCCCTTGCTCTCACACTGTTTCAGAGGTTCTGGGTAGCAGCAAAACCTCAGTGATAAACTGAGCAGACAAGGAACTTTCCTAGCTTCCTCTCTTCTCTACTACTAAATGATTTATACCTCCCTTAAGAATTGCATCATTTTCCACAGAGGATATAATGAACTCTAACAGAGAGAAAACAATGTTATCAGAAACAGTAGTTATTCCTGAATTTAAAGGACTGCAGCAGCTACAGAAGGTTACATGTAGTTCCAAAACAATCTATTCTACCTGCAGTTTTCCTTCCCAAAAATATTACAAAGCAGGAAAAAAAAATCCATACAGAACCAGTGAGACACTTCTCCACAAGAATAATATCCACATGCATGCAAAAAGATATCCACAACATTTCAGACAATTACAAGAACTGCCTATATTAATAGCAAGGTAAATACTTGACATGTTGAAATGGTAATGCTTAAAATTGGATTCCAAGTTGCAATCCAATTAACCACAGTAACTGTTAATACAAATGAAATTGGTCGTATTCTCTTATATATACATATAAACATAATGAGAAATGTGAACAAGCACACAATACTTGTAGAGGACTTTACTATAATGGATGGAAACATCAACAAAGGTCCTTCTCCTGTAATCTGACACTCCTCAAAATTATTTATTCTTTTACAAAAGATGGCCTTTATTCAGAACTGTATACTGACTACTGCTAAACTGTAATCATACAAAGACTACTTGAATTTAAACTGTTGTTTCAGAATATCTTAGAGTTTACATAAGAGTTTAAAACAAGCAAGTAAGAAAAGAGGTGGAAAAGAAAAAAGCTTTTTGAGGAAGAAAAATAACTGATGAGACAACGATATGAAGAAAAGAAATTCAAACCATAATCTACCTTAGATTATATAGTAGGGTTTAATTTGACAGTAGGGACACATCTGTTTCATTAATTAAATGACAAAAAGTATTTCTGATGCCATTTATGCATTGTTGTTTCTAGAGAAAATGCTGAAAACCACATAACAAAGCCATTATCCAAGTATTCAAATATGTATAATTCACTGTGAAAGAAACATAAAGGAAGAGAGAAGTATCTGAGCATAGTCTGAAACAGTCTGTAAAGACTGTTATATAGTCACAGATATTATAAAAAAATAATTTTATGGTGACATTTGCCCGTATATATACACAGTATTTTCAGACAGTAAAACTAAACATCCTAATGTTTTAGTTCCTCCCAAGCTTCCTTGTTTTCTGCTTATAGGGAAAATATTAATCTTCAATCTACTATGGCCTCTGAGAAGTAACTTTAATTCTTATGATCCAGTGAATGCCTGAAGTAAAACATTATTTAACAAACAAAAGCACAAAACCCAAACAGAACAAAAAACCCCCACCAGAATAAAAAAAAAGCACTAAGGTTAAATAAAATAAAAATTTAAAAATATTCCCCATAATTTAACACAAAAGAGAAACACAGTTAAACAAAACTGCTAAGCTCAGCCGTAAAGTTTGCATTAAACATATTAAGGGCAATCTAGAGAAATTAAGTTTGTCAGCAGAAAAGAAAGTCACAAATGCAAAGCATTAAAAATTTAGCTTGATGTAATTTCATAAAGAAGTTTAAACAAAAAAAAAATCTGAAAATGTGTGAAATCCATATGTAAATGCATTAAAATTTATATGTTTCTACTTAAATTATTCTGTTTGGATATCAGAAAAAAAATCTCCAAGCATTGTCTCTTATAAAAAAACCTTGACAACCATTTTATGATTTTTTATTTTCAATTAAAATGAACTTAGGAATGTAAAATATTCATATGTTGGTCACCATCTAGTAAAAAAAAAGAAATAAAAAAAAATTGTTTTGGATATAATTAACATTTAGTGAACACTTCATCTCCACATCACAGCTTTTTATAGAGCCTCAGATGTGGCTGTAGTCCATCACTGAACCTAACTCACAGCTAGCAAATTGTATTTGTTGTTGTTGTAAATTTTTGTATTTTATTCTATGTTTTGTGTGTAAGTTTGTACATATGAGAAATACGACTTTAGAAAAGTTCTTTTGAAAATCATTTTTTACATTTTCTGTAGTGACTAAGGCTCACAACCTGCCTTATGCTTAGTGGCACACCAGGATCTTCTGATCTTTCAAACTGAAGTTTGTTTTTTGAATGCTGTTGTTTTCAAAAGTGTGATGTCTGTAAGAAAAGTACTAGTGCGTGTTTACATAAGATTAGGAAGCGCCTGGCACATATCCGTGGACAGTCCCCTTGAGAAAACATCCCTCTTCTGCCTTTTCCCAGCTTTCTATCAGGTGCAACAGTTCCCAGCCTTCTAACTAGGTGAACAGAGCATACTCTGACCTTATTGCCCAGACATGCTGCTGCCAGTGACTGCTACTGAGAACTTCATTTCCACAAACTTACAATTTCCACTTAGTGGTGTTGGTCAAATTCATCTTCAGCTCATCTGCATGAAAATGAAGTAGCAAATAAATGGAAAAATCCAGGCTTTAGGGAAGAAGGGGTTTATATATAAAATCAATTTGATCAATTGATTTGAGGATGTTATGCATTTATTCAAACTCATGAAATCAAAATCATTTAAATTGTGAGGAATAACTTTATTCTCAGCTCTTCAGATTTCTATGGTGATTACGGTCTTGACAATGCCTTTTGTGATTTGCTTTTTACATTCTAATAATGCAATTAGTTTACTTAAGTGTAAAATGTAGACGTGTGGGGTTTTTTGTTTAATTCGGTTGCTCTATGACTACCACCTAACTAACAGATACAATATATTCAATTGATTCATCATATAAGGTATCAGAAAAGACAGTCAGTTTTGTATTTGTATAGTACTTCACAAAATACAGTCATATCCAGAGTTGTTCTTATGCTACAAAATCAAGATAACATCTATTTATTCAGGAAATAAAATTAAAAACAAAAAACCCCAAACAAACAAAAAAAAAACCACCCCACAATTAGTCCACAATCACTTTAGGTATTAATGAATAGTGATTTCACTAATTCAACAGATTTTCTGCAAATGTCCTGATTTGTAATGGATGAATTTAGATTACTTCCTTTCTGCTTCATGAACAATGACTGACTTTGATTTAATGTCATGTAATACATAGATATAAGTTTATTCTTCTGATGATCTGAACGGCCTTTCACAATCCTTCTTGTATTCTTTCACATCACCTCATTGCTCAAAAACGTGAAGTGCTTGTTTTGTTCCAGTTGAATGTCTAAAGTGTTTTACATGACATTTACATTTAATGAAATGTTGTGTTGCTTGAATTACAAGCAAAGAGCATTAGGAAATACAAATGCAAATCTCAACTCCCAACAACAGACAACTGTTATCTAAGTACTTAGTACAACATTCAAAATGGCACTTCTGCCCTGAGCATTCAGCAGAAGCAAACTGAGGTAACAAAACTGAAGAGAAGTGCAAAAATAACCCATCTTGCTTCACTGACTTTTGTACTTGAGAATCAAAAGGAAATATGATGATTAAAGGTTTCAATAATATATATTTAGAATCCCTAACATCTTGCCATCTAAATCATAACTAAATCCCTCTGTTTATTCTCTCTGGCTACAAGACTCTTGCATCCTTAAGTTATTTTTCTGGATTAGTTTTTCCAGAACATATTTTTGATGACTTTAAATTGAAATTTCCGATCTCTAGACAAGTCCATTATAACAGTCATTTTCTGTTTCCACCTGGGTTTTTGTTGAAAGAAAATTGAGGTAATGAAAGTAATCAAACAATAACAATGAGCGTGTCTGCATTATATTTTATATTTTCTGATCATATTTTAATTTTTCCAAATCCAGAACTGCCTTAATCCAAAATCTGTTGACTGTAATAGCATATCACTGTTTTCAAATTAAAAGATTAAGAAGCTGAAATGTGGTATAAACTCAGTCACAACACAGTTAATAATTTTTTTGGATGAGTAAGTGTTTGACTTAGAGCCCAGCACAGGACTGCTTATAAAATGCTATGAAGATGTATTTTGAAATATAATGACCCGTGCGCAGGGAATGTTGTGAGCAGAATAAGAGGTTCAGATAATGTCTATTTGAGAAGCCCTAAGTCAAGAGGTGCCAAAACGACCCCCTGTCTTAATAAACTTCTCAAAAAGAAGCCTTGGGGCAGCTGGATCCAATCTGAACTCCAGACTTTGTCAACAGTTTATGTCTAGAGATTTCATAAACATAGCTGAAATTTTATACAACTTTGTCACACAGGGTTAAGGACAGGAAAAAATTATATATATATATATAAACTCATACATGATTTATTATGATAATAATTAGATAAAAAGATCTTTATCAGATCTTTTTACTACACCATATAGAAGTTATGATGGCTATTATAATACAGTTCACTAGAAAACAATATTGAAGCAATTATATTAAAACGATTGTATTAAAGCAATTATATTAAAGTTAGCAAAACCAATTATTGCATAGAGATTGATATTATTCACCCATACCAATGACCATGGGCAAAACCCTTCTGCTCAGCCTTGAGGGGCATTCCCACTCAAGGGAATAATTTCCACACATACACTCCAAGGAGAGATATGTTAGAAGACCTTGCCATTAAAATTCGGGATCAAGTTTTTATGGTACAAAGTAATTGATTGCCAGTCATATGTCTCCAGGCCAGCTATGTTAGCTCAGGAGCTTTAGATAAGTTATCAGTAGTATCAATTGCTTCTTCTTTTATCTGAATATTTCACCAGGCCTATCACATCTTCATCTCACTATCAGGAAGTTTAGCTTTGGGATTGATGAGTCAGACCAGTTTCAGCATTATTCAACATCGAAAGCAGCATGAGCTTCCTTCTTCATTTTCTGCTGGTACCTTTGCAAATAGGGCACTGTTCAAGATGTTTTACCTGATTCCAGGAAAAGCAGTATTTCCTACACATAACTAAAAAGACATATCCAATAATTTGTTATAAAATAGAAGCAGTACTTAAAATCTGTTTTTGTTCTTCTTTAAACACTAAATCCTTGTGCCACTTAGCCTTGGATATGATTTCCAAATTAAATAAAAAGTAGTTAAAAAATTTGAAATAACTGTATGTTTGTCTGTAGAGGCATCCTTGCTGAACTATAATTTGGTGTATTTTTCCTAGTATTGCTATTTGAATTCTGCTCACCTGAGTCGAAATTATTTTGTTTCTATTTCTGTTACTACTCTTCAGGAAGTACATTCTTGTGAGACTTTCCAGATAAATTAGGCAGAAGCTTGATACCAATAGTTATGGATGGCTAACCAAGAACGAAAAAATAAGCTAGAGAAACACCTACTTAAATTTTCATAGTAACACACATCCAGAAACATGATAAACAGGCATCGAAGAACCTCTTCATTATGAAAACTAAAGCACAAAGACAATTATCATGCCTCATGCTCTCAATATCTGCAAGTCACAAGATAGATCAATGTTATTTTTGGTTTTTTTCCTCTAATAAATTATGGTTGATACCATCTGAAAAACTTTTGGGTTTTTGATGAGGTTTTTTTTGAGGGTTTTTGTGTTGTTGTTGTTGTTGTTGTTGTTGTTTTTGTTTTTTAATATAGGGGTTTTTTTTTTCCAGATTAAAAAAAAAAAAGAGTTATAATATGGAGCAAAAATATATAAACACCTCTATAGATCATAGATGTGTTTTGAGAAATTATTTTTTTATTTTTTTGTTTTGTTTTAGATTTCAATAATCTGTAATACAAGTCTAAAAGCAAGCCTGTTAGAGATGAGCTTACCATCCTTATTCTAGTGACTTTTAGCTCTTGTGCTCAGAGGAATGCATGCCTGCATCAGTTCTGCCCTTACAGGGCTTCCCCTACTGAGATCTGAGTGCATGTCTGACAGATGTTCTTGATCTCACAGAAGGGAGGCTGTTTCTGTGCAATGACTTGCTTTTTGACCTGCTCTCAGCACTAGGATCCTGCTTTAATGGCAGGGTTCAGCCCACTCCATCTCACATCTGCCTTTGTGGTAACTCTGCCACTACGCCGCAGTCTTAAAACAGTGCCTTACATTATGCAGTACTCCATCACACAATTCATAATTTTATTATGGCACAAATTGCTACAGGATACTATGAAAGCTAATAATTTCAACTGACTTTATAAGCTGTCAGGCAAATTCATGGAGGAACAGGCCACCGAGATCTATCAAGTGCGAAGATACAGACTATGGAAGAGAAAGTCTCTTGAGCCATAGATGACAGAGTGGGTAGTTTCACTATAAGCTCCTTGTGGTCTTAATTACCAATTGTACCAGAAAATACTGTTGACTGTGGTTATATGCAAGATACTGAACCAGAAGGACATTCAATCTTATGAAAATATCTTTCTGATGTCATTTAACGTTCAACATCAGGTAGGGTTGTTTTTTTTTCATAGTGGAAACTTTACAGAGATCTTTGCATAATGCTGCTGAAATTCCAGGGCTTTTTTAAACTTTGCATCATTTATATATTTCAAACCAAAGAGAGACCTTCAAAACTTATGATTCACATTCATTTTATAATACCATAGTTAAACACTAGATTACAGTTTTCACTGACATGTTTAGTTCAGCTCTAGATTCAACACAGGTTCCATTGGAGAGAAAAAAGTGAAAATGGAAAAGTAGGTAAAAATGGTAAGAGGTCAGACATTTTTTTTCTTTTATAGTTCTGATTTATTTTATATACACTTATTTATATAATCATATATACAATGATATACTATAACACTGAATTATATGATCTAGTCAATTTTTAAAAAAATAAAAAAAATAAAAGATTGTATATTTACATGATCATGCAGTAAATATTGTAGAGCTCTGCAATTGAGTAGGTCCCCTTTTTTTTTGCCTTCTAAGGTTCTAAAAAGGTGACCCAAAGCAATTGAATTCTCTTTTGTCCTGCTGCCCTTAATAGTATGACAACATGTCACGCCATACTAACAAGAGTGGGACAGGATCCAAAGAAGAATTAATCCTCCTGTGGCAAAGATGGCATGCAGACTTATTTTCTAGGATGTGGAGACTGGCTATTCACTTCCTTATCACTGTCTACCTGCTTAGCTTCTCCTTTTATAAAAAATGAAAGTGTAGTGAATAGCTGTCACCTGGCAAGAGCTGTTGCCTGGTGTTATCCTGAAACTCAGTTTCAGGATATGCATGGGATTGTAAGAGCCTCAAAACACTTTTGGATTTCCTAATTACAAGTACTATCCAGTAGAAATATTATGTTCCACACATCCAGTTTATAAGTCAAATCAGTGGCAAGCCATTGATTTCTGTTCATTTCCATCATGAAGCAGATAAATAATTTTTGTGTGTGTTTGCATGGCATGAAAAGCTTGGGACTCTTGTTGAGCATCACATACAAATAACTGAAAACTATCATGAGTCAAACATGGTTGAACCACTATCCGTTTTTAAATGTACATCTGGCATATAGCTCAATATGTATGAAAATCAGGTCCTAATTACAAAATTGTCACTCATTCTGTGTCTAACGTACTTTGTTGGAACTCTACATATAAATGATATAAATGTGCAATATATGCCAACCAATTAACTATTAGCAGTTGGTATCTTAGAAGGGTGGTATCATAGTTTTACTTAGTGATCTTATTATGAGGAAACTGTTGCATGTCATAACTGAATGACAAAAGTAATGATGATTATAGACTTGTTATAAACATGAGATGCCTCTGGATAAAATAATTTTATTTGTGCTACTTTTGTAAGCAGGTTTGCTTCACTGAACAGTACCCTAACATTAGCACCTTGTCAGCAGAACCTGGTAATAATTAAAAGTGCACAGTTGCAATTTCATAGGGGCATTATATGCTTTTAAGGAAAATAAGATAAAAGAAAATTTCACTAATTTACAGACTTTAAAAGCTTTTGCAACTCTGTTGTTACATTCGTTTGCTTCATGGAATAGTTGAAAAATTGCCTTGAAACACTTTCAGGTCAGAATGCTGAGTGTACTGATGAAATAACTGTAGCTTTTTCTTCTGCTGTATTTAGAATTATGTTCCAAGACTTTTGTTCTGGAAATGAGCTAGGGATATTGGTGAGGGTATTCTGCACTGGGGAGCGAGTGAGGTGAGAGTGAGCCAGTGCAGGGCTTTTGCTGGATCTCACTCAGAGTGGTCCAAGGTACTCTAAATTGCAGATTGTACTAATTACAGACAGATTCTCAAGAAAGTTTATTTCGGGTTTCTCTAAGTAGGAGCCCCATTAGAGCAGACATGATTTTCACAAGTGTCCAAGTACAGGGTAGGAAAGCTGTGGGTTACATTTCAGTAAAATTCACAATACTGACTTTCCAAGAAGAAATGGCACTATGATATTACCAGAATAAACTGTACTTGCATTCAAGTGCTTTTTTCAGGCTTGTCAGACTTGAGAGAGTCAAATGAGATGCTGAAGTCGTATTTAATTTAATCATCCATTGTTTAATAAATGAACAGAACTTGATGCATTATGAATATTGATGTTGGACTGCTTATTGTAATTATAGAAACAAGATGAAGAACACTAACTTACTATGTAAAATATCAATCTTGATCTTCCTTTATTGAATATTCATCCCTTTTGTAATGTGTAGAAACAGCTTTGTTGTACTGTTATTTTATGAAAATGAGATTTGAAAAGTAAGGTTTGACGGAAAAGCTGCAATTGTATTTCTAAGATGAGGGTGGAGAATCAGGCTGTCCAGGGACATTGTGGATGCTCTGTTTAAGATTGGATGGGACTTTGAGCAACCTTACATAGTGAAACATATCCCTGCCCATGGCAGGGGGGATTGGTTACAATAACATAGGAAGTCCCTTCCAATCCAAATCATTCTAGGGTTCTGTGATTAAGTGGTAATAAATATAACTTTTAATCAAAGTATATTGGGTACTTTTCCTGGTTTCTTAATAGAGGAAGTATGGTGGTCTGTCTTTAAAAAAAAAAATCTACCCCGTTCTTATCCTACCATCCTTTTGGTCTTTTCTATGATTTCTAGTGAATGTTCATTTTATTTATCTTGTATCAGGCATTCCTCTTCAGTACACAACTCATCAGGTCTCCTGAAGCTGTGATTTGTTTTAACAGTTGACTAGGGTAAGATATTGGTCAGCTCTGCTGTCAACAGGAAAACTGATTAAAAAGGATACTGTGGTATCTGCAACTTGATTTGCATTCATACAAAAAGAAAATACAAAAAACATCCAGCAATAAAAGAGACAAACTTCTTGACTAGTTTAATATATAATAGATAAATTGAAAAATCTTAATGCATTTTGTTTTAATATTTCAGACCAATATAGAATATTTTTCCTGTGATTTGTAGTAACATCTTTTTATTATTATTACTTTTGCTTTCCCTCCATTTTCTATATATTGAGTAAAATAAACCAGATAGACAATGAATTAGTAAAGAATAAATTTAACTGAAATCCCCTAATTAAATCAGGTCCACTGTATTTTCTCTAATTCATTTTGTCCCACCTCAAATAACTTATGAAGGTTCATGCAGTTTTGAAACTGACTCCGAGAGACCTCTGAAAATTTTAGTGTTAGTTCAGGTCAGTACTCTGAGATGAAGTTTCCTTGGATATATGGTTGTAGATTAATGTCAGAACCTAACACTACACTTCAGAGAGTGAAGAACAGTCTGTTATACATGCTTGCAAAACATAGAGTAGATAATGCATAAAGGAGTATTATAAAACATACGGAGTAGTAGCAATACCTACAAAAATTGTGCAGACATCCTGTTTCAAATGTAGCTCTACAGAGCAGTGCTCCAGCACAGAGGTGGTTCAGAGCAGAACTAAGTGATTGAATCAAAGAAATGAGTCAGGAGAGATTAGCAGGGCAGAATAAATCAGGTAGATTGTCCTCATTCTTATGAAATTCTATAGATCATAAAATAATTACCATTCAAATATTTAATTACTCTCCAATCATTTATTAATCTCACTGTGAAATCTGGCAAATTACTTGCATTGATAGGCCCAAATCAGAGACCTAACATGGCCAAAATTAATTTGCATCTAATACTGTCTGACCTGGTATAACAAAGGTAGACTCAGCTTAAAAACAAACCTTGCTAGAGACTACAACATTAGAGGCAGCTTCCTCAAGAGCTGGAGAAGTACGTCAAGAAGGAAGCCATTACTGAATATTCATCATTTATTTCCTGCAGATAAGTGAGGAGGAGATGGTGAAGTGCTGATATTTTCTCATGATTGGAGGATATCTGGATGACAGGAGAGAATACTATCCTTGAGGATCTGAGAAATCACAATGCATGGCTCCATTCCCAAAAAATCATCCATTGCACAGTCCTGATTCTGCAGTTTCAGTCTTGAATGTGCTTTCTGAAGACTGGGTGGAAATATGGACAGGATTGGTTATCAGGTGTTGGTAAGGAACCCTTTTGCTAGCCACAACACTGTGTGCAAGGGAAATTCTTTGATCCGTAGTGAATTAATCTCTGTAGTGTGGGAAGGCAAAGCTGCCAGAAAGCATACAGCCTTTGAGAATTGAGTGCAGGAGGTGTGAAAGAGACTAACTGTGATAGAAAATAAATAAATAAAATAAAATAATAAAATAAAAAAATCAGAGACTTGTTCTACTGTTTCTAGTAGAGTAGGAGTCTAGACTTTCTGCTTTAGCTTCTCTGAGAGAAAATCATAGCATTTGCAAATTCCTTCAAGATCAAGGTTTATCTCTAAGTATAGTTGCAGAACATAGCCATCTACAACCCAAATCCAAACAACTCAATTAGTTTATTTAAAGCTTGTTTGTCAAAGAAACTAAACCCTTAGACTAGCCAAAGAAATTCAGAGGTAAATTAAAACAGTTCACTCCATTTCTAAATTAAATCCTGAGTGGGATTTCATATTTTATGACTTCAGAAAACAGCATAAACAAGAAACTAACGACTCTTAAAGAAAAACCAACCAAAAAACAACCAACCAAACCAAACCAAACCAAACCAAACCAAACCAAACCAAACCAAACCAAACCAAACCAAACCAAACCCACAAACAAACAAAAAAAACTCAAACCAAAAAAAAA
>JAWWMP010000001.1:96242502-96275495 GCA_035047865.1 Dendrocincla tyrannina
AAAAAAAAAGCCAAAAAAAAAAAAAAAAAAAAAAAAAAAAAAAAAAAAACACAACCAACACAACCAACACCTCATTGAGGAGAATCTGTCTGTTATTTAGCTTTGCATTCAGAGGTAAAGGAAAAATTTGGGTACCGTAAGGAATAGAGTACTTAATCCCTTACCTTCCTATTGAAGATCACCATCTCTATAAATCAAGAAAAAATTGCATTGAGCAGGTATAAATGACAACAGTCTTCCATTTTGTGAAAACTTCATAGTCAAACCACTCCTCCAATGAAGAAGACCAAAGACCTTTTCTGATGAACAGGCCTCAGAACCATTTATGTCATGAACATCTACAATGGACCTTCTAATTAATTTTCTCCATCCCATCACCATTCCTCCCCAAAGATATTCATATCCTCAGGTTTTAGAAACTTAATTGCAAGTGTCTAGATGTCAGATCCCACTGTAAATAGTGGAATGATAACTAATATAGTAAATCTTGGCTATACAGCTGCTCATCTGTTCAAACATGAGCACCTTCTTCAGGATGATTTGGAGGCTTCTTCTGTTCTACTCACTGCTTTATGTTAACTGCAACATACTGTGTTAGCTATAACTGTCACTTGGACATCTAAAGTTAGACGTCCACTGTTTCGTATAGAATTTTCCTCTTACTGTGAAAAATATTTGACTTTGTAGAAGCTACTAAAATACGCACTGTTCTGAGAAAGGATTTAAGTGTACGGAACCTGAGAACATTGATATCAAAAAGGATGAAGGACCTTAACTGTATTGAGAGAAATTATTTTGACACTGAAATTGAAAATTAAATCAAGTGTGTGTACTTTAAATGAACTCTATAATGACTGGCCTATCATCTCTGTTACCTTCTAAAGTTAATCTTGCTTTAGGCTATTTCTGGCAAAATAACCCAGTTTCTACAAAATGGATGAAGGTTGTATCTATTTTATCTTGAAATAGCTGAAACCTCCCATATATATATAAAAAAAAAAAGTAGGACAGAAAAAATTTCGTTTGGTCTATACAATAAGCTACCACTCTGTGACAGTCATGTCAAAGCTGAGAGTCAGTTCCTACTCCAGCTGTACTTCGAGACAAGAAATGCCTCATGCCGTCCCTTTTTTCCTTGCTTTCTTAAGTGTCTAAATAGTTTTGAAGTCCAGAAATTATTCATAAAAATAAGAAGATATGGCATTTCAGTATTAAGGGTCAGAAATATTTTGTTTGGAAAGTCACTAAAACTTTTTTATAATTCCAGACAGTAACACCTGGAAAGATTTCATCTGGACACCTAACATGAAGTATGGAGATATTCTCTTGCCTTTATTTAAATCCTCTCCCACCATCACTTATATGCAGTCTGTAAAAGATGATAGACAGATGACATCCACAATTTCAGGACAGATTAATGGGATCATAATGAATCTCATTTTTAGTAGTTCCTTGCTCCACATAGAGATAGTGGATACTCTTCGTTCAGTCAGATAAGACTTTTGGCAGGGGGACATACTTCTATTAAAAAAGCTCTGCACACTGAATTGGAGTTTTTCTATTCCTCCAGAAATGATAGGAGAGCCATCTAGACTGCCCTGTAAAGAGCTGAAACAAAATAAAGCCAAGGATCTGGCTTATATTTTGTAGAGTTTCCCTGAAATTCTAATTAGCCACTTCAGGTTTTTTTTAGATGTTTTCTGTATCTGACTCTCAAATTTAGTTTTGGCAAAAACTGTAATCATGAAAAGCATAAAACCTTGGCTCAGACTGCAATCTAATCATATATGTTGCTAATGCTGTCATTTCCAAGCCAGTTCTCACAGACATATCAAGGGTCATTCCTTCTGGGAGAAAAGGCATAAATGACTATTCTTTTCTCCCTTTGCTCTTCGTCTAACTTCTGTCTTCCTTTGCCGCCATGACTTAATTTGCATGTATAATCCAATAACGTAATTTAGAGCCATTCATATTAATCTAATGAAATTAATAGAACTAGATTATTTTAGCCTGATCCAGTTATTGTACAAATTAAAAAGAACACAGAAATACCTATATGTCTCCCACAAAAAAACTTCTAAACCAACCCTCTCCCCAAAGGCCCTCTAAGTTCAGGCAATTTTTTTACATATTCAATCCTATCAAGTTATAGTTCGTATTATAAAGGTTTTTATTATTATTTTGTTTGAAGCTTCCTTATTTTTTAAATATATTTTTAGAATAATGGAAAACTTCAGAAAATTGAACACAGAAGGGAATTGCAGAAAAGCTGTACCTCTTGAATAATCATTTCATTAAACAGTATTCATATGTCATTGACATTAAAAATATATATATGTGTACTCCCCTGTAGACTTGAAGTGTACATTAGATAAAGCAAAGAGCATGCCCTGAATATCTGCAACACTGAGAAGAAGACCTGGACAAGCTTTGTGAGTAAATATTGAATAATATGCCAAGATATTTTCACTTTTCATTTGCTCTAAGAAAACCACTATACACATTTGTAGTCCCAGTGGGAATGCATTATCAAAAGCCCCATCTAAGGAGGGAATGAACTTCTCCATGTGATTTTGTACCCAGCGAAAGAATGAAAAAAAAAAACCAAAAAAAACACAGAAAAATAAAAGCACTTTGTTTAAGTATTTTTTTTTGAAGAGTCTGTCTGCACATATTGTTTAATCAAAGTCTTCTGCACAAGCCTTTACTTGACAGCTCCTAAAGAATGAAAGTGGCAGCATTAAGTGTAAAAGCATACTGTTATTTTAATCGCCAAAGAATAAAGTATTGCACAACTACTCAAAGTCAAGTTCCATTTCTCATGTCACTGTAACTAAAATACAGCTTAAAACACTGAGTGTTGTTCTGAAGCATAGATCACAAGCTTCATCAGTTACATGTTTTCGCCACTTTATTTCTAGTGCATGCAGATCCATTACCTCTTTAAAACATTCTTTCTGTTTCATGTCTGCTGTGCAGGTCTGAATTCTGCTAACCATTCTCTCTGTCTGCTTCCAGTTTTTTCTCTTCAGACAGAAATCTCCTTCAAGACTACATGGATTGACACATTCTTTTCTCCATTAATAAAACAGATTTTATTGTTCTTTCATTTACCTTAAAATCAGAGTTCTTTTAATTTTGCTTAAAATTGTATGTTTTAATGTTGTATTCAAATATTTTGTCTAAATAGCAAAAAGTTGTTATTACATTCCCTTTTCAATACTGAATTTTATGTAACATATATTTTATTGAACTAGAGAGAATAGTATAGTCTAACCTTCACAAGACATTTGCCATTAAACTTTATTTCAGTGTTGAAGACAGTTTTCTGCTCACTCCCACTTTATCTTCAGACTGAGTGAATACAGGTGTAAATTAAACTGCTGCTTACAAAGATTTCCCATTGTCCAGATGCTAGAAGTGCTGAATATGAGTCTAAAAACTAATTTTGCTCAATAAAAAGGATCTATTTTATTACAGTCAAGTCCTTCAAAAGACTTAAATGTATCTTAATATGCATTAGATCAATCAGACAATCCAAAATTTCTCTGTTCTGAATTCAAATATTTCCATGACCTTTTTGAACCTAACGTAGGAAAAAAAAAACATATATCCAAAACAAAATTCTATATCTTCATATTCCATTTACTACTGACAATAACTGTTTCTTCAGTCAATGTAGCCTCAAATATCAGCATAGTTAGAATTCTCAGTAACTGCTTTTCTTTTTTTTTTTTCCATTATTCTGGGACTGGTTTTATTTTTAAGGTTTCATGCACTAAATCACTTATACAGAATTTCACTCTTCACTTTTTTATACATATGAAGTAAAAAGAGAAGTTCCTGAGACATATAAACAATATATCCCTAAACATAAACGTTTCTGAAAAAGGGAAAGTCATTGAGGTGAAATGAATACTTTATTTGTGTCAGAGTTCCCAAAAGTTCCCAAAGACCTTGACGTGAGGTGTGAATTACCCTGCTCAGCAGCACTTTATAAGTACAGTGGAGAAATAACTGTTTATTGCATTAATCTTCAGTTCTGTAGCATCTGCTTTCAGTTAAAAACAGTTAAGGTGAAAAAGAACTGCTTTAGGGTGGAGATCTACTTTACACACCACTAGATTCTTTTTGCCCTTGCCTATATACTATATATATTCATATATGCATGCACTCTTGCAAATGAGAGGACCTATGTGATGGGATCCTTTAGCATCATATAATATAAAGCAAGTTCCTCTCACATAATCTCACTCCTCTCTTCTCTGGCCAAAATTGCTTCTGTGCAATAACTTTTTTGATTCTTAAATACATTATCCTAGAGGTGCTTCCACCAGGATTGATGGTCTCTGAGCCTTGGCCAGCAGTGGGTCCATCGTGGAGCCAGCTGTCACTGGCTTTGTCAGACATGGAGGAAGCTTCTAACAGCTTCTCAGAGAAGCCACGCTTCTAGCCTCCCCTACTTCTAAAACCCTATACACAGTCCCAGAGCTGAATGCAGCACTCCAGGTAGGGTCTCACCAAAACAGGGTAGAGTGACAGAATCACCTTCCTTGACTTCCTGGCCACACTTCTTTTCATGTAGCCCAGGATGTGGCTTTCTGGGCTGCAAGTGTACATTGATAGGTCATGGTGAGCTTCTTGTCAACAAAACCAATACAATGTTTCTTTTTCCCTGAAAATTTTGACTAATAATAAGTTTTGGATCTTCACAGAGTAAAGAAGAAAGGGAAGCTTGTAACTGCATACAGTGAAAATTGTCACGGCACCTGAGATGTTTCCTATCTTGTCTTAGAAATAGATGCTGAAGAGTTTACTCACAATTCTGTCTATTTCATGAACTGCTTTTGCAATTTAAATAGGATTGAACTGCTTTTGCAATTTTAATGCAATTCTATTTAAATAGTATGAAATCACAATGGCCACTTAAGCAAAGTTATTACATGCTTCTCCTACTCTTTCGTTTTCTTTTTGAATTTCTAAGGCTGAAGCCACAAAGTCATCACCATACTTTATCAAAATTCTCACTGATATCTATCCTCTCCAACACACTGCCCCTCAGGAAGAATCAATTATGTAGTTGGACTGATGTTTGTCCTTCAAAGTTCTGCACAAGTGTTAATTCAGGGAACACATTCAAAGGAAATTGCATATAAATAGATTCTTCTCCTTACTTGAATGTAGGCTTTCAGCTGCATGAAACATAGCTTCTTACAACATTTATTTACAGGGCTTTACTGTGTTGTGATTATTAATTTAAACAGCAAATATCTCTAAATTTTTATTGCATCTGAAGAATATATTACAATGATATCCTGTGTAAGGTACAATAAAATAATGTGCAAAGAGGAAACTTTCCCATTCTTATTTATTTCTCTTTTCTTTTGGAGAAAAACAAGAACATACTAGTGTACTGAAATGGGTTACCCTACTATGATTTCAGTCTAGGTTAAGTATATAGTTATATAGACAAAGAACTATTAAGACAGAAAAATAAGACTGTTTTTCAAAGTAGTCCTGGTTCTAACTAAACAAGTGAAAAAGATCTAGCACCAGATCAATAAACAGGAAAGCTTCATTCTATATTATTGGACAAATCCAAAAATATGTGAATATATATCCCCAGAAGATAATTTTTTTCCAGAGGAGAAAACTCACAGCTGCCAGTATGTAATACCTGAATTTAACGTCAGTACTTTTTCTGCTTTAACACTCGAGAGAGAAGAGAGGACCAGGCAGGTGACCTAAAAAGGGATTACTCCTTTAGGCTGAATCCATTTAAGACATCTGTGACATCCATTTTTTAAAATGAATATAAGCTGATCTTGTAAAATGAACAGGGAAAAGAACATATCTTGTAGTATTTCACTGAGTATGTTAGGAAAGAGATGGATTTGGTTGCAAGAATTTTATAAATATATAAAGAGATGCTCTTACTCCACATCTCAAATGACATATACATAGTACAAACCTATCACCTTTGTGTTGCTTTTCTTTTTCCGTGTTGAAACAGGATGAAAGAACATGTCTGATTTGGACTGGGGGCTATAAAATTCATGTCCAAGGAGGTCATGCTATATCTAACAAATGCTTCGTTTTCCGCGATATATGTTCAGGAATATATTTAAATCTTCAGTCAATTTGAGTAAAACCTGCAGTCTTACTTTTGAAACTGTGTTGTTTGATCATATGTGAAATTTTGGCTTTCACAACTCTCAGGCTATCCAAGAATATATCTTTTATCTTTGAAACCTAAAAGCAGCTGAACAAAATAGAATCTGAACTGTTACACAATTTGTTGAAAAATAAAGAAAAAAAAAGTAATATAATTATTTAGATGCCATTTAAGTAAAACTGATCTGGCCTTAATTACTGAATTGTTGATTTCTACCTGCAGAGAATGTGTTTAAGACACTGTGCAGAATTACAGCATGTTGCCTTCATATTAAGGAATGAAATAGCTACCTTGGGGGCAGAATGTTAAAACATTGATCTAGAATGAATCAAGAATATAAACTCCCACTCATGCACCTAGGCACAAAATAGAGAAACCACTATATCTGAGATATGTACACTTGTATTGGTAGTGCAATGGTCAATTTGATTTTCAGGTGTTCACTTATAAAAATTAGTAAATTTTCATTTAGTCCTGTTTATTTTGATTTATTTGTGTGCACATTCATAAATCATTAAATGCAAGAGTTTGAAAAAGTTGGCCAGGGCTCAAGTTAGGCCACCTGCATCTGCAGTATTTCCTTGGAAATTAGTAATCAGTTGACAGAATGTTGCTTTTGTATATTCTTTCTCTCCTTGATGCGTAAACTCAAATTGTCTGTGCAAAGTTACAGTTTCAAGAGAAGAGGGTGGACTAGATCTTAGGGGTCTTTTGTAACCTTAACAATACTATGTCAGCTCTCTTCCCTCTCCACACTACTCCCCCTTCCCTAGTATATGTCAGTTTATTGTTTGGTGGCTTAGCACCATTTTGGCAGAAGACTTGTGCAATAGTTTACCACTATGGTTGTGTACATTTTCTAAGACCATTCTTACAGTGTGTAAGTCTCCAAGAGATGCAGTCTCCAGTTTCCAAAATTTGAAAAGCTCATTTGGCTTCATCTGAAAGGTAAATGACTAAGTTCACAGTTTTGTAGTTATATAGAACATCCAGTGACAGCAGCATCATCCACTGTTTAAAACTGGGGTCCTGAAAGTTGTTCTCATATTATATGGCAGTATCTGTCAAAGAAACACTTTAAAGTGTTTCAATACACTGGTTGTTCTTGGTCTGAAATAGTTAGTCTGCAAGGGAAGGGCAGGCTCAGAGAAGAGCACAGGTGGAACTGAGAGTAAGTCTCACCGTCCCAAATAGTGTCACTGAGACACAGATGCAGCTTTAGGTTGGCACCGCCTATATTGTTGATGATTGCTCTTAATTATACAGTATCCTGACTTTGCAATAACTTCCTTTTGTGCAATGCACTCATGTTCTTTCTCTGGACTCCTTCTAGTAAATCCACGTCTCTTTTGTGCTGAGGAGTCCAGCACTGGTCCCAATGCTCCAGATGTGTCTTCACAGGGCTGAACCGAGAAGAAGGATACCCTGCTTCGAGCTGCTCTGCTTAATGCAGGCCCAGAGTTTGTTGGCTGCTTTTGCTGCAAGGGCTCACTGCAGGGTCATGGTCAGGTTGGTGTCCACAAGGACGTCCAGATCCCTTCTCTGCATCTCCTTCATCCACCCCTGCTCCAAGCGTGTATTGGTGCCTGGGGTTGTTACTTAGTGTAGCAGAAAGTAACAGGAAGTAGCAATAGCAGAACAAACTATCCTCACATAGCACATATATCATATGTGCTATAATTTAATGGAGCATAATTTAATGGTTCTATTTGTGTAAAAAAGTGAGAGAGCATATCTATTCTATCTATATAGATAAAAGATATCACTAAATTTATGCTTAATAAGGTTGAAGACATTAAAATAGGGAAAATGCACCCAAAAAGGGTGTTAGACAAGAGAAATTGTATTCAACTAAATATAAAGAGTAGTCCTACAATATCCTAAGCAAATTGAACTTCTTAATGCCAAAATACTGTACTATACTGAAAAAAATGAGTTTTCCATTTTCTGGGAAGACTGGGTTATTACCTTGAAAACCCTGAAATAAATGAAGTTGCAAACAACAGTATGCATATTAGTACAGTCAACATAGAGCTCAACTGCAGCCTAAAGCATTATCAGTGACAGAGTTGAAGGGAAGATTAATAGAGCAAAAATCACTGGCAGAAATAAGCAATCATCCCACCATTCTCAATAAAAATGTGTTCAAATATAATCAGAAGAGGATACAGAGTTCGACATTTTTACTTATGGATTTACAAATCTAAATCACAATAAAAAGTAAAAAGAATTTTGAAAATTAAATACATAAGGAATAGGTAGAGAAAAAAATAAAATCATAACCAGGCATTCTGCTTTTCTGTGATTCTGCAATCTGGCAATGAAGAAAAGATTAAAATATTGAGGAAGAGAATTCAGGAGAAAATCCTTCATGAGCTATAATCTCCTGTTTTCAATCTAGTAAAAACAAATGGACCCAAATCCACTGAAATGCTTGAAATATTTTCCACAATGCTATTTAAAGTGTCAACTAATAGAAGTTCTGAGATTATGTTTAAAAATTTGTGTCATAATGTGTGAATATTATTTTTCTATTGCTTGCACTTTAAAACTATCCTAGCAGGGGGCACTGATGTTATACACTATAATGCATTCAAACAGAACAGTGAAAGAGGTCAGATTTGATGCCAGATGTCTAATCTATCACAATTATCTAATTTTAAACCCTCTTGGCACAAAGTGAAGGAAAATAAATTTTCTATTTACCATTAATTTTCCCACTGAGTATAGTCTGTTGATAAAGAAAGCAAACACAAAACCAGTCTGAATGGATAATAACCTGGCACCATTGATCTAGTTCTGAAGGTTAATTAATCATACGCTTGCCTTCAAGAAAGAGTTATATTACAATGAACCTTATTTCTTACTGACTTTATCACCTGGGTAATTCCACACTCAGCACCCACAGCAAAGGCAAAGATTTGACTTTCAAAAGCTCCCTAGAAACTCAGGTTAACAATATGCAAAATACCTACCATTCAGTTCAAATATTTATCATTGCATATTCTGAAATATTTGTAGGACTGACCAGAACAACAGGAACCAAACTGGTCCATACATGTAAATGCCTTCCATAGTGTAGTGCACCAGGAGGAAGTTGAAGATAAAACAATTACTCTCATTTCAGTTGTGATAAATCAGTGAAATGAGAATTAATAATTTCTATCCATAATGTTATCCCAGAAATTTATTCTGCAGTCATGAAAGGGAAAAAGCTAGTACTATATTGATTCAAATTGTTTCTATTCATGCACTGGATTTTGTTATCTCTAAAAAAAGAAAAAAATACTATTTAAATCAGAGTGATGTATATTATTTCCTCAGATGAGTGTTGATAAAGTATATTTATCTTGATAGCTCAAGTATACTCAGTCTATCCTGTAATCAAATAAAGGAGATAGGAGAGTATTTTGACAGCTATTCTACTCAATAGACATGAAAACCAATCAAACATCAAAAACACCCAAGCCCCTGGACTTAATTTGGACATGTGATAGCAACACACATCCTACAACTAACAGAAACGTGCTTCAGGTTGCACTTCCCAGACCTTGCTCACTTCAGTTGAAAGCATACCATATTTCAGTAATTTCTTCTTGATCAGGATTATAACAAACACATATTTGATATCGATTTGAATACCCATTTCTTCATCCTTCATTCTAGGTTTTAGTTTTTCCCATGTGTATAACATAGGGACATGTCTTAAAAAAATCTTTATGACACAAAATCCCTTAATGCTTTTTTTCTTTTTTTTTTTTTCTTTTTAACGTTACTCCACTGAAATCATATGAATTAGTCTTTTACAGTCACATGCCTACAGATGTACCCACTGACTTATTTGAATTATATTTATCACATACTGCCTTTGCCTCCTCTCTGAAGAGTGTAGGCTGCTATTTTTGTTTACAGGAAAAGACTTAATCATCTGTTTTATTTTTTAACCATATCCTTCCTGAAAAAGTCTGTTGAAAACCGCCATTTCTATTTGTGCCATTTCAACTCAATGCCTTCTAAGCCCTTCAGTATGATTAAGATGTATGATGCATTGCCAGTCTACCTAGAACATTCTTGTTCCTTCTGCTGCATGACAATAAGAAGCACTGACCTTACTAGGTTGTGTTTATTCAGCTTGCAACCTATTTCGGATTTAATAGGCAATCCTTCATCCAAAAGTAAACAGCTCTTAAGTGGCCTGAGATAGATCTGCAAAGTGTTTATTGTCAGCATTGCATTCTATTTCATTTATGACCTTTTACAGTGAAAAACAGACTTCCAATTCTTCTAAATGCTTTGGCAACAATGGGAGGAGAAACCAGACACAAGATCTTGTGCATTTATGAGTAAGAAATTAAAGGAGGTCTAACACTTCTCCCTGCCAAAATACATTTAAAATAAAGAGGAAAAAGTCAAACAACCTTACTGTATATTAACCTCATTTATTCATCATCAAATCTGGTGTAGGTCCAAAGTGACTCGTTTCTTATATTAGAAATAGAGAAGCAATAGTTATATATGTATTTGTTCCTTAATAAACACCACATAAATGAATTTTCTCTTCATTGTTGCAAATCAGATATAGCTATGATATCTCTAATCTTGACAATTTACTAAAATTAGGGTGTTTTTTTTTTTCTCTTGTCTCTAGTGCTTTCAGGTTGAAGATGGTTATAGTGAAGGGGAATATTTCATAAATTCTTCTTTTTTGAATTTTTCAATGTAAATATGATAATATTTTTATCTTCCAACAGAAAACCATATTAATTTAAAAAGTATAGGAAATCATAATAAAGCAGGATTTTTTAAATGCAGTATTTAATTAAAATTAATATTAATTCACTAAATTTTTGTTCAGTTTCAACTGTTTAAATGGAAGTCACCTGGCAGATCAGCCACTAATTCCCTTATATTTATCTCTGTAATTTATTATAGATATTACAAAGAGAGAGAAACCAAATATTTTATCACAATGTATGACTTTACCTTACTAAGATATAACAGAGAACACAGAACAGAACATAGGTCTACATGTTTATATTTGAAATATGACACAGGAGCAAAGTGCTGAACAGTGCCCAAATCGTATGTTCACAATTCCAGTCAATGTGCAATTTAGTGGTTCCAGGGGAACTCATTATCATGAGTTTCTTTCTTTTCTTTTTTTCCCTAGCCTAGATTTTAATTTTTAAAATAACCTTAATTATCTTGGAGAGGGGAAGGAGGTTGATGAAATTTTTTGGAATGTACCAAACAGTAAGGTGCTTCAGTTCTACTGTTTGCTCTATAGACTGTGGTAAAGATTGTCTTCTGTATGTTGACATGCAATGCTGTTTAAAACCATTACCTAACTTCGTTGACAAACATACAGTCACATACAGACTGGAATAATCATCAGGCAGGTCCCAGGTTCCTCAAGGGCACTCTGGAAGAAGATCAGGAGTGGGAGAGAGGGAAAGCTGAAGCCTGGAGTTGGCAGGCAGCCCAAGGGCACATGCCTGGCTCCCACCGTCCTGCCATGTTTCTGCCACTACAGCTCCTGTGGTGACAGTTTCCCATCCCTCTTCCCTCTGACAGTGAACGGTCTCTTAGAACGGTGTTTCTAGGCAGCCTGGACTGCATGTAGCTTCTTGTTAGGCTGTTGTTATGCTGCTGCTCATTCATTTTTTTTGTTCCCCCCACATGTCTAGCATTTCTTTCCTCTGTTATTCTTGAAGCAGTCCTTTCATAGCTCTCAAGGTTCATCTCTTCAGCGACCAGCAACTGGAAATTAGTTGTTTGTTTTGTTTTTTATTTTTTTCCCCCAAGTTGTGCCCATATTTTCAAGACTTGTATTATTATCTCAAACTTTATATCATAATGAGATACCCAACACCAAACTCTAGTTCACATAGGCCAGTTTTCTAACAATCTGAAAGACCAATGCTAAAGCATAATGCATTTAGCATACAGCAAAGTTAACACTGTTTTAGCTACTGGTTTGCTACGAGCAATGGCAATGATGTTTTTTTTCTTGGTCCCCATGATGCAACAGCAAACACAGGGTGGACTTCTTTCCATTAATTGAAGAACCATGCAGAAATGCTAGTTAATTACTAGGAGGATCAAATTAAAGGATGCAAGAAACTGGTTAAATGGAGAAAATTATCAGCTATATTCTGAAATATGGGGAATTCCAGTAAGAAATCTAATTGTCTTTCTGCACATGTTTCCATTGCTTGAGATTATCATGGGTGGTAAAAGCCAAAAGAAAATAAACAAGCAACACTTCCTGGGACTATTCATACTTAAAGAGACTGCTGATCTGTTTCCAGTCTTAGGAAACACCTGGTTATATAAGCCACAGAATGATACAGTACATTGAAGTTACACATAACTCAAGAGATTTCAGAGTTTACACAGTAGAATTATGGTTATGCATAAACTTTATCCAAAAGCTTCATTCAAAACTTTATTCAAATCTTTAACATAGCAGAATTTATAAATGAATGTGACAATAATTATTGGTTTGGAACACTTGTTTTCTTATCTCCCCCTAACATGGTATAAATTATACACTGTGAAATACTTGTTAAATCACCTTCAAGGTATAACGATAAGATGAGATTTATCAACTTGGCAGTAAACTAATTTCAAATTGATTTATGGGAGTTCAGTACATTATGAAATGTTTGTACTGTATAACCACTTTATCAAGGCAAGCAATGAAGCTTACTTTCTAGAATTTACACCAAGACACAGGAACTGTGATCAAAGATTAATATTTACCTTGTATATCTCATACTTTATTCACAGAACATCGTTTTGACCTAGTTACGAGAGAGAAGCTATACTGGGAGAGCTTTAGGTCACCCTTCTTTTCATTTTACCCTTTCTGTAATACTGGCCACACTGTAGCCTCAAAGAGATAGTCCAATTCAGAACTCGGCTTAATACATCTATTTAGCAAAAAAACCCAAAAAGATACTCTTCACAGTGTCCCTGAATTCTTCACTTCCTCTGCCTTCTTAGCACAGCCGTCAGTGGAACTGAGTGGAACTGTTAGCTACTGGTGGAAAAGTATCTTCACTGTTAAAGCTTTCTACCTACTTTTCTGTAGCTAACACATCACTCCAGCTATGAACAGCTTTTTCCATCTAAAGCATATTCAGAAGAGATGAGCAGAATTAGCATACTTGAAATTTAAACCTGAATATTACCAAGTCTTCATCTAGAGTCTCTAGAGTTTTGGGAAATAGTCTGAAGACTTGAGTAGGGATATTCAGATGTGATGTAGTAAAATGTAGTGAAGGTGTAGATCTTTAACGTGCTTTCACATCTTATGTTGTTAATTAATTGAGCATTCACCTACTGCAAGACTATTTATGTGTATTATAATATTTTACATGTAACTTTCTTCTGCTAAATTTGCCATCAGCATTCATTATGGAGCTAGAGTAGTGACCAAATAAACCACAAATTAATTTAATTTGGAGAACAGAAAATAAGGAATTATTTACTGGCATGGTGCTTTTTATTTTTTCTATTTTCTTTTTTTGAAAATTGCAGTGTTCAACAAACTGATTACTTAACTAGTACCAAGCTCACTTCTGTCTAACAGCTTGTTTACATGAAGTATTAATTAAATTGGAAACAAGTTACTAGTTTATCTTGTTGAAATAGTTGTTTGTGATACAATTCAAGCCTTAACCATAGTGAATTGGCACTTCATTAAAAAATGAAAGCTATATATGTGATAATTTTCATTAAGGGCTAACATTTGTCCTGGTGAATTACGCTGACATTAGTTATCTATTGCATTAACCACACACTTTTCCTCTTTGTCTGCTAAATTGCTGTATTTATTCTTTTATGCTTTATTTACTCAGAAATAAAAGAATCATCTATACCATTTTTGTATATACCATTTATGTATGTTTATGCAATTATATTTACAGTATATCTTGTCTTGAAAAATGCTTTAACCTTCTGTGAATACTCAGCCTTGGGGCTTTTATTTATATGGAAACTTTGATTCATCTTAGGGATTTGCCATGTATTATGAGAGAGGAATAAATTTAAGTGTCTCTGTCATACTTTGCCAGTGCAAGTACAATAATCTAAAGACATTCGGATGACCAAGTCAAGATGCCTAATTTAGAATAAGCTGACTAGCTCTCTCATGCTACTGACTGTTAACTGTTAACTAAAGCCTGCTATTGCAGCCTCAATGTCAAATTGCCTTGTAGACAACTAAATTTAGGCATGCAGCTATAGAGCCAAAGCTTTCTCATTCTGATGAACCTGTGTTTCTCCAAAGGCTTGAGGAACTGCAGTAATGAATGTTTTGAAGAGTTCACTCTGTGTTTCCTAGTTTAAAACCATTGAGTATTTGCACATTAAACATCCTATTTCATTTATTATTAAATGCTGTACAAGCACTGGGAAACTGTCCTGTCCCTGAGGGCACTAACAGCCCTAAATATTCCTGTCCAGCCTCCCAGAGTTCCTTCCACCCTGCCTAGGGTCCAGGGCTCCACATCAGCCTCCCAGAACCACCAGATCCTGCCCCAGAAATGCCACAGCAAGGTTGGTTTGCATCTATCCACAGTGCTGCCTTTCTATATATAGATTGCAGCTGTACATATTTTTCCCCCCTTAACATAAGGTGTGGTAGTATTCAGTATTCTCATGTCTAACCTATTTATGGAGCCTTACCAAAACCTCTTCCCCACATGCTGCACTTCTCAGAAGACTAATGCTAGTTTCTGAATATGAAGAAGAAATCTCCTTCCTGTGAGCTTTACATGGCTTGAGGGAAAAGACATGTAAAAATCCCATTGCTTGGTAATGATAGGTTATGTCAAATTTGTTAATAAGCAGAACTTCAAAATGATAGAGATGTGTGGATAAGTGTGCTCTCCAAGATGCAACTGAAATCTACTGTGTGGGGGCTCTTTTCAGTTAATATGGTCTGGTTTTCCTGAGCTTAGCTGATGACCTCCAAATTTTCTTGCTTTCTGTGTATTGACTTTTCAATAGAATTGTGATTTCAATTGATGAATTCATGAGACATGAAGTACTGATGTGCTCCCCAGTTACCTAAGATGAATCCTGCTAAGGCACCAGTGTCTTTTGTAAAGAATCAATAGCTGTGCCAATGAATACAGGATGTCATTACAGAAAGAAAACAGAATAAGTAGGCTTCCTAACTAGAGAATCTTGAAGCAATATCTGACGAGTCCTTTTTTTCTTTTTGGTTACTTTTTGTCTTTCGTTGCATCTCAGTGTGTATACACACTGTGTATACATTCTGTGTGTACCTAGGGCTCCTTGCACCTGATACCAGATTTCTAACAGAAATCCAGGTCTATAGCATATACCATGTAGTACTATACAGATGGCATCATATAAGGATGCATTTACATATCTTCAGTTCCTGTTTTGATCAAAAGAAAAGACAGAGTTTTTAAAGCTGAAAAGTTTTGCAGAAAAAAACAACAATGCAAAACAAGCAAAAAAAGAAATAAAGAACAATGTTGTTTTTTGTGTCAGTGCAAACATAAGGATTAGGACGAAATAGACATAGAAAACATCATAAATCTTGTTTTTCCATAATGAATCCTATGCAAGTCATGGGTAGAAACTGGCTGTCTCAGAAAAGCTTCTGTTCTGTGTGATGGGTCTCTCCCATCACACAGCTCTCTGAAAAAAAAAAAAATCGCCTAAGATACCTTGACAAAAGCAGAGCTAGTTTATGGACCAGTTGGAGCAATTCAGAGGACTGGAAAGTGTTTGGTTTTCAAGATTAATGCATAGCTCTAGGTGAGCAAATGGTATTTGGTTTTATCCCAGACATTTTCTTTTACATTTTTTTTTCATTTAATGATTCATGATCAATAGCAGAATTAAAAAAAGTCTAGATCTAGTATATATCTTTTATAAACTTATCTGAGATATTAATAAAAACCTCCAACTAAATGCATTCTAATTTTTAAACAATATTGTATATAATTTCACTGAATGTGATAATCTCCTTTTCCTCTACAAGCTCTAACTGAAATTAACCTGACCCTTTTTCTTGTATTATATTCAGTGATCTGTACACATACTGGATGTAGTCCAGTTCAAACACATTTAGAGGACTAAAATAGAAATTGGTTTGAGGATTTAAACATCAATGAGTTATGACAAAGCTTAGAGGGAGCTGATTGTACTGGAAGCCAACACCTAAGTGCTGAGTATCCTTTAAGTTTCAGAATGAGCCTCAGTTGGCTGACTGATTTTAAGGATTAGGTAAAATTTGATATAGAGAAGCACTCTAGAAAATACCCTTGAGGACAAAGATTAAGATTTGTGATCTAACACTAGACATTAGAATGTGCCTATACCTGTACATCAAAATTTTCAGCCCTATTTTTATAATCAAAGATGAAAAATAGACACTGTTGAGACATTTAAGAAGTACCTGGCTCTTCTGAGATTTGCACTTGAAGATTAGACTAGTCGAGTTCTAGAAATGTCAGCTTCTTTCTACTGGCATTGTAGATACCAGGTGATTATCATGCCTGAGAGCTGCTTAATCTGATTTTAAATGGACTGTCAACCTTTATACTTATTAGATGACCTTCAAAGATCACTCCAACCAAAGGCTTTCTATGATTCTAATAATCATCTCAGCTTGAGTAAAAACAACCCATGTGTGTTTGATTAATGAAGAAAATCTGAAATGGAAGATATGATTTTTGCTGCATAAATATTTTCATAAAGCAAAATATTTATGTATTTTTTTCTTCAGTTTCCAAAACATTCTACTGCCAGCTTAACAAGAAACTGATCAAACCGGGATTTTAAGTACAGAATGTGACATAGAATGAGGTTAGATATAACTAACTCAATTGTGTTCAAAGGCTCTCTATAGCGTGTTGAATATAATTTGAAAAGGAAACTTTTAGTCTTTTTTTTTCTTTTCTATGAGCCCTTATGAAAATAAAACCAAGAATTTTCATGGAGATTTAGTGGAGGTAGAAGAGGAAACATTTAGTTGAAGATGGTAGGATTGGTGAAATTTCCATATTTGACAAAGTAATATTAAAATTTCTAGATAGTATATGTATATATAATTAGCAATATTTGAAAAACATTTGCCAAATAATATTTAATGTTCTGTCATATTTCTGGAAAAAATGATTCCAATAATAAATAAAGAAAAATACTAATTATTTTGAGATTGTAGCTATTTAAATCCATCAATTTTCAGTTACATTTCCAAAATGCTACTATCTTGTTTCTGATTTTTTCAGAAAGTGTTGCACTTTTTTTTTAACAGATGATGTTATTTAATATTGTAACCTAGTTTAAGACAGTAGCAACCAATGATGAGAAACCACATCTTGATGAAAAATAATCTCTTTAGAGACTGGTATTCCTATCACTTCAGTCACTACTGAACAACGAAATATTTTAAAAAATGATATCTAGGACTTGATTTAGCCTATCTAAATATAGGTATTTAGTGTCATTCAGGGCAAGTGGCTGATAGAAGATGGGAAATGTGGAATTTGAACTGGCAAATTTGGCACTGATAATCCTGTGCTGAAGAGCTTCAGTGAAGCACAAAGTGACAGATATTGCGGAAAGACTTTTTGACTATCAACTGAAAACTTAGACTGAAAAAATTAATTTTTCATTTGCATCTATATAATTTTATTTTCATCCCATTTCTGAAAGACAATGGGGGAGCAGGATAGGAGGTGGTGGAGAAGAGGATCCAGATAAATAAATATTTTACCTTTTATGACCAAAATCTATGTCTGACTTAGGTATTTTTTGCGAGCAATACATTGCAGATAAATTCAACACAACAGAATTTCTAAGCAGACAATCATATTCAATAAGGTTATGCATCTCTGGGTCTTAATGAGCATACACTGGTGATTACCAAATAATGTTAGGAATTCTTGCCATATGGAAAGTTATCTTGAGTGTTTACAATGATTTCACCCAGCTGTCACTGCAAAGTGGCCAACAATAGAAATACTCTCTTTTCAATCTGTTGGGAAACTTCAAAGGCAAGATACCATCAACATGGATTATTGTTTTTCAATATTACACCCCATAGAGACAAGAAGCTGTTGCATTCAATCACATTTAAAGTCTTATAAACTCTTAAAAGTCTCATATATATATATAAGTTCATTTCTATAATTAATCATTAATTATTGATTATATAAAGTTCAAGAAGAAAATTCTTATGTCAGGAGAGACTCAATGGGATGCATAGAATCAGGGGTACTTTGCTGCCACAACCAAGGGTGTAGATTTCCAATGTGTGAAAATACCCTCTAGGGCAATACATGTTTTTAACCTTTAGGTTCAAGACAGTTAAAAGCTATGTGTCTTCGTTGGTAAAATTTAGTTTTTTGGCAAGATCACAATGGTTTCACATTAGAGTAAGAGAGGTCACAGTGAGAGAGTTAATGTAGAGTGGCAATGCTGCCATAGTCTGGAAACAGTGAGTAGGGGTTCTCTGGAGGCAAATACAGTCAGAAAGGAGTCAGTGGTGTTTTTGCAGGTACTGTGGTATTAGTAATAATGTAACTTAATTACTCTCAGGTGACTGAAACAACTAGAATGAGCTGAAGTGGCTTCATGACCTACGGGAACTCTTAGCAGGGGGAACTGTCTCTTTCCTAGTCTCACTCTCTTATATCTGGTCTTCTTATTTGACAATCTGCCTACCCTGTGGCTTGCTACTGTAACCTCTTACTTACTTTGCCTGCTGCTGTAAGCTTCTTTGAACCTTGCTCCAGAAGGCTTATTTATAATAAAAGATGTTGTGATGAGAATATCATCAGGAGTCAGAAGAGAGAAAAATCTAGAAAACAAAGGGATTATGGAAGTGCTAAGCAAATTGGTGCCTGTTTACTTAAACTTTTCTATGCTCTAGCATTAGGCCAGAATATAAGAGACAGGAGCACACTGGCAGCATATTTTTCCAAGAGTTATCTGTTACTGGGAACATATTGCTTCCTCTGTGAAGGTCTGCAGATGGCAGCTGTGGTTTGGATTCCCATACAGCCATGAGTGTCTGGGCAGAACATGTAAAATTGCTGGGCATGGCAAATAATAGAGCAAGTGGACAACAGAATTATGAATGGTACTATGAGGAATTAATAGATTTCACAGATGGTTAAAGGCAATTACATAAAAGGCAGCCACACATCACAGATAGATATTTGGAGAAGAGGATTGAGGAACTATTGGAGAACAGTGTCTTGCAAATGCAGTGGTGCCTAAGTTATCATACCAGTAATACAATGCATGAAAAAATCATTGCATCTATGAAAGTAGACATTGCAAACTCTTTTTAATCACAAGCAGAGTGAAGAACTGTCTTGTGAAAAATGTGCAACTCCTGTTATTGTTTTGTTTGTTTTTTTTGTTTTTTTTTTTTTTTTATTGTAGATGGACAGGCAAACAAAAATTTAAAGACTGTTAGAGTGAAGTTCTAGAAATGATGTATACAAAAGATCCTTGGACTGTTATCTTCTTCCCCAGACAGTTATGTTTCAAAGTGACAGTCCTTTCTTTCCTCCTTTCTTTCTTTACTCCTTTCCTTCTTTCTGTGGCAATAATGGAGGACATATTAATCTGAAAAAACATTACAATTCTTAGTACATTTAAGGAATTTCTTTCCTCCTGAAGAACTTTCAACTGATGAAATTTTCAATATCTCTATGGTAGTGTATGGTAATGTATTCAGAATTCAGTGGGCAAAAAGCTTTCTTTTTTTTTTTTAAATATCTTTTTCTTAACTAATATTTTCTTGTAAAGTGACATCATTCTCTGTGATCATCATTTTGAATACATAAGAAATTAATTTCCATCATAGGTTATAAAAATTCTCCATTTTTCAGGCACATCTTCAAAATGGAGTTATTAGTTGGAAAGAGATCAATAATTTCAGGTCACTGCCCTTTCCAAACTTTCCTCAGGTGACTAATGATCAATAGGTCAGAGAAGAACCTGTTCTATCATAGGATGTAAAAGGTTAATGTTATCCTTAAGACTCCAATTCAGTTAATTTAAGACAAACATGATTTTCTAAAGGTTAAGGAAAACGCATCATTTAAACAAAAAACTTTAAGTTTATCACTGAAAACTATGGGCCTAAGTAGTAAAATTTCAACTGCTTAAAAATATTTTTGTTTCACAAGAACACAATATGTATCACACTGCTAGTGAAGCTTTATTTTGAGATTTCTATGCATGTGTTGATCTTTTCACATGAAAAAAATCCTCTGAAAGATTTTGTCAATTGAAAAATAATTCAGGTTCCCTAGGCCCTATCCTAATAAAATGATAAATATCCTTGACTGTTGCTATTTCCACTTCCTCTTGGTACCATCACATTTTTGCTTTGTCTACTTTTAACAAGCACTCCACCAGCGTGCTTGTAGCAAGCATGGGTAAAGCCCTTCCCAAATCTTCGTTTGCAAAGCCTAGCCATGACTTTTAGACATTATGTAAGATCTCACTCTTTTTATTTCTCTTCTGCAATGAAATTCTGAAAGATTTGAATGCTCTGAAGGGTCTAGTCCTGACTTAGTTCCTTATGGTATCAGTTTTTTGTCTTTTTTCCAGTTTTGGTACAAGCTTGAAGAACTTTGGATCAGGTTTTACTTTGTGGTCTTTTCAGAGTAAACTAATCTTAAACCTTCTCTTCTTCCTCTTAGAATAAATTGTTTAGCTGTAAGTAAAGACTGGATGTGGGAATAAACAACTGGAATCTGTCACCATGATACATGGTATCTATCAGTCATTGTGTGTTTGCAATTTTGTGGGTTTTGATGATCGTATTACTACATCCTGAACTGCACAGAACTACTGCCTTGTTCTTGTATCACCTAAGGCATCTTCTGAGTAGATTAAACCTATTACAATCCTGCTGTCATAAAAGAAAAAAAAATAAAATACATTAAGTTAAATTATTTCCCAGGAGGAGGATTTGTAATATTTTATATTAATGTATTTTATAGAAGAATAATATTGTAAAGAGTTTTCCTAGGAGGAAGGATCTTTAAAAATTCAGTTGCTTTCATTATTAAACAAGAAAGGATCTACTTACCTCCACAGAATAAACTGTGCTTCTATTTCCATGGCAAAATATGTCATTATAAGAAGATAATCCTGGTTCCTAGTGTTTTCAGTGCTACAGAGGCCATTTAGGGCTGGTTTAGGGCTAGCCTTCTCAGAAACATGTTGGCATGTACAGGCTTCATAACACTTTGCATACCTTGACTCTGAGTCCCATAGGATACATTTGTGACTCCTATGAATAACCCACTTGTTGTAAAATGAATCATCTATTTTAAGATTAAATTTAATTGCTGTTGAATGCACATAAGATGTTACTTTTAGGGAATTGTGTTTTCAGATTTTATATACATATGTATATATATACACACATATGTGTGTATTTGTTGAAATGTATTAATGAATTGTACAAACAACATAAATATTTTTTTAAGAGGAGACTTACCAATTTTCTGTAAACCCTACTTAATTTCATTCATTTGCTAATATTTGAATTTGATTGTGTAGTAAAAAAAAACATTCTATCTCATCTTTGTGAAAAACACCTACTCAGACCCATCCACTTAAACTACCTTTCATATGTTTTAAAGTTGACACACTAAGTCCTTTCATCACTGTTTAGTTTCATTTCTTTTATGGCCAGCTAGAGATCCAAAGTTTAAGTCAAATGTCCTTTCTTAAGGACATCTGGAGCTCACTTTGTTCACAAAGACAGTTCAGTGACGTAAAATGAGAACTGTCCATGTGAGGAGACCAAAAGATATATACCCCAAGCTTGAGAGCATATTTAGAGAGAGTGTTAAAACTACTTTAAGCCTAACTCTGTGAAGTAAAAGGTCAAGTTGATTTTCTACCCTGTTTTACATATTCACATTTGTCTCTGGCAGAAATTTCACTCATAATTTCTCTGAAGAGACTCTCACTACAGTGTGCAGTACGTTCCGAGGCAGTCTGTAGACAAAATCAAATATTTTTTAACAAGAATATACATATGCACAAATGTATGCATATGCACATAGAAATCCTAGAAACTAATATTAAACTTTAAACAGAAACAAGGACCTATGCATTATAAAATTGTTAACAGTCCACAGAACGTAGTCAGCAAGATCTGAAAGTCTGAAGTCTAGGAGAGCTGTCAATTCACTCTTATAAAATGAAAAATAAGATTTTCTTCTGTGGAGCAGGTTGCAATGATCAGCAAAACTGAGTCTGAAGGAGACCAGCTGTGGTATTTTAGCTGAGTAATATTGCATTGCCATAGCTAGTAACAGCCTACTAACCAAATCTGCAAGGCCTCAGGAGTAAAACTTGTCAGGCTTGGTTTGCCTGAACTTCCTTGATGTTCCTGGAGCTTTGATTTCATTTGGTTTACCTTCAACGAAATTTTTTTTTTTTTTTAATGATTGGGTAGCTATGGCTACCATTTGTTGGTTTTTTTTCCTTATATTTGTATGGAACAAGCATACTTTTTACACAGATGGTAGCAACAAGTAGTTTTTCTGTGTAAAAGAGATATTTATTACCATTATAATGATACACTGTAGAGGGAAACAGACCTAGCTTGACAGCAGAGAATTTGAGAAATGTGGAAACTTGATACAGCATAAAAACGTATAACAGAGAATGGTAAGGGATGGAGAATGACACTGGAGGTGTTTGCATAAAAAACCCACAGATCCAGAAGTTGTACAAAACAACTTTGAAAATAAAAAAGACAGCAAAGAATCATTTTCTAATATTAAATGCACCATATGTATAGTAAATTCGTGCAGACAGTGAAGTTGCAGACTGGTGAAGAATGGGTATGATGTGGTACTTTGTTCAAAACCAGACTCCATTAAAAAAAAAAAAAAAAAAAAAGGAAAAAAGAGGAAGAAAAAACACAGGCAGAAGAAACGTATCAGCATTGCCCTCTTGGCAGTGTAAGTGAAGAACTTGGAGTCCAGATGACCTGCTGCATTATACCCAGACCTGGATCCTCTGTGCCCCTACTTGCTTGGGGAAGATTGATGCTGTCAACCTCAGAGTACAAAGGGGTACTGAAAAAGGTGAGCATAGCACACAATAATTTTAACTGTACTGTTACTATTACTACTGTGTTTTGTTTTTCTGTGGTAGCACTACAGTGCAGATTGAAATCTGGACTAACAAAATTTCTTTGATTAGATTATTAAGACTTACATGATATTAAAATTAGGATATTTGGGGTTACATAAAACGTATATTTTCTTTTTGCTCATAGCAATATTTTCTATATAATAAAACTGAAATTCCCATAGTAAATATTGTTATTTTGCATTTGAGTTGCTGAAAGATTTCTTATTACATGAAATCAATAGATAAGACTAGGAGCAACTTGATGGAATCATAGCCATCTGGTAGATGGATGGGCATCAGGCAATGCTTTTCACTTGTGACATGAATCAGAATTTTTTCATAGAAACAAAAACAACAGTATTTTTGAAATATGTATGTCTGCCTTAGTGCTCTCAGTCAAGCACTCAAACTTTATGGCATCAGCTTTATTTATAGTGCTTTATAGTGCAATAAAGGCTGACAATCAAGATACATAAATAAAGCCCTCATTATGCTGTCAAAATACCTTAAAAATTGTTTATGTGTCAGGCAGTGTCTTAGACAATGCTTCTGTTAAGGAAACAGTTGTTATATTAATTGCTTTCTTCACTGAGTGTTCCTCAAAACATTATTGAGATGAACAGAAAAATTTCCTTATAAGCTGGATTTTAAAATGAAGATTAATTCTAAACATAAATATATGATTCTACTTTAGTGCGTGTCCTGGTTCTGGTGAGGACAGAGTTAATTTTTGCACTAACCAGGAGGGAGCATGGCTAGGACCTGGAGGTTATTCTGTACAAACTCATGTCATTGTCAGGGGTGGGGAGAAGGGAGCCTCTTCTGAGGAGAAGGGGTTCCTTCTGGTCGACTGAAGGTGGCTGAGGGAGCTGTCCAGTATTGTCTATCAGGAGGGTTCTAGGGAAATAATTTCTTTCCTTGTACCCTCTGTCACTAGTCTCGTTGCTGCTACTGTTGCTTTTCTTATTTCAGTGCTGTTTCCAGTAAATTATTCTTATCTCATGAATTTTTTACCTCCAATTCTCCTCTCCAGCACACCACACAGAAGTGAAGAGGGAAGCAGTGCATGGTTTTAGTGGAAGTACTAAATGTGAGAATGTATTTCCCAAACCATGGCAGTGGGGTACCCAGGAAGACTTCCAACAGCCCCTTGTAGGTTGGTAGACACTACATAGACATCCTCTGCTATATCTGTCAGCCCCACTCAGCTCACTCTCCATATCTTCAATAGCAAAAGATACCAGTGCTTAGCTTGCTACATCATTCCTAAATGTCTGTCTTCCAAGGTGCCACATAGAGACAAGAAAGTGTTCCATTCACCAAAGCTGATTACATTTTATTATATTTTAAATTAAATAATGCAGTGATATTTGGATGAGAATCAGTGATGGTACGGATGTGAGTCACAAAAAAATCACACAATTATTTAAAGTGGTACTTCTTCCTATTAAAATAATTGAATCTATTTGTTCATCAGACTCCTAGCACTGGATCAACTTTATTGGAGCAAACTCGTAATACTCAGCAACTTGTGTTCTTGTACTTTAGGCCAGTCAATTCAATTAAAATGCTCCCACTATGTATGATTAAAAGTTCTCTGCAGACATTGAATATGCTGACTTGCTGGAGCTGACATTCTTAAATACAGCATGGGTATTCTTTTGTTTTCTTATTCCATTTACTGATGTGATATGCATTTTAACTGTCGAGTATCTTAAAATCACATGCTCACTTAGAAGACATCATTTTGTGTCCTGCACTGGAGGGGACTCTCCACAGACAGAATCTACATAGTATTGTGTGAAAATCCATCTGAGGTCTGTTCCATTCTGCATCAAAGTGAGGTATCCTGCATCTGAAAAGGTGATAGAATTTACTTGCTATCTATAGTCTTTTTTTTTTTTTTCCTGTCTTGTTTAAACAGCTCTTTTATTATGCCTTTTCATACTCAGAGGCAAAAAGACACCTACACCATCTCTCTTTTCCCTCACCCCAGTAAAGGACATCTTGTTTATTGAATTTTAAGGTATTTGTGTTTACTTAGCATTACAGAAGATATTGGAAAAGTGACCTTATCAAAAAGCAAGACATTCCTGTTTAATTTTTAAATTTTATGTTATCTGTATGTATGTATAGGATATGGCTGGATGACATCCATAATATTGTCACTGAATGCCCTCTCAAGAATAAAAAGTAAGACAGCATTGTAATAACATTTTACATTCTTTTAGCTCAGAAACTCAATGAGGTGGTTTTGAACTTTAATAGGACCTTTTTCTAGAAGAGTACAAGAAAGATGACTGCATGTGCATCAAATGAGTGGATTATGACTCTTCAAAAGTTAAAGTTCATCTCTGCAATTAAATCAACTCTGGTGAAAACAGCAGCTTTGGAAAAAGGTCATGCATGAGTGCTGAGAGGCTGCAATCCAAACCAGCCAAAATAAACAGCAAATGAACTACCTAAGGGCTTGTAAATCTAGTCCTTCCTGCATATCTGCTGACAGAGTCAGGGTGTTATGGCAAGGAATTGTTTAAATAAACTTGAAAAAGAAGCTGAATCACACTGGGTGTTATTTGCATTGAAGACACCTAGTGGAAATCTTGTTTGTCAATGACAAAAGTTCTATTATAATTTTCTTTATACATTTTTTTTTAAATGTTTCCAAATGTTAATGAACCTAGAAATGGATCTTAATGTATTCAGAAAAACAAAGAATAAGTTTTACAGAAGACAGTACCTTAAATGAGAAAGGATGAAATGTGAGATTACAGTTTAAATAAATGTGCCAGGTAAAAATGGGGACACAGCTGGGGCATTTAAAAACCTGGTATATTAAAGCAATGTACTATAATGTAGTTTTCCACAAGACAGGATCAAAAACTGAAAGATTATGTTTTTTAATGGAATTAATTTTCATTGTGCAATAATAGTCTTCATTACTCATTGAAGGACTTGTATCAGTCTTTCAAAGGAAAACAAAGGAACATATTTATCCACTCTGAAAAATGAAGAATCCTTCAAAAGATTTATGTGGTCAAGAAAATCAGTACTAATAGGAAAGGGTTCTGGGGAAACTAGCATGAAATTCTGCTAAAGAACATACACCCTTGTTTTCATCCAGTGTTTTGCAAGAGAAATATAAACATTATTCAAGAGTATCTGTAGAATATAAATAATGAAAAAAAAAATTCTGTGCACTGAGGATATGTAGTGTGTGGTATGTTAAAGAAGCAAAAAATTAAAAAAAGAATCTAGCATCCTATTAAAAGATAATATGAAAAACAAAACAAACAAAAAAACCCCCAAAGGCAAGTATGTTTAATTGCAGAAAAAATCTGCACAGATTCATAGTTAAAAAGGAAACAATGAGACCTGCAGTAATAATTGTTTGATCTTTCCCATGTCACCTTTATGTCACTTACGTATTATCTGAAATCTTGAACTTGTTCATTTTGTGGAATGTTACGAATTTTTACCACTGTGACCAGCAGACAAAAGATATTTTGTGATATGAGTTCAGCAGTTGTGCTAGAATACATTAGTGAACTGAAATATCCTTGCCTGTTAGCTGAGTCAGCATTTCAGGATTTATAGCATTTTTTCATTATCATTATTTTTTAAAAAATAATTTTTCTCAGCGAAACAAGCTCAAATAAACTGTCAATATTTTATAGAGATTTATTTTGCCCTCAAAGTACAATGCTCTGCGATGAACTTGTTCCTCTCATACTTTCTGCAATTTGTAGCTAAAAATGTACTAGGGCTGACAATTGCTATCAGATTTTGTTAAAGTTGACTAACATTATTCAATCTTCTCTCAGCCAATCAGTTATGTGGGTCAAGAGAAGATGAATGGGCAGTCTAACTATGATCAGAATCTGCTTAAAAATAATTTAAGAAAAAAATATTTCTTAATGATAAACTTAGGAGAAGAAATAGGTAAAGAGAAGAAATATGAATACCTTTTCTCTCTCTCCTCCCTCCACCCTCACTTAAGTGTAGTAGTGAATTGGCCTCATTAAGCATAAAGGGGGATGGACTATGGATGTCTTGTGCAACTTATTTTCACTTTTTCTTTTGATTATTTTACTAGATTTTTTTATGAAGGTATAACTAGCCTAGGATGAAATCTTAAGCTGCTATTATTTTCTCTTTACTGAAGTATCTTAATGGCTAGTATCAATCACACCAAATAAACAAGTTTCTGGCCTCCCCTCAGGAAATGATTGCAGAAATAATCCTTTCTGTTCTTTGTTCAGTTTGATTTCGTATTTTCAGTACTTCTTGTAATTAAAAAAAAAAAAAATATGGATAGGTTTCAAGGCTATAAAAACAATAAATTTTTCAATATAAAATCAATAAAACTAAAAAAAAATACTCCCTCTCTAATGAGTATTAAAATAACCCCATTTGTTTAATTTTAAGATAGTTTCAAAATTATATCCTGATAAAAGGTGTATTTCTTACAATGTCTGAATTTTTCCGTCCTGAAATATTTTCATTTAAAGCATGAGTTTGAAAGCATCAGCTGTTGATGTCATGTACCTTGATGCAGGAAACAGATTGTTTCTAGATGATCCATAACTTTAACAATCTGTCCTTCATCCTTACAAGCATTCCAAAAGAACCAAGGTCTTCCTGTGAAACAAACAAAGAACTGCATAACATAAAACCATAGAACGGCCTGGGTCAGAAGGGACCTTAAAGATCATGTAGTTCCAACGTCTCTGCTATTGGCAAGGACACTTTTCACTAGAATAGATTGCTCAGAGCCCCATCCAGCCTGGCCTAAATGTGTCGAGATTGGTGTTCAACCTGCCCAACATGGCACATCAGGTCCTTCCATGACACAGAACTGCAGTGTGGGGTAGGCTAAGTAGAGCTGTGTGGGATTGAAAAAGGGTAAGAATTTGACAAAGTATGCACAACGTACTCCATGAGCTACAATGAATTACAGTATGTTTTACAGAAATTGCCATGATGGGCAATATGAAGTGTTATTGCTACCCCTTTTGGAAGTACCTAAGACATAAAAACTGTTAATGCATTACTAGTTTGGAAATGATCCACTGCCTATTTTTATGAATACTGTGCCAAACTCTCCTTTTCTAGCTAAATATAGAATAAAATGTGAAGATTCTCTTATGAATTCCTCCTGAAGAAAGACCAGTATCATCCAATTGGAGTTTTTGTGCTGTGTGTGTCTTACTTCCAATTTACCTATATTGAATTTAATTTCCAATATATCAATGTAACACCAAATCCAGTCAAAATGCATCTTATTTTTTCCCCTCACAGAACCATTGCTTTTATGTCATTAATGATTCAGAAAGATAAAACCTCAAAATAGACCTCAGCAGTTATCACACTTTTGCTTCATGACCTGACAAATACAATTTTAAGATCCATAATTACAATATTTTATTTCAGAAAACTGAAAAAAAAAAAACAAACCCTCTTTGATAAGGTAATAGTGGATAGATTAAATATCCTTTAAGTGATGGAATGGCATCACTGACTTGCAGTACTTACACTAAGAATGGATTTCTTCAGTATTTCAGTCCACCAACTAGGGCAGTTTATCAGACCGGAAAAGGCCAAAATGAATGTTCTGACACAAAACACTGACATCTGCTTACAGTTTATCTTTGCAAATAAATAAAAGGCCAAGTGTTTAGCTGTAAATTGGGAAGGTATAATAATATGAGCCTTGTCTTACAGCTGGGTTGTGCTCTGTCAGGCAGGACATGTTTGCCAGGCTGTATGGAAGAGGAGATCATAGGACAGGCAACAACTGGTAACCACTTTTTTCACTTTAAACTGTTAATTTGATAAACTCATATGCCTTAAATATTCTTAATTGGTGCTTCTAGTTGGAAATATTTGCAAACATTCACACTGGCTTTAATGTTTGTACATAATGTGTCATGTAACAAGCTGTGGGAACAAAACAGTCCTCAGGTAGAAGTATATCTAATGCAAAAGCTTGGTAATAACCTAATTTTCTGAAATTACCTGGACACGTTGATGATTACTGCCATTTGCATTAGAATCACACCTGACTCTTCAATAAAGTTCTTAATATTGAGGAAGTGAGTTTGAAATAAGTTTCCTTAAGGGGAAATAGTGCAAATGGGGATCTACTTAGAGAAGAGAGGAGAAGGAATGCTAGAAAATATTTGCAAGGAAATTTTTCTAGCATAGAGAGCTGAAAAGCATTTTATGTGTAGGAAAGTGAAGAAAACCTGCTGTATAAAGCACTAAATTAAGGTTTCTTTAAACTCATCTACAGGTGCACAACAATTTTTCTTTTTGAATTGTCCCTGTTTCTTATTTGCTCCCCAATTATTTATTTTGACACAGGTAAGCATTGAAACAAGAGGAAGCAATGGTCTGTAAAGTTACAGAAGGTAGTTTTATTAATTTTAAGTGATAATGAACATAATTTATCAAAAATACTTGAGTGAAATCCTCAAATTAATGTGCAAGACGTTGTCTGAGCCTCATATTACATAGAATTCATGGCCAATCATTGTATTATGGACCTTCTGAGTAATACTGCCTGTAAGTATTTAACTCTCAGTAAGTCCCAGTCACAAGTTAAAGCAATATGACTTCCTTTACTTATTAAAGTCTGCCCAGTGTTATTTCCTGAACTAAATTTCAGCCTACAGAATGTTATGAATTTAACATATAAATGAACCAGTTTGCTTGTAAATAGCATTGTAAAACTCAAAATCATTTCAATCCTCAAAACCATCAATTGGCCAGGTACAAACTACTGTGAAACACAAGATTTAAATTTGTCATTAAGAACTTCACAGCTATGAGGGTTCTGTGATAATTACATTTTGTAATATAATTAGTAAGGTGGCTCTGTTTTCCTTGAATGATTTTTGATGGAGGATTAAAAAAAAAAAATATACTGAATAATCATTTGCTATTTTTTTTCCCTCTTTTTGTCTGCTTTCCCGCCCTCACTTATGCCTTTACATAAAGGAAGTATTCCCATTTCCATTCAGGATTTACAGATTAAAAGGAGGAAAGATGAGGAAACTGATAAAAAAATGAATATGAAAAAGCTCATTTCCTTTGCAAATCAACATAACTTAGACTCACTAGAGTTTTTCTGGAAACATGTATCCATACCCTCTTGTGATCAAAACAGTCTAGAATTAGGTGTTCAAATCCTATTAAAAGCCCTTAGATTTCTGACCCCCCCACCCCCTAATTGCAGGAGAAAACAAACAAAAAAAGAGGTATCACTTTTATTGCAGTATATTCAGCAACATCGCTACGTAAGACAAAAGTAGGGCAGCATTGTTAACTATCACTTTTATAAGAATTGAACACAGAACTACTTTTTTTTTTTTTTAACAATGCACATTGATCTTTTATAACATCCCCCTTTTTGTTAGCAGAGAAAATACACATCAAACTAGTAGGCATGATGGTTCGGATACTATTGATAAATAACATGGAGTCTTACGAATATAAAATCCTCTGGTCTAGGTAGAATAAAATGCAGTCATATTTCTGTAGATTGGATTATCAGGTTATATAACTAAACATCCATTCTTTGGAGGATTTGATTGATAGTTTCTACTATTCTGGAGGCTTCAAAATCAATTGTATATTGCAAAATGCATGGCTAATGAGACTGAACTAGTCTGAGGATACTTAGGTGAATTTTACTTGTTTGGGTATGTTAGTTTCTGCACTGAATCCAGTAACCAAAATCAGACCTTTACATTTTCTAATTTTCTAATTTTCTAAGGCTACTATGTTTTAGCTACTATTGACTACCATGAAATAATGTTTGGCTAATGACACTTGAGTTAATTACACAAGCCATTTATCTTTCTTGACATATTATTTTCAAAGAAACTTAGTTATCCTTTACATTTATGAGGAAATAAATTGCAGCCATTCAGTCACATGAGTAGTTGGCAAAAATTCTGTGCTGTACAACTGGAAATAGCAAATGTTTTTTCTCTCTTCATTCAGACCATTACATAGTCAGATTAGTGGTTAAATAGCACTAGTTTTCCTTTCCCTGAGTGGCCTTGGAAAGCAGAGCCTGTAATTTAGCAACAGCTGCAAGGAATTAGATGAAAACAATCTACTACAGACATAGACAATTCATATTATAAAACAAACAAAAACAAGTCATTCACACAATCAAAAACCTCGTCCCCCAAGTTTATTCAAACTGTTTATGCAGACTGTTTTGATGTTTTAACCCTGGGTGATGAAAAGAGGGAAGCCTGTTGCTATAAAATGTAACTTATCCATGTTTATTATCTCTATAACCCCTTTATAACTTGGGGGGGGGGGGAGGCCGAGGAGGGAGGGAGTAACTGAAAAAATGGTTCTTGCAATTGTATGTAAAAATTAAATTGTTCTTCGGTGCCAGCTCTGTATCCAGTTTTTTTCAGGTCATAGGTGCCCACTTTAGTAATAAATAAAGTTTCTATTCCTTTCTATTCTTGTTAATTTTTTAGGTTCATTGCCTCTAGGGAGTTTGCTGATATATAATCTTACTGAGGTATTCTCTTCATTGTTCCATTATTAAGAAAATTTGAAGCTCATAGATTTAATAAAAATTGTTCCCTCAGTTAACTGTACAAAACGGCTTTGACCAGAAGGAGAAAATTTGCAAAAATATTTTTCTTTTGTTCAAAATTGCTCAGAGGAGTGTTTTTAAACAGTATGTTACTTTCAGAAGAAAAAAGGAAATTTTAGAGAAGAAAGTGGTTTATATATTAAATTCTTTTATTTTTCAGGTTTCATTCTTTTTATTATTTATTTGGATTTTGGTTTTGCTTCGGGGTTTTCTTTTGGGGGGGGTGTTTTGTTTTGTTTTTTTTTTTCAATTGGGTTATTTGTTTGTTTTTTAAGAAGATTTCATGTTTTGGGTGTTTGATTGGGTTTTTTTAAGAGGAAGAAGAACTGAAAGGTTTTGATAATTACCAATTAAATTTATGTGAAGAGGAAAGAATTCTGAGAACTGTAAAGGAAATATTTTTTGCTATTTTTTGCAATTGCTTTTGAACTTTTATAATTGTAACAAAGATCATGGATTTGCCTAAACATTACCAATGCTCTGTTTACAATTACTGGATCTAAAAATTACTTTTAATTACTTCATGAGGGGTTTCTATTCAGCTGTTCATGTATAAGAGTCTAAAACCACGTGCAGAATGTGACACAGATTAAAATGGAGACAAGTAAGGGTACCCAGGAGCATCTCAGATGGGTGTAAATGGCTGACTGCGTGCAAGTGAATCAGGTCCAAGATTCCCACTGGTACAGTCATCACATATAAACATTGGAGATAGCCTGACTGTTCCTTCTACAAGGATGTCTCAGAGAGAGACCCCAGTTTTCTCTCAGTTGTAAGCAAAGGAATATGGGTAGAATTGTTTTAATGTTACTTTTCTTTGTTTCATTTTTACTTTCAGAGCTGCCTTGTTTTACTTCATTCTTTATTGTGGAATTTTAATTTTACTGTCATTAATTCAAAGGCATGGAAGCCCCAAGAAAAATGTAGATGGCATAATGCCCAGAGTGTAAATACTCTGTTTCTGCACAGGCTTGTAATTATCCAGGAATGAAGGGGGGGGGGGGGGGGGAGGAA